>OY728146.1:631119215-632319215 GCA_963277665.1 Viscum album
ACCCAGCTGGAGGGTTCCACTTGAGAGTCTGCATCTGGTGATCTGTCTGATCACTACAATCATTGGGGTCACCTCAGAATTTTTTGAGCCCAAAACATTTAACATTGTATCTTGAAAACCACAATTGATGGCACCATCACTTTCTAAATGGAAAAAAACTCAGTATAGGCTACTCACAGGCCAAAATCTGAGTTCAAACGAAGGAGATACGGACGTTCAAAGTTTTCTCAAAAGAGCCCAAGGGGTACATAGCATGTGAGGTGGTACACATGGTATGTGGCCCTGCTCCACCTTTTCATCATTTCTATGTTTTTCACATTGCTTCATCCCATGCAGTAGTACACGCCGTGTAGATGGACTACGCGATATGTCTTGTCTAACCAGGACCAGGGCCGTGTGCTGCTCATTGTGTCCGTGTATTGGAGTACATGGCTTTGTACCGAACCCCATGTACTCTTACATAGATTCCCATATGTGTGACCCATCAAAAGGGTTTTCTAACCTGTAATGGGGTACACAACATGTAAGAGAGACTACACATCATGTTACCCTTAATTTTCCCAAATCATAGTCATCGCCATGAGAGGGGCTACATGTCGTGTGTTCTTCATTGAACACAGTGTGTAGTCGAGATTTTCATAGAAATCCTAGATTCTGTTTTACTCACCAAATATGTTCAAACAATCGTATATCCTACCTTGAATTAGTCAAAAAATGGTGGATCTGACCATAGATTACAGATCTAGTCCGTTGCTCACTAGAAAATGGTCATCGGAGGATCGTTGGGGTTCTCTGCACATTCCACACAATCTCACAGCTTCAACCCTTGAAGATCAAACCTCAAACCATAAAATTAATCATCATTGTCCCATAATGATCCCAAATATATGCTTCTCTCTTCAAACCATTCTTGTTCCGACGATCTGTAGGGAATCTGAGGGTCCGATCAAGATCGGTATCTCCCGGTAAAGTTGAGTTAAGACCGTGGAGATCCAACTAGAGAAGAACATTAATAAATGAGAGATAAAAGCACCAAAACTAAGTTTTAAACATAATTGACCAATATTTATTGGATAAATATCAAGAATGAGCATACCTGGATTAGAAAACATTGATTGAAAAACTTAAATATGGAACATAGGCTCATGAAAAGGCCATTAGTGACGCAGATCCAAGAAAAAGAGTAGATATGCTCAATCATTTAATAAAAGGATGTAAAAACACCAAATGATGAGTCCTACCATGATTTTGGATTGATTTTTGATTAATAACGCATCTTACAATAGTTTTATATGAGCTTTTTCATTCGTTGCATCCTGATCTATTTGATTCTAGAGTTTTGTCATCGTTTGGGTTTGATTCGCCAACGGAAGGAGGAGGGGATAGCTCTTCGGTGATTCCTAGGTTATGAGACAAACCCCGACCAAATGAAATGATGATATATTTATAATCACTTTATATTAGGTTAAATGAATTATTTAATTAATTAAATAATTAAATAAATCCACTTAACATACCGCTATGAGTGAGGGGTTTGAACGTCCCTCATCAACTCATTTTATGTCACACCTAGGGTAAACACCATGTTCTGGACTCAACTGTGGTCTCATATTTCTAATATGATAAACCATTTAAGAGTTATCTTGTTTTATTTAAGACTCTATGTGTGCACAATATAAAATATATTTAATATTTTTATAAAATTTATTTTGGGCACACCAGGCCTCAGAATCGCACATCGTCTCAAGGCCTAGCTCTAAAAATATATATAGAAATATTTCAAATTCTTATAATAAAAAAACCAAGTTTTTAAATGTGTGATTATAATGCCTAATGTCGACACAATCTTCATGAAACAATGGGTTCATTTTCCCCTTACTATTTATATATATTCTAACCATGTCAAATTTGTACCACTGCATTTTTCTTGGATTTTCTATCATAAAGCCTCAAATTTTGAAGTGCCATCAATCCCATACATGCATTTTTTAATTTATCTAATAAATTCATCTCATATTTCATTATAGGTCCTATGTGTTTAATTAAATGTTTCATTAAGTACTAAGTGCATAGGTTGTGTCTTATTTTTGGTGGAGATAATGAAATATTTGTAGACATGACTGCATCTTTATCTATGAAAATAATATCAGGATTCTTCCCACCTTGAAAATAAATAAATATACTAAAAAACAACTAAATTAGTATGTTATCTCATCATATGACAATTTTTCACTGAAAATTACAATCTTATTACGATGGTTTAGGCCGACAAACACTCCTAAAGTCCTACACTCCTTTTTTATGTTGAAGGTAGTGTAAAACACGACTACATATCAAAAATTCTCATAATTCACCTTCATTTTGGGATCAACCCAAAATACATTGCTAATTTGACATCACATGTCAAGTTGCTCTGAGTATAAGAATTTTGTGTTATCCCTTGATTGGTTCTTTGGGTATTGTAACATACCATCAGCATCGCCTAGGTTCAACTCTTTTTATATTTTGGACTGAATTTTTTTTAGGTCTACTCATGTATATCCAAGACTCTTAGGTCCACCTGTAATGGTTATTACAAGTGGAAATGAATCACTGGGCTTAATACCAGATTTATTATTTGCATCCAACTATGTACCTTTTTCATCACATATGTGTCATTGTGACTTCATCAAATGCATAGTCTCTAGAGAATATAAAGAGTGGTTATTCTCCTCAACTAGTTTCCTGCACTCATATTTCTTATTCAACATGTAGACAACTCCCATTCATTCTAGACAATTGGTCCTTGTTTTGAAACATGGATTTTTTACATTGAAATCACATTTTTCTGATCTTCATAATCCTTCTTTTATATATTTATATAATGTTGATGTTAATAAACTTTTACACTTTTATGTTTGTTAACATACTGATTTGGTACACTGAAACCAACAATGTCTGCATAAGAAACATAAAAAGAAAGGATTTGGACTTTGATTTAAAAACCATCCCAATGCATGGTATCCATGTAGTTCTTTGTTTATAAATTCTATTGGATGGAGTGTTATCTTCTAAATTTGTAACTTTATCTCTATCTATGAAAATTTCTACATTGCAATTTGTTTTTGTAATGTCATCATTGTTATGATCCCTCACGTAAGAGTCAGATGAATACTACATAGTATTCAAATCTATTTAATGTATGTGTTGTAAATCATGTATACCATAAAATTTTAGCACAATACCATTCATTCTAATCTTGTCAATGTAGGAGCACAAACTGAAAAGTCACCTTTGTTTATAAATTCTATTGGATGGGGTGATTTCTTTTGAATCATTTGGAAATTTCTATTGAAAATTTCCACTAAAAATCATGAATGGAGCCTACTAGTAGAAATTTACACTTAGATTAAATTTTAAATCATACCATCAGAATACAATATGAAATTTACACTTTAAATCAATTAAACATCACAAATCAATTCTTTGAAATCTTTTGAAAATATCAAGTGGGAATCCCAACTATGAATTTATAGTGTGAATATCCAGTAGAGATTTCATATGGGAATCCCTTATATAAATTTTTAGTGGAAAGAGAAAATTATATTTAACCTTTAAATAAATATGAAATTATAGACCATTTCTTCTGAAATAATTAAAATTTTCAACTGGGAAATCCAAATATAAATTTACAGTGTGAATTTCCAGTATAGTTTTCATCTTGGAATTCCTTTTTGAAATTTATAGTCGAAATTAGTAAGGGATTTTACTAGTGAAAATTACCAAGGGAAATTCACAGTTTAAATTCATAGCCGAATTTCTAGTATAATGGACTTGAGGTTAATATTATAAATATAATCATAAACAAATCATTTTTTCAAAACTTTCACTAAAAAGTTCCCACTTCAAATCTTGTATGACATGTAATTTGTAAATGAAATGTATTAGTAGCTTATTACAAGGTATCATAACTAAAAATTGACAAAAAAAACTCCATGATCAGCTTACCTATCCATTTGTTTCTCTCATAGGAAAATATTATGCAACAAATGGTTAGTTTGGTACTTCTTTAGAGTTATCAAAGAATCGTGAAGGCCACCCCCCTGTATCGCCACCCTCTTGCCCAACAAAGAAACCTTTTAGTGTTTGTTCGATGAGAACCAAATTTATCCCGAATTTTATTTATTTTGGATGGAGATATTAATTTTTATTCCCCTCTATTTCAATGATCAGGATACAATGAGCTTATATGGAATTCCTCCAATGGTCAACCTAAGGGTCAGGTTCAGGGTTTGAAATAGAGATTCTATTAATCCCAGTTTAGGGACCCCATAGCCCCTATATCTCACACACTATTTTTAGTTAGGGTAGGGAAGGTACATCTTAAGGGAACCATCTATTCAAGGGAAACTAGATACTCAGTTTCTTCTGGGTGTGTTTTTAGGGGATTTTCTATAATTTCACCTTGAACCCCTTTCTTACCTCAACTCTTCCTTAATGTTCACTCATCCAAACATCTATTTTTAGGTATTATTGGATTCCACAAGTGTTCCTATCATCATTTATTAGTAGATATATCTCTATATATTTTATTGGTCTTCTTTTGTTGATTATAATGCCATGGGTTACCTAGAAATATATTTTTGTCACTATTTCTTCTTTATATATATCAAATCACTACAAATCCCTAATTTCAAGGTTTTATATCTGGTATTCAGATTCAAAATATAGATCTTGAATTAGGTGGAATTTTTTGGAGAGTGATCTCTCCAAGGATTAAAGATGGAATTCTTTTCCATGTTAATATTATTGTATATCTCTACATGGGCTATC
This sequence comes from Viscum album, assembly GCA_963277665.1. Lineage (NCBI taxonomy): Eukaryota > Viridiplantae > Streptophyta > Magnoliopsida > Santalales > Viscaceae > Viscum > Viscum album. The sequence goes on from OY728146.1 coordinate 631,124,028, forward strand.
ATCTATGTGGGTATATGTGTATTTATATAATTAATTTTTCGAAGGTATCAAAGTGGCATGGAGGGCCTGAGGTTTTGGAATTTACCTCATGAAGGGAAGTTATGAGTGTTCTAAGTTAGATATGATGAATTTATGGAAAGTGATTTGAATGTGTATAGTATTTCTTCCCTTGTTTATCAAGGCATTGAGTGAGTACCCTATGATGATTAATAGAATTAAAATCCATATAGATTATCTTATGGATATGTAAATAAAACCCCATCAATTTAGAATTTCCTTAAATTGAAAATTTTTAGCTTGAGTTTTTGATATGGGTTGAGGTTAGTGAGTGGACAAGGGATGAACTCTTTGGGGGATTAGGGATGAATTTTGGTACAGTGTAAGGTTCAAACATGTGACATGGGATACTAGTTTAGTTTCATTTATTCATGTTTTATATTTTATTATGATGGATTTGTTTTAGCTCACATAGTTTGATATATTATTTCCACCTCAGGTCTTTTCCTATAAATTCTAGTATATGTGTAACCTAGACATGGGGCCTTACCTTTAGGGATTTTGTTAGTTCATCTTACATGGGAGATTAGATCTATTATTCCCCCTTCAAATCACTTTCTATATGAAAAGTGGATATGGAATATATCCATGGTACCACACCTATCATAATGTCATGTTTCATCTTGAACAAGAGGATATATGTATTATTGAATCCTCAAAATACTTTTTTTCATGATTGCGAGAGGTTCCTTGTATAGGATGGTTCCTCTCTTCTAACATTGACTACATTATGTATGGTTGGGGTTTATGGTGTCCTTATTTGTGCATAATGACCCAACATGGGTGCATTATTTATTGTTGTTTATTATCTATTTTTTAGTTCATACACTATCATATATATTTCCTCACTTATGATAAGGATCCCTTGTAAGTTTTCCTACTTGTTTTATTACTCACATCCAACAGAGGAACCCTACTGAATGTGAAAAAATTATTATTAAGGATCCAAGTAAGGGGGAAGTCCCATATTTTGGGAAATTGAGCTAGTGGATATGGATGGATATAGGTAATATCTAACATAATCTAAGATCATTTTTGTTGCATGAACTCTATATTATTTTTCTAAGAACACAGATCTTCTTTTCAGGTATGGATCTCATTTTCATGTTGATTTTAAGGGAAAAGGGAAGAAGGAAAATTTTAGGAGTACACACCGTGTACTTCCATGTACACGTCGTGTACTCTAGCTCTGAGTACAAGTCATTTTTGTCCATGTCAAATGCACATACACGACTGTGTGACAATGTGGTAGGGGCTTCTAAAGTAGGGGCCTGGTAAAGGCCTATACACGTTGTGTATCCTTAGGGAACACACCGTGTATTTTTATTTTTAATTGATATATCGGATTGGGGTCACTTGTTGTTTACAGAAACATCTTATTTTGGCTTAATCTCATCCAGGAGCGACCGAAGATCACTGATTATTCTCTGATACCCTGAACCGTCTTATGTGCTCTGAATCAAACTCTATCAGTTGCGTTGGAATAGAATCGTTGAGTTCTTCCTTCTTCTAGAACCTCTCCTCTTGTTTTATCCTCTTAAGTGATATATTCATGGTTGAGCGTTTTTTTACTTTTTGTAGATATACAACATTCTAGGTCAATTCAAAGTTCGAGGCTCAACTATATCAATCATACAACATTGAGGTAGGTGTTTTGTTCCTTTCTCTAGATTTTATTTGAATTATATGTGCAAAAAGTTCCCAATACCCTAGTTTAGGGTATTGTGTGTTTAAGTAATTTAACCTTGTTAATTCCTTCCAAGACTTGTTTTCTTGAGTATGGGTTTTTAATGTAAATAGGGTTATTAAACTTTATATGGATTTTTTTTCCCATGTTTGATCTGATATTGCTCATTGTGTCTAGAATTTCCTGTTAGGCTGCTCTATTTTCCATGCTTAGTACTGTTAGGATGGAGTGATATTATCTTACATGATTGTGTTATGCTATGTAGTTGTTTATCCAAGTAGTAATTATGATTTACTTTGTCTTTTGAATATCGTTTGTGCACAATTTCTTGACACAGGGCTATGGGAACCTGGTGTAGTGAGACCATAGGTGGAATTGACGTTGAGGGATTCCCTAGAGTGTTTGTTGTACTTTTCACGCTACGTGACCATAGGGGGTATTGACATTGAGTTCTCCCTTAGAGTGTCTATAGTTGTCATTATGAGATCATAGGAGGAATTGACGTTGAGTGCTTCCTCATAGAGTCTATAGTTTATCATTAAAATACTATAGGGGGAATTGATGGTTAGTGCTTCCTCAGAGAGTCTTTGTTTGCATGAGACCAAAGGGGTTAGACTGTGTGAGCTATCCCAGTGGGTAGTTATATATTTATTGTTAAATGATAAGTTGAACCAGAGGGTTTTGGCTGTGAGAACTTTCTTATAGGGTTACTTGTGAATGATTGGTTGAATAATTAATAAATGTAAATGAATGTAGTTGAAACTGTAGGACTGATTACTTTTGATTACTTCCTTGTTTATTGCTTCATTTTGCATATTTTCCTGTTATATATATTCATTGAAAGTTAGGCATAGATATTTGGGTGGTTTCCTAATGGGATTCATCTCACACCCTATTTGGATCATTATTTTTTTCCTAAACATATTATATTGTTGCAGGTATAGGTAAGGAAAAGAGCCCTTCTACTTCAGGTACTTGATTATTGTGGAGCTAGAGAACATGGGACTAAGAAGAGGCTTGCGATGTTTTTGGAGTTTATTTACTTTTCAGTAATTTGGTTTTTTTTTTATTCTGTCATTGTGACTTGTTTGGATGATTTCCTAGACATGTGTCATGCATCATTTATATATATGTGCTCCAGTTTTTTATTTTCTTTTAGTCTTATGTTCATTACTTATTTTATGGTATTACTTCTTCTGATATTGTATGTTATTGTTATTATACTTCTTTACTCTGCTAATGAGGTAATAGTTTCCCCACTATCACACCCAAGGCCCTCACTGATAGTCCGTAGCCTCTGGCATTTGGGGAAATGCGCTTGAGTCTATGTGACCAACTGAGTACGGGGCACCTTTGGGCGGCACCTAAAACTGGGATGTTACAAAATGGTATCAAAGGATTATTTTCTTCTTGACTTACTATTTGGAGCCTATAGACATGGATAGGAATGAATAGGTAGTTGGTAATAATTTTTGCCTATGAGTAGCTAACCCATGTATAGGGAAAAGCCAATATGCCTCAAATATTGTAATTTTTCTAGTTTTTCAATTGTTACAGTTGATTTGATTTCACCGTTGGGTGATTCACATATTTTTTGTTGTTATCATTGATATTAATGAGGTTCTATTTCTGTTGCAACCCGATGAGACGAGGGTATTTCATCACATGCATCACATAAGTGCCTGCTAGAGATCACATGTAATGCATTCTTGTCATGCCATTTAGGGTGAATTACTGATTGCATGTTTTTGTGATAGATTTTGTGATATATATTCATGTTATTGTGATATATTCCTTGATAAAATTCCTTCTATTTGACATGGTATTGATAATTATGTAAAATTTCGTTTTAATGAACTCCAAAATTTGATCCCAGAGGTGTTATGGGACCTCATGGATCAAAAATTGGAGGATCATGTGATTTATTTCACAGATATACTTATGATATACATGAATATGATGACAAGCTTTGATTTCCAGGGATTATGGGGCCCATGGATTATAATTTGGCACTTTAATGTTTGTTTCAGTGTTTTATGGGTTCCAGAGTAGTTTCTAAGGCTTACTGTCTGGAAAAACCCAGAATAGATGGTGTGTATTGATGAATACACACCATGTATCCTTATTTTCAGGAGGGAAAAAATTTTCATGAGTATACTATGTGTACTGTATGTACATGCCATGTAGTCCTGAACTGTGTGACCGGCTATGTGGGCAGAGACATGGGGTTGGGAAATTATTGGTGACACATGTTGTGTACTTGTAGTACACATTGTGTTGTAGAGACCATGTGTCCATCCATGTGACCAACAACACGGATGGATGAAACTCAGGTATTACACACCATTTTTATCTTGAACACGCCGTTTATAGTTGACCATGTGACCAATGACACAGGTTAGTGAAATCCTTCTAGTACATGTCGTGTCTGGCATAAACACATCATGTAATTTTTTTCTAAGAGAACCGTGTGTTTTATCCATTTAGAGAAACTCAGGAAAGGGGGAAAGATTCAAGTACACTCTGTTTCAAAGGAGAACATGCCATGTGTATGAGGTGTTACATGACTAGGGTTGGAAGAAGTACAAACCCATGTAAGGGCTTAAGGGAACACGCCATATAGTGGTCATACACGTCGTGTATCCTTGTTTTGAAAACTTGAATGTTTTATTTCTCCAGTTCATTTTCTAAACTTCTAAGTTTCAGTCCTTGAAAATCTTTAACTAAGGTGTGCGCTTGACCTTACAGAGTCATGCCACCAAGACGTCCTCCAGTTTTATTCCAAATATAATGAAACGATCAGACACTGGACATGGTAGAGCAGGTACTACCAGCAGATCCTCCTATTGTGCATGTCTTGCCACTAGCCATCATTTCGGATACGAGTGCGGATGCACAGTTCCGAGAAGGCTTCATGAGGTTTATGCATACCTTCCAGGGAGCGCCACATCCTACCCCATCTATGGCAGAGTTGATGTGGGTTTTTCAGAAGTAGCATCATCCCACTTTCTCCGAGGTTGGAGGACCTAAAGCTTCAAAGTCATGGTTATGAGCCATGTTATCTATCTTCGAACGTCTGGAGACACCTCCAGAAAGGAGAGTGAAGCTTGCTAATTACATGCTTCTGGATTCCTCCAAGATATTGTGGAATGTGATATCACTAGAGGGACGCCATCTGGTTATGGATTGGGATAATTTATATCATACCTTTTATGACTACTTCTACCCAGAGACTTTGAGGTCCGATCGAGCTCGAGAGTTCATGAGTTTGGAGTAGGGTACTCTCTCGGTCATGGAGTATTCCTCCTACTTCATAGAGCTGCAGCGCTTCACACCCATTATAGGGGGTGATGAGATATTCATAATGAGGAAGTTTGAGGCTGGTCTCAATCATGACATTCGATATCAGGAGAACATCTTCAGGTTGACTTCCATATCTTCCATAGTCACCTAACCACTGATCACATAGCGCAACCTGAGGGATTCTGGAGCTCTAGGTCAGGACGGTTTAGCATCCAGAGTTGGTGCTTCTCTGGATGATAGTAGGAAGCATCGTAGGGAGTCTATAGGTGGAGATTTGAGTAGGCAAGATACATCTTCAGGTAGCCATGTGGTATGCTACCAGTGTGGGAAGGGCGGGAATATGAGGCCGCATTGCTCGAGAGACCTAGTTGAGTGTCGATCTTGTGGAAAGATGGGTCATATTCAGCATTTCTGTCAGTTTTTTCCACTAGCAGCTGGTGGAAGAGGTTCTTCTATGACTCCTCATTCATGAGTAGGATTCTGGACCCTCTACTATTAGAGGTATGATTCTAGTTGCCTCAGTTTTAGATTTTGTACTTTTCAATACAGGGGCTTCTCATAGTTTCATATTTGTTGCTGTTGTGGAGATCTTGGGGCTCTGTATCTTTTCTTATGAGGATGTTATGATGCTAGAAACTCTGTTGGGGACTAGAATAGCTGGTGTACATTAGTGAAAGGAGTGCCCTCCTGAGGTCATCGGGTGTCACTTCTTATGGGAAATCTATGTCTTAGAGATGACAGGCTATGATGTCATTCTCGAAATGGACTGGTTGGTTCGCTACCAGGATGTTGTTGACTACTATCATCGTAGGGTGAGTTTGAAATCACTAGAGGTTGATTTTTTACTACATAAGGTTGAATGGGATGTCTATGTAAGAATAGAGGGAACCGACCATCATGGGTTGGGAGGAGTTGCAACTTAGATTTCTAGTCTGTATCTAGATGATTAGGGAACTTCACAGATGGACTTTCCTCCAGTGGTGGATCATTTTAGGGATGTATTTCCAAAGTAATTTTTAGGTTTTCCTTCAGAGAGAGGGGTATAATTTTCTATTGAGATTGTTCCAGGAGTGGCACTAGTGTCCATTCCTCCTTATAGGATGGCTACACTAGAGTTACAGGAGCTCCAGAAGTAGTTAGAAGATTTATAGGCAAAGGGTTTTATTCGACCCAGTACTTCTCCATGGGGTTTGTCTATCCTATTTACAAAGAAGGCGGATAGTACCCTCTGAATTTTTGTGGATTATCAGAAGCATAACTAGTTGACAGTCAAGAACTGATATCCATTGTCGATGATTCATGATCTCTTTGATCAACTTTGAGGAGCCCGGGTGTTCTCGAATATTGACTTGAGATCCAGTTATCATCAGTTGTGCATTAGACCGTATGATTTACCTCTTACAACCTTTTGGAGCTGGTATGGTCTATACGAGTACGTGGTTATGCTGTTTGGTCTCACAAACATGCCAGAAATTTTCATGGCACTAATGAACCGAGTGTTCCATCCATACTTGGATTCCTTCATGGTGGTTTTTGTGGATGATATCTTGGTGTAATCTCAGAGTTGACATGACCATGCTACCCATCTTGAGATATTTTTGGTTACACTGAGAGAGCATCAATTATATTCTAAGATCTAAAAATTCTACTTTTGGATGGACTATATTCATTTCTTGGGTCATGTTATCTCAAAGACATGAGTATCAGTAGACCCAGAGAAAGTGAGAGCAGTAGTTTCCTAGGAGCATCTAAAAAACTTCTTTGAGGTATGGAGTTTTCTAGGGATATATGGTTACTAAAGATGCTTTATACAGGACTTCTCGTGCTTATCAATGCCACTAACGGGCCTGATTAAGAAGGGTGTGAAGTTCCTATGGAAAGATTCCTATGATTCATCCTTTCAAGAGCTGAAAGGGAGGTTGACTTCTGCACCAATACTAGTTTTTTCAGATTCAGACAAGAGTTATACAGTTTACTATGATGCATTAGGTATCGGGCTGGGAGCAGTGCTTATGAAGGGGGGAGGAGTCGTTTCATATGGGTCTTGGTAGTTTAGGCCACATGAGAGGAATTACCTGACGCACGATCTTGAGTTGGATATAGTTGTTCATGTTTTACACTATTGGATACATTATATTTTGGGAGATCATTTTTTGGTTTTCACCGACCACAAAAGTCTCAATTATATATTCACTCAACATGATCTGAACTTGAGACAGTAAATGTGGGTTGGATACCTTCAATCCTTTGATTTTGAGCTTGCTTACATGTCTGGGAAAGGAAACGCAGTGGCTGATGCATTGAGCAGGAGGACTCAAATACAGGTAGTTCAGAAGGCTATCTATGAGTGGAATCTTATGGCTCTGTTCTTTGAGATGCATTTGGAGGTGCACAATAGACAGGGACAGACATTTCTTTCTTTTGTAGCTATTACCTCTACTCTTCTTGAGTGAGTTCTAATGAGTTAGCAATAAGATGACAAAGTCCTAGTCCTTCAGGAGATTGTGTTAGGAGAGGACCATATTCATGGATAGACTGTGGGTGAGGATGATATCTTGCACTTCCATGGACATGTATGGGTTTCAGCAGACATACGCAAGGAACTGATGCGGGATTTATATTCCTTAGTTTGGGCAGTTCATCCTGGTGTCACCAAGATGTATTGAGATCTACACCATCAGTATTGGTGGCCTAGTATTGAGAGATATGTTTTTGATTTTGTGATGAGGTGTTCCACTTGTTAGCAGGTGAAGGTGGAGCATCAGAGACCAGCAGGGTTTTTGCAGTAGTTACCCATTTCCAAGTGAAAGTGGAATGATGTCTCGATGGACTTTGTGATAGGATTACATAGGTCACCTCAAGGGAATGATGTAGTTTGGGTTGTCATTGACAGACTCACGAAGGTTGCACAATTCTTACCGATCAAGGAGACCTTCAGTGTTGATGATATGGGAAGGTTGTACATATAGAATATTATACATTTTCATGGGGTTACACACTTATCATTTCAGACAAGGATGCTGATTTTACTTCTCGGGTCTAGCAAGGACTATAGAGGGATTTGGGTACATAGGTACTTCTGAGTACAGCTTACCACTCCAAGATAGATAGTTAGTTCTATCGCACGATATAGATTCTAAAGGACTTTCTTCGAGCATGCGTCCTATATTTTGGAGGTTCTTGTGAGATGTACATACCTCTGGTGGAGTTTTCCAACAATAATAGTTTTAAAGAAACTATTTAGATGGAACCTTATGAGGATTTATACAGTAGGCCATGCCAATCACCCCTATGTTGGATGGAGGTAGGAGAGGCAACTATGCTAGGACCTCATCTTGTCTAGGAGACCACAGAGCAGATAGAGTTGATTTGGAAGAGGATGGATACTACACAGTCATAATAGAAGTATTATGTTTATTGATGGAGATGACCTCTAGAGTTTGAGGTCGAAGATCAGGTTTTCATACGTTTCACACCGAGGTTGGGACACATGATGATTAGGAGATAGGATAAGCTTTCTCCGAGATACGTCAGGCCATTTGAGGTTTTGGAGAGAGTCAGGATGGTTGTATATCAGTTGCACCTACCTCAAAGGTATCGGGTTATTCATGACGTCTTTCACATTTCTCATTTATAGCATTACTTCTCAGACCCATCTCATGTTTTTCAACTTGAGGATGTTGAGTTGGAGGTGAACACATTGTTCGAGGATCATCTTATTCGTATTCTTGATCACAACATGAAGGTTATATGTGGTCGGTTTATTCCTCTAGTAAGGGTGTTATGGCAGCATGGGAGAGTACAGGACGAGACTTGGGAGATGGAGGCTGATGTAAAATCGCAGTGGCTGGAGCTGTTTGAGTATTCTTCTTCATCTCCACCTTGCTAGGGAAATTTGGGGAAGAATTTCTTTAAGTAGGTAAGTTTGTAAGAACCCAGATCTTCTTTTCAGGTATGGATCTTATTTTCATTTTTCTTTTGGGGAAAAAATGGAAGAAGGAAAATTTTAAGAGTACACACTATGTACTTATATGTACACATCGTGTACTCTAGAACCGATTCTAGGCCATGTTTGGCCATGTCACGGGCACATACAAGACCATGTGACAACATGGCAGGGGCCTCTTAAGGTGGGGCCCGGTAAAGGCCTATACACATCATGTATCCTTAGGGAATACGCCATTTATTTTTATTTTTAATTGATATATCAGAATGGGGTCACGTCTCATTTACAAAAACATCTTCTTTTGGCTCCGTCTTGTCCAGGAGCAACTGAAGATCACAGATTCTTCTCCAAACCCCTGAACCACCGTCTATGCTCCGAATCAAACTCTACTGGTTGTGTTGGAATTGCATCATTGATTTCTTCCTTCTTCTAGAACCTCTACTCTTGTTTTCTCCTCTTATGTGAGATATACTTGGTTAAGTGTTTTTTATGTTTTTATAGATATACAATGTTCTAGGTTGATTCAAAGGCTAAGGTTCAACTATATCGATCGTACAATATCGAGGTAGGCGGTTTGTTCATTTCCATGGATTGTATTTGAATTATATGTGCAAAAAGTTCCCAATACCCTAGTTTAGGGTATTGTGTGTTTAGGGAATTTAACCATGTTAATGCCTTCTATGCCTTGTTTGCTTGAGTATGGGTTTTTTACTGTAAATAAGGTTATTTACCTTGCTATGGATGTGTTTTTCCATGTTTGATCTGATATTGGTCATTGGGTCTAGAATTTCCAGTTAGGTTACTCTGTTTTCCATGCTTAGTGTTGTTAGGATAGAGTGATGTTATCTGACATGATTGTGTTATGCTATGTAGACATTTATCCAAGTAGTATTTGTGATTTACTTTGTCTGTTGAATATCGTTTTTGCATGATTTATTTACACAGGGATTTGGAATCCTGGTGTAGTGAGACCATAGGGGGAATTGACATTGAGGTCTTCACTAGAGTGTTTGTTGTAATTTTTATGCTGCGAGACCATAGGAGGGATTGATGTTGTGTGCTCCCTTAGAGTGTCTATAGTTATCGTTACGAGACCACATGGGTAATTGACGTTGATTTCTTCCTCATAGAGTCTATAGTTTATCATTAAAATGCTATAAGGGTAATTTACAATGAGTGCTTCCTCAGAGAGTCTTTGTTTTCATGAGACCAAAGGGGTTAGACTGTGTGAGCTATCCCAGGGGGTTGTTATATCTTTATTGTTAAATGATTAGTTGAACCACAGGGGTTAGTCTGTGATAACATTTCCAGAGGGTTACTTTTTAATGATTGGTTGATGTAAATGAATGTAGTTGAAACTGTAGGACTGTTTACTTTTGAGTAATTACTTGTTTATTGCTTCATTTTTCATATTTTTCTATTATATATATTCACTGAAAGCTAGGTATAGATCTTTGGGTGGTTTCTTACTAGGATTTGTCTCACACCCTATTTGGGTCTTTCTTTTGGGCCCAAACAGATTGTATTGTTGCAGGTATAGGTAAGGAAAAGATCCCTTATACTTTAGGTACTTGATTGATGTAGAGTTGGAGAGCATGGGACCAAGCTGAGTCTTGCGATGCTGTTTGAGTTTATTTACTTTTTAGTACTTTGGTTTCTATTTTTTATACCATCATTATGACTTGTTTGGCTACTTTCCTAGACATATGTTTCATTCATCATTTATATATTTGTGCTCCAGTTGTTTATTTTCTTTTAGTCTTCCATTGTTTACTTATTCTATGGTATTATTGTTTCTGTTTTTGTATGTTATTGTTATTCAACTACATTACTCTACCAATGAGGGAATAGTTTCCCCACTATCATACCCAAGGACCTCAATGCTAGTCACAGCCTCTAGAATTTGGGGAAATGTGCTTGAGGCCATGTGACCAACTAGGTACGGGGCACCTTTGGGCGGCACCCGGAATACGGGATGTTACAATTTTGTTCCTTTGGTTATTACATATATTGATATACCACCTATGGGGATTATATTTTTTCTAAATTCTTGACTGGAATAGTTTGTTTTGATATTAAAAGTGATGTTACTATATGGTTGGATTACCATTATGATACCATAACATTTTTCTTACTTATTATTTATTACATTATTTATATTATTGATGGTTATATAATATTGATGGCATGGTATTCAAATGTATGGTTTAGTCTCTTAATGTTATTCAGTAGTCTCTTACATTTGGGGAGGTGTACATGAGGCCATGTAGCGCTCTGGAATAGACCTGGTGAATTGGGTGTTGGATGTGCACTAAAAATTTAAATGCATGAGATTCATTTACACATGAATATGATGCATGAGACATATATATATATATACATATATATAATATATTATAGATAGTAACATTTAATATATGCATATGATACATGTATTTTTCAAGAATGTGATGCAGGATTATAATATATATATGTGTGTGTGATATATATATATTATCTATTTCTTATGGATGTTTTATTCGTCATTTACAATCTATTATGAATGGATTTTTTAATTTTCATTTATTTATTTAAATGGATTCAATAAATAAATACCCAAAAATAAAGAATGAATATGATGCATTATGAATACGAGATGACTTGGGATTATATTATATAAGAGGATTATATCCTCTCCTATTGGTATTGAAATGATCATGAGCCTCTGTTATAGTATCTTCCTCATGAAAAATCATTTATCTATATTGATAATAAACTAGTGCCCCTTTGAATTTTTGGTATCCTCGTGATACGTTTGTGGATCAATTGGTCGGTGTATCATCTTGGAGGTAGTGTGCTTTCATTCACTACTCATCGTGATATTCCTCAAACACTATCCATAGAAGAATGATGGAAACTAATAATGTTCATGAATTCCTTATAGTTTGATTTTTGGATTATTTACACATTGATTTCATAAAGATATATTTTATATATTTTGGGTTGTCTTCTGTTTCAAATGGCCATAACATGATCATACAAAACTAATCAATGGTATAAGAGAGGGGTTCAATCAATAATTAAATGAGTTTTTATCACTAGTTTTCAAAGGAAATAAATTTAAAACAACAATTTTGTAAAACTATAGGAGTGTTATAGACACTTACATGAGTTTCATAGGGGGAAATTTGATTTACCCTTTTACGGTTCAATTACATAAAGGTCATACCCTTACAAAGAAGGTTTGTATATGTGTATCCTCATTATTATATTTACACAAATGGGATACATAAAGGTAAATACCTTATACAAATGCAATTTATCTAAGAGTCATCTCTCCATACCCATATATATATTAGTCTACGTAAAGGCCACATGGCAGTACCCTTACACAATTATGGGAACTTGAGGCTTACCTTAATGTGAAGGGTTTATGTTAAGTTATTTTGTATTATAACCCTTACGAATATGGTTTACATAATGGTGTTACTTAATGGTATGATATTGATTACCCTTACATGTAAAGGTAGTGTAGGGTTATAAAGTATTGTGTAAAGGTAACATGCAGCTTACCCTTATGTGAAATTCTGGTACTTAAAGGTAAAGAAGGACTTACCTTTATGCGAAAGAGTTCACATAATGGTAAGATCTTGGTAACCATACATAGTAGGCATTGTGTAAGGGTCAACCATATTTACCCTTATGTAGAATATCTATGTAAGTGTGGAATGAGGTTACCCTTACACTGAATAGTGATTCGGTATAAGGGTAAACAAAAACTATTTTAAATTTTTTAATTCTTAAATAATTTTAATGATTTATAAAATATTTATAAATAATAATAAAATGTATTTTGGGATATTTTAAATTATAATTAATTAATTAATTAATTAATTAATTATAAACTTTTTATAATTATTTAAATAAATGTTTGTGGAAATTTTTTCCCAAATATTAAAGGATAGTATTTTAAAATGCATTTGACAAATTAAATGGAATTCCTTATGATATTGAAATAAATGGTTTGTCTATAAATCATAAGATTTTATTTATTAAATGTTTATAAATTACAAAAATATATGATATTTGGATTATATAAACTATTTATAAAATAGATATTGAGTTATAAAATGTTTATAATTCATTAAATATTTTACAGAATCCATTAAATTTAAAATATGAAAAGGTTCATATTGAAATGAATATAAAATGTTATTTTATTACTATTTTATAAAAAATTTATAATTAGTATTTTTTTTATGAATAGTTTATAAATGTTTCAAGTTTTATAAAATAAATAGATTATTTATTTATTTGTTAAAATTATTTTATATTCATGTTTTGTAAATTGTTTATGAAATATGAATATTATGTATATCCATTTATATGATAAATTTATTATAGGATAGAAACTTGAATATCATGCTAGGTTTGATATCATAAAATATTATTTCATCTACATTGACCTCAGTTTGTATATTTATTTATGAGTTTGAAAATAGTTATTAGGAATATTTTGTGCATTTTAGGTATTAGAGTTTTCATGAATTGAATTCTATATTGAGTAATTTCTCCCTAGGTGGAGGGACATGGGGCCATACCACCTACTTTCCTTGAGTATTTCCTTCACTAGTAAAGTGAATGGGGTTGGATATCTTTGCTTCATGCTTACTCATGTGGAGTTTTTTAATCTCATATAACTCTATACCTTTACATAAAGCATTTACATTCTTTATACATATGATGAATTTGATATGTATGAATATAATTGACTTATGTTTTTGGGGGATTAATATATACTTGTGGGTTATGTAAAGATTTTCACATTAATGTGGTGTGACCATGTCACGGCCCATCCTCACGGCCCATGTTGTGACTACCCCAAGCCCGTCTTCCATAGGCCAGGGGCTGGCGACTAGCACCAAAGGCGTAAATCCTGAAAAAAAAAAGGGAAGGCATTACCTTTATAAAAGTAAAGAACACAACATAGTACACAACTGAAGCAAGCACTAAGTAAACTGAGTACAAAAGAAAGTGATGAAAAGTAAATGGGCTAGTATGCAAACTCAACTAATAGTACAGTACAACTGAAAAGAAAGTACAACAGCATTAAAGTAAAGAAGCAACCACTGAGTCATCCTCCGGGAATCCCACCAGAAGGGTGGGTACAGATGCTATCCTCGGCACCTCGGGTATGTCTGTCCGCTCCGTGTACGCCTTACTAGGTATTCCACCTCTGGGTACCATCTAGCTCCATAAGACTCCTCCACGATTAGTGATGTCCGTCGTCTGCATCCAACACAACATAGTGCGGGCATAGCCCATGCAGGGGTGAGTATACGATACTCAGTAGGGACCCCGAGACCCCCTAAGGTCTCCTAGAATCCACAAAGGATAAACCAAAAGGAAAGGTGAAACACGAAGTATCAACCAACTCTACTTAGGTATATGCCCATACTTATACCTTAGTCATCAATCCCAGTTCGACTCCTACTCTCGAGCCCAATCACAACCCAGTCCACACAGGAAGGAAGTCAATCACATCGTTGGTAAAGATTGAAGTCAAGACTCAGCTCACACAGGTACACATCTTCGTATAGCGATAAAGATGATCATATGTAGTCACTGATTCATCCAAGTTGTCGGACCCACATAGGATACAAGTCCAGCTAAGCTGTCGGACCCACACAAGATACAAGACCAACTACTCTGTCGGACCCACATAGGATACAAGTACAGAGGTCAATACTATCGGACCCACACAGGATACAAGAACAGTATTCATCTCCATCAAACCCACGGAGTATTCTAGTACGGTAGTCGTCACTGTCAACCCCACGGAGGATTCCAGTACAGTAGTCGATGCAGTCGCAGCCAGCTCTAGGGTTCCCGCACATAGCACGCTCGATTCCGGGAGGGTCTGCTCCTCGAGCAAGGGGGTTGATACATCAACTATCACAAAGTCCAGAGTTTATGTATCCCAAGGTTTTGTCTCATCAAAAGAAACCCAACGCGACAGATGGTGCGTCAATCAGATGACCGGTCTGAGAGTTATTGGTTTTTCCGTTCTAGGGGCCCGTGTGGTTTTTAAGCTAAAACCAACCTGGCCGTACTCCAGGTACATCCAAACCTCAAGTGGAGTATTCCAAAATAACTGTCTCATCAAAATTAATTCAACATAGATGATGGCACGTCAATCAGATGCTCGATCCTTAAGTTATAAGCATTACCGCTCCAAGGGCCCGGTTGGTTTCAGGTTCAAACCAACCCTACCATTCTCAAACTTCACCAAAACCTCAAATGTAATATACCGAAATGACTATCTCGATCCAAGTATTCCTACGCAACTGACGATGTGTCGATTGGAGGTATGTATCTCAAGTTATGGGCAAAAGACTGAAAAATAGTTTGAAGTGGGGGGTCTGGGCCCGGTCCGACCCGGCCCAACCCACCCCGGGTCGGCCCGAACCGGGTTGACCCGACTCGGGTCTGGGTCTGACCTGGTAGGGCATGGCCCGGACCGCATAACCCGCCCCGGCCTGGCTGGGGTGGGGGTGTGTGTTGACTCGGCCGATTGGCCGAGCGGGGGGCACGGCCCCCGATTCTGCGAACACGGCGCCAGGCTGGCACCGCTTGTTTCTCGAATCCTGCACGGTCGTGGGATTCCCTCCCCACCGCCGTAGCCGGTTCCATGGCAGGCGTATGTCGGTGGCGCGCTGGGTCACTGTTACAGTCTTCTGCGGGCCACTAGACTCATTCTGGTGGTCTGTTTTTGCTTCTGTCTGCGCCTGTGGTTGTCTTGGGATCTGAACTCCACTACAAAGGCTCTAAATCGCCGTTGCAGTCCTGTTTCGTCATCGCCAACACCTCGTGCATCAAGAATGATAGGGCGATGGGTCTGGACTTGTTCGTTAGTCCGTACCCACCATATTAGTGGTTCAAATCATCACCCAAAAATTAAACGCCATGCTCGAGGGTATAAATCACATGAATGAAATATACAAATCCCCCTACCTCGTAGTTGACGTCGTTCATCATCGAGTCGCAGAAGATGAGAGTTGCGGTAGTCAGGCGTCTCGGAAGAATGGTGTTGTCTATTCAACGATGGAGAAAGAGTCGTTGTTGTAGGTGATGTAGGCTCCTTGACTTCGAGGTGCATCTTAGGAAGAAGTCTTTCACGTTCTTCACCGGGAATGTTCTTCATTGAAGAACAGTGTTCTTCGTCGAAGAAAGATTGCCTCCCTTTTTAATTCTCCATATCCTTTTCCCCAAAAGTGATTTTCCAACACATAAGAAATAAGGAGGCTCACCAATTAATATAATTTCCATGCAATTCATATTAATTCAAAAGCGGTGCTAATAAATTAATGATGATATTAATTATACGAATTGCCACAATTTATGGTAGGAGGGAGATGGGAAGGTTCCACCATAATAAATATGTGGAGTTGTAAAAGAAATAAATAAGGGGTATTAATGGGGAGTTGAGGGGTGGTGAAGGGTTTGGGTTCATGTGGGTCCCACCCTTAACTTCCTCTCGTAAATAAAATAAAATAAAATAAAATTGTGTACAACAATTTTTACTTAAATCATTCTAAATCCCCAAAAATATACTTTCAACCCGCATAAAATGCAACTGTGGTAAGGGTCCCCTTAAGAAAATACTGGTGCTGTGAGTTCATCAGTGTCCTTGGATTTCAATTCTGAGGACCGGTTCAAAATATAGAAAAACCCGCTCGTACATTTACTGAACGTACCCAAACAAAACTTCAAAAAATTGATTCTGGGCACACCAGGCCTCAGAATCAGGTTCCGTCAGAAGCCACAGACTCATAAAATTTCAAAGTATTTAAGAAAAAAAAATCCTTGTAATTTATATGTCTTTACATTACTCCCACCTCAGGTATTTACGTCCCTGTAAAGCTACAACATACACTAGGGAAACAAAAAGGGGTACTGAGCATGCATCTGATCCTCCCGCTCTCATGTGCTCTCTTGAAGGTTCCCATGCTGCCAGAGAGCGTACACTAGAGGAATTGACCATCCATGGAAGAACCGATCCAGTAGATCCTCAATCTCCACTGGGACCTCTGAGAATGTCGCCCCGTCATCGATGTCCAGCTCCCTGTGATCGATGATGTGGGTCAGTTCGTGCACATATCTCCTCAGCTGAGATACGTGGAAGACGTCATGCACCCGGTGCAACTGAGGTGGAAGGGCCAGGCGGTAATCCACCTTTCCTACTCTGTTGAGGACCTGGAAAGGTCCTATTAATCGTGTAGATAACTCGCCGCCCCGGCCAAATCTCCATAGACCTCGACAAGGTGAGACCCGTAGGAAAATGTGGTCGTCATCCTCGAACTCAAGTGGTCTCTATCTCATATCATCATAGAACTTATATCTTCTCTATGCAGTCCTCATCTGCTCCTGGATAATCTGCACCTTCTCCATCATAGCCTGAACCATCTCTGGTCCTACAAGTGCTGACTCCCCAGGGCCATTCCATCACAGAGGTGATCTGCATGGTCAGCCGTATAATTCCTCATAAGGTGTCATCCCGATGGTGGAGTGGTAGCTTTTGTTGTACGAAAACTCCACAAAGGGTAGGTGGTCCTCACAACTGCGACCAAAGTCAAGGACACATGCACGGATCATGTCCTTGAGAGTCTGAATGGTCCTCTCCATCTGGCCATCCGTATGTGGATGGAAGGCAGTTCTCAAACGCAGCTATGTCCCAAATGCCTCCTGTAACCCCTTCCAAAGCCGGGAAGTAAAGTGAGCATCTCGATCGAAGATGATAGTCGATGGCACACCATGAAGTCGTACGATCTCCCGAACGTAGAGGCATCCTAAGCTCTCAACTGAGCCCTGCTCTCTGATCGGTAGGAAGTGGGCCGACTTGGTGAGTCAGTCAACAATCAACCAAATAGAGTCGTAACCCCTGGATGTACGTGGAAGCCCCATCATGAAATCCATGGATATCCTATCCCACTTCCACTCTGGGACCTATAAGGGTTGTACCAAGCCTGCTGGTACCTGGTGCTCTGCCTTCACTTGCTGACAAGTGAGGCATTGTGAAATGAACTTTGATACAACCTTCTTCATACCCGGCCACCAGTGTTGTCGTCTGAGGTCCTGATACATCTTCTCCACTCCCGGATGTACCGCTAGAGGGGAAGTGTGGAACTCCCTCAGCGCCTCCTCCTGTAGTGCAACTGGTACCATCATACGTCCCCTGAAGAGGATGACGTGCTCCCCTCCTTCAGAAAATCCATTGGGTGCCACCCCTGAGGATATATGAGCACGTCATGTCTCGCAGTCAGCATCCCCATGATGCGCCTCTCTAACTTGCTGAAGAAGTGGAGGAGTGACCGTGAGAGACTGAAGAAAGTTTCCTCCATCTATATCCACAAAGGATATCTACAACGCGGCTAGCTTCTTCGTCACCTCACCTAGTATCTGAATGTCCGATCTCCTACTGAGAGCATCAGCCACAACATTCCCATTCCCAGGAGTATAGATTATATCAAAGTCATAGTCCTGGAGGAACTCAAGCCATCTCTGTTGTCTCAGGTTCAGGTCCTTCTATGAGAATATTTACCTGAGACTCTGGTGGTCAGAGTAGACTGTAAAGCACTCGTCCATCAGATAGTGTCGCCACATCTTCAAGGCAAGACCACTACTGCTAACTCTAGGTCATGGGTAGCATAGTTCTACTCGTGCTGCCTCAACTTTCATGAACTGTAAGCGATCACTGCTCGCTCCTGCATCAGGACACACCCGAGTTCGGTCCATGATGTGTCTTATTAAACTACGTACCATACGCCCTCCTCTGGTATCCTCAAGATGTGCGCACTGGTCAATCTCCGCCTCAGCTCTTGAAGGCTATGCTGGCATCTATCTGAACACAAAGGGTTTCCCCTTCTTCGTCAAAGCTAAAAGCAGTGCTGCAACTCTAGATAAGTCTGGCATAAATCTCTGATAGTACCCAGCTAGACCTAGGAAACTCCGTACCTCCTTCACGCTCCTGGGTGTCTCCCAAGCAAGTACTGCCTCGATCTTCGTAGGATCCACTGCAACTCCCACCTCCGAGATGACATTCCCCAAGAAGTGAACATCTCAAATCCAGAACTGGAACTTAGAGAGCTTACCATAAAGCTGGTGCTCTCGGAGTGTATCCAGAACAACCTACAAGTGGTAGGAGTTCTCCACCTCAGTGGTCGAGTAAATCAGTATGTCGTCAATGAAGACTACGACAAACCAATCGAGGTAAGGCTGGAATATCCAGTTCATGAGACTCATGAACACTGCTGGAGCATTGGTCACGCTGAAGGTCGTAACCAAGAACTCGTAGTGGCCATACCGACACTTGAAGGCCATCTTCTACACATCCTCATCTTGAACTCTGAGCTGGTGATAGCCTGACCTGAGTTCTGTCTTCGAGAACCATCGTGCTCCCTTGAGCTGATCGAAGAGGTTGTCAATCCTCGGAAGTGGGTACTTGTTCTTTACGGTCACCTGATTCAGGCGACGGTAGTCGACACACAGTCACAAGCTCCCATCCACCTTCTTGGCGAACAAAATCGGAGAAGCCCAGGGCCAAACACTGGGTCGGATGAATCCATTTCCCTGCAAGTCCTCCAGTTGTACCCGTAGCTCACGAAGCTTGGCAGGATCCATCTGATATGCTGGAGTAGATATCGGTGTTGTCCCGGGGTATAGGTCTATGTAGAAGTCTACCTCTCTTCGAGGATGTAGTCTTGGAACATCATCATGAAAAACGTCCGCATAATGATCCACCACTACAGGAAAACTCGGACTCTGCACATCAACTGCTCCAAGGATGAGACTAGCCTACTAATGTGTGATCAGCTGCCCTCTCCTCTACGTAAGTCCATCCTATGCTGCAAAGGTTCCCTTCTCGCCGGTGAAGGTGAACCTACTCCCATTCGTGCGGATACATCACACCTTGCGCCTAATACAGCCGATCTGAGCATGGAATGTAGATAACCAGTCCATACCCAAGATGACGTCGTAAGGCCTCGACACCGCGAAAAGAAGATCCCAGCTGAAGCTCTCGCCTCCTAGAGTAATCTCACACTGCCGGCATCAGTGCGTAATCATTGAGTCTTCTCCCGTAGGAGTCTCTAGCCGTAAGGATTGATCCAATGGATCTGTTGGAATCTCTGAGCTCTGAAAAAGGGCAGCGGAAATAAAATAATGACTCGCACCTTTGTCTATAAGAACTATAGCAAGGGTGGAGTAGACACAGATAGTACCTCGAATCATCTCAGGTGTGCCATGGTCATAAGCCTCCACTTCCTGGAGTTGAGCCTACCTTTGTCAGCCAGCTCCCTGTGGTTGGGGTGGACCTCCTGGGGGTGGTGGTGGTAGAGCCTCGAAATGTCGTCCACCACCCACTACTCGGCCAGCTCCTCTGCCTCGTCTGCCTGCTCCCTGCGGACCGCCACGGTCGAACCTATGCCTCTACCTGGGAGGTCCCTCCACTGTCTGCTGCTTGTCTGCATGGCGTGTCGGGTAGTCACAAGCCATGTGGCCCTACCCACCGCATGCATAGCATTGTCTGCTCCTCGTAAGGTTGGCTCTGTTTCGTGTTCCCCACACAACCGAACCTGAATCCTGAGGTCGCCCACCTGATGGCTTGGTCCGCTTGGACCCCTATGACATTTGTCTACTGCTGGCTATAGAAGACTCCGCTCTGTGTCGCCCTGTAGTGGGTCTCACCACAAGTGGCTGCTCAGTGAGAAAGCTCTCCACTAAAAGGGCTTGCTCTAGCACCCCTGCCTGCGTCGAGATGCTAAGGGGAATCATCAAAGTTGTGATCTCGTGCCTCAATCCCTTCTCAAAGGTCCGGGACCTGAAGAACGGGTCTTGTACCATATCCGTGGAGTAGCATGAGAGGTCAGTAAACCTCACTGAGTACTGAGATACTGTCATTCTACCCTGCTGCAGATGTAGTAACTCCTGGATCCACACCGCACGAAGGGTGGCTAGAACAAACTCCGAGCGAAAGAGACTCTCGAAGTCTGTCCAAAGTAGAGATGACTCATCGTGCACCTGGAGCATCAAGCTCCACCATCTACATGCTGCTGCATGCAGGAGACTCGTGGCAAGGATCACCATAAGGTCATATGGTGTCCCTACCAATCTGAAAACTCTGATGATAGCCTCCAGCCAATCCCCGGCTACCTGAGGGTCCATATCTCTGCGGAACCTGGGCGGCCTCTGTCGCTAAAACTCGTGCAGCGCGCTCAGGTGGTGTTCACTCTCTGTCGCTGGGGCTAGTAGCGTCGGTGGCTCAGAGGGTAGTGGTATCACTGGTGCCTCCGCTGTGATGGGGACCTACACTGAGGCCTCGTCGCTCAGTGGGCTTCCATCTCGTACGTAACTCGAAACCCTAGCTGGTTGCCTTCATGGGGCCATCCTGAAAAGAAACAGGTGCCCCACGGTCAAACAGTATACCTGGTGAGCTGACACAAAGTAGTCACAAAGAAAACTTTTGAAAGGAAACACACACGCAATCAGTGTTTTCGTGCACTGAGTCGGAAGTCAGTGGTTAGGGTCCTGGTGTATGGATATGTCAGCCGCCGCACCAACACTGAACTCCCTAGACTGAAACCCACACTCAATACTCTTAACACTATTGCTTCACAGAAGGGAAGGATCAAAGTCCTGAGTTCTACGGTAGAAATTACTCCTCTGATGCCAATTTGTCACGACCCGTCCTCGGGGCCCATGCCGTGACTACCCCAAGCCTGCCTTCCATAGACCAGGGGCTGGCGACTAGCACCAAAGGCATAAATCCCAACAAAAAGGGAAGACATTTCCTTTAAAAAAGTAAAGAACACAACTGAAGCAAGCACTAAGTAAACTGAGTACAAAAGTAAGTGCTGAAAAGTAAATGGTCTAGTATACAAACCCAACTGATAGTATAGTACAACTAAAAAGAAAGTACAACAGCAGCAAAGTAAAGCGGCAACCATTGAGTCATCCTCTGGGAATCCCACCTGAAGGGTGGGTACATATGGTCTCCTCGGCACCTCGGGTCTGTCCTTCTTCTCCGTGTACACCTCACTAGGTAGTCCACCTCTGGGTACCGTCCAGCTCCACAAGACTCCTCCACGATCAGTGTTGTTTGTCATCTGCATCCAACACAACGTAGTGCGGGCATAGCCCGTGTAGGGGTGAGTATATGATACTCAGTAGGGACCCCGAGACCCCCTAAGGTCTCCCAGAATCCAAAAAGGATAAACCACAAGTAAATGTGCAACACGAAGTATCAACCAACTCTACTTAGGTACATGCCCATACATATACCTAAGTCATCAATCCCAGTTCGGCTCCTACTCTCGAGCCCAATCACAACCCAGTCCACACAGGAAGGAAGTCAATCACACCGTTGGTAAAGATTGAAGTTAAGACTCATATCACACAGGTAAACATCTTCATATAGAAATAAAGATGATCAGATGTAGTCACTGATTCATCTAAGCTGTCGGACCCACACAGGATACAAGTCCAACTAAGTTGTCGGACCCACACAGGATACAAGACCAGCTACTCTGCCGCACCCACACAGGATACAAGTACAGAGGTCAATATTGTCGGACCCACACAGGATACAAGAACAGTAGTCATCGTCGTCGAACCCATAGAGGATTCCAGTATGGTAGTCGTCGCTGTCGAACCCACGGAGGATTCCAGTACAGTAATCGATGCAATCGCATCCAGCTCTAGGGTTCTCGCACACAGCACGCTCAATTCTGGGAGGGTTCGGTCTTCGAGAAAGGGGGGTCGATACATCAACTATCATGAATTCCAGAGTTGATGTATCCCAAGGTACCATCTCATCAAAAAAAACAACGCGACAGACGGTGCGTCAATCGGGCGCCCAGTCTGAGAGTTATTGGCTTTTCTATTCCAGGGGTCTGGTTGGTTTTTAAGCTAAAACCAACCTGACCGTACTCTAGCTGCATCCAAACCTCAAGTGGAGTATTCCAAAACAACCTTCTCATCAAAAGGAATTCAATGTAGATGATGGCACGTCAATCGGATCTCTGGTCCTTATGTTATAAGTGTTTCCGCTCTAAGGGCCTGATTGGTTTCGGGTTCGAACCAACCCGGCCGTACCCAAACTTCACCGAAACCTCGAGTGTAATATACCAAAATGACCGTCTCGATCCAAGTATTCCTACACAACTGATGGTACGTAGATTGGAGGTCCTTAGATCAATTAATGGGCAAAATACCGAAAAACGGTCCGAAGTGGGGGCTCTGGGCCCGGTCCGACCCAACCCACCCTGCGTCGGCCCGAACCGGGTCGACCCGACCCAGGTCCAGGTCCGGCCCGGTAGGGCGCGGCCCGGCCTGGCGGAGCATAGTCCGGTCCGCGGAACCCGCCCCGACCTGGCCAGGGGGGTGTGCTGGCTCGGCCAGTTGGCCGAACGGGGGACACAGCCCCCGGTTCCACGAACGTGGTGCCAGGCTGGCGCCGCTTGTCTCCCGGATCCCACGCGGTCGCGAGATCCCCTCCTTGCCACCGCGGCCAGTGCTGCGATGGGATTCTGCCGACGGCGCGCTGGGGTGACACCGCCTCCAGGCGGTCGGCCGGTGTCGACCGCTGCACCGGCGACCCGCACCGCCGCGGTCTTCCGTGGGCCACCAGAGTCATTCTAGTGGTCCCTTTTAGCTTCCGTCTGCGCCTACAGTCATATCTAGATCCGAACTCCACTTCGAAGGATCTAAATCGCCGTTTCAGTCCCGTTTTGTCATCACCAACACCCCGCACATCAAGAACGATATGACGATGGGTCCGGACTTGTTCATTAGTCTGTACCCACCGTGTTAGTGGTTCAAATCATCACCCAACAATTAAACTCCATTCTTGAGGGTATAAATCACATAAATGAAATATACAAATCCCCCTACCTCGTAGTTGACACCATTCTTCATCGAGCCGTGGAAGACGAGAGTCACGGTAGTTGGGCGTCGTGGAAGAACGGTGTCGTCCCATCAACGATGGAGGAAGATTCGTTGTCGTAGGCGACGTAGGCTCCTTGACGTCGAGGTGCGTCCGAGGAAGAAGTCCTTCGCGTTCTTCGCTGGGAATGTTCTTCATTGAAGAATGGTGTTCTTCATCAAAGAAAGATCGCCTCCCTTTTTAATTCTCCATATCCTTTTCCCCAAAAGTGATTTTCCAACGCAAAAGAAATAAGGAGGCTCACCAATTAATAAAATTTCCATGCAATTCATATCAACTAAAAATGGTGCCAATAAATTAACGCTGATATTAATTATAAAAATTGGCACAATTTATGAGAGGAGGGAGATGGGAAGGTTCCACCATAATAAATATGTGGAGTTGTCAAAGAAATAAATAAGGGGTATTAATGGGGAGTTGAGGGTTGGTGAAGGGTTTGGGTTCGTGTGGGCCCCACCCTAAACTTCTTCTCGTAAATAAAATAAAATAAAACAAAATTGTGTACAACAATTTTTATTTAAATCATTCTAAATCCCCAAAAATAAACTTTCAACCCGCATAAAACGTAACTGCGGTAGGGGTCCCCTTAAGCGAATATCGGCGCTGTGAGTTCATAGGTGTCCTCGGATTTCAATTCCGAGCACCGGTTCAAAAGATAGAAAAACCCGCTCATACGTTTACTAAACGTACCCAAACAAAACTTCAAAAAATTGATTTCGGGCACACCGGGCCTCAAAATTAGGTGCCTTCAGAAGCTACAGACTTGTAAAATTTCAAATTATTTAAGAAAAAAAATTCCTTGAAATTTCCGGGTCTTTACAGAGCACATTAATTTTGAGGATGGAATTGGAATTTCCAAAACTAATTTGTTAAAAACTTGCATACACAAAAAGGAATAAAACATGGGAAGATAATTATTAAATAGGATATAATAGTTTTAAATTTAATATAAATATAATTTATATTAAATTGATGAGACATTAAAGGGAAACCCCATAAAATATTACATATGAGATTCCTTCCAAATAAACACTTTTCAAGACTTTGATCATCCAACTGGTTAGTTTTGTGACAAAGTCAAGTGCCCCTGGATTATATTATTTAAGGAAAGAAAATAATAAGTGAATCTGTATTATCTTGTTGAGTAGTTTCATGAAAAATTATGGTTCCCCTATATTTTCCTTAGTTTTATTATTTTTGGTGTTTAATTTTGGTTACACTAGCAGGGAATAACTAATTGTTAGTATACTAGAGGAATAGAGTTGATCGAATCCATATGATGGATTTAGATAAGTGGTTATCTTCTCAACTATCCAATAGTAAAAAATCATTTGATTGGGATAATTCCATACCTAAATAACTAAGTAGTTATATAAATTCTAAAGAAAACTAATTACATAGTGAAATATGTATCTTATCTCACTAAATGGATATATTTTATGGGGTGTTCAATTTTAGTGGGAGAACTTTCATTAAAATTCCATGATGAAAATATATAATACATGATATTCATCTAATAAAAAGTTCTTTTATAGATAAATTCATCATCATAATCAACCTAAAAATTATATTAATCCTTGAAATGATAATCTTAAAATAAAAAACTCATAATACCGGTATCCTAAGAAATTTTCTTGGGCAAGAGAAATATTCTATGTGTTAGAATATTTCATTCTTGAGTAACCAAGTGTATAAGTTGTTCAAAAAAATAAAGATGCTTATGTAAGTGTAAAATAATTCATTTAAGGGTTAAATGGAACTAGATGCTAATTTAACTAAGTTATTATACTCCCATATACTCAATATGAATAGGTATATCAGTAATATTCAATATGATTGAATTTTATTGTAAACACTAAAAAATTTATATAATTTTTATTCTATTTATAGAATTCAATTTATTATAATCTATGGTTATTTATAGGAAATATAGATTAATTATCTCAATGTTTTCCTGATATTATCAAATTGTTGAGAATATATAACCAAATAATATGATGTCTACTTTCTAGCACTTTACAAACAATGGAGGTAAATTTTCAATACAAAAAGTGAAAAAGTTAGAAAGTATAATACTATTTATTCAAGAATCCAGTTGAAGTTATTTGATAATTTTTAGTAATATCCAGAAGGATTAATGATTCCATATGATTGGATTATCAAGAATATATTAAGGTGTTTGGTAACTACATGGAATTTCCATGTCTGTTATTAGTATTATAGAAATTAATTCTTCAATTTTGAAGGGAATACAAAATCTAGGGTATGTTTTACAAATTTTTTAAATATACGAGAGTTAAAAATCATAGGATAAATTGAATTACTTTATATTTTTCACTCATATGAGGAAGTAAACTTTTTATACATCAAAAGTTTGAATGTAAAGATTTTTATGAACATGGATGAATCTAAGTAAAGGAAATGTATCTTTACCCCACTTATCTTATATTATAAGAGGTGTGGGAAAATATTTTTTATGAACTACATGAGATGATAAAATTAATACACTAGTTTTATGATTCATTATATTCTATAACACATTTTTAGAAGATGATATGGATAAATGTG
This sequence comes from Viscum album, assembly GCA_963277665.1. Classification (NCBI taxonomy): domain Eukaryota; kingdom Viridiplantae; phylum Streptophyta; class Magnoliopsida; order Santalales; family Viscaceae; genus Viscum; species Viscum album. The sequence goes on from OY728146.1 coordinate 631,150,569, forward strand.
TTTTATCTAGGATAAAGTTATTATCCAACTATTTTTTTAAATATGATGTAATGTGATTCCATATATTAATGATGTATTTTAATGAATATAATATTATTTTTCAATAATATACTCTAATAGTATAGAATTCTATATGAGATATAGAAACAATTCTCTATTTGTTATATATTTCGACTAAAATGAAATAGGTGTTATTTTCTAGCACAAATAATTTTATGTTAAATCTTAGAAAGATATTCTAAGAAGGATATAATGTCTAATAGATTAGTGGGAGTATGGTTAGACTTAGATAAGTTAAAGTTTAACAAATAAATATTAAGTGTATTTTTATTTTATATCCTAAAATAGTTTAGTATATGTGGTGATAATGATATAAAAGGTTAAATTGAGTTACCACATGAAACAAAATGTCGTTATTTCTTAAAATATCATAACAGACTAAGAATATAGTGATTCTTCACTTAATATCCTAAATATGTTTAGGATATTTTTAGGTAAAGAAAAATTTAAAGAGTTACATTTAGTTACCATAACAAGTGAACATCACTATTTAATAGTGGTTTATACCAGCCAATACACAAAGTGTATCTATTTTTATCCTAAAAGAATTTAGGGAATGATAGTAAAGAGAGATTTAAATATTTACATTATTTACCATAACGAAGTTGATATCACTTTATCTTAAAAGTGTTTAGGATGTGTTGGTAAAGTGATAATAAAAATATTTACATTATTTATAAAAGGATTCTAGGAAAAAAAATTGATGGAAAGGGTTACAAGGATAATGATAATGTACTTAGAAGTAGTTCTATGTAAATAGTAAAATATAACATTATAATATTTTGTGTTATGAGTTTAAGAAGTTTCAATATAAGTTCAAAGAGTTTAACTTAGGGAATTTTATTCCTAAGTCTTTCTATTATTCAAAATAGATTTCTTAATAAATGTTACTCACTGAGAGCTTACATGGAGTATTTTATCATATGGTCATGTACGGATGTGAAAAAAATTACATATGGATGTAATGTTAAAAAAAATAATCGATGCAGTAAGAACATGAGATGAATATAGAATCTATGGATATTTAACACATAAGTTATTGGTTATAATAGTTGTAAACATATCATGCATTTATAGTAAAGTCAATATTTATTTATCATTCATTCATGTGTCATAGAATTTATTTTACATGAATGGTTGAATAATAAATATCCCCTCAAATTACAAACATTGACCAATCCTTAATCGAAGATCATTATAGAGTATTATGGGTTGTGATGATATGATATGATTAGCTTAAATATATTCTTGTTACTCATTACAAAGAATTGTATATGATATATGATGAATAGATTCATGAGGTAATAAGTAGAGACTTATTACTTAGACTGATATGTTAAATCATATCTCATATAATTTCATATGGTCATAGATATATATATATATATATATATGGGTGTATACTTATTATCAATTCTTTTTACCTAAGGTTGTAGAGATAGTTATCATGAGAAACATCATACTTTGACACCCTCCTTACACAAGTCAATATAGATACCCAAGCCTTTTAAAAGTATTATTAAATATTTTTTAACATAAGAATCTATTAATTACAACCCATATAATGTGAGTGCTAGTGTCATTGGAAGGCTAGGTTCATAATACATCAAAGTGGGGCTAAAATAAAAAATTCTTTATTTTGTTCTCCATAATGAGATCTAAGCTCCTAAAATTGCTTGGGATGACTTGGGGAATACATAGACAAAGGGGGTGAGGTAAAAAATCTAGTAAGGTAATAAACATGATAAGGAAACATAACATGTGAGTCAAAGGTATAACATGATATCATAAAATATAAGGATCAAGGGTAATCACATTGGAGAATAAAATAAATAACATGGTATCGTAAAATAATAGCATAATAATAAAAGTGGAAAAATATAAAACATGATATAAACATAATTCAAGGTTAACCACATAGATAACATCACATGGTGGATAGAGTCCCATACTGAATTAGCTTCACTCCCTAATCTCATACATAATGTCTCATGAGACAAAAACATTAACCAATGAATTATAATGATATATAATTCATGGCCCAACCATCAAATTCATATCATGTACATGCATGTGTGTTCCACATAAGTAAATAAATCGTAAGGTATAAACATAATAATTACCCATGGAAAGGAAATGGATTTCACAATCTTGCCTCGTATCATAAAAAAAATAGATTTCTTAAGGAAGGCATTTGATAAATGAACATAAGGAATGTATTACCCCATAAAATTAAGGGATAATAATGTAGGTATATATGTGAGAGAAATATATTCATTATTTATAATCAATCCATGAAATAAATGGTTTTTATCATTGATGAAAATTTCTTTAAAATATTAAATGGAATATTTATTAAGGAAAATAAACTTTTCACTTTGAAATTATTTCTTCAAAGTCTAAAAAATTTCAAAATATTATAGAAAACATTTATTTAAAAAATAATCATGGAAACTTATAAAGGAACCTTAAAATAATTGAGTGTTCATGATAGTTGGAAATTCAGTATGTTTTGTATAAGTTAAAAAAACATTCCTTTCATGCTATTGTAAAAATTTTAAAAATTACCTCATTCAAAAAATGACCAGAATATTTGTTTCAAAAAAATTGTAAAAATTCAAACATGTGTAAAAATTAATTTAATAAATAATTTTTATAATGAAAAACAATTCATGAAAATATTCTTAGAAAACATAGATATGGAAGAAAAATGATTTTTGACCTAGGAGAGGAATGAATTCATATTTTCTTAAAAAATATCAATAATTTTAAGTACCAAAGATAATAAAATGTTACTAATAATTGAAAATTTCATTAATAAACTAAGCATAATATAATAAAATGGTTTTATTATAAAATTATTAAATAATTTCCACCAACATAAATTCAATCATAAATAATCCCGATTAAAATGAAATTGAAACATAAACTCTTACTGTTTTGATAACATTTGAATCATAACTCCCATTAATGAAGTAAATGAATTATAACTTAAAATATAATAAATTATGAAGTATTTGTGATATAATATGTAAAGTTCAATTATATAAACTAATTAAAATAAAATAAGTTCATAAAAGAACTTGTGTCTCAAATAAGGTGGTCTTGAGACGAAACCCTTACCTCTGGTCCAGACTTTGTCGTGCATGTATTTTATCTCTAGTATAATAAAATTATATCAATTTTTTTTCATAATAAAATTTTATATTTTTAATCCCTTATACTTAAACTATTTACTTCATATATTTTAATGATGTATTTAATTACTTTATCAGTTATGTCCATGTTGGGTGTTTTGAGGACGCTCAATTCATAATTTCAAAATGACATCAGTGTGTTGATTGAGGTAAAAGGAGTCATTGTTCCCTAATCTATAGAATAATAATAAAAACATAATTAACATTTTTTTAAGTAAATTATACTTTTAAAAAATATAACCATGGATTATGGTTATGAAAAAAAAATAACTACATTGTAATCATGGAGACGGTAGCCCGAAGGTACGCATGTGTAACATTTCAATTTTTTTATGATCATGATGGAAATAAGGTAAGTGTTATTTTATAATTATATAATTATAATTATATCATAAATATCATATTATTTATTTAAATAAACTTACACATACCATTCATGGGATGAGGTGATAACAATGAATCACATTGCTTTGTCAGGCGGTGGTCTACGGTACACATGAATGATGTTATCATTTTTCAATGGATGATAAGGTAAGAAGGGATTGACTGAAAAAAGGCATTTGAACGGCATCTACCCCTACCTCCCGCACTTTAGGGTTTCCCCTTCATCCTCTTATCCTTACCTCCTCCAGATCATCAGTTGGTTTGGAGTCGTCGCTTGGATCTTGGCACGGCGTCAGAGTGGTCCGCTGATGTTTCAGGTTCACGGTCTTTAGCATAGTCTGGATCTCGATGCGGCAGGTTCTGGTGGTCTGGATCTTGGAGTCGGCTTCCAGTGGGTTTCGTGTCAGCGTCAGCATGGAGATGCTTTCCGGCATCGGGTTATCAGCTTGGCTTCAGTGCGCGTCGGCAGACGATGGCTTCTGGACTCTAGATCTGGTCTTGGCTTCCTTCAGCTTTGGGTGTGACCTGATGCAGCTCAGCTACTGCTCCGACATGTTTTGGAGTGGGGAGGTTTGTTTTCTCTTTGGTTGTTTTTAATTCTAGTGAATTGTTGGTGTTCTTACCGTGGTTTCGACGCCGGAGGGTCCCTCTTATTTTCACTGGTTCCTTCTTCCTCCTGCGGTTCTACCAAATTGGAAGTTGGTGTGGGTTCTTCCGCGGATTGGTTTTGTTTGGCTCCAGCCTAGAGTGGCGTTGTCTGTTCATAACTGCTCGAATCCCCTCAATAGTGATGCTCTATGGACATGGTGTTGGATCTTCCAGACCTAGGTGACAAAGATTTGGCTTCATACTCCTTGGTTTGTCCTCCTGTTTGGGTTGGTGCAGATGTGTTTGAAGGGTGATGTGGTCGAGATGAGGCTCTTCTTGTTTCGATTCTAATGATGATTGCTGAGGGAGAGTTCGACTTTGCTCTACCCATTAGTTTGTTTTATGGGTCTAATGGATATTTTTCTTGTGGGTGAAATTTTATGTGTTTAGTGGAACTGTTTTTTTTATCTTGGAGGTGGGAAGTCAGTGCAGTTGGACTCGATCACTTGGAACAGGCCCAGATGAGGTTTCAGAGCTAGTTTTTCATCTTTTCAGTGCTTTTCAGATTTGGTTGTTTGAGAGGGTATGGCATCAGCCATCAGATCGGGCTTGTGCTTTGACACAGGACACTTACTTTCCAACATTCATTGCAATGTTGGAGTGCTTCAACATCTTTTATGCATGGTAGGGGCTGCTCTAGTTTTCATTTTGGTTCTCACTTTTTTTATCCTTCATGTGTGATTGTCCTTAGTCTATGATGTCCTTTGGGTTCTCCCCCTTCTTCCCTTAAAATGGGGTTTTATCAATAATAAAAATATTTTAAGGCCTTTGGGCCGTTGGATGGTAAGAAGGGATATGATATTTTGATTTTATAGAATTATTAATCTTTCCTGAATATAATATATAAATATTAATTCCATAATTAGGAACAATCATGTGAGTCGATGATAGAAAATGAATTACATTAGTTCATGAGGCAGTAGACCATCGTACACATGAACTATGTTTTTGTTTCCCATTTTATGGAAGAGGAGATTGATAAATTTTATTCCCTAAACATAATAATATCTTATTATATAGGATATAATAGTGTTATTATACTGTAATTGTTAAGACAAAACTGAATTTGGAAAAATTATAAGTAAAAAAAGAAGGAGCTCAGTGAAGATAACTATATTCACTTAGAAGTTCCTCATTAGGATATCTTATTAAGGACCCTAAGTATGGTCTGTTAGGAAGGAAAAATATCTCTATAATGTGTATAAATATTTTTTTGTGAGATTTTGTAAAGGTATGGTCGATTGAGGGGAGGGTGTCCTTTTATAATTGAGGAGTGACATTTTTGTAAATAACCAAAACTATTCAATAATGGGAATTCAATATCAAGATAAGTGAATCAAAAATTGATAAATAATGGATTGGAGGGGTTATATGGCCGGTAAAAACTTCTACCATTAAAAAAGAAATATTTTTTAAACATATTATTCCATTTACCTCTAAGGTTATGCACTTTTTACCATTTTAATTTTTCACCATGGTAAGTTGTTTTTTTAATATTTTTATTATTAATTATGACTAAAAAATAATTTTAACTTATTACATAATGTTAATGATTTTTATTCCAAATATGAATTCAATTTTATCAAATTTAAATCACATAGTTGGTAGAATTTAATTTAAAATTAAGCCTGTAAGACGTGTCAAAATGGTTTTTTAATAAATTCATTTTTTCAGAAATATATGATATTATATTAATTTTGTGACTATAAATAATAATTATATGAATTTAAATTCATATTTATAGATATATAATCTAAAAAATTCATTTAAATCATTCATCATTGTGGGTTATTTTAAAATGGAGGATCATTAAGTACTTTAAAATGATTTTAAGAAAAAATGTGTTTTTAAGCCCAAAAATAAACTTATTCTAAAATCCAATATAAAGGTGATTTAAATGTAATTATTTGGATTATATATAAATAAATAATACTTATATTAATTATAAATAAAAATAAAATAAAAATGGTACTTTTAAATAGCTTAATTTATTAAAATAAAGGAGAGTTTTACAAAAAATGGTATTTTTCACTCTTCACTGAAAAATTAATATTTTCTAAAAAAATCCCAAAACTTCACCCTAACTTGATATTTATATGATGATTTCAAAAATAATTTTAATTTTATAAAATAACATTTCCACAAGGTCTAACAAATAATTATAATATTTTCTCACAAAAATAAATAAATAACATTTTCAAAATAAATGTTTTTATTAAAAAATTGATTGTGAATTTATTAAGAATTTGATTAAAAATTTTATATCAATATCATAAATTAGTTAATACTGTTGAAAAACTCTAATTTAATAGCTAGGTTATAATGGAAATATTTAAATAGTGATATTTTAAAAATATGTCACAGTTCATTTAATAGCAGTGTTGCGTGTTGTATACAATGTCGAACATAGTGTTATTTTAAAATCTTAGGGTGTTACAGTCAATATATAAACATTTATAATATGGGGGTGATTGATTATGTTGCTAATCATGTTTTCTGTTGGATTACATACAAGATTGGATTTTTCCACTTACATGACAAATAAATATTTCTTTCCCTTGATTGGAAAAAACTAAGGAAATTCATGGCCATGCTTAGTTGAGTCACATATGATGTTTCCAATTACATTGATGAGGGGAATGTGATGCACTCATATATTTGATGAATGAAATGTGATTTTTTCATCAACATGGTCAGTTTATTTCAGAGAATCAAGACGATATAAGATGACTATACTATATTGACATGTTCCATGTCTAGTGGTAACCTAGATTCATATAAAAAGAATTATATAGGTATGTATAAGATGTATATGATACATATTTTGGTGTAAATTTTCATAAATAGGCATGAGTATGTTTGATAAAGATCACACGATACCCCTTAGTATCTTGAGTAGCACTAACGATTTGTAAGAGGCAACTCTTTACTTACATCTATAAAATAGGTATTTCATAGATTTTTTCAATGATACTAAGGCCCTAAAGGAATAATATTTATGACCTTGGATAAGGATTAATTTTTTTTATTTTTTTAAAATTTAAGAGGGTTTGATGAAAAACCATATCTTAAATATTTTTTGGATGGATTCACAAAGAGTTGTGAAGTTTTTCATAAAATACTTATAGGATTTTAGTGCAATTGGGAGATTGTGGTGTGTTTATTTAAAATGTAAATGCATGAGATGAATGCACACATGAATATGATGCATGATACATATATTTATAATATATAATATTATATATAGTGTGTATTTAATATATGAATATGATACATGTATTTTTCATGAATGTGATGGATGAATATAATATTATATATATATATATGATATATATATATATGATTTCTCCTGAATGGTTTATTCATTAGTTACATTCCATTATGAATGGATTAATTTCATTACATTTATTTATTGAAATAAATTTTATAAATAAATACCCAATAGTCTTAAATGCATATAATGTGTTATGAATATTAGATGCCTCCAACTTCAGCTATATAAGAGGATGACATCCTCTCTTGTTGGTAGTGTAATGTGTTTGATCCTTTCCTAATGTTTATATCTTTTGAGAAGGCACTAGAACCCCTATGTATTTTGAGTATCCTAATGATGCTATCATGGCCCCCTCCCTCCAAAGATACCCCTCTTGGGATAGAAATGAAGAAAGGGAGATAATGGACCACGGGTCCCTCTTCTAGTAGGCCTTAGGCTGGCGACTAGCACCAAGGATGTACAAATATAACAATATGGGAGGCATTACCCTTTTATAAGAAACAATATTGGGAGATAAGATGAATCATCCACAACAACTCTAAGGAATAATGTAAAAGAGAAATCCAAAAACCATCCTACATGTTTGAAAAAGTAGAGATGATATAATAAAATCCTCCAAAGTAAAAAGCCAAAAGTAAAGCTAAGCAATGACACAACAACTATCCAAAGTTCCAAGCTAGTAACGCCCAGCACAGTCCACAAAATCCTCCTAGAAACCTGAAAGAAGTTTTATATACATATGGTGATAATACAATTATACTCAATAGGAAAACCAAAGTCTCTATTGCACATGTGAAAGAAGCATACTAATTCCCCTGTGAGAAAACAGTAGAACCAAACAACACCTAAACAAGTATACTAATAAAAACCAACCTCACCAAGCCACTCTCACCAAGTAATGCAATTAAATTAATATAATATTTTATAAATCACATCTATGATAGGTTACCTTACACTATATTCCTAATGGTATGCCCCTATAACCCAACATCCTATGTCCTGTAACTCCCATCCCTTCCGTATACCACATCACATCCCACCCGCACACACCTAGGCCTCAAAACACATCCCACCTGCATACACCTAGGCCTCACAACACATCACTCCCACACACACCTAGTCCACACAACACATCACAACATATCTCATCTTGAAGACACCTAGGAAATCACATCACATCTCATCTTGAAGATACATAAAACAACACAAACCATCTCACCTGCAAACACCTAGGCTATCTCATCTCACATGAAGACACCTGGTCCATCATAACCACCATATAAATCACTAATAAACCTATTTCAGTCATAGTATATTCCATAACTATCTCTCTTAGAAGAGAGAGAAAAAAAGAGTGGGTATCCAGCCATTTATACTCCTCACCAGATGTTGGAAAAAACACCCCCACGTAATGATGTAGGTGTTCGACACATAGTGCTCAAAATGGGTGTGGTGCATATAAAAATCACAAGAATATACAAATATATGTATAGTATCAAACACTCTATCCCAGCCTATTGGATCTCAAATAAATAACAAACTCACAACATCATCACCTTTGCTACTACCACTAAATTCATTTATTAATAACTGTAATAGTCATTTTAGAAGGTGAAGATCCCTAATAAATTAAGGAAGCTTCACATTTCCTCTATCTTCAACACCCATTAATTTCATCATTTATCATCAACCATATTTAATTACAAAACCATCATTTTAATATTTCATTAACCACTTCCATATCATTAACCAAACCAACCCAAGTTACTCCAAACTTTATCAAACAATTATTTATTTATTCCATCACTACCAAGGTAACTAGTAGGCACAACACACATTAAGAAACACAGTAGCAGTCATTCACAATCATCCATGTGATGAAGATCCATGGTAAATTAACACACTTCACATTAAGGACACATCGTTCCATAACCTCTAGATATGGGGTGAAGCTTCTGCATGTTATTAATGTAGAAACTCTGGGAGAATTACCCATATAAATCACTATTGTACCTCTTCAAAGTCATCCACCAAGTTTATCATATTAACAAAACCAACCCCCTACTCACAACCATATCTAGCAACTCATTACAGCACAACCAATTTTGCAGCCCTACTGCATAATCACTCCACACCCATCACAGCCCCACCACACAACATCATATCATCCACTCCCCCCATACACACAAACCATAGAAATTACAAACATCACATCACCTCACATGCCAAGGAATAACACATTTTCCGATTTAATAAGGTATCCCTTATTTAATTCCACTTGTAAAATTTGGGGTTATCACAAAAATTGTATGATCTTGGGGAATCCATTTATGAGCTCAATATACGTGGTTTACCAACTTTTATATATAGGCATTAAAAAAACAAAACAACATGCATTACACAAACTATACTGTGTGCAAACAAGGTCCCCCAATGGACATGATTTTTTGTGGGTAGTTATCCCATACAAACCACAATAGTTAACAAAAACAATAACATAGAAAGATCATGCATCACTTTACCAGTCCCTAGTATATTTATTTTTAAACCAATTCAATTATATTTATTAATCTGGAATCAACTATATTCATAAGGGTAAATATCTATACACTCTTCCCTCATGATTCACAATTAATAAATAATAAGTAAAACCTACTTAGAAGAAAATACGATCATCATTTTCTAGTTGCACTAAAATAGGGGTGCACGTATAGCAGGTGACCCTCCAGGGAAATATGAACCAGTTGCCTCAGCCTAGTCACATGACACTGATGGGGAGAAGGATTTTTAATGTCTCATATAAAAAGGAAGAGAGAAATAATGAACAAGTGTAAATATATCTTGACTTTAGGATGATCGAAACAGAGCCACAAGTTTAGATACCTTTTTGATTTTCCAATAAAATAAGATCTTGTCAAGACCACACATTTTGACCAATTAAAATCTTCAAGACCCTTAGGGAAATAAAGATATGATTTATGGACTTTAAATCAGTCTCAAATTATTTTAAATAAGTCATTAAACTCATTTTTCATCAAATAAAGATGTAAAAAGAGAAAAACTAAAAGAACTGAGAACACTACTCATGAGGCATTGCCAGTGAAGAATTGTCGGATGAGGCATGACTGGATGAGGCATGTCCATACAGGGCACCATCGAATGAGGTACCGCCAAACGAGGTACCACTGGATGAGGCATCGTTAGACAAGGCACCATTGGACAAAAAACCGCCAGTGATCCACTGCCAGAAAGCAACCATCAGGGTGAGCTACTGTCAGCAAGGCACCATGTAAAGACCCAAAATTTTGAATAAATTTTGTTCCCTAATTTTTGTGGGTTATTTTATTTTATACTCAACAAAACTATTTCATTTAATAAAATGAGTATAATGAGACCATTGGGTTTCTACTGTTATATGACCGTTGGTCAATATGACTGTTCGAAACTAATTGTTACAATTATTTTCTATAAATAAAAGTGATATTAATTAATATAGAAAGAGGATTTGATGGCCCCATCTAGTAGTCTTGGGCCGATCGAAGCCCATCTGACAGAACTCAGGAAGGAGGTAGCACCTTTGGGATTTGCTCTGGACCAAACCCAAGACGAAATTCATCATGTGAAGCTGGACCAGAATCTCCTTCGTGAGAAGTTCAAGCTGATAGAAATCACTACTCGGGAAATGTTGGCTGAGCCGCCCCAAGATTCTATCACCCTACCACACCTTACTATTAGGTCTTATGCTGGTGTTATAAGGGGCTATGTAATGAGACCGTAACTTTCTTATGTAATCCTTTGATTTAAATAAAAATTTCAATTTCTTCTTATGGTGAAGTTTGTCAATTTTCAAATGTCCGGATAAATATAGTATGCATATTATTGATGAATTTTAGAAAACGGATATTTTAAAAATATTTATGTAAACCTTAAATAATTAATAATGTGTAATGATTTTCAAAAAATGTTATTCTACAGTTATGTTCAGTAAGAAATTTAGAGTCTAATAAGATCAACTTAATTTTTGATGAATAGTAAATTATGAATAGTGACTTTACGCTTATGATTAGTAATTTGATCAAATGGATTAAGTAACCTCACTTAAGAAAGTATTAATATAATTTATCTACCTTGATTAAGTAATGTGATTCAATAAAATAGGTAAATAACTGTTTTTCAGAAATTATTGGTTAAGTATTAGTTTTTTCATGTGAATAGTGTTTTTTATTTAAAAATTATTTTAAAAATATTTAGAAAATTATTTTCATAAAATGGAGTTCATTTTTGAAATCAGAGCATCGATATTTAGTTAAGGTGAATTTTTGGGATTTTTCTGAAACAGTTGAATTTTCAGTGAATAGTGTTTTTATTTAAAAATTAAATTAAAAATATTTAGAAAATTATTTTCATAAAATGTAGTTCATTTTTGAAATCAGAGCATCGATATTTGGTTAAGGTGAATTTTTAGGATTTTTCTGAGAAAGTTGAATTTTCGGTGAATTGTGAAAATATAGTTTTTGAGTTTCCGGTGTTTAATGACATCATTAAGGATGTAATAATCATGAAATAATTCTGGTCGACTTATGAATAGTAATATAATGTATGAGGTGTCCCAAGTGTCCAATACCATGGGAAAATACCATGGTCAAGCCCATGGTTTTTCCAATATCACCGATGAGGTGTCCCTTGGCCATTAATGACTTCTCCCCTCACTTCTTCTGTAAATACCAAGCCATTCCCTCATTCATTTCATTTCCAAATCATCTCCAACGAATTTATGGTCTCTTTACCTCCCAAGGAGTTCTCCCAAGGTTTCCTCAGGCCTCCTAAGGTCCCAACCTTCAAGCTTTCAAAGTTACTATTCAAGGTAAGGGATCATTTCACTCTCCTCTTTTAAGCCATGACTTTTTTTATGTTGTGTCTTCTAGTTTACATCTATTTTTGTTGAGGGTATATTATTATATGTTCTCATTACTTTCCATTTCATGTATAATTTTTGAGAGACCCTTTCCACTCTCATCAATTTGTTTTCTGAATTTTTATGTGACGCCGTTAGCCTGCCGAATTTTTCGTAAAAGGAATCACATCTTCTCTTTCCTTTCATGTTTCCTTTTCATGTCGTATGTCATTAAAATTTCCATACCATGTTCTTATCTCCATGTAATTATTTATTTATACTATGTTATAAGTTATTTATGATTTGGTTACTCTTGTACCCTCTCTTTTCAATTTTTTCTAAAACCTTGTTATATAGCTGTTGTGCTGCGGAAATTTTACCTCAAAATTTCTATCTCTTTCTCTCCAAAAAATCTATGGTTTTATTTATGTGAATACCCTGACCTATTTTTTTTATTTGGGTGTTCATAAATATATAAATATGATCTATTTTATTCTGTAATTGACATACATATAACCTTCACTCCCTTTCCATGGGTTATAAATGACATAATGATCTCATTTTTAAGCTCTTTTTAAACGTCACGATTTTGACATGAAACCCATTTCATTGAATCTATTTGGGTTATTTATGAAATGATTGATGATGATCTATGTGTCTCACATGAAATTAAAGACATATTAAGGGTGTGCCCTGATAGCGCTCTAATGCATTGGGTAAAGAATTAATCTCTAGAGATGACAAGTTTCACGATATCCTGGTGAATAACCTTGGTAATTTTTATGACACCTTGGGGATGGACCTTGGTGATATGTTCATGAATTTCTAAATGAAATATTATAGCCACAAATTCAAGTTATGTTCCAAGTTATTTTATTTATGATATTCCTATTCTTCCATTGCTCATGTCTTTATGTTTTTATTCAGGTTCTTATTGATACCACAAGTACCTTGATTACCTTGTTTACCCTTACTGGGCCTTCTTCTCACCCTTTCCTTTGATGTCTATCTCCAAGATATGAAAGGAAGTAATTTTACTTAGTATGGTCTTATGATGAAGCCTTACAAGTGTATTATAAGAATGTTTTCTGTTTTTTTCATGTATTATGTTCCTGATTTCCAAGACACTAAACTTTAAAGATCCTCTATTTGTAAAAAGTAATGAAATGTTATGTAATAAAAAGGCAGAATGTCACAGTTAGTATCAAAGGATGGTTTAATTATTTATGGAAATTAGGATATGAAAAATTTAGGAAGAACACTATATAAAAGTTTAAATATGGTAAATATTCTTGGTATTTTGGTGAGTATTGAGTAAGTGGTTAATCAAGCAAATACATCCCTCTCTGGATATGAGCAGGTAGAGGTGACTCTGGCACAGATGTACATAGGGGTAAAACCCAAAAACACCTCTTTGAGATAGACTCTAATGGGAACTGGTACACGACAATGGGCTTTGCTGCACTCTTGGTTATGACACTCCCGGGGGATATGTTTGGTTAATCGCAAGCTTTTTATGAATCATTATGAAGGAATTGTAGAAAAAATGTAATTGTCTAAGCATGAAGTTTTAAGACATAAAATCCTTTTTAGTTAAAAGATTCGTAAATGAAATAAGTTTCTCGCGAAGGATTTATTCTTTTAGAGAATGTCCCCATCGTCTAGGAATACGTTGAATTATTCCCTAAGGAGTTACCTGGACCTCCCCCAAAAAGAGAGGTAGAGTTCTCCATTGAACTTGTACCTGGATCCCATCTGATGTCAAAGACCCCCTATAGGATGAAAAATGTGGAGCTAGAGGAATTAAAGAAACAACTCCAAGATCTTTTGGAGAATGGGTTTATCCGACCAAGTGTTTCTCCTTGGGGAGAACCGGTTCTCTTTGTGAAGAAGAAGGATGGATCAATGCAGTTATGCATTGATTATAGAAAACTGAATGGGATCACAGTGAAGAACAAATACTCTCTTCCAAGAATTGATGACTTATTTGACCAAATTTGTGGGGCTAAATTCTTCTCTAAGATTGATCTTTGTTCTGGTTATCATCAATTGAGGGTAAAGAATGATGATATTCTAAAAACTGCCTTCCAATCAAGATATGGGCATTATGAGTTTGTTGTTATGCCCTTCGGACTGACTAATGCACCTACTATTTTATGGGTCAAGAATAAGTTGATTTTGGAAACTTATGTTTTATAAAATGAATATCCTTTGTATAGGAAAATGATTTGGTGATTAAATGATAAAGGTTATTTTGGACAATGTTTTCTCTTTTGGAGTATTATATGCCTAAGGAAAAAAATACTACAGTATTTAAATTGAGGAGGAATTGTTGAATTTTTTTTTGTAAGAATTTATGTGTTTATTGTGGACATATGGTGATTTGGGTTATTTTTAGAAAATTATGAACCTAGCATAGATAATATGTGAATAACTTAATTACACTTTAGTATGATACTTTAATTGTAGTCGATGTTATTTGAAGATAAATGTTAATATTTTTTTGGGGAAGACTATGTGATTAAATCCTTCTGAGTTTTGGGTTCCAATCTTAGTTTGGATTATTCTGAAGAATTTTAAGGATGATTGTGTATTGAATGGTCTTTCCGGAACTTTTGGTAATTTTGTTGAATTTTGGAGATTAATAGTCATATTTCTGTTTATAAAGGATTATCCTTTTTGGGGATTATATGATCTCATACTAACCTTTTTAGTTTTAGTTGATGACTAAAGACAAGGAAAAAATGTAGTTATTCCTTTGTGGATTATGTGATTCTCTAGAAGATGATTCTTGTGATTTTGATGAGACCAAGTCTTTTTGAATGCTCATTATTTGGAGAAAATATTAGTCTTGGTGGAAACTGATTAAGGGATGAAACTCTACTTAAATGTAAGTATATTTCCTTATGTTTTTATTCTATATAGTAAATGAATTCCTCAAAATTATGGAAAGGAACATAAAACAAAATCTTTTTTGGTTTACGTTTCCTACTGGGTAATCAAAGACCATTTAACACATCTTAATTTTGTGATCTTCTTGTGGTTAATTTTCTCCTAATAATGTTTTCTATCACTCTCCATCAGAACTTGACCCTTTTTTTTCTCTTCCATATCCATGTTTTCCTACATAGAATCCTAGTATGGGTTAACTCTGGTGACCTTTGTACTTCCCTTTCTTTCTTTTAAAGTAACAGTTTTACTGACTCTTTTTCTGATGTGGGACTTTCAATGAAATTTCCAAGCCCAATTTTAAAATTTAGAGGACGCAATTTCTTAAGGGGGTAAGAATGTAACGACCCAAAATTTTGAATAAATTTTGTTCCCTAATTTTGGTGGGTTATTTTATTTTATACTCAACAAAACTATTTCATTTAATAAAATGAGTATAATGAGACCGTTGGGTTTCGACTGTTATAAGATTGTAGGTCAATATGGCTGTTGGAAACTAATTGCTACAATTATTTTCTATAAATACAATTGATCTTAATTAATATAGAAAGAAGATTCAATAGCCCCATCCAGTAGTCTCGGGCCGATCGAAGCCCATCTGACAGAACTTGGGAAGGAGGTAGTACCTTTGAGCTTTTCTCTGGACCAAACCCAAGCCAAACTTCATCGTGTGAAGCTTGAACGGAATCGCCTTCACGAGAAGTTCAAGCTGATAGAAATCACTACTCAGGAAATGCTGGCCGAGCTTCCCCAAGATTCTATCACCCTAGCACACCTTACTCTTAGGTCTTATGCTGGTGTTATAATGGGCTATGTAACAAGACCGTAACTACCTTGTGTAATCCTTTGATTTAAATAAAAATTGTTATTTCTTCTTATGGTGAAGTTTTGAATTTTCAAATGTCCGGATAAATATAGTATGCATATTATTGATGAATTTTAGAAAAATGATATTTTAAAAATATTTAAGTAAACCTTAAATAATTAATAATGTGTAATGATTTTCAAAAAATGGTCTTCTACAGTTATGTTCAGTAATAAATTTAGAGTCTAATAAGATCAACTTAATTTTTGATGAATAGTAAATTATGAATAGTGATTTTATGCTTATTATTAGTAATGTGATCAAATGTATTAAGTAACCACACTTAAGAAAGTATTAATATAATTTAGCTACCTTGATTAAGTAATGTGATTCAATAAAATAGGTAAATAACTGTTTTTCAGAAATTATTGGTTAAGTATTAGTTTTTTCGGTTGAATAGCGTTTGTTATTTAAAAATTAAATTAAAAATAATTAGAAAATTATTTTCATAAAATTGAGTTCATTTTTGAAATTAGAGCATCAATATTTGGTTAAGGTGAAATTTTGGGATTTTTCTGAAATAGTTGAATTTTCAGTGAATAGTGTTTTTATTTAAAAATTAAATTAAAAATATTTAGAAAATTATTTTCATAAAATGGAGTTCATTTTTGAAATTAGAGCATCGCTATTTTGTTAAGGTGAATTTTTGGGATTTTTCTGAGAAAGTTGAATTTTTGGTGAATAGTGAAAATACAGTTTTTGTGTTTCGGGTGTTTAATGACATCATTAAGGAAGTAATAATCATTAAATAATTCTGATCGACTTATGAATAGTAAGATAAGTTATGAGGTGTCCCAAGTGGCCAATACCTTGGGCAAATACCATGGGCAAGCCCATGGTTTTTCCGATACCACCGATGAGGTATCCCTTGGCCATTAATGACTTGTCCCCTCACATCTCCTATAAATACCAAGACATTCCCTCATTCATTTTATTTCCAAATAATCCTAAACGAAGTTATGGTCTCTTTACCTCCCAAGGAGTCCTCCCAAGGTTCCCTTAGGCCTCCCAAGGTCCCGACCTTCAAGCTTTTGAAGTTACTCTTCAAGGTAAGGGATCCTTTCACCCTCCTCTTTTAAGCCATGACTTCCTTTATGTTGTGTCTTCTAGTTTCCATCTATTTTTGTTGAGGGTATGTTCTTATATGTTCTAATTACTTTCCATTTCATGTCTAATTGTTTAGAGACCCTTTCCTCTCTCATCAATTTGTTGTCTGAATTTTTATGTTACGTTGTTAGGCTGCCGAATTTTTCGTAAAAGGAATCGCATCTTCTCTTTCCTTTCATGTTTCCTTTTCATGTAGTATGTCATTAAAATTTACATACCATGTTATTATCTCCATGTAATTATGTATTTATACTGTGTTATAAGTTATTTATGAGTGGGTTACTCATGTACCCTCTGTTTTCAATGTTTTCTAAAACCTTGTTATATAGCCGTTATGCTGCGGAAATTTTGCCTAAAAATTTCTATCTCTTTCTCTCCAGAAATTCTCTGGTTTTATTTATGTGAATACCCTGAACTATTTTGTTTCTTTGGGTTTTCATAAATATATAAAAATGACCTATTTTATTCTTTAATTGACATACATATATCCCTCACTCCCTTTTCATGGGTTATAAATGACATAATGATCTCATTTTTAAGCTCTTTTTAAACGTCACAATTTTGATATGAAACCCATTTCATTGAATCTATTTGGGTTATTTATGAAATGATTGATTATGATCTATGTGTCTCACATGAAATTAAAGACATATTAAGGGTGCTCCCTGATAGCGCTTCAATTCATTGGGTAAAGATTTAATCTCTAGAGATGACAAGTTTCACGATACCTTGGTGAATAACCTTGGTAATTTTTATGACACCTTGGGGATGGACCTTGGTGATATGTTCATGATTGTATACATGAAATTTTGTAGCCACATATTCAAGTTATGTTCCAAGTTATTTTATTTATGA
Source organism: Viscum album (assembly GCA_963277665.1). Taxonomy (NCBI): domain Eukaryota; kingdom Viridiplantae; phylum Streptophyta; class Magnoliopsida; order Santalales; family Viscaceae; genus Viscum; species Viscum album. Next base: position 631,168,802 of record OY728146.1, read on the forward strand.
TATTCCTATTCTTCCATTTCTCATGTATTTATGTTTTTATTCAAGTTCTTATTGATACCACAAGTACATTGATTCCCTTGTTTACCTTTATTGGGCCTTCTTCTCACCCTTTCCTTTGATGTCTATCTCCAGAATATGAAAGGCAGTAATTTTACTTAGGATGATCTTATGATTAATCCTTAAAAGTGGATTAGAATAATGTTTTATGTTGTTTTCATGTATTATGTTCCTGATTTCTAAGACACTAGACTTTAAAGATCCTCTATTTGTAAAAAGTAATGAAATGTTATGTAATAGAAAGGTGGGATGTCACACACCACCATGGTAAGACACCACCAAGGTGAGACCTTCAGGATGATACACTGTTGGGAAACTTGGAAAACTATGAATTTTTTCAAAGTGTTGAAAAGTGTCACCTTGACTTCGTAGGACACCTCAAACACAAGATTTCTCATAATGTAATGGACTAGAAAGGTTTGATCCATTACATCATATGCCTCTAAAACTATTCTCACCCTTGAGAATTTCAAAACCAACCTGAAAGGAAAGAGAGTAAGGGTCCAAACAAACATCCCTTGAGATACCACTCAAGGATCCTGCCACACTTGAAACATTTTTATCAACTAAACACGTCAAAGATAAATCACATTTTGTTGTTTGAAAGATGGAGTGGAAACCTCTACACCCAAGAAAACCTCCTATGAAATCTTCTAACCAGGCCTTATCATCATGGTTGTTGACACATCAACCCAAATGATCAAAAAAACATTTTCACAACTACAAAAAACCTCATCATCCGAAAACAAAAATCAAGGAATTTTGTTCTTTGTGTCAAGCTACTATTTTCTCTAAGAAGCAATGAACCACATTCATGGGTTTAATCACATCGCAATTAATGTGTCTTGGTTAGGAATCATTTCCTCCACTTTTCATATGTTAGGACTCTATCACACATCACAAACCAAGGGAAAATAGCTCATATCATAATCAAAATGGTTCAAACATCACATCATAAAGCAGAATGGAATGAGGAAAAACTCAAAAAAACACTAGGTACTGGGAACACATCTACCTCTCCCACTACCAATTACTCTCCTCTTGTCCACCATGCCTCCACAACACAAGAAACAAAGGAATGGTCTATCCATGAAACATATTCTCTCAATGATCTTGGATCTCTACCAATTTCTATATAAACTTCACATCATCCTCGATGTCTAACTCTCCCCAGTCAATGACATGGGAGTCATCATGAAGATATTGACGAAGAAAATATATGTGAAAGAAAGTGTGGATCCTCTCTAACCGCAGTGCCAATTCCAACTGATATTCCACCTTGACAACTCACCCCAACACCTCAAAGGGCCCAACAAACCTGGGAGAAAACTTACTCCCTCTTCCAAACCTCTCTTGCACATGTCAAGAAGAAACATTCAAGAACATGTGATCCCCAACCTCGAAATCCAAGGGCCTACTTATACGATTAGCATAAAACTTTTGGTTGTTATGTTTTTCTTCCATCCTCTCACGAACAAGCTGAACTTTATTTTTCATGATTTGAACCACATCAGGACCAAGAACAGTTGTCTCCCCAACTTCCATCTAGCACAACGGAGAATGAAATAGTCTCTCGTACAAAGATTCAAATGGTTCCATTACAATGTAAGAGTGATAGATATTATTATAAGAAAACTCCATCAAGGGAAGGTGTTATACCCAGGATCCACTAAAGTCTAAGACATACACTCACAACATATCCTCCAACATCTAGATAGTCCATTCTATCTGCCCATCTATCTGAGGGTGGAAAGCAGTTTTGAGGCAAAACTGAGTTTCAAAATCATGCTGCAATCCCCTCCAAAATATTGAGGTAAGTCATGCATCCTGATCCAAGACAATAGACCTCATAAATCCATGAAACCAAACCACATTTTCCACGTACCTCTTAGATAAGGCATCCATTGTGTCTGACTCCTTGATCATTAGAAAGTCAGTTGATTTCATCAACCAGTCCCTGATAACCTAGATAAAATCACAACCTCCCTGAGATCTAGGTAACCCTATGATAAAATCTATTGATATGTCATCCCATTTCCACTCAGGAACATCCAAGGGCTGCAGCAAACCACCAGGAACACAATGCTCAGCCATTGCCTGTTGGAAAACCAAGAACTTTGCTAAAAACTCTACCACTACTAGTTTCATCTTGGGCCACCAAAACTATGTTCTTAATCCACAGTACATCTTATAAAATGATTTTTGTACCTCCAATGGTGAGTTATGAAACTCAAAAAGAACTCCCTTGTGCACCACTACTAGAACAAAAAAAATCCATGAAACAACATCTAGTTTCAACCATATTCTGGCCATTTCTTCGTATCATCACCATGGCCAACACAATCATGCATCACCTCTATATCTGAGTCTCCCAACTGAGACTCATCCCCCTACTACATCAGAGAAGGTTTCATCGTCATCTGAAACAAATATCCTTTACCACCATCCACTCTTTCATCTAAGTGCAATGCTTAGAACTCCTCCATTGCTCTCTAAGAATCCAAAAATTCTCAAACAAACTCCTTTTATGAATTTCAGCTCAAAGAATCATCCATGATATTCCCCTTTCCTGAGGTGTAGGATATCTCAAAATCATACTTCTAAATAAACTCCATATACCTATGCTATCACAGATTTAGTTCACACTGAAAAAATATGTAACTCAATCTCTTGTGATCTATAAACACCACAAAGTGCTCCCCAATGAGGTAATGCTGCTACAACTTCAGTGAAAAAACCACTATTTCTAGCTCCAAATCATGGGTTTCATAGTTATGATTATGAGGAAATAATTTTATAGACCCATAAGAGATCATTTCTTGTTGATTCATCATCATGCATCCCAAGCCCAAATGGGAATCATCACAAAACACCTCAAAAATCACCCCTTCCTCAGGCAACCAGAGCACTGGGGAATTGACCAACTTCCCCTTTAGGTAACCAAACATTGTCTGGCACTGATCACTCCACAAAAAATCTTGATACTTCCTTTTAAAAGTTTTAAATGGGCATAAAACTTGATAGAAATAATGTACAAACCTATGATAATATCCTGTGATACCAAGGAAATTGTGAACCTCTGTCACGTTCTTGGGTGCTTCCCAAGAAAAAATTGCATCAACCTTTGATGGGTCTACTTACACACCCTACTGAGACACCACATTCCTGAGTAAATGCACCTCATATGTCCAAAACTTACACTTGGACAACTTTATATAGAGATGGTGGCATCAAAGAACCTACAAGATAGTTATGAGATGCTTGACATACTCCGCCTCTAAATTTGAGTAAATCAAGATGCCATCGATGAATAAGATGAAAAACCAATCCAAGAAATCATGAAAAATGGAGTTTATAATATCCATGAACATGGATGGTTCATTCAGAACACCAAATTTCATGACTACAAACTCGAAGTTCCCTTACTTTCATTTGAAGGTAGTCTTCAGGATATCACCCTCCTTCACCATCAACTGGTGATATCCCCACCATATATCAATCTTAGAAAACCAAATCTCTCCTCTCAACTATTCAAAAAGATTTTCTATCTTCATAATGGGGTAACAATTCTTGATCTTCACCTGATTCAACCTCCAGTAGTCTATGAAAAACTTCATACCACCATTAAACTTCTTTAAAAACAGCATTGGCGCACCCCACAATGACACACTAGGACAAATAAAACCCTTATTCATCAAATCATCTATCTGAATCCTCATCTCTGACAACTCATAAGGTGTCATGTGATAAGGATACATAGAAATTGGAGAAGCATAGAGCTGTAAGTTTATCCCAAACTCAAAATCACGTCGAGGGGGAAGCATCACAACCACATCATGAAAAAACATCTAGGAACTCTCCAATAACCCTAGGAACCTCTACCATCCTAGAATCCATTGATTTCACTAGCAACTCATCCAATAATGAAAGAAGGGTCTCCACATGCCGAATTACCACCTGGAAACTCCACTCGCTAGTGAAAATCACAAATTTATTGTCTACATATGAAAAAATGACTCTCCACCAATTGAATTCGATAATAACATGTAAAAAATACAACCATTTGTTGTCGATAATGACATAGTATGGCTTCATTTGTAAATAGAAGAGATTCCCATAGGACTGATGTGGTACCATCATCAATCTACACCCCCATCACACATCAAACAAGTTGTTTTGGCCTCTGACTGTCATACTCAACACTAGGGGAATGGGAATATTCTCTATATATAATCCCATAGAATGGTCTAGAGAGGGTAAAACAAAGGAATATTAATCTCCTAAATCAAACAAGTCACAAAAAAGGGTACTAAAAAAATTGATCGTACCTCTGATGATATATTACCTCTCTAGAACAGCCACCTCCACTACATGTAACTGATAACGCCCAACTCCTTTTCCTCTCTACTGATGACCATCTCCATGACCACACTCAGTACATGACACCTAAACATGAGGAGCATCCTGTGGTTGGCCTCTACCTACTCTATCTCCCATCAGTGGAGTGAAATCCTACTGCCCTTGCTACTGAAACAATCTCACTGGAAACTGCTGCTAAGGATAGTGTTGAACCTGTCCAACACTGACGTGTAGATCCCTGTATCCGACTAAAAATCAGAGGTAATTAGTACCCCTTTGGGGCTCGGATCAAACTGAAAGTGATCTTGAGCTCCTCCAGCTAGCTCTTTGTCTCCACGTATGAAACACTACCCTCATACTTCCCCAAATCCTACTGTTGGAAAGTGTGAAAGGGCCTCTACCATTGATCATCCTTATCAACTGGATCAACCCTATGATGATCAAATGAATTAGTCTATTGAACCTCAACTACCTGATCCACACACAAACGATGACTAGGAGCCATAGATTAAAGGTAAACAACACTACAAGAAAACCGCCAATTAGCGGTGGTTATTTTTGCATATAGTGGTGGTTTAAACCTCCGCTATATGGTTCGGCGGCGGTTTATATAAATCGCTGCTAAATTGGGCGTCGGAAATTTTTTAGAGGCGGTTATTTCCATTTAGCAGCGGTTTAAGGAAAGCATCATAGCTGCCTCATTTCACAGCATTTTTACTAATTTTAGCGGTGGTTTTTACAGGACCTGGATTTTATTTAATTCACAGCGGTTATAACCTCCCTAAATAAAATAAAATCCAGCATCCATAAAACTACCCCTAAAGTCACAAAAACCGCCACGGAGTGCATGTGGGTGATGCTACTCTATAAAGGCGGTTAAAAACACCGCTAAATGTAAGCCAATAGCGGCATTTATAACCTATGATAAGTAAAAATTACTTACGTTTAGTGGCGGTTTTAACCGCCGCTAATGTTTTACCAATATACTTTAGCAGCAGTTAAAACTGCCGTGAAAAACAGACCAGAAAAAAATAGTTGTTTTGCTTCCACTGCACCACTTCCCTGAAAAATAAATCAAAACAGAAATACCAATAACCTAACAGATTAATGCACACAAAATTTAAAAAAGAATGGAGACAACTAGTAAAAAAATTATGGTCGTGATGCTTAGAAAATATAGTGGAACATCATAAATGGATATGTGTAGTGAGGAGGAGTAAAAAACATGACCTGAATTGATAGAGAATGGGTAAAAAACCACACAAAACATTCTAAGGTTGATTTATAATTAGTTTAGATTAGTGATTAATGGACATGGAATACTCATTTAAGGTTATAGAATTAGGAACATGTGGTGATCATGCAACTCAACTATGCTTGAGGTGGACTTCCTCCCAAACCCTAAGCCCTGCTGATCCATGATTGATTCAATAATAAAGGATATTTATATAGTTATAATTGATTATAGGGGAGAACCCAATGAGGGGAATAAGTGACCTGAAAAATATCACAATGACAATTACAACTTTTGAGAACTGGGAAGTGAAATGGGAGTAATCGACAGAAATAGAATTATTATTGACCATGTTTGAAACATAGGATACCTGAGCTGGTTGAGGATAGGATGAAAAATATCATGATCTACTATTCATGGAGATCAAAGCATGAGGTCCTCTTTTTATCAGTAAATTTACTTCATTGAATGAGCCTGAGATGGTATGTAAGACACTATGTCCATGAATCATTTCATTAGAGATACTTTTCATATTGTTAGGGTGAGGATTGTCCAAATAGTAGAATGTGTGAACCGCACAAGTGTATGTGGGGATGTACCATATAGAATAATAGGTTACATGGGAGATATTTCCTCATGTGATCAAATGCTCTATGTAAACATGTGGGTTGACAAGATTCAAGCCTGGTCCAGAGGGAAACATCCCCATGATGAGTTGCTGGTAGGGATGGGACTGAGATGAAATATACATGCATAAATATGTGTCTCCTCATAATGGGAATCAATAAAAGCATAGTTTTGATGTGTGACATGGTAAGAGACTATTGTTGGTGGAGTGATTTTATCTCTGGAAAGGATATCATATCATCTCATATTCGGAGAAATACAAGTTTTATACTGGTAATGTGTGGTTTATTTCATACTTATCATATGATGAATCTCAGTTTTATATATGGTAATTATTTTTATAATCATCCCACACTTATCGGATGAGGCATCCTTATTTCATTTAAAATAGTCCCTTCAACCCATGACGAAATCCTGAATATGATTGCACATAGTGTAAGATCATACAATCAAGACCATGATGAAAAATTTAATGTCATGATTCATGGACTAGGATGATGATTCTATGCATGATATCTATATGTCATGGTATGGGTAAAAACCAATGTATAAGGGGTTAATGCAGTCCTAGGTACCACATGAACATTTTGATATGAACTGAAAATTATTTAAGGTTATAATCTGTGGACCGTAAATGGAGCAATGGGGCAAAAGGATTAATAAATTTACATATAGATCCAAAATCAGGACATCTAAGCATCATTATGTATCCCATGAGAGTGTGAATCAAGACACATATTGTTCTAGAATATGTTATAGTATAATAACAACATTGGAACTGGGGGTAATCCTATATATAGAGGAAATTTTGGAATATAATGATTATCATGAGGCATCACATTTTGAAGGAATGAGATAAGGATAAATTTTAATTTCATGTCTTGAAGAAAATGATTTTTTTCATCTCACATAATGTGATGCTTCCATGTTTTATATGGGGTAATGTTTTTGAACATATCATAATTATTGTAAGAGGAATCCAAATTTTATATAGTGTAAGACTTTTAGATCATCCAATACACATCGTACAATGAATCCCAGTTTTATACGGTTTAATACTATCTCCCATTAAGAGAAACCTAGGTTTTATATGGGGTATGACCACATTTTATCATCATGAACATAATATGATAACCATTAACAAAACATGAAGATTCACTATCTACACATTCTGGCTCACCAAAGTTTCCACAGCACTATCCCCTTGATCACTATGAAATGACCCAATTTTTTCAACACATCAACAATGGGTTTAACTCCTAGTCATCCAAAATCTCGACTACCAATTCAAACACAAGACTAAATGGAATGACGTATACCACACTCAAGAAATCAAGACATAAAAGGAAACATCAGAAATCAATAAAATTCATAAAAGGAAACATGAGAAATCAAGAAAATGTTAGGACATGAAAATGTTTGGTGGAAACTATGTGCCACACACATTAAATATACAAACCAATTGTTCCAATATTTGTTCAACACATCAACAATACAACTACTCATGGTCTGATGATGAATCTTCACCCTCTCCACCTCCATCTCCACTTTTTGTTGTCACCTGTAAGAACATTATATTGAAAAGTAAATATTATTGCATATTTATATTAAAATTTAAAACCAATGAAAGTTTTCAAACTAAATGATTTTTATTTTTTGTGATTTACCTGCTTACCACAAATCGATGCACTACCACTAGTGGCATATCTTCTCATCTTCTGATGTATATCATTCATCGCTTTTTGTAAATCGGATATCTGAGCCCCCTGGTCTTGAACTGTGGTTCATAGAGAACCAATCTCCCTCTAAGCATCTTCAGGTATGGACTAACTATAAACAGGAGTAGATGCAGCTGGAATCCCTGGTGACATGCCAAAGACCTCAGATGGTATGGGTCTGAAACCCATCACGTGCACTCTACTAGGATTCTCCTTCCCAAGGAATTTAGAAACTGGGTCATCCTGGGAGACTAAGTAGGACTGCCCAAGATTGGCATCCCATAGTTCTTTAATTTTTACATATAAGTCAAATATCAATATATATTAACACAGTAAAAATTGATAATGAGTTATTATAATAAAAAATTGACTTCATACCCCAACTTCTTTGGCATTCTCATGAACAAAACTTCCATCTGATTTTTTGTGAACATCCAACCACAGTTCAGTTCAGGATGCTTCGTTCCCTAAACTCCGTGACTTCATTAAGCAAAGATAAATAAAAAATTCAATATATTAAATAGATAATATTGTCTTATAAATATTTAAACTAATTAAAATATTACCAATGTTGTTTGGATTCTAGAAAATCTTTTTGAGCCTGTAGTGTGAGGGATGACTTTCTTAGCCCGGTTTGATGCATTCTGTATTGAGAGATCCTGAAATAAATAAAATGCAATTTAAAAACAATGTATTCAATTTCATCTCCTCTTCATATACATGTATAAATTTAAAATGAGGATAATATAATAATATATATTTCAATACCATCCGCTTCTCATCATGATGCCTGTCAACAAAAACTTTCCACTATTCTTTCGGTACCCCACTAGGTAGCTTCTCATACATTTGTTGCACGATCAAAGAAGTATCATCTAAATCACACCACAATCTCCATTTTAAATCTTTCCATTTATTACCAAGATTTTTTAATGTCCACTTTTGTGCTATCACATCAACAACTATAAAGTGGATGAACATCTGTATATAGAAATTCATTTTGAACATATTAGTAACATGACATTCAATTAAACCATAATGTAATAAAATTATCTTTATTTGGGAATCAAAAACTTCATTTTTCTATATTGGAGGAATATGTCTCTAATAATCATAAGAAATAGGAATGGAAATGGGCTCCACTGCCAGCCGGCCTAGAATCTGGCCAAGTAACCTCGCGGCATCATCCGTAGGGACCCCATAAGAATGAAATGGCATGACTATCTTCTCACCATTCATATTCAAAACATCAGAACTTTTTATTTTTTTCTCCATGGTTGAATTTTTTTCATCTTCAATGAGAAAAAATTTAGTATAAACAAAATGCAATAAATTTATTTAATTAAAATTTGTACCTATGACAGTGACACTCCAGTATGTTCATGATGAATTGGAAGGGGTGTGTCGTCACCCCAGTGCTGAGGCTCTTGAAGGGGGATTCAATGACTCAGCCTCTAATGGGACACCCACAGATGGTGTGAGAGATGGTGCAGGGGGAGATGGTTTAGGGGTGTAGGCAGTTGGTGCCTCAAATGTCGTGGGGAGGGAGCCAGATGAATCGTCATCTGTCGTAGAACTAGATGAAATAGTGTACCGATTCCTCCTTGGCATTCCTGTCATTTAATAAAATAAAATTAAGTTCAGAATATATATTTCAAAAAAATTATGCAGAAAAAAAATTAAAAATGATAATAGATTCCCAGTACTAACAGAAAAAATATATATAACAATGATAATGAATGACTGCAGAAATGAAACAAGTGGTTTCTAAATGAATAAATAATTGTACATACAATAATTTTCCCCTTTAATCATGTCGGTTTCCTGCTCCATTACTTCATACACTTCATTTATCCTTGCTAGACTAATATTTTCAATATCATGATGGACAAATAATTCTACTTGCTGTTATTGATGAAATTCAATTTTAGAGGTCAAATCTTCCACCTCATCACCCATATCATACAAATCTCTTTGTATTATGTGAAAAACTACACTCCACCCTTCATCCACGACATCATTAACATAATATACCATTTTTTCTTACGATTCTAAGATATATGGATCATGCAGTTCATGATCACCAACATCCATCAAGCGAGAGAAGTTCACAAAAGTAAATTGCAAGGAATCTCTTTTAACACCTCTGATAATATCATCCCATTTTCATTTGAATAAAACAACAGAAAAATGTCTGTGGTAGTTTAATTCAATAATATCATGCAGATTTCCATAGTATCCCTCTTCAGAAAATGTAAATATACCACTATTCTATGTTTTCAAACCCACTTCTCGATCGACTGTATGAAATCTAAATCCATTCACATTATAAGCGTCGAACTTTACAACTCGTTTTATAGGACCTCTAGAAAGAAACTTCAAATCTTCTGACAAGTCTGCATGAGTATCAGTATTCATGATCTAAAAAAGTAAATATAATTTAATAGATTTACAAAATGTATGTGTCAAACTAATATTCGTATTTATTGCAATATTTATGAACTTACACGTCGTGCAAACCATTCTACAAGCTCTTTATTCACAGCTTTCATTATATATTTCTCATTTCATGTTCAACCTCTCATTCATCTCTTTGTTTATATCCTAAACTCTTCAATAAATGGATCTGCAATTTCAATATTCAGAAGCACATATATATGTGCCTGTAATTATTCCAATTCTGCCAGTGTCACATTTGACATCCTCCCAATAGATCGTCCAATAGTAGGAAATATTTTTGATTTCTGATGCATTTGAGATTGATTTGATGTGTCGTCAACATGTCCAACTCGATTAAATCTTGTCTCAGTATCATCCAAATATCTGGAACAAATGGTAAGACACATTTCAACCAAATAGCCTTCAGTAATAGAGCCTTCTGGTTGAGCTTTATTTCTCACGTATGCTTTCAAATGATCAAGATATCTGTGAAATAAAATAATAATATTATGCATTTATTTAAATGCCAAAAATTGTTTACTTAACTGAAAAACATATAAATAAAATACCTCTCAATTGGATACATCCATCGATAATGAACGGGGCCTCCTATTTTAGCTTCCTCAACCAAATGCACACTTAAATGCATCATGACAGTAAAAAATGATGGAGGAAAGATCATCTCCATTGCACAAAAGGTAAATACAAACCTCTCCTAGAGGTTGTCAAGCTGAAATGGATGTAGATCTTTATCACATAATTTCCTGAAAAATGTGTAGAATTGGAATAAAATAGCAGTAACTTTTTCAGGTAATAATGTACGCAATGTCAATGGTAGTAACTGTTATAACAAAATATGTGAATCGTGACTTTTCAATCCATGTAACTTATGATTCTTCAAGTCAAAACACCTCAAGATGTTACTCGAATACCTATCAGATACCTTCAAATTCTTTAAAATTCGAAGGAATGTATCTTTATCCCTATTTTTCATTGCAAAAATGGTCGGAGCATACTTTTCATTCTCATCTGGCCATCGATCACATTTTATGTTCATTACTTGTAAGTCTTTGCGAGCATTGAGATGATCTTTTGACTTTCCATGCTCATTAAGTAATGTGAAAATCAAATTATCACAGACATTCTTCTCAATATGCATCACATCAGGATTGTGCCGCAACAAATTAAATTCCCAATACGGAAGTTTGAATAATATACTTTTTTGCCTCCATCGTTACGTTCTGATTTCACTTGACGATGCACTTCAGACCCGTTTTTCGCTATCATTCAAATAATGAACCTTCCCAAATTTTGTTTCAACATTTTCAAGCTGAATCAATATTTCAGAGCCAATTAACAACTTTGGAGGTGGTCTATGATCAATGGAACCATTAAATTTTGATCTGTTCATCCGAAATCTATGAGATGCATCTAGAAATATTCTATGGAACAAGAAGCACCATTTTATATTGTGAGATAGCCATTTGGGCTCAAAATCAATGTTACAAACGAGAAAATTCAAACCCATGTAATTGTTCCAACCATATAAATTCCCAAGCCTAGGGAAGTCACTAATGGTCCACATTAAAGCAGCATGCATTTTGAACATTGTTTTAGAAGAAGCATCAAATGTCTCAACACCGTTGCTCCATAAATCCTGCAATTCGTCAATCAAAGGCTGCAAGTATACATTAATATCATTTCCATGCATTTTTTTTCCAGGAATAATCATCGAAATGATAAAATATGTTTGTTGCATACACATCCACGGAGGCAGATTATAAGGGATCAAAACATCTGGCCAAATGCTATAAATGGTACTCAAAGTCCCAAATGGGTTGAATCAATTAGCAGCCAATCCCAATCGAACATTCCTAGGATCAGCTGATAAATATATATGTAATGAATTAAATGTCTTCCATTATTGGTAATCTCATGGATGTCTCATTAACCCATCATTGTTATTATCTATAGAATGCCACTTCATTTGTTTGGTGGTTTTCGATGACATGAATAATATTTGCAATCGAGGTGTGTTCCTTTTCTTATTCTCCATGAAATTATGTTCATTCAGACTTCCAACATCACCCTTTGACTGCCATCTAGAAGAAGAAAATTTCTTTCAATTTTTTCAACTTGAATCATCTCCCCAATAAAGCATACAGTCATTGGGACACACATGTATTTTTGTATAATTAAGACCAAGCTTGTTAACAAATTTTTTCATATCATAAAAAGATTCAAGGATTTTTTCTTTCAGGAAATGCATCATGAATCAATTAAAATATCATGGACATTGCCTTATTTGTAATTCCACATAGACATTTGATATGGTACAACTTCATCAGAAATGAAAGGTTTGAATATTTCAAACACCCACTATACAACTCTTGATTTCCATCATCAACTAAATCATGAAACTTATTTTCATCAGTGAAGTTTTATCTTATATTTGGATCCACATAATCAAGAGGAGGATCCAATGATATGTTACAATCTTGATCTTATTGTGTTACAGTCTCAAAAACATAACTTGTCAAGTTGCAATTTGTAGCACCCTCTTTTGGTTGTTCTGATATGTTTTAATGTTGATAATGGTGTCTTATAGTTCCGAATGCATCATTTATGAGGTTTTGCATTTAATTTTCCATTGTCAATGAACTTGGGACCCCATTATGTGGATTAACATCAGTGCTCAATCTTTCTATAACGTTCGATTCTCCATGCCAAATCCAACACAAATATTGACCAGGGAATTGCTTCAATATTAAATGTTCATAAACTTAATATCTCTTAAACCATGTTATAAATTTAAATTTAGGACATGAACATATTATTCTCCATTCAATGGATTGATTAGAAATTGAAAAATCTAAAAACTCATTCAAACCCTTAACATACTGAGGTGTGTTCCTCAGTAATGTGATCCAGCTTTTATTTGTGTATATCACAATGTGCCTACACAATAATAAAAAAAATTAAAACAAATAGTTACTACTAAATAGAGAAATATATTCATATATATGATAGTGTAAGATTAAAAAACATAATATAATAAAGATAACCCCTTATTTAGATATAAACCCTCTAGTGTTTGGGATAGGGGAAGTTTCTTTGGTAAAGATAAACAGTGTGCTAACAACGTGGTAGCTACTTTACCATGAAAACCAAAGCACATTGTTAATTTGGAATAACTACATGGATATAAAAATAATTCATAAGGTATGAGAAAACATCTATAATATAGTCCATTCATCCAAATGGTTTTCATGGAAATGAATGGTTAAGAAAAATCTGCTGAAATAATAAAAATAGTCAACTAAACCAACAATGCCATATTACTCAATTACCACATGTTCAATACTAAAAGTTATGCTAAACAGTATTCCAATCATGTTTCTCCCATATCTCCAAATTTTCAACCCTTGAATTTCGAAATCCTTTATAGCATCAAAATATAATATTAGATAACAAAAAGTAACATAAGAATAACTTGGTTGGAATCACAGTTCATGAGGAAAAAAATAATGTTTCCAATCTTTATGAAGAAGCATAGAAATAGAAAGATGTAACCTTTTCCTAAAAAGACTCCAAATGCACCCTGGAGGATGAACTAAAGATAGTAGAAGATGAGTTTTCTTCGAAAACTTATAAATAATATATATATGAGTATGAAAAATCCACAATTTATTTTTGAGTAGATGAGGTTTTTCCTAGAGTTGACATGGATTACAATGATCTATCCAAGCCATCGAAAGTTGTCCAATCCACTCAAATTAGGTTTTCTAAGAACAAATATTCTATCACTAGATAAAAAATATAGAGGGTATTTAGTATTAAAAGGAAAATGATTCAATAAGTGGGTGATCCTACTCTACATTTCCAAACAAATAAAATAATTTCTTATTTGAATTCCTTGCATTGAGTTTTTCACTTTGACCACATTATGAGATAATAATTCACAATATCTATGTCCACATGATTCATTCTTATTGGGAGAAAAAAGAGATAAATATAAGGGAATCCATAATCCTATGCAATAACACTTAAATTGCATATTTGGAATGCACGTTGATGCATATGTCAGGTTACCATTAAGAAACAACCATGGTTTTTCATATATGAGTACCCTTGAATTATTCAACATTCACATGAAGTAAATCCTCAACCACCCCTAAGTCATATAAAACCATGCAACCATCTGATGGGAAAATCACTACCACTTCTCAAGGGTTAGCACTACTTTATACACCTAATAGGGTCCCATTCACTATTGAAGGTGGAAATCATCTCATTTACAAAACCACATAACACCATATAACAATAGAAAAGGGTAACCAATACAAACCAAGGAAGATACTATTGGGTATCATCTCTACCAAAAAGGAATCCCATGAATGAACCCTTTCTCCATTGGGGATAAAATCACTTTACCAGAAAGTATTATTGAAATATAGTCACCATTAGTGGAAATTCTCTAGTTGATAAAAGGTATGATAAGGGTCTAAATTAGAATCTATAACTCCAAAAAAAATTACACAGAAATAATATCATGACTTGTATCATCCAGTATGAAGGTACATGAAGAGAGGACACAAATCATACCTAAAACCAAACTAGATGTCACCTAAATCATCTATACACATAAACCTATATATATAACTCTTATTATTATGTACTTTATTAACAAGAAACAGTCAAATTTGGTGATTGTGGGAGTGTTTCAAAGTGTCACTCGTCTCTTACTACTCCTACACCACCAGCTTCTTAACCAAAACCAATTCCAAGTAAGTCAATTATCATATAATAGTAGAGTATATTACCTCAATGTTACTTCTAATATAGAGGTTTTATCACATCATTTCTCTAGAAATTTTCAATAAAAACTATAACCTTATCCTAAATCTTGGATACATTCCTACCAGGAATTCTTAACCTAACAACACTCACATGAGGACTCCAACACAGGTGGAGTTTTGTAAGAGAAAACCCCAACCTAAGTTCTCTATAGAGTCTTCATATAAAACTCTAATATTGAATAAATATATTATAAATAATGTTTAGGGAAAACCTTATGATGATTACAAAACTCAACACATTCTAGATATGGTCATTCAACCCTACAAAGGGTTTAACATCCCCAGAACTCAAACTATCCTTAGTATTTTTGGATAGAATATCATCTAGAATAAGGACTTAAATTAAAACCATAATATATTAATACCATATGAGTTTTAGAAAACATCATCCACTAAAAACTTAGTGTGTTGTGTAGATAACTTGGTTCTAGGATCACCATATGGTTTGTGGGTTTCTGAAATAGATGAATTTCATGAGTTGATGACTCCACTAAATCCTATACCACAAGAGGATTAGTGTCTTCTCAGAATCTAGGAGGCCTCAACTACTGGAATTCATGTTACACAGTTTGCTTATGGGTAGTCCATCAGTGCGAACTACTATCTTCTTTATGAGAAGTTCTATAATAAAAAAGGGGAGAGAAGCTATCTAAAATAATAGGGAAAATATATCTCTTATATAAGTATTTAAATCAACACCTCGTCACTTAAATTAAAAGTGTAAAAAAGGATCAAGCACTGAGATATGATTTTCACAAACTTAACTCTAAAAAAAGTTTTTTTTGTGTGGGTGGAATTATTCATTTGATATGATGAACCCATAATGATTAGATCATATCTAAATCAACTAAAATAGGAGTTACATGAAATATAATGATTGAGAACTATATGATTCATGTATCAACTTAATTTTACCCTATATATGATGATTTAGATATTTGAGTTGACTAATAGGTTACCAATGTCTCGGTGAAAGGATAAATTTACAACCACACCTACTCTAGCCTCACTGGTATGATAACTAAAATAAAAAAACCCATGAAATCACAACATTAAATTCCTAAACTAGTCCTCATGTGAATAATAACTCAAAAATATATTCCTAGGACTTGAACCAATCTAATTCTACCCTAACATGACCTACCCCATATAGACCAAAACTTGGATGATCATAAACTAAGTGTGCCAACCAAATCCTAACTCCAGTAGGCCAAGGAATGGTGAAAAAGACTGAGTAGGAATATCACATAATATAGGAGGCAATATCCTATAATAACCGAGGTCATATCCTATAATAACCTTCAATATATATGCATCCTCAATATGAAAAACAACCAAAAATACCTATAATATATATAAAGGAACCATTAAAATTTATACAATGCATAATGGTAATAACAAATGATAAGTACAACACCATAGGGGAAATCAAATAGGATAAATACATATACAAAACACCACACCACTAGGTACAATAAAATCAAGATAAGGGAAGACACCTCCACATAAGAATGGACTAAGGTATCACATAGTTTAAAGTCATTACAATTAAGACTCAAGAAAAAACCACATAGAATGTGGTTTGGTCACCTAAGAATGCACAATACCAACGGAGATTCCAATTGAACACCTTAATTTGTTGAAATAGTCAACAAGGATTAAGCATAAATAATAACAAAGTGATAATAAGTTTTTCTATCAAGGATAACATATTAAACACGGGTTATGTGTATGTTTAATGAATCAAATGGAAAATCAACCATGAATCTTCATAATTCATAATATAAGGAGACAATAATTGAGGTAAAATTACTATAATTCAAACCTTACGGTTCGTATAGGTCGCTGGGGTCACGGGGGGCCGGGGGAAGTGAGGTCGCCGGGGTCTTGGGGTCGTTGGGGTCACGGGGGGTTAGGGTCGTCGGGGTTGCGGGGTCGCCGGGGTCACAGGGTCGCCGGGGTCGTGGGGTCGCCGGGGTCGCAGGGGGCCGGGGTCGCGGGGGAAGCAGGGGGCTGGGGGAAGTGGGGTCACAAGGTGAGAAGCGGGGTTGGGGTGGGGGGGATGGTCAGTAGTGTAAAAAAATATTGTTTCGCGATAAACCGCCGTGAAACCATTTTAAAAAAGGGTTTAGCGGCGGTTCCCAAAATCGCCACTAAATTCAACTTTTTTTGTAATACGAATATTTCCTAAGCTCAGGCAGTATAGAATTTTCATTAAGATTTACTTTAATTCATTTTATTAATTTTTACCTTCCCAAAAAACCCAATTAAAACAATAAAACAAGTCATTATGATACATGTAACTCTCTTAGGTCTCTACCCTACAAGAAAGTCTATCTCACTTGGTCATTCAATAAGATCATAGTCCATGCAATGGATCATAGGGGGGCCTAAAATCCTATTTCCTAACCGGTCTCCCTAGCCTATATCATGCACCAAGGTCAAATAAAACTATTTACATACCACCCCATTTAATCCTCATTGTGTCTAAATCCAAACTAAAACCTATATCTCAACCATTAGCTCTGATACCAATCTTTCATGACCCCCTCCCTCCAAATATACCTCTCATGGGATGGTAATAAAGAAAGGGAGATAATGAATCCTGAGTCCCACCTCTAGTAGGCCCCGAGTTGGAGACTATAACCAAGGGTGTAAAAATCTCACAATATTTGAGGCATTATCCTTTTATAAGAAACAATATTGGGAGATAATATGAATCTTCCAAAACAACTCCAAGTAATAATAAAAAAGAGAAATCCCAAAATCATTCATCATGTATGTAAAAGTAGAACTGATATAATAAAATACACCAAAGTAAATATCCAAAATTAAATCTAAGTAGCAACACAACAATTTTCAAAAGGCCTAAGCTAGTGAAAACCAAAACGGTCCATAAAATCCTCTTAGAAATAAGAAAGTAGATTTATATATGTAGGTTGATCATACAAGTATACTGAGTAGGGAAACCAAAATCTCCCATGCACGTGTTAAAGAAGCATACTAATGTCCTTGTGTGAAAATAGCAGAACCAAATAGCACCTAAACAGGTATACTAACCAAACCCATCAACACAAAACCACACTCACAAAGTAACACAAGTCAAGTGATATAATATGTTATAAAGCACATCAATGACAGGGTACCCCGCACCACTTTCCCACTGGTATTCCTATCTTGCCCAATGTCATGCATCATGGAACTCTCATCCCTTATATATACTATATCACATCCCACCCACACACACCTGGGCCTCACAAAACATTCTACCCACACACAACTGGGCCTCAAAATAGATCATACCCATACACACCTAGGACACAGAACACATCACATCATATCTCATCCCAAGTATACCTGGGAAAGCACATCACATCTCATCCTGAAGACGCCTAGGACATCACAAACCATCTCTCTCACAAACACCTAGGTTATCATATCTCTCCCAAAGATACCTGGTCCATCACAACCACCATCTAAATCACTAAAAAACCTTTTTACATCTCAACCTATGCCATACCTATCTCGCCTAGAAGAGAGATCAGAAAATAGTGGGTACCCAGCCATCTGTACTCCTCACCAAATGTTAGAAAAAACACCCCTCGTGTGATGATTCAGATGTTTGGAACATAGTGCTCAATATGGGTGGGGTGTGTATAGAAATCATAATAATATAAAAATATATGTATAGTATAAAACAATCCCACCTAGCCTATGGGTTATCAAACAAATAACCAACTCACAACACAATCACCTTTGCTAGAACCTCTAAATGCATTTATTAATAACTACAATGGTCATTTCAGAAGGTGAAGAACCCTGATAAATTAAGGTGGCTTCACATTTTCTCTATGTTTAAAACCCATTCATTTAATCATTTATAATCATCCATATTTAATCACACAACCATCATTTTAATATTTTATTAACCACTTCCATCTCATTAACCAAACCAACCCAAGTTACTCCAAACTTTATCAAATAACTCTTTATTTATTCCATCACTACTCGGGAAACTAGTAGACACAACACAAATCAAGTAACATAGTAACAATCACTCACAGTCATCCAAGGGATGAAGATCCATGGTAAATTAATGCACTTCACATTAAGGACACATCATACCACGACCTCTAGATATGGGATGAATCTTTCTTTGAGTTATTAATTGAGAAACTTTAGGTGAATTACCCATACCAATCACTATTTTCCCTCTTCAAACTCGTCCTCCAAGTTCATCATATTAATAGAACCAACCCCCTACTCACAACCACATCCAAAAACTCATTCCAGCACAACCATTTTCTTAGCTCTATTTCATAATCACACCACACCCATTATAGCCCCACCGTACAACCACATGTCATCCACTCCCCCCATACAAAAAAACCACAGAAATTCCACACATCACATCACCTCACGTGCCAAGTTAGAACACATTTTCATATTTAATAATGAATACATTATTTAATTCCACATGTAAATTTTGGGGTTATCGTAGAAACTGTATGATCCTGGGGAATCCATTTATTAGATGAATATACGTGGTTAACAAAATTTTATATATAGGCATTCAAAAAAACCAAAAAACATGAATTCCACAAAATATACCATGCACAAACAAGTACCCCCAACATCCACAATTTCTAGTGGTTAGTTATCCCATACAAATCACAATAATTAACAAAAACAATCGCACATCAAGATTATGCATCACTTTCCCATCCCCCTATATATTGATTTTTAAACCAATTAAATTATATTTATTATTTGGGAATCAACTATATTCATAAGGGAAAACATATATACACCCATCCTAAATGATGCACAATTAATAAATATGAAGGAAAATATAATGGGAATAAAATATGATCGGTACTTCATGGTTGTACCAAAATATGGGTGCGCGTACATAAGGTGACCCTCCATGGAAACACAAAACAATTGCCTCATCTTGGCCACATGAATACAATGGGAAGAGGGATTGGAATGTACTATAGTAAGAGGAAGCAAGAGAGGATGAATAAGGGTAAAGATATATCAACTTTAGGATAATTAAAATAGAGCCACGGGTTTAAATACCATTTTAATTTTCCAATAAAGGAGGATTTGGTCAAGACCACGTATTTTGACCAATTAAAAGAATCTGTAACCTTAGGAAAATAAAGATATGATTTATAGTCTTTGAATTGGTCTCAAACCCTTTTAAATAAGGCATTAAACTCATTTTACATCAAATAAAGATGTAAAAATGGAAAAACTGGAAGAACTGGGAACAAAAATCACAAGGCACTGCAAGAAAGGCATCCCTAGATGAGGCATTGGTGGATGAGGCACCGTTAAATAAGTAATCTCTGGATGAGGCACCACCGGATGAGAGATCTTACCAGTGAGCCACCACCAGTGAGCGACCTCTAGGGTGAGCTACGGTCAGCGAGGCACTGCCAGGGTGAGACACTACCAGGTTGACACCGCTAGGGTGACACTACTAGGGTGAAACCGCTAGGGTGAGACACCGCCATGGTGAAACTGTGAGGGTGACATCACTAGGGTTACACCTATAGGGTGACATCACTAGGGTGAGAAACCCTTGGGAAACTTGGAAAACTGGGAATTTTTCAAAGTGTTGAAAAGAGTAACCTTAACTTCCCAGGATACCTCAAACACTAGATTTATCGCAAAGTAATGGACTAGAATGTTTCGAGCCATTACAGATACAATCATGGATCCTTTGTCTGATGTATAAACTTTAAGTAAGGGTACTTTTGTTCACTGCTCCTCATGATCTTCCTCAAACACACTCTATGGAAGGGAGATGGAAACTATTATAGTTCATGAATTCCAAGTACTTTTTTTTCAAATTATTTACACGTTGATTTCTTGAAGATAAATTTCATGTGTTTTGGGTTGTGTTCCACTATAATTTATCATAACTATAGGTTCTAAGTGCAGCAGAAGCATCGGATGGGTCATTCCCAACTTTTCTTTTTGTCATGATCGATAATTAATATGATATTTACACAATTATAAACATTGTGAACAATGGAATTGAATCAAAGAATATATAAAATGGATAAATGCTGGAATTTAAGTGCAATATCATCACATATTATTTATAATTAATTTAAGCTATTAAAGAATTACCTTGCATGAAATTATTTCTTCATTGATGGATCTAAAAATGGATCTATGTCATATAATCATTATATTGTAGGAATCAAGATTAGATCTTCTATATCAGTGATCCATACATGTTCCACAAATCTAAAAACATCATTGTAGGAATATCTAAGTACTAGTACGGTAGATCATATCACTTGTGTCATTTTCCTTTGATCATCCTAAGAATCACTTCTAAAGGATTCTTCTTGATGTCTGTAGACTTGAGAGTGTAAGGTTGAGGAAGATTACTCTCCATTATTGGGTTAATTATTGGAGAAGGTAACTCCCTAGGGCTTCAAGAGGATTCTCTGGATTTCATTGTGCACAACACAAAATGAATTGGATCTATTGAGAAAATAATAAAATTGGGCTTATATACCACTAGGGTTAGAATAAATAATTGCACAAGTTCCATTTATGATTTATTTAATCCTTGTGGAACCCCATGTCTATAATAGTATTATTATTACTATTTCTTGACATACACTAAACTCATAAATTAAATTAAATATTATTTATTCAAATAATATTCAATATATTTTATTTCTCACTAGAGCATTAAAATAGATCATACATTACTCTAAAATAATTATCAATCCTTTAATAATGATTATTTATATAATAAATAAATATCATTTCATTATTCATTAATAAATAAATAAATATTATATTTACTAAATAGAAAATAAATATTTATTAAATATTTCACTCACATAATATTCTCTTGAATAATTAGTGATGAAATATATGTGATCAAGAAAACATGAATAATTATTAAAATATATGAGGGAATAATATTTATTCATCTTGTTAAATAATAAATAATAATATATTATTTAATTGATATTATGGATATACTTAGTGTGTGACCCTCTAGGCATATTTCTTATTGGAATTAGGTGAAGTAGCCTAAATTACAAGGTTAATGTCTAGAAACACACCAGGGCATCCATAGAGAAATAATTTAAATCCAAAAATACATAATACCTCATATAGATGCTTACTATGTGATATAGTCTCTTTATCATGATATCTCTAATCAAGAAAGTTGCATGTTGGTTCCATCAACCTATGTACTCTATGTCTCTTTCTTTGAGTTTATAAAAATCAAATTTTCTTATTGAACACCATGGTAATATATTTATTTAGGATATATCATTTATATCAAAGGGCTTGAGATATCAACTTTTGTTAAAGAACAGAAGGTACAAATCCTTTCTCGCATTATTCATTAATGAAATATTACTCATGATGCACCTAATGTATCTTACCTTACTTCAAACATATGTCATCATGGTTTTCATCAATACAACAAAGTACATGACTTATAGAACTTGTTACACTTCTACAGATAGTAACATCCAATGACACATTTAAAATTGGATTTCCTACTGGTGGATCTTGTTCTCATAATATCCTACATTAGATATTACCAAGGGTGTACACCATAATAAGGTACCTCAAAGTACTATGAGTATCCACCCCTAATAGCTTGAATAATATATGTCCCTCAAATGAGTTCATCCGGATATAGAACATATACTTAAGAATATGGTTGTGGCACTTCTGGGTTCTAATCATAGCGAGGAACTACTATGACCTTTCAATGCGATGACTACTCTTATAAAATTATCACATACTATGTCACATAGAATAACAATAATGATGTGATAATAATTTTATTAGTATTCAAAATAATTAATACATATTATCATAAAATACAAATAATTTGGTTCTAGGTTACCAAATCCAACAGACTCCCACTTTCACTAGATCCAATTACTAACAACCTTAAGTATTCTAGCTACACATGATACTCATGCTTATTCTAAGATAAGATTTTATTCAAGGTTAATTACACATTTTCTTTTATGGGAACTCTTTTTAATACAAATTCACCCCTATGAGAAAAATACCTCAAGAGGTGATACTTATGAATTTTGTGCCTTGTCTGTTGGTCTGACCTTAGCTATTTTACAGGATTTACTATTACAGTATTATCACAATAAAATATAATATTATATTTACTACTAGGTACCACATCAAGATCCTGTACAAATTTTAGTATCCAAATATATTTCTTGGCTATATTAAAAGTTGTTATATACTCAAACTTCATTGTAGAATCAACAAAAATTGGCCTCTTTGAACTCTTCTAGCTCACAGATCCTCCATTGAGATAGAAAATATATTATGATTGTGACTTCAAAAAATTATGATCTATATGAAGTCTAGAGTCAGTATAACCCCTAATGACCAACTCCTCATCTCTTCCATACACCAAAAACATATCCTTAGTTCTTATCAGATACTTGAGGGTAGCATTAATAAAAGACCAATGTTGTTCTCTTGGATTAGATTGATATCTTCATACCATGATCAATTCATAGGAAACATCAAGTCTAGCACATAACATGGAATACATGATTGATCCTATCACTGAAGCGTATGAGATCTTACTCATTAACTTTTTCCCATGTTGTATCTGAGGACACATGTTCTTAGAAAGATGTATACCATTTGACACTGGAACCAATACCATATTAGATTTTTCCATACTAAATCCCTTTAGTATATAGTCAATATATGTACTTTGACTTAGTCCAAGCATCATCTTAGATCTATTACTAATGATATTTATCCCTAGAATATCGGTCACTTAACCTAATTCCTTTGTATAGAAAAACTTGTTCAACCATTCCTTAATAGACTGTAAGATTGGTATGTCATTTCTAATAAGTAATATGTCATCAACATATACTACTAGGATAATGATTGCATTCCCACTAAACCACTTATAAACACATGTCTCACATTCATTCTTAATGAAACTAAATTCTTTTATAGCTTTATAAAATTTAATTTTCCATGACATGGATGCTTGCTTCAATCCATAAATGGATCTATGCAACTTGAAAATCCTTTTGGTGTCACCTATAGTCACAAACCCTTTTGTTTGTGTCATGTAAACATCTTCCTAAAGGTTCCCATTAAGAAAATATATTTTGAAATCCATATTCCAAATTTCATATTCATGGTAAACTTCTATATCATGTATAATTCTGATGGATTTAAACATGGACAGTATTGAACATGTTTTATCATAGTTGTAATGTCCCCTAATTAGATACTCTCTCATGTGAAAAAAAAGGATTTGTTACTAGACCTCAAGCATGCCTCCTCATATGTTATAGGCTACATACTAGTATCAGGGGTGTGAAATGTATAGTGGATAAAATATACCCTCTAGTATGAAGTGTCATATAAGTATAAATAAACCATATAAATGAAAGAAATCAAAGTATGTACAAATTGAAAACCAAAAATAAAATCCAACTAAATAATCCAATAAATAATAAATCAATAATATAATGACATTATAGAATGTAACTAAATGTCATCTAGAAACAATACCAGTAAAATACCAATAGACTCAAAATTCCCCAGTCCCGAACTCCGCGTCGGTCCCACTGCCAAACTCTAGACCATCTGACAAGAAAAAATCAATAGCAAGGTCCTTTTCCCTTTTCCAAACCTACATCCACATAATCTTCTTAGGTACCAAATGGTGACCTGAATAGGGTGTGAGTATAACTTGGTAGGTTGAAACCACCATGTCTAAAAAACCCATTCTGCTAATAAGTGTATGAAATAAAGTGATAAATAAGTTTATTAATTAATTCAACAATTAATAAAATACAATAACAACCCGCTTTGTCTCCATGCTAAAATATCTCTTAGCATGTCTTACAACCATGACAACCATAACCATATAACCATGGTAAAATTACCCGATTTGATGCCATGTTGAAATATCTCAGATCATGTCTTACGACCATGCCAACCATAACCATATAACCATGGTATAGTCACAATAATCCAGGTCAAATTCTTATAAGCATTATAGCATCTAGATCAAATCCCTATAAGCATTGCAGCATAGGACTAGGCAGAGCCAGATCTCTATAAGGATTACATCATGGGACTAGACTGTTCTCGTTCAATATCAGCATTACAGTATATAAGTGTTCATGTTCCAGGTCTAAGCTTTGAATATATGAATTTCATCATGGAACACAAATCCAGTCATACAACATGGATATCACAATATCACATCATAAATCTCTATGGATAATTATGAGATATTCCATTTGTATTTCATATGCCACTTGAATTTATATCACAATTGATTAAAAGGAAGAAGAATAATAAATAATCCAAAAATTATGGATTCTATATCAAAAAATCACCTAAGGTCTCATATCATGCTAAACACACTTTAATCCATTAGCCAATTCAATTATATTCATGGTTTTCTCACCAAACAGGTAGCTATAATCTAGGTTAATTGAAACCAAAGGAATCCAAGGAATAATCCCATTCATTATTTAATTGATTCGGTCACATGTTTTGTTGGCACAATCAAACTATTGCATAAACTTGGAAATTATCAAACCATAAGGTTAATATTTAGACCCCCTACCTTTAACTGAAAATCCAGCAATGCTTCTAATGGAAAACGCCCAAGACGAAGAAGGTGAGGATGGTCACAAAGAGGTTCCTAGATCAAAACTGATCAATATAAAAACCAACAACATAATTAGTCTAATTATTTCACTGAAACAGTTGGAGAACCAAGGGAGAGTTGGGAGAAACTATACCAAAACTACTTACTAGAGATCTAAGATATTATCGGGATGTTCGGAAGGAAGGTTGGCACTCCAAAATCACCTGGAAGATTCCCTGGGGTTGAGAGGAGAAGGTTTTAGTGAATTAGAATGAAAACTCAACTGCAAATCATACTTTAAAATGGAAGTTCTAGAAATTACATGGTGTGTAATTTAATTACACATCATGTAAATATTTTTAATGGGATACATCAAAAAACACATCACCTCATACTATTTTATTAAAAACGCCTAAACATTACATGATGTGTATTGCATTAATGGCATGTAAATGTTCTAAAGATAGGTTTTCAGCCCATTTTTCCTTTAAAAAATATGAACTCCCTTTAATGATTCTCAACTTACCAAGAACCCATGAAACACTAAACTCATTTATACCCAGACTCCATTAATTTAGATAAATATACATCCCTAGACTTTAATTCATTTTCCAAAAAAAGATCTCCATATGGGTCCTCTTCGGTTTTCCCAAGTTTCCTTGCAACCTAATACTATTTTTATTCAAATGAAAGGTATCCATGATGGAAATGACCACCACGGTTTAAAGATGAGGCAAAATATACCCATAATAAAAGTTAATTAAAAAGAGAGAGACATACCTAGAAAAAGACGAGATCTTACAACCTCCCCACCATATAATAGCTTTTCCCCAAGATACTCCAAGAATCACTGTGAGGTATTAGCAAACAATCCTGACTAATGTGTTCACATATCATACTCCCTCTCCTAGGTTTCCTCCTGAACTTTCTCATCATTCCACTACACTTGAAAGAACAGTAGAGTCCTAACCCAAATATATTTCTCACTATGATCCACAACCCATATCAGATTCTCCTCAAAGGATGCATCAACACAAATCTTTTCATTTTCTACATCTATAACATGGGAAGGGTTTATATGATATCTTCATATATTTGACACATGGAACATTTCATGCATGTAATTGTAGTGTTATTGAAGGGATAAACGGTACTCCATTGGACTGACCCTTTCAACTATCTCAAACGTCCTGAAAAACCTAGGCTCTAGCTTTCCCTATTTCCTGGTATGAAATTTCCCTTATCTAGGTGACAACTGTAGGAAAACATGATGACTAAACTTAAATTATAGAGTTCAAATCTGATGGTTAGAATACGATTTATACCTACTCTTTTTAGTCACCAATCATTGTCTGATCAGCTGAACCTGCTCAGATGTATCATGTATTAGACTGGGCCCAACAAGTTTTGACTCACCTACCTCTAGAAAACAAAGAGTTGAACAACATGAACTACCGTACAAATCCTAAAAAGGTGTCATTTGAATTGATTCCTGGAATCTATTATTATATAAAAACTCCATGAGTGCCATATGTTGCTCCCATGAACCACCAAAATCCAAAAAACAATCTCGTAACATATCATACAAAACATGAATAGTCCACTCTGATTGACCATTAGTATATGGATTATAGGAAGTTATAAAAATAACCCATGATCCAATATCCTTATGAAGACCCTACCAGAAACACAATGTGAAATGAGGATCTCTATCTCAAATGATACTCTTCATAACACTATGAAACTGAACCACCTCATGCACATAAAGGATGCCCAAATTGTCTACTATGAAGGTCTCCCTAATAGGTAAGAAGTGGTATAACTTCATCAATCGATCCAAAATATTCCATAAATCATCATTCTTATGGGTTTTCCTGGGAAATCTTGTCACAAAATTCATTGTGACATCATCCCATTTCTACTCAAGGATGAGAAAATGCTGTAAAATCTCAGCTGGCCTTTGATGCTCATATTTCACGTATTTATAAGTGAAGCATCTAGCCATGAATCTTTCCACCTTCCTAACCACTAGTATTTTCTATGAAGATCATGATGCATCTTGGTCAAACCAGGATGCACCTACCATCTAGAATCATGAAACTCCCTCATCAACTCTTTGCGTAATCTCATAGGAACCCATACTCGGCCACAAAAAAGAATATTATTGACACTGTCATGAGACCATCCTGATGGTATCTCCCCACTATATAATTTTTCTCATAGAACTAGGCCCTAAAAATCAGATAACTTATCAGTCTTAATCTAGTCCAAAAGCATGGATATAACAGATGTAGAAGTTAGAGATACTCAACATTTAGACTCCCAAACATCTAGATGCATGTCTACAAAGAGGGGAATCATCTGTCACTCATCATAAGACTCCCAAACTGCCTATTTCTATGTATTATAGCTCAAATTATCAGAAACTATATTTCCCATTCCTAGTGTATAATCCAATTCGAAGTTGAAAGACTACAGATACTCGACCCACCTCCTTTATTGAAGGTTTGAGTCTTGCTGAGAAAATATGTACCTGAGGATCTTGTGATCTGTGTATACCACAAACCTCTCATCCATGAGATAGTGTCTCCAACATTTTAGGGCATGTACCACTACTGCTAACTCCAAATAATGAGTAAAGAAATCCCTCTCATGCAATCTCAACTGCCTAGAGTCATAAGTAACCACTCAATCCTCCTGTATCAGAACTGATCTGAGTCCAAACTCAGATGTGTCACAATACATGATATATGATTTACTTGGAATAGGTAAAGTGATTATAGATACTATGTAAAAACTACCTTTCATCCCCTGAAAATCTCTCTCACAAGCATCATACCAAACAAACTTCACCCCTTTCTTGGTCATCCCATACATTGGTGCTGCAAAATAGAAGAAATCATGTATAAGGTGCTAATAATAACCTACCAAACCTAGAAATCTCAGAATCTCAAATAAATTTTTATTTTTTTCTAAAGAAACCATGGATGAAACTTTCTTTGAGTCAACTAAAACTCTTGTCTTTGATATGACATGGCCCAATAAGTGCACTTTATTAACCCAAAAACTATATTTGGTTATCTTGGAATAAATATAATACTCTCTCAATGTACTCAAGACAATGTCAAGATGGTTTTCATGATCATATACGGAATAGAAGTACAATAAGATATCATAGAAAAAAACCACCACAAACTGGTCCAAAAAATGATGAAATATTATGTTCATCATGGCCATGAATATTTTCGGTGCATTAGTAAACCCAAACAACATCACTAAAAATACATACAAGCTATAACTTATCCGAAAAGAAGTCTAAGGTATGTATATTGGTATCACCCTTAACTAGTGGTAAACTAATCTCAAATAAATCTTGGATAAGATCTTATCACATTTCAACTGATCAAAAAGATCATAAATGCATAGAAGATGATATTATTTCTTACATGTCATATGATTCAATCTTCGATAATCCACTCATAAGCACAAAGAACCGTCAACCTTATTAGTGAAGAGAACTGGAGAAACCCAAGGAGATTTAATAGGCCATATGAAGCCTTTAGATTAAAAATCTTCCAAATATACTTTCAAGTCATGAATATCATGTAGTTCCATTCTATAAGTTGGGATAGAAACTGGCTCTGCTCCCAGCACCAACTCGATCATGAACTCGATTTATCACTCGGATGGTAAGTCATAGAACTCATCAGGGAACACCTCTTGAAAAAAATCTACCATTGTAGGAAAATAATCATGCCACGTTCCTCCATTATCTAGAGAAATACTAGCTATTTGATCCATGAGACAATCCAATCTTCACTTAATTGGTCAGGCATGACTAGTCTAAAGATCCCACTCACCTTGGTGAGAATAACTTCCTCCTTCTAGATATAGAAAGGTAACTCTCCACCTATAACAGTCAATATGATATTGGTATAGAATTGGCCAAACCATACCAATAATTAAGTCTAAGCCTGTCATTTCTAGCATGAATGATTCCTAAAAGAAATGGTTACCACCAATCTCTAGAGAACACACCTTGCAACATTTGATATTTTTTTACCATACTCCCAATAGTGTTTTGATGGTCAAAGCACCATCCAATATTTACAAATCCAATATCATAACCATTTCCAAAATATTATATAAAAAAGAATGTGATGATACTATATTAAACAAAATGAAAGCTAAAGTAGATGATACAAGAATTGTACCTCTGACAATAGATGATCCTGCATCCATGTTAGCCAAAGTATCATGCAAAGCATGCAGATAACTTTTATCTCTTCCCTAGGATCCATCCTAACTACCATAATCTATTTATCTTGATTGGTATTTATACTCCTACACTGGGTTACCACGTCCCCTACCTTAGCCTGAATTGCAAATAGAACTCTAGTTACCAGCCTATTGAGGGATAGTTGAGTCCCTTCACGACTCAGGTGCCTATCATGGTCCCCTATCGCTAGAATGTTGTTGAAAGTTCATACATAACCTTTGAAGATGACCCAACCTACCATAGATATGACATTCAACTGTAGGGTGAGGAAACTATGGATGCTTGTGTCTTAACTTGACACACTAATAGAACTGGAATGGAACATAGTACTAAGAGGGATATACACTACCTTGATTGCTCTTCCCACTACTACCTTGGAAGAAACTATTATAGTATCACTTCTTGCTACCCGAATAAGAGCTCCCAGTTTGCACTGGTGAAATAGACTGATCGCTACTTAAGGCCTCTCTCAGATTCCCTTTTGTGATGGGTGTCTGGTTCATCACATCCTCAAAACTATTGAGATGAAAAAAATTCACATGTGTCCCGATATCATAGTGAAGACCGTCATGAAAACATATTGCTCGGGAGATCTTATTATCAACCATATATGGCGCAAAGCACTATAGGTCAGCGAAACATCCAACATAGTCCAGCACTAACATACCCTCCTATATTAGATTCCTGAACTCAAGAGATTTTTCATCCCTCAATATATTAGGATAGAAATGGATCAGGAAATTTGTCTTGAATTACTTCCAAGATAGCTCATCCTTCTACCCATCCTCCTCTAGAATATCCCTCCAATTCTTGGTAGGTCCATGAATCATATATGCAACAAGCTTGAGCCTCCTTTATATGGGTGTATTAAGATGCTTAATGATTTTCTTGACTAAATCGATCCATAAATCGACTACCTGGGGTCCTCCTTCCCTAGTAAACATAAGTAGATGTTGCATTTGAAAATCTCTTGTCAGCTCAGAAATCAAAGACACGGTATTAACAGTCTCCCCTTCCATGGATCGCATGACCCTCAATAATTTTTCATGAAGCTAAACATCTATCTAATCCTCAATAACTATAGGAATCTCTAGTTTAGCTATGATAGGAGCATACTGATTTCCTCTCTCCTGACACTCAAGTCAATGATGATAAGTAGGAATTTTCTCTACAAGACAAACACACACCTTAGAGCACTGGCTAGAAACAAGGTCAACCTCAATAAGTGACTACAATAGAGAATCACTAACTCCTGGTCTCTCTAAACATGGATTACAATTATTTTAGAATGACACATCAATTCATTTTATTTATTTCGTTTATCAGGTATAACAGATATCACATATCACAGTTCAATAACAAATCATATATCACATGTAAAAATCAGATATACCCCTATCATGAAAAATGCATGTCAATATATCTATATTTGCCTATTATGATGCATGTATCCTCATCTCAGTCCATACTGGGCCATGATTACAAATATCAAGAATCAATAAAATCATAAAATAATAACCTCACACAACATGTGAATCGCCCAAGGTGAAATAACATAAACTATAATAATCAAACAGCTCAAACATCAATCTCATATCTGGGCACTTAGATTTTCCCTCGTACATGGGTTAACTACACCCATGAACAAAATCATTAACAAGTCTCAACAAATACCAATCTTTTTTTGTAATGGCCCGGACCTCTCCGGCCCATTCCTTTGTCAAAAAGAGGGTCATGAAGTGTTTTGGAGGGTAAAATGGGCTTTTCCCACACTTTTCATAATTTTGAAACTACACGCCATGTAGTGTGAGTACACGTCGTGTACCCCCTCGCCGGGTATACCCCGTGTTCAAGGTCGTGTCCTTTCCATGTGAAATAAATGGGTACACGCCATGTACCCAATACTACACGCCGTGTAGTCCCTCCCCGCGTACGCGTTACCCTCAAACCGTGTGTTGACCAGTCAACAGTCGTGTGTTGTGTTGGATCTATGTCCTTTCCATGTGAAATAAATGGGTACACATTGTGTACCCAATACTACATGTCGTGTAGTCCCTCCCCACGTATGCGTTACCCTCAACCCATGTGTTGATCAGTCAACGGCCGTGTGCCGCGTCGAAGGCCATGTTGGAAGCCACGTGGTGACCGTGTGAAATGGTCGAGTACACACCGTGTACCATAAAGTACATGCCGTGTACCATAAAGTACACGCCGTGTACTTTTGGTTTTATCGCCTATAAAAGGAGGGGTCCCCTCATACTTTTCAACTCACCCCTCTCCTCCCCATTCCTCTGAACAGAGCTCTCCCAAGAGACTCGAAGGATCCTTTTCTTCCATAACTTCTTCGTCTGAGCTCTGATTTACGATCCGTTAGCGGCCACGGGATCGTAACGATGAGGAGGAACTTCTGAGATTGGATATATTGTCTTTCCTTCGGCCTTTCCTTTCCAACTTCCACCTGAGGAGGTTTTTCCGGGACTCGACAGAAGTAACGGACACCGACGGATGTCTTCTAAAGTTGATATGGGGGAGCGTTGTGATCAGAACCTATTGAAGTAGGGATCTTACCTTCATCTCTCTAAATTTGTGCATCATGCGGGGTGGGTATCCTCCTGTTTTCATGAGAAACGGTTGAACCAATAAACGAAGATAATAACTGGTTAAAGAACGGGGATGGGTAATTTGTTATGTTTATCTTTATATCCCGTGATATTATGTTATGAATTGAATAGTCTTATGCCTACTGAAAATCATGGTCATTGGGGGCCTTTTCTTGCGCAATTAAATGTTTCCCTATCTTTCTAGACCTTTTTTGTGAATGGAACTTTGTGGAATGTGGAATTTGGTTAATCACGTAAAGTTGGCTGTTTTAAAATCTGTAACCCTTGTGTGATCACCCCAGTTGAACAAAAATGGAATAATGAACATGTGGGTGTTGGTTCAGATACGTGGCATGTGATGGGGGTGTTTTGTGGGTTGTTGTGGATAGGGTGAGTAGTGGGGCTGTGGTTGGCTTGGTTATGGGTTGGTGTGAATACTATGTTAGTGATGCGCAGCGGGGCTATGATAAATGGTATCAAGGGGTGATGACGTATGGTGTGGTTGTGGTTATGTTGGTTGGCATCGGGGCTTCAGGGATGGGCTTGAATGTGAATGAACTATGTGTTGTGAATAATAAATAAAGTGGAAGAGTTGATGAATGATGGGTCATGGTAATGGAACGGGAATAATAATCAATGGGTTGGTTGGTTAATAGAAAGGGACTTGTTGTGATTGTGCTTTCCAAACTTGTTTTGTGGATGGCAGGGATATGCTTTTACGAACGTTTGATGTGGTTGGTTGTGGATAGTTTCCTAGTAGTTAAGGAACTAATAAACTGATTCTGTTGAAACATGAAAACCTAAATGGGGTTGGGGTTGTTTGTGGTATGCATGCTTCATAGTAGCAGTGTCAAGGCATGTTCTCAGTCCTCTGATTAGAATCCATAGGTTGGGATGAGTTTTTGGTATATATATATATATATATCTGTATATTTTTTGTTTTATCGCACCCCACCCATGTTGAGCACTTAGTGCCGAACACTCCCATTTCATGGGAGAGGGTGTTTTTCCTTAGTTACTAGCTCCTTCCTACTCCTTCTTCCCTAGGCTTTGATGGCTTGAGGCAAACTTACACCCAAGACTCTTCGGGTAGGTTTTGATTGGGGTGGTTATAGCCCAAGACTCTTCGGGCAGGTTTTACTGTTTCCCAAGAATCTTCGGGATGAGGACCAGGTGTGTGCAGGAGGGATACGTGGTTTTGAGGCTCAGGTGTGTGCGGGCGGGATACGTGGTTGTGAGGACCAGGTGTGTGCTGGTGGGATACGTGCTTGTGAGGCCCAAGTGTGTGCGGGCGGGAAGAGTGTGGCAGCGTCAGGACGTTCGCTGTTAGGAAGAGCAGCTAACTAATGGGAAATGGTGTGGGGTACCCATTACTCTGGTTCTTATATACTACTACCTGTTGTGATTGTGTTTTTGGTGAGTGTGGCTGGTGAGGTTGGGTGGATAGATTTCCTTGTTAGGTTTCTTATGTTGTTCTCACAGGACATTAGGATGTCTCCCCACTTGTGCACGAGAGCTTTAGGTTTCCCTACTGAGTATACTTGTATGATCACCCTACGTTTACTTTCAGGTTTCCAGGAGGACTACCAGGGGAGTGTGGGACCCTACTAGTCGGGAAAGTTGGAGTTGTTGCAGTTTCTATACACTTTTTTCTTTTGGTATTGTACTTTTTGAGCTTTCTTGTACTTGTACCTTGTTTTAGAACTATTTTAACATGAATGTGGGATTGGTTTCGGTTTATTTCTATACACTTGTTCTTTTCCTTTTTGGTGGTTGACTTGTCCTATTTCCCGATCCTAAATAATAAAAAGGGTAATGTCTCCCATATTTGTGAAAACTCATACCCTTGGTGCTAGTCGCCACCCCGAGGCCTACTGGAGGCGGGACTCGGGGGTCATTATCTCCCTTTCACCATTGCCATCTCGGGAGGGGCATCTTTGGGGGGATGGGGTCGTGACAGAATGGTATCAGAGCTGATGGTTGAGAGATAGGATAGAGAATGAAGTTAGGCACAGTGAGGATTGCATGGGATGGTAGGGAAATCGTGTTGGTTAATCTTGGTGTGTGACATAGGCCAGGGAAAACTGGCTAGGACACGAGATTTTAGGGCCCCCCGTGATCCGATGCAAGGACTCTGAGCCTACCGAACAACCAAGTGAGACTACATTGATTACAGGGTAGAGACCCTAGGGAAGGTACATGCATCATCATGATTGTGTTTTACTTGATTTGGGTGTTCTGGGAAAGAAATTGAAATAAAATGATAAAATAAAACCCTGAGAAATTTCCTTACTTGGGCTTAGGCGATCTTTGTTTACCGTACAGCTATGGAACCTGGACATCATCCCCGGGTGGCTCAGACGGCCGAGGCCCAGCAGATTCAGGCAGTCAATCAGTTGAGGATTGACCGAGAGGAGGAAGATAGCCAGTGGCAGAAGACTCTTCATTCTTTCCAGCGGAAAACCCTCAAGAAGTACGAGGGTAGTACTTCGGATACGGAGACAGAGGGGTGTCTTGAGGAGTTAGGGATCTCTTTTACCTTGATTCGTGCTCTGAGGGAGTACTGGGTTCCCCTAGAAGTTAGTTAGCTGAGAGGGGCGGAACGTTAGTGGTGGATGCTCTACCTCGGAGAGAGGACAGAGACAGAGGTTCCATGGGCTGACTTTGAGAAGGAATTCCGAGAGGAATTCCTTTATTCCATGATCAAGGCAGAGAAGCGGCAGGAGTTACTCTCCCTTCAATAGGGGAGTATGTCATTACTAGAGTTGGGGATCAAGTTCAAGGATCTCCTGCGCTTTTCTTCGGATCTCTTTCCAGATGAGGAGTCTCAGGAGAGACGTTTGGAGGAGGCGCTTCGTCCTTCGCTCCAGTATGTTGTCACCCCCTTCACCCTTCCGATGTACTTGGCAGTACAGAAGAAGGAAGAGGTTGTAGAGAGGATGCACTCATAGGGAGGTGCACCACGTGAGGGGATCTATCCAGGTTCGTCGAAGGGGAAGGCAGTCAGCAGCAGGTCTCCTACGACGGGACCTTCCAGGTTCAAGCTAGTGGGGAGCAGGCCCCAGCAGTTCCAGTTCAGATCTTCAGGTCCTCGTCCCTTTTTCATGAGCCCAGGACCGAAGTGTTTTTCTTGTGGAGGTTTCGAGCACATTCAGAGTTATTGCCCGACCCGAGCTCAGTACGGTGGAAGTGGGCAGGTTCAGCGCCCACCTCAACAGCACCAGTTTCCGACGAGGACCTTCCAGCAGTAGCAGGACCATGCTCCTTCGAGGGCAGACTTTGCAGGAGGAGGTCAACCTTAGGGTGCTCCTCAGGGACCTCGACCAGGGCGTGGTCGGGGAGGTGGATGACATCAGAGAGGCCTAGGATCTGGGCGTGGACAGTTACACACAGCAGAGTTGACAGCTCCGGCAGGACTAGAGGTGGTGCGAGGTACTATTTGTTTGTTCAGCACTCTCGTTTCTGTCTTGTTTGATTCAGGAGTTTCGCATTCCTTTGTTGCATCTGGTCTAGCCCATGCTTTGGGACTAGACGTAGAGAGACTTTCCATACCACCGGTGCTGATTACACTAGTTGGAGGCTAGACCAGCGTATCTTGTGTTTGTTGGGGATGTGGGCTGATGTTGGGACCACATCGATCTAGTGGGGACCTTCCTCTGTTACAGATGCATCCATACAATGTCATCCTAGGCATCGATTGGTTGTTTTCTTTTAGTGTCGTTATCGACTACTTCCAAAGAAGGGTCGTGTTCTCCAACGTGGATGGGCAACGTGTAGCTTTTGTTGGCGAGAGGAGATATCAGGTGGGAAGCCGGCATGTGGAGCCTCTCATTTCCTTGTTAGGCGGGCTATCAGTGGTTCCAGCTAATATAGAGATGATGGATGTCCCAGAGGTTGTTGGGGAGTTCCTTGATGTTTTTCTTGAGGAGGTTGTGACTCTACCCCCCCCCCCCCGATGTGACGTTGAGATCGGGATAGACTTACAGCCTGGTGCCCGTCCGATTTTGATGGCCCCTTATCGGATGGAACCTTCGGAGTTGCGGGAGTTGCGGATTCAGATTGACGATCTGATGGAGAAGGGTTTTGTTCGACCCAGCGTATCGTCATGGGGTGCTCCAGTTTTGTTCTTGAAGAAGGCAGATGGTGGTCTCAGGCTATGCATAGAATACTGAAGATTGAACCAGGTAACAGTCAAGAATCGTTACCCCCTTCCAAGGATAGATGATCTCTTCTACCAGCTGAGGGGAGTAGGTTGGATTTCTAAGATTGATCTAAGATTTGGATATCATCAGCTGAGAGTGAAGGACAGTGACATCTCGAAGACGACTTTTAGGTGAGGGTATGGGAACTTCGAGTTTGTAGTGATGTCGTTTGGAGTTACAAATGCACCGGCTGTGTTCATGGGACTTATGAACTTTGTCTTCCGAGAGTTTTTGGACTGGTTTGTCATTGTGTTTATCGATGACATCCTGATCTACTCAAGATCAGAGGAGGAGCACGTTGAGAATCTCAGGGCAGTCTTGGAAGTCCTTCGACACCACTAGATTTATGGGAAATTGTCGAAGTGTAAGTTCTTGATGCAAGAAGTACACTTACTTGGGCATGTAGTGTCTCAGCATGGAGTGTCAGTGAACCCATCAAAGGTAGAGGCAGTTGTTTCTTGGGCAGCACCCAAGAGTGTGGCAGAAGTTCATAGTTTCCTGGGGTTATCAGGTTACTATCGGAGGTTCATTTCGGACTTCTCTCGAGTTGCTGCTCTGTTGACAGCCTTGACTAGGAAGAACCAGGCCTTCCTATAGAGCGAGCAGTGCCAGAATGCTTTCGAATACCTGAAGGAGAAGTTGTTCAGTACTCATGTACTCAGGTTTCTAGAGTAAGGGTTGTTGTATGAGGTGTTTTGTGATGCTTCTGTCCTTGGTCTGGGGTGCATGCTGATGCAGAAGAAGGGAGTGATCTGTTATGGGTCTAGGCAGTTACGCCCTCATGAACGTAACTATGTCACCCATGACCTAGAGCTTGTAGCAGTAGTGTTCTCACTGAAGTTTTGGAGACGTTACCTCTTTGGGGAGCGCTTTGTGGTCTTCTCAGATCACAAGA
The DNA here is from genome assembly GCA_963277665.1 of Viscum album. Classification (NCBI taxonomy): domain Eukaryota; kingdom Viridiplantae; phylum Streptophyta; class Magnoliopsida; order Santalales; family Viscaceae; genus Viscum; species Viscum album. The sequence continues at coordinate 631,206,740 of OY728146.1, forward strand.
GCTTACATCATATCTTCTCCCAACGTGACCTGAACTTGCGGCAGCAGAGATGGGTCGAGTTCCTCCAAGACTATGACTTTGAGATCTCTTACACTAAAGGTAAGGAAAATGTTGTGGCTGATTCCCTGAGTAGGAAGTCGCATAAGGAAGTGGTTCGGGAATCCACTAATGCTTGGAAAGCGATGGGAGAGTTGGCTGCCTTTCACTTGGATGCAAGGGTAGAAGGTGTTAGAGGTTGTTTGTTTCAGATGACGGTGCATTCCTCCTTGTTGCATCAAGTGGAAGAGTCTCATTGGGGGGACTCCGAGGCAGAAGTAATGTGGGATTGTGTCGATCAGGGAAACTCTCCAGAAGGATGGTCAGAGGATATCCGACATCGGATGCTTTTCCATGGAAGGTTGTTTGTTCTGGAGGCGATGCGTGAGGGAGTTCTCCATGAGTTCCATAGATCAGCCTTGGCAGTATATCTAGGAGTTTCAAAAATGTACTGAGGCATGAGGGAACAGTTTTGGTGGCTCGGGGTGAAACGGGAAGTGGCATAGTTTGTGGCTAAATGCCTAGTGTGTCAGCAAGTGAAGGTTGAACACCATGTTCCCAGTGGTTTGTTTCATCCTTTAGATGTCCCCGAGTGGAAGTGGGATGAAATCTCAATGGACTTTATCACAGGACTACCCAGAGCTCAGGGTGGTTATGATGCTATCTGGGTAGTGGTGGATCGACTGACGAAATCAGCTCACTTATTAGCAATTAAGGAGTCGGGCCCGGTGAGTACCTTAGCACAGAGGTACGTAGATGAGGTGGTGAGTTTGCATGGAGTTCCGAAGACTATCATCTCAGATCGGGATACTCAGTTTACCTCATGAGTATGGAGGGGGTTACAACATGCTTTTGGCACCCAGCTACGCCTTAGCACTGCTTTCCACCCCCATACCGATGGGCAGACAGAGCGGACTATCCAGACGTTGGAGGACATGTTGTGAGCATGCGTTCTGGATTTCGGAGGATCATCGGTACGACACTTGCCTTTAGTAGACTTTTCCTACAACAACATCTTCCACTCTACTATTGGCCTGGCACCGTTTGAGGCTCTATATGGAAGACCATGTCGTTCACCCATTTGCTGGGCAGAGTTTGGTGAGACAGGTGCTCTTAGGCCAGAGGTAGTGCAAAGCACCATAGAGAAAGTCCATCATGTACGTGAGAGGATGAAAGCGGCTCAGGACCGACAGAAGTCTTATACTGATCGTCGGAGGAGGCCCTTGGTGTTCGAGGTGGGAGATCATGTATTCTTAAAGGTTTCCCCTCGACGGGGGAAACGGAGGTTTGGGAAAGGGAGAAAGCTCTCACCTAGGTTCATCGTACCTTTTGAGGTGTTGAGGCGATTCGGCGAGGTGGCATATCAGCTAGCCCTGCCACCTCAGTTGGAGAAGGTTCATGACATCTTCCACATCTCCCAGCTACGTCGATACTTACACGAAGACTCTCATGTTATCGACTGGGGAGAGTTAGATATGGGAGATGATGGGACCTTCGAGGAACGACCAGTCAGAATCGAGGATCGTAAAGAGAAGGTGCTCCGTGGACGAACCATTCCCTTGGTTCGTGTGTTGTGGAGGCATGGCGGCCTCGAGGAGAGCACTTGGGAGCGAGAGGCCCAGATGCACACTCAGTACTCGGAGTTGTTTTGACTTGTGTTTTTCCTTGTTCTTATGAGCTTTGTGTTGATGTTATACTCTGTACCTTTGATATGGAATGCTTGGATTGTCGGTTATGAGACCTTTTGTTTCCTTGTTCTATGGAAGTGTGTAGCATGTCCAGATGTGTGGGGAAAGGGAAAAATCTGATCCTTAATCAAGACGCATTAATGCGGATGCGATTGAACCCGTGCGGGCGAGTCAGTGCCGCCTAAAGCAGATAATATCTCGACATAGGAGAAGGAATTTACCCAAACCACGTATTCAGGCAGTGTGTTGGTTGTGTGGTGTTGGGGGTAGTGCAAGTGAAAAAATCCTAATGTATGAAAGTGGGAAGACCCAATTCTTAATTGAGACGCATTAATGAGGATGTGATTAAACCCATGCAGGCGAGTCAGTGCCACCTAAAGCGGATAATATCTCGACATAGGAGAAGGAATTCCTAACACATATGATTAGGGTTGTTGGTTGGGTTCCTGTTATAACGAGAACCCTAAGAGGTATCTTGTTGGGTTCCTCTGGGTTGGTTTTTGAATTCTCGGGGACGATAATGTTTTAAGAGGTATCTGATGTAATGGCCCGGACCTCTCTATCCCATTCCTTTGTCAAAAAGAGGGTCATGAAGTGTTCTGGAGGGTAAAATGGACTTTTCCCACACTTTTCAAAATTTTGAAACTACACGTCGTGTAGTGTGAGTACACGCCATGTACCCCCTCGCCGGGTATACCCCGTGTTCAAGGTCGTGTCCTTGCCGTGTGAAATAAATGGGTACACACCGTGTACCCAATACTACACGCCGTGTAGTCCCTCCCCGCGTATGCGTTACCCTCAAACCGTGTGTTGACCAGTCAACGGCCGTGTGCTGTGTTGGAGTCGTGTCCTTGCCATGTGAAATAAATGGGTACACACCGTGTACCCAATAATACACGCTGTGTAGTCCCTCCTCGCATATGTGTTACCATCAAGCCGTGTGTTGACCAGTCAATGGTCATGTGTCACGTCGAAGACCGTGTTGGAAGCCGCGTGGTGACCGTGTGAAATGGCTGAGTACACGCCATGTACTATAAAGTACATGCCGTGTACTTTTGGTTTTCTCGCCTATAAAAGGAGGGGTCCCCTCCTCCTTTTCAACTCACCCCTCTCCTCCCCATTCCTCTGAGAAGATCTCTCCCAAGAGACTCGAAGGCTCCTTTTCTTCCATAACTTCTTCATCCGAGCTCCGATTTAAGATCCGTTAGCGGCCACGGGATCGTAACGACGAGGTGTAACTTCTGAACTTGGATCCGTTGTCCTTCCTTCGGCCTTTCCTTTCCAAATTCCACTCGAGGAGGTTTTTCCGAGACTCGACAGAAGTGACGGACGCCGACGGACGTCTTCTAAAGTTGATCCGGGGGAGCGTTGTGATCAGAACCTATTGAAGTAGGGATCTTACCTTTGTCTCCCTAAATTTGTACATCATGTGGGGTGGGTATCCTCTTGTTTTCATGAGAAATGTTTGAACCAATAAACTAAGATAATAACTGGTTAAAGAACGGGGATGGGGAAGTTGTTATATTTATCTTTATATCATGTGATATTATGTTATGAATTGAATAGGCTTATGCCTACTGAAAATCACTGTCGTTGGGGGCCTTTGCTTGCGCAATTAAATGTTTCCCTATCTTTATAGACCATTTTTGTGAATGGAACTTTGTGGAATGTGGAATTTGGTTAATCACGTAAAGGTGGCTGTTTTAAAATCTGGAACCCTTGTGTGATCACCCCGGTTGAACAAAAATGGAATAATGAACATGTGGGTGTTGGCTCGGATACGTGGTATGTGATGGGGGTGTTTTGTGGGTTGTTGTGGTTAGGGTGAGAATCGGGGCTGCGGTTGGCTTGGTTATGGGTTGGTGTGAATACTATGTTAGTGATGGGTAGCGGGGCTGCGATAAATGGTATCAAGGGGTGATGACATACGGTGTGGTTGTGGTTATGGTGGTTGGCAACGGGGCTGCAGGGATGGGCTTGAATGTGAACGAACTATGGGTTGTGAATAATAAATAAAGTGGAAGATTTGATGAATAGTGGGTCATGGTAATGGAACGGGAATAATAATCAATGGGTTGGTTGGTTAATAGGAAGGGACTTGTTGTGCTTGTGCTTTCCTAACTTGTTTTTTGGATGGAAGGGATATGCTTTTACGAACGTTTTATGTGGTTGGTTGTGGATAGTTGCCCAATAGTTAAGGAACTAATAAACTGATTCTGTTGAAACATGAAAACCTAAATGGGGTTGGGGTTGTTTGTGGTATGCATGCTTCATAGTAGCAGTGTCGAGGCACATGCTCAGTCCTCTGATTAGAAGCCATAGGTTGGGCTGAGTGGTTGGTATATATATATATCTGTATCTTTTGTGTTTTATCGCACCCCACCCATATTGAGCACTTAGTGCCGAACACTCTCATTTCATGGGAGTGTGTGTTTTTTCCTTAGTTACTAGCTCCTTCCTGCTCCTTCTTCCCTAGGCTGTGATGGCTTGAGGCGACCTTACTCCCAAGACTCTTCGAGTAGGTTTTGATTAGGTTGGTTATAGCCCAAGACTCTTCAGGCAGGTTTTACTGTTTCCCAAGAATCTTCGGGATGAGGCCCAGGTGTGTGCGGGCAGGATACGTGATTGTGAGGCCCAGGTGTGTGTGGGCGGGATACGTGGTTGTGAGGCACAGGTGTGTGCGAGCGGGATACGTGGTTGTGAGGCCCAGGTGTGTGCGGGCGGGATACGTGGTTGTGAGTCCCAGGTGTGTGCGGGCGGGAAGAGTGTGGCAGCGTCAGGACGTTCACCATTAGGAAGAGCAACTAACTAATGGGAAATGGTGTGGGGTACCCATTACTCTTGTTCTTATATACTACTACCTGTTGTGATTGTGTTTTTGGTGAGTGTGGATGGTGAGGTTGGGTGGATAGATTTCCTTATTAGGTTTCTTTTGTTGTTCTCACAGGACATTAGGATGTCTCCCCATTTGTGCACGAGGGCTTTAGGTTTCCCTATTGAGTATACTTGTATGCTCACCCTACGTTTACTTTTAGGTTTCCAGGAGGACTACCACGGACGTGTGGGACCCTACTAGTCGGGACAGTTGGAGTTGTTGCAGTTTCTATACACTTGTTTATTTTGGTATTGTAATTTTTGAGCTTTCTTGTACTTGTACCTTATTTCAGAACTATTTTAACATGCATGTGGGATTGGTTTGGGTTTATTTCTATACACTTTTTATTTTCCTTTTTGGTGGTTGACTTGTCCTATTTCTCGATCCTAAATAATAAAAAGGTTAATTCCTCCCATTTTTGTGAAAACTCATACCCTTGGTGCTAGTCGCCACCTTAGGGCCTACTGGAGGCGGGACTCGAGGGTCATTATCTCCCTTTCACCATTGCCAGCTCAGGAGGGGCATCTTTGGTGGGAGGGGGTCGTGACATTTTTCTACCTTTCTCAAATAGTAAAGTAGAAGAAAATAAATTATGCTCCTCTGATACCACTTTGTAATGTTCCCTGATCTCACACTCTCTCACGTGGCCAAAAAGGGTTGGTTATGAGACCTCCAGCACGCCTCCCCATGTACAAGAGGTTGTCAACTAGTAGTAGGGGTGTGAAATGTATAGTGGGGAGATTATACCCCATAGTATGAAGGGTAATAACAGTAGAAATAAACCATATAAACAAAATCAATCAAAGTATAGACATACCATAAACCAACAATAAAATCCAACTAAATAATCCAATAAATAATAAAGGAATAATGTAATGACATGCTGGAATGTAACTAAGTTTAATTATATAAACAATAAAAGTAAAATACTTGAAGAATCAAATAATGACTCAAAATTCCCAAGTTCCAAACCCACTTTGGCCCCACCTCTAAATTTCATCCCATCCAGCAAGCAACAATCAACAACAAGGTCCTTTCCCCTTATCCAGACTTGCATCCACATAATCTGATCAGGTACTAAATGGCGGTCTAAATAGGTTATGAGTATAACTTAGTAGGTAGACACCACTGTATCTAAACAAACCAATATGAGAAAAAGTGTATGAAATATAGTGATAAATAGGTGTATTAATTAATTAAACAATTAATAAAATACAACAACAACCTAATTTGGATCCATGCCTGAATATCTCTAAGCATTTCTTATAACCATTACAACCACAACAATATAACCATGGTAAAATAACCCACTTCAGATCCATGTCAAAATATCTCATATCATGTCTTATGACCATGCCAACCACAACCATATAACCATGGTATAGTCACAAAAATCCTATTTAAATACCTTCAATCATTGTAACATTTTGGTTAAATCCCTATAAGCATTAAAAAATGGGACTAGGTAGGACCCATTCTCTATAATAATTATAGCATGGGACTAGGTTGATCCCACTCAATATTATTATTACAATATATAAGTGTGCATGTGCCAGGGCCAAGCCCGATATATAATAATTTTAGCATAGAACACAAGTCCTATCAAACAGCATGGATATCACAATATCACATCATAAATCTCAATGGTTAATTATGTGAATCACCATTTGTCTTTAATATATCACTTGCATTTATATCACAATTGATTAATAGTTAGAAAAATAAGAAATAAGCCACATATTAGAGATTCTATATCAACCAATCACCTAGGGTTTCATATCATGCTAAACACACTTTAAACCATTATCCAATTCAATTATATTCATGGTTCACTCACCCAATGTGAATCCATAATCTAGGTTTAAAGACAATTTAAACCAAAGTACTCCAAGGAATAATCTCATTAATTATTTAATTGATTTGTTCACATGTTAAATTGGTGTAATCATAATATTTCATAAACTTGACAATTATCAAACCATAGGGTTAATATTTAGATCCCCTGCCTTTAACCGATGATCCAACAATGCTTCCAATTGAAAATGACTAAGAGTAAGAAGGTGTGGATGAATTTAAAGAGGTTCCTAGATCAAAATTGATCAATATCAAAACCAACAACATTCATGGTCAAAGTATTTCACCATAATAGTTGGAGAACCAAGGGAGAGAAGGGAGAAACCAGACTAAAACCACTTACTAGAGATCAAAAGTGTTATCGAGACATCTAGAAGAAATGTTGACACTCAAAAATCACTTGGATGGTGACATAGGGTTGAGAGGATAAGGTTACGGTGAATTGTAATGAAAACGTAACCGCACAACCTACTTTAAGATTTTGTGTTAGGGAATTACACAACATTTAATGTAGTTATATGTCGTGTAAATGTTTTTAATAAGATATTCAAAAAAAACCCATTGCCTCAGATTATTTTATTAAAAACACCCAAACAATACATGATGTGTAATCCATTTACACTGAGTGTAAATTTTCTACATATGGTTTTTCAATCCATTTTCCCTTTAAACAACCTGAACCCCCTTTAAATATTCTCAACTTACCAAGAACCCATGAAACACTTAACCCATTTATACCTAGACTCTATTAATTAAGATAAACATGCATATTTTTAATTTAATTTATTTTCCCCAACAAAGATCTCCACATGGATCCTCTTCATTTTTCTCATGCTTCCTCACAACCTAAGACTGCATTTATTCAAAATTACAGGTATCCATGATGGAACATGACCACCAAGGTTTAATGACGATCCAAAACTTAACTGAAAGAAAAGTTAATGAAAAACTCTAAGAGAGGGACATACCTAAAGAAATAGGTTATCTTACAGTAGTTTACTCCTTGATGTTTTTAAACCCTTTATCCACTAACCTTTATTTATAGGTATTTGATTTACCTTCCATGTCCAATTTTCTCTTGAATAATCATTTTCACCCTATAGGCTTTACATCAATTGTCACATCAACCAAAAACCAAACTTAGCTCTAATACACAGAATTCGTTTCATAATTCATGGTTTCTTTCCATCTTATAGATTTTCATATCTCTACTACCTATTTGTAGGAGATATGTTCATCATTGTCAACCACTAATGAGTCACCATCTTCAGTGACTAGAAAACCATATCTCTCTAGTTCTCTTACCTCTCTAGTGCTCATACATAGTAATTGTATTTTAGGAACTACTTCTTCTATAGGGACCTTTGGAATCTATTACTCTACCAACTCTTGTGTATCTTGAACATCAAATTCATCGAAGTCAATCTTGTACTCACTATCCTTTTAGATTATGTGCTCCATCTCATGAAATATGGTTTTTCTGGTGATATTAACTTTCTTTTCTAAGGGTTTTTATAGGTAGTATCTCTTTGTTTCCTTAGGATGCCCTATAAAGATACACTTTGTGCCCTAGGGTGCTAGTTTGTTGTCTGAGAATGCCTTAACAAACATCTCACAACCCCATACATGTGTATGTGACAAAAAGAGTTTCCTTCCACTCCATAAATGGAGGAAATTCTATTTTACACTATAGTTGGCACTTTCTTTAATGTGTATGCCACAGTTTGTAATTAATATCCCTAAAAGGATGATGAAATATTTACATGAATCATCATCAACCTTACCATGTCTAATAAGGTACAAGTCCTCCTTTCATTAACACCATTCCACTTTAGTGTGTAAGGTGGAGTGAGTTGAGATAGAATCCCAAACTCCTGTAGAAATTTGGTAAACTCTTGGTTAATATATTCACCACCTCAATATGATCAAATATTATTTATCTTATTTCCAAGTTGACTCTATACTTAATTATTAAATTCTTTTAATTTCTCAAAGGACACAAACTTATACCTCATTTAGTAGGCATAGAAATATCTACTCAAGTCATCTGTAAAAGTTATGAAGTAATAATACCTGCCTTTATATTCTATTGGAAATGGTCCACACACATCAGTGTGTACCAATCATAAAATATTTTTGGCCCTTTCACCTTTCTCATCAAATGGTTGTTTGGTCATTTTTATTTGTAAATAAACATGACATATTTCAAGTGGTTTTGCCTCAAAAGAGTTTAAATAACCATCTTGATAGAGCTTTGTCAAATGCTTCTCATTTACATAATCGGGATGGTGATTCCATAGTTGGGTGTTATATGAGTCATATGAACATGATTCGTTATCTATTTTCAATATTTTTTATTTTTAATTTAATACATAAATACCATTATTTAAATGTGGCATACCATAACATAAGTTGTCTTTATAAAAGAAAAAAAATTATTTCCAAACTTGTAAATAAAACCATATGCATCTAGGAATGATACAAAAGTTATGTTCTTGTAATAGTTGGTACATAATAAAAATCCCTTAAAACCAATATCATTCTTACTTAAAATGAAAGGTGGTAGTTTCCAATGGCTAGATTAATCATCCTCACACCATTGGAAGCTCTCAAATACAACTCTTATATATCAATATTTTGGAATCTAATTGGTTTCTAAATTTGGATATAGATGTGAGCACCACAATCTATATCAAATAACCAATTTGAAGATATTGAAAGATTACACTTGATAAAAAAACACACCTTTGGTTTCCCCTTGCTTCTGGGTGCAGTTCTACTTCCAGTGGCCTTTTTTTCTTCATGAAAAATATACTTCCTCATTTTCCTTTCCCCGCCTCTAGTTCTCCCTCTTCTTCGAAAGACAATGATCGAGATCTTTAGACTTGTTATGAGTCTTGGGTCCCTTTTCCTTGTTCTTCCTTTTCTTATTATCCATAAATAATATGGTTTTATCATACCACATGCCCTTATCCACTTAAATAATAGAAGTAATAAGTTACAAAAGATTCTTCTCATTATTTCTCATGTAATAATTAACAATAAAACTAGATAAGGTCTTGGGTAGTGAGTAAATTATGATATCTATGTGAAAATCATCTGGGAATTCAATCCCTAAGATATCTAAGAATTCAATGTATCCAATAATATTAACTACATGAGCTCCATCTGGCTCAATATCTCTAAGATTAGTTGTAAACAAAGCATTGGACATCTCATATATCTCTTGTCTTTCCTTCTCTTGATAGAGATCCTGAAGGTGAGACATCATGTTAGACGCATCAATGTCCTCATGTTGCTTCAAAAGATCATTGTTCATGGATTATGTCATAAAATAATCAAAATTTGTAGCATTTTTAAAATGTTTCTCATAGAGATACAAATATTCCTTATTATCCTCATTACCAAGAACATTATTAATAGGTTATTAAATTATATACAATTTCCTTTCAAGGCATAATATAATGTGTATGCACCTTTTTCACTCTTGGAAATTTGTTTCGGTGAGAAGTTTGTATGGATCGCAATGATATGTTTGAAGTCGTTTTATTATTTTTTCTACAAATAAGATGAAAAAAGTTTTAGTACTTTATCTGATAAAATTTAAGCAAATAAATAAATATTATATTTATTAATCTCTCACTATGTTATCTAAACCTAATAGCTCTCACCATTAACTTTTAAATATCCTATTTCTTAGACATTATAGTGGAAATGATTTATATTATCCTTATCATCACCCCAAATTTGGTTGGTCAAGCAATTTAAAGGCTTTTAGGTAGGCATTATAAATGCCAATTGCATTAACACATAGTTCCTTGATCTTTTTAGTGGACTACCCAATCCTGAAATCCTTAAATTGTATTTCCTCAACCCTCGCCTCTCTGTTACATCAATTATAATTAGAGAGTCAACTCTTGATATGAAATAAGTTAAGTCAACCCAAAACTTCAAGATAGAATTCCCTAATAATTTAAAGTACGCCAACTTTGTATTTTTAAGCACTTTAAACTGTGGTTAAATTTTAAATAAATTAGTAGAAGGCTATACTGGCTTAATTTATATAATTAAGGAATTTTATATTTTTATGTGTAAATTGTCAATTATTATATTTGTTACATTATTTCAAATATTTATTAGATTTACCTAAGTGATTAACAATGTCTTAGAAAATATTTACGCATATGATAATTTTTTTTAGTTCTATCTTGCAAGATTGTTAATTCAACAATTCATATGTTCGTGACAAAACATCCATAATGAAATCACCATTAAACTTGATAGAAATAAAATAATAAATTGGTATGATCATGATCTTTTACCAATGGTTACTTTATCTAGAAGATGATAAAATGGCCATCAACCTAGTGTAAAAACACAATGAACCCATTAAGGTTCGTGTTGCATCTTTCCACCTATCCACGTGTGTTTCTCTCTTAGACCGGTTTTACCTAGGCTAAAAACTTGAAACACAACCCCTAGATTTGGAGCTTTATCCATTACATATTCTTTTACTCACACACATGTGAGGGGAACCAAAATATTGGGTAAGTGGTTTACATAAAAGAAACCATGGAAACACAGGCCCTTACATAATGAGATGAGAGATGATATACAAGCCAATAATTTAATTTAATAATAAATTAAATGAAACCAATCAAATACAATGGTATTTTTTAGGCTCATTATCATCCACATTCATGCAATGAATTGTGTATTTAATAAAATTAGAATTCAATTATAATCATTCTTATTTAAGATAAATCATTCTAAAATAAATTAATTGTATTCTTTAATTAATCAATTATTATATCTTAATACTCATCCAAATTTTCTTGAGATTATCATCCATCATAATTTTAAACAAATTAAATAAATTTATTTAAAATTAAATGTGTACTAAAATTTACCTTGGAGGCAACACAGTGAGTACCCGTTCAAACTACCCAATGTGTATTATACTCGTATACTGTTTACTCTTGTGACATGTGGCATTCATGAATTATCATGTAATATCATGATGTGTACTATCAACTTAATGATCACACGGTTTAAATGATTTTTTATGTAATATGTGATGCTTGAATGTGCATAGAGTAATAATTTTAATACGACTTATACATGATATGTAGATCTAAACATTACACAGAAATTAATTTAACATTTATATATAAAAAATCTATCACATGGAATGTCCTATCAACTTAATTACTACACGCAAGTATATATTGATAAGTTTTTCATAGTTTAATAAATTAATTTTAATTATATGTAATTTCATAAAAGTACATGACATGTATATTTAAGATACATGATGTGTATTATTCTCACTATCTATCTGCGGAACAAACCTAGGGACTCGACATGTAATTGTGTCACATAAAATTTTTGATTACATGGCATGTACATGGACTACACAGTGTGTGGTCTCCGAGTTACATGATAACCATTCATGTAGGTCATGTAATAAGATACATGGTTTGTCTATGAATAAAGGACTACACATCGTGTACATATGTTACATGATGTGTACTCTGACTGACTGTGTTCCATGCTTACTTGGTCAACACGTGATGTATAATTAAATTCAGCATTTGTAATAAATGCACACAACTTTATTTAATTCCAAATTAATTCTTGGGGCATTAAACACTAGTACATTGTGTGTACCTATGGGTTACATGATGTGTACTCTTATGTTATCCATTTAGACTCCTTGGCACCTCTAAATGAGATCTTCGAATTTATTTCATTCATAAAATTAATCAATTTGATTATATTTATGATAAATTAAGAGTAAGAAAGCATATCTTTCAATTCATATTAAATAATGATTAAACTGGAATTAAAAACCAATAATAAATGCATAAATAAATTAATGATATTTAAATAATTATAAATAATTATGAAACTTGGATCTGATACCACTTGTAGGTTTTGGGCGTAGTAAAGGAATTGGATAGGTCGTGCCCAAATTTTCTTTTTGTCATGATCAATGATTAATCTAAGATTTACATGACAATAAATGTTTTGATCAATAGAATTGAATCAAAGAATATAAACAATGGATAAATGCTAGAACTGAAGCACAATATTATGACATATTATTTATAATTAATTTAAACAATTAAATAATTACCTTGAGTGAAATTTTTTCTTTGTTGATGGATATAAAAATGGATATACATCATACCATCATTGTGTTATAGGAATCAAGATTAGATCCCCTCTAGCGGTGATCTTCACATGTTCCAAGAATCTCCAAACATCAATGTAGGAATATTCAGGTGCTAGTATAATAGATCCCATCTCTTGTGTTATTTTCCTTTGATTGGACCATGAATCAATTCTAAAGGACTCTCTTTAATCTCTATAGACTCGAGAGTGCAAGGTGGAGTAATATCATTCTCCATTCTTGGGAGCGTTCTTGGATAATGGATCTCTCTAGGTCTTTGAGAGGATTCTCTAGATTTTGTTGTGCACAACACAAAATGAATTGGTTCTATTAAGAAAATAATATATTTGGGTTTATATACCCTTAGGTTTAGAATAAATAAGTGAAAAGGTGTTGTTTATTATTTATTTAATCCCCACGGAACCCCATTTCTATAATAATAATAATAATAATATTTTTTAACATGCACTAAACCCATGAATTAAATTAAATATTATTTATCCAAATAATATTCAATATATATTATTTAGCATCAAACTATTAAACTCAGTTTGTCATTCCTCCACAATATTTATCAGGCCTTGAATAATGACTATTTATTTAATAAATAAATATCACTGCATTATTCTCTAATAAATGAATAAATGTTATATTCACTAAATAGCTTATAAATATTTATTAAATATTCCTCTCACATAATATTCTCTCAAATAACTAGTGACATAATATATGAAATCAATAAAACATGAAAATTTATTAAACCACATGCATAAATAATATTTATTCAACTTGTTAAATAATAAATAATAAGATATTATTTAGCTAAGATTCCAGATACACTTAGTGGGTGTACCTCTAGGCCTCTTTCTCAGTAGCATCAGGTGAAGCAGCCTAAAGTACAAGGTTAGCATCTAGAAATACTCTTAGATAATCATAGAGAAATAATTTAATGTTACAACAACATAATACCTCATATAGATGCTTAATTTTTAATATAATCATTTTATCATGATATCTCTAATCAAGTAGGTTTCATGCTGGTGCCATCAACCTATGTGCTCGATGTATCTTTCTTTGACTTTATAGAAATTGAATTTGCCTATTGAACACCATGAACATGTATTTATTTAGGCTATATCATTTTCATCAAAGGGCTTGAGATATCAGCTTTTGTTAAAGAACATGAGGGAAAATCATTTCTCATATTATTTATTAATTAAATATTACTCGTGACACACCCAACATATCCTACCTCATCGTGGACATATGTCATCATATCCTCCAATGGCCTAAAGGCCTTCATTTTTTATTGATTTTGATAATCCACCTTTCAAGGGGTGAGGTGGAACCCTTACAAGGCCCATAGGCATAGGTATTACATGGCCCGTAGGCCTTAGAGGAATTCATTGCCCGTAGGCTTCAAAATTACATACAACCTAGACTAACTACTTGGAACTGCTCCTCCCCAGCATCTTCATCATGAAATCAGCTCTCCACCTTCGCATGGCTATTCATCTAGGCATTCCCGTGCATGCACAGGCTTGTCTCGATGGCAGGTGTCATACCCTCTCATTCTTGAAATCCGTTTAGCTTCTGTTGTGGTGAAAGCTCCTTGCTCATCCTCCTTGTAGAGCTTGTTCCTTGTAGGTTGCCTAGTTTGCATCTGCACTAAGGTGGTCCAAAGGCCTTGAGTTGGACCAAAGGCCTTACTGACCCAAAGGCCTTACAGGACTCAGGGGCCATATCGGTGGCCCGAAGGCCCAAACGGGGGCATATTCCCGACTGCTATAGTGCCAAACAGTGCCTGCTATAGTTCCCACTACATTACCTACTATAGTACTGCACAGTTCCTGCTACAGTACTGCTACAGTAACCCATAAATTCAGCCTCCGCTTGGATTTGATCCCTGGTCGTTTGGATACACTTACGGAGTCCTTACCAACTGGGCTAAGGCTCATGTGCGGACATATTTCATCATAGTTTTTATAAATACATCAAAGTGAGTGACTTATAACACTCATTAAAACTAATCTTAAATAATAATGACCAATACACACATCCATATATAGGAACATCCAATGACACATATAAAATGGATTTCCTATTGGAAGGTCATGTTCTTATAATATCCTACACTGGATATTACTAATGGCGTACACCATGATAAGGTTCCTCAAACTCTTATGAGTATCCACCCCTAATAGCCTGAATAATTTGTGTCCCTAAAATGATTTCATTCATATATAGAAGATATATATAAGAATACTATCATGTAACTTCTAGGTTCTCATTATAGTGGGGAACTATTATAAACTTTCAGTGAGACAACTACTCTTAGGACATTATCACATGTTATGACACATAGAAGAAGAATCATGATGTGATAAAGAGTTTATTAATATTAAAAATAATGAATATGGGTTATCATTATGGGCAAATAAGTTGGTTCTAGGGAACAAACTCAAACAATAAGTTTACCATTCAAAATCCATCATTGGGTCGGGGCATTACAAAATCATATCAGAGCCTTGTTTTCTATTGACACTAATAGAAAAATAGTCTACCGTTATGCATCTATTTCCACATTTTAATAAGAATATGGAAACAGATTATTTGAGGCCACGATTTTAATAAGATTGTGGCAATCCACCTCAATCCCTCCTCCCCTCATCGCGAGGTTCCGTCTCCTTGCATGGTCTCCTCTTCGGTACCCTTCTCCACTTCGGCTGGTGCCCTTCTTCGCAATCGAGCCCTAGCCTCTTCATATCTCCCTCCAGCTATCTTCCTCCTCCAATGCAGCGAGCTCGCTGCTTGCCTCTAATTATATTCCTCTGAAGTGGTTCCACACAGTGACCCCACCTCCTTCCTCTGGGTATCTTCCTCTTTCTGACATGGCCTCCTCACCTCCCACATCTCTTTCCATATAGGTAAACCTTATAGGTTTCACTCTTCTATCTACAGAATCACTCATATACACTCTTAATCCTTTGATATATCTCCCATCAGATTTCATCGTGCCAAGCACCCTGCCTCTATATACATTTCATGATTTTCAGCCATGGTACCCTAACTTCTCCAGTTTCACTCTCTGATCTATAGTTCCCATGATGTCAACTCCTAATCTGATCCCAACAGACCTCCTTAGGGTTATTCCTTCACAGAAAGTACTCCCCCAATCTAATTTTTTTAAACCCTAATTTAAAAATACTATTACTCTAAACTTTATTCATATTAAACACTTTTAAGTTCAGTGGTTCAAATCATTTTGTAGTTCTAGATAAAGGCCTTCATCACTGTTAAAATGAAACCTTATTATTTTCCATCCTAAGCCCCTAATGAAAAAAGCGATGTTTCCCTCTATATATGGATGTTTTCCCTCTGGTAATTTAGTATACTAATGTTTTATATCCATAATATATTATTTTTATTTATTAAGGTGTATATATCATGTACTCTATACCTCTTACTATGTGGGTATTTCGACCCTCTTTCACATGCATATTCTGTATGTAGATTATGTATAAAGTATTCAGTATACTAACGTTCTTTATATATATAATGCATTCAATATTTTTATATTACATCATTTTAATTTTTTTTTCAAAACATTATTTATTCTTTTCCTTAATGGTAATATTTATATATTGCACTTCATTGTTGATCCATTATATAATTTTCTACTTCACAACACTTTTTTGGTATATAATTCACTATTAGTTTCAAGTTGTACATAATATTCCTACTTATATATAAAATAAAGTTAAAATAGGGAAACATATAATGGGATGGAATAAATTATTATTATTTCTAAGATATCATTTTATATTCATTAATAATATTGGTTCAATGAGATCCAACATCTAGGATGTAATGGGAATGAATGGATAATGTTGTAATATATGATTATGTTGATAACAATTTTACATTACGAACTCAAACATTAATTTCATGTACTATTAGATTAATTTTATAATAGATTGATGTCTATAATTTTCCATTATCTTTTACACTTTAACTAGTCATCTCTTATTACTGTCAAAACATGGGGTGTAGATGATTTTTTTATAGATTGTACCAGACATCTAGTAAAGAATGAAAAGGATGACATAGTCAATCATGCAATTGTCTGTTTATAATAGTTTTTTATCATAATAGTGTAGTGAAATCTTATATGTATTCTTTTATAAGCCTCATATTGTTTTTATTATCTGCTCCATTTTATATATTGTTTTTTATTAACATGTCTATTTAATTTTTAGATTATTGCATCAGCCATTGTATATTCATATTCTTGGTACATTTTCCTTTAAATTTATTATAACTATATAAAATCTAGGTATATTACTAGTTTTCATATTTCAAAATTTAGTTTAACCATATCTTTATTCTTGTAGGTGTTGAAAAGTTTTTTTAAACTCTCAATTATTATCTATTTACAAAACTGGTATGGGTTCTTATTTTTTATAGGAATGTTTTATTTTTTTCATCTCACAAATTACATTATGAAATATGTGATGCAATAATTCATAATCTATGTTTTGATAATTCACAGTCATAAGATTTCAGTGAAAAGCAGTTTGTTAGTAAAGTGAATGATATCACCAGTGATAAAAGATATTCTAAAAGTGAAGAAGAAGATATTGAGATTTAGTTTATGTTGAAAATAGATTTGAAATAATGTCATTAAAAAATATCAAAATTAGAGAAGAAAATAAGGTGGCTGAATAAAGGTTATCAATATGGAAACTAGAAGGAATCTGTTCTTATAGAATAAAAATTAAATTTATTAGAGGATACTAAAGGTTTAAATAATATGTTTTAATGATAATAAGACTCATGAAATCAAGGTGGAATAACACCTTAAAAAAAATTTATAATTTGAAGAAAAAATTTCAATGTAAATTCTTTATTTTATTTATTTATAAAATCATACAAACATTTTCACAAACACTTTGTGGAATCTATTTGAAAGCATAGAATTTATTCACCATAAGAGGACCAATTACCATGTCATATTTCAAAAATAATAATAATAACTATAATTAAAAGTGTTCTCATAAATGATCATGAGAGTGTACAATTAAAAATCTAAAAAATCAATACTTTTCATTTGAATCACTCTAATATATTTATTTTTTCATCTGTATAAAAATTTATATTAAATTATCAACATGAAAATATAATCATCAGACATAAAGAAGAAGGTATATGTATCTCTAATTACTTTTCAATTTAATCATAGAAATTAATTCCCTTAAATATGGTGTTGGTGACTGTTGGGACTTATAAAATAAAAATTCTAAAAAAAACTATAATGGTCACATAAATTTAAATTAACTATCACTTAGACTCTAATCCATGTTCAATTATATATTTTATAAAAATTGTGGCTCCAAATAGTCATTATAAACTCTTTTATATGGTCGACTAAGTCTCTTCATAGCAGACATTGACTTTAAAAATTGGTTTATGATTAACTAACTTTTACCACATAGTAAAATTCATTTAACTAGATGGGTGACTATGATAGTATTCATAGGTGACTCAACCAAAAAAAACTTTATTATCAAAAACATTTCTAATATGAGTAGGTTTATAGGAAACTTAATTATCTCACCTCTTAACAAAAGAAAACTGACAAAAATAAATGATCCATAAAAAACCTAAATATATATAGAAATAATACCAATAGTGGAAAAATTATCAACTACCAAAACAATAGAAGTCATCAAAGATTTTAAATCTTACTCAATAGGATATCAATTACCATAAATTACTCTATGAAGAGATTCTAAGAAAAAACCTAAATATCCTCTAAAAATAAAAAATAATCTATCTAGTATCCATTTACAATAAAAATATCTTCATTTAATTATAAAATATTTACTAATCAGAATTAATTTATTCACTAACTTAAATTGAATTTTATTAGTTTATGTCAGTTCCATTTGATAAATTTTGGTATGTTTAGTTCAACCCGCACACCTCTAGTTGTAGAATTGTTTTCTCCTTTGATCTTCCTTCTTTTTCATTTATAATTCACAATATTCGATAATATTTGATTTAAATATCTAATTGTTTCCCTATTTTTAAGTTTAATGTTGAACTCTTTATGGATTGTGGTTTCCATTTTTTATAGTTATTATAAAAAATTTCACTGTACATATTATGCATAACGCCTCATTACATCGTAGTCTATATCAGCATCTCTACCTCCATCACGTGAGATTTTATCCATTTGTCATTTTCTATGTCAATTCACTATATATTAATAACTATATATGATGGAATGTGGGTGAGGGCTATTCTAGTAGGTTGTTTACTGTTAGGGGAAGAGGTGTCTTTTCCTTTTGTATTAGTTTGTTAGGGTTGGAAATAGTTGGTTGGGAAGGTTTTCAAGTGGTTATCCAAATAATCAGTTAATAGATGGTTACAGTTTTTAGGAGTAGTTATCTAGAAGGTTCCAGCTATTCATCTCCCTATATTAGTTGGCTTTGGGGAAGGTTGGGGGACTAGGAATTGTTTTAGAGAGAAGGGTTCTGCTGTGCAGAATTATAGGTAGCTGCCTTGGGCCTCAAAGAGTAGCACCTATAGAGGATTTATTCTTCTATTTATTTTCTTTTTCTCTTTTTTTAATTCCTAATGCTATTAATTTAAGTTACTACTGATTTTCTCTCTCTTTCAAAACTGACTCTATCAATAAATCACAGTCCTAGGTCTTCTGTTTCATCTAGTGTTATCCTAATTTTTGTGTGTGCCTGAGTGTCATCTGTGTTAGAAAGTTGTTTCAATATACTCTAATTGTAACAACCCTAAAAATTTTAGTACCAATATGAGGCTTTGTATGGAATTAAATTATGTATTTTTTACTGATTTATGATTATCTCAAGAGGGGTCAGGGATCAATGACATTCAGAGAGGGGTGGTAACTGGGGACTTGCTACTAGAAAATGGTAGCAGAGTCAACTAGGTACTTGATGTAGAGAATCTGACACCTAATAAATTTTCTAGGGGGGATATAGACCTTAGATACCAATCAATTGGCCAGTGGGGATGAAACGAGTGCTCAGTAAGGGAATCGGGTTCCAAGTAAAAGTAGACCAGGTACTTGGTGGCTTCTGGGTGGGTTTCATTTGGGGATTTTCTACACATAATCCCTTTACCCTCGTTAAACTTCCCTTTCTCCTTATTTTGGCCCAGTATGAATAGAGACCCCATTTTTAGAATCCACCGTGATTCCTAGAGCTGTCCAAACAATATTTGAAGTCTGAATCAACTCACATATGTTGTGTTCTCCTTTTACAAATAAGGTTAATATAGTGGATTCTTAAATTGTAGGAGCCTTTGATAATTTATTCACCTCTCATATTAAATCCCTAATCTATAGATTTTTTTTTCTACTTTTGTGATTTCATTGGATTGGTATTGATTCGGGTGGTGTGAGCTTTGTGTGGGATCTCCAATGGTTGAGTTAGTAAGTCTTTAAATTGTTTTTGGGATTGTATGTGAATGTGTGGGTTTTTATCTATGCGGGTGAATGTATTGCAAGGTAACATGTCTTTATTAAGTATTAAAGTGATTAGGTGGGTCTTTCTCTGGTTTTGGTGGAAAATATATTATAGGAGCATTATAACAGTTTATCCAACCACATAATCCTTATAGTACTACATCTTGATTCATGTATGATGCACCCAATTTGTGCATGTTATTTTGCGTATATATTTTTCATAGATCTAACCATACTAATTAGTTTTATGGTGTCTTTTAATACTTACTAGGTGCATGTCAGTATTGGAACATCATGTTACAATAGTGGAGTTGTAGAATTCATGAGTTTAATATCTAGACTGGATGGAAACCCTATGGTATGCACTTGGGATTTATAGTTTATTCATTTACTTAAAAAACTATTCATTATCACCTATTCTATTATTGTCTTTCTCACTAATCAGGTTCCTCCCACTTCAATTTTTAGGTTCAATTAATGATGATTCATCAGATCACTGGCATTTTGTTGAAGTCTCCTGAGACCCGTTCATGTGTGTTGTGGAAACTGCTGCCAAAGGTGAAGCGGTTCGGCCCAATTTGGTTCGCCGCTAATAGTTTAAGGTGAGTTTTTCCTTCATTATTCAATGATTCTTAATTTATAATTAGGTTTTTGTAATTTTAGAGCCCGTTCTAATTTTATTATAGTGTGTTGATCATCCTTGAGGTGGTTTCGAGTCACCGGAGTCAAAGGTGAATCACCACATATGTATAGGTAAGCATATATATAATAAGTTCTCTCTTTATATGTATATCCACCCATGGCATCACGATTATGTATAAGGGGCTAGGTGTGCTTATGTATATATATGGAAAATGCATAAGTGTGTGGGTGATAACAGGCTTATACATGTGAGTATATATATAAGGATCCTCTTGTGCTTTTTCAAGTCCATGCAGACATGTATATAGGAGTTAGGGTGTCTTTATGTATATGAAAAGGTGCATATTCCCGGAGTATGGATGGAGCATCTTAGAGTTATCACTGATAAAAGTGTCAAGTGCCGAGTGTGGATTTACTCCTTTAAGGCAGGGTCCCTCTCCTAGCCTATTTAATTCAAGAATGTTTTAAATTTCATTTATATGCCTTCTTAATTCTGTTTGTTTATATTAAATTTCAATTATTGATCAAGTGTTAGTTAAGATAATTGTTTCATTTGATAAACAAGTCATAGTTTTGTAATAAAATCCCTCCAACATAGGTACACTATCTTCAAAAACTCGTAGTGGTAGTTTATGATTATATATTTTTCTTGAAATTATTGCATTGATGTTTTCCTTATACTTGATGTCATTTTTAATCATAAAGCACACATCGTACTTGTCCCTTTTTATATCCCTAAAGGGGGTTTCCCTCTTTTTATTAAAATGGTTTTTTGAACCAAAACACCCTAAGTGTTGTTAGACTTTTAAGATAGAATTAGCCAAGTAGGAAAGTGTTGTAACGACCATGTCACCACTAAGTGACACCCCTTTGATCTTATAAATATAATTTCCATGTTTTAATGAATTGAATGGGTTAAATGAAACCAAACATGGTTAACTTGGCACATGATAGGTAATGCCTCATTTATTGAATTATGTAATGGTTATACCTCCTTTCTAAAGTTTAATTGGATGGCATAACATAAATAGAGTGACTTATTCATGGTGACTTGCACTCCACTTTTAAAATGTATTAATGGAAATTGTTAAATGTACAATTATAACCAAACACTTCTTAAGTGTTTTACTTGATTTGTATAATGGATTAACCAAGTAGGTAATTTACCTATTGACCATTGCACATTCTAAGTATTTTCTTACCACTTTTAATCCAATTTCCTTGTTTTGATAAAGTAAATAGCATGATTTGGATGGAATGGATTGTCATGGCGGAAAGCCTTTCCTTGAGTGTTTAGATTGATAGGACCTTGTTATCCAGGATACCACAACACTCAATAATTCCTACTTTAGTTCCATTACAAAATTACACCTCATTGCCTTATCTTGTGCCATTTCACTTATTCCCATCTCATTTCAAAAGACTCAGGGGAGGGTAGAATCCAAACCTTGACCCATTACCAAAAGAAACCGATAATGGTCATGCATCCAAATATCGAACAACTACCTTATCTCTCAAGATAGGGTCCATTGGTCTCGTCTCATATTTTACCAAGACCCAGCCCCTTGGGAAGTCCTTTACCCAATCCTATACAAGGAAAGTTCCACCAATCTCATTGAACCATCCTGGTAACTCAAGGGATATTAGACCATCCCTAAAGACTCTAGGGAGGTCACCAACACACCAACCCATCCTTGAAGACTCTAGGGAGGTCACCAGTACACCAAATCATCCCTGCAGGCTCTAAGGAATTCACATTTATAACACAGGTCCGCAACCTGCCACACATCTCTCGAAATGATCCCATAGTACTAGTCAATCTAGACCTATCCCTTTTCACAACATGTCTCATACTACCCATAAATGTGTCCCAAGGCCTTCCAAAACCATCCCAGTCTCTTAACATTAATACCATCGTTCACTCATCACTCATCAGTAAAGTCACTACCTGAAGTATCTTCTGACCTAGACCTTATGGAATGATCCATGTCCCCATCATGATTCCTCAACACTCCTGGTCCTATGCATGAGGAAAACAATTAATGTAAATAAACATGATCACTAGATCATAATTCTTTAACCCAACAATCACAACATTTGACATGTTTCATGCACTAGTTGAATGTCAATTTGATACTTAGAAAACCAGTATGTCTGACCATACCTACATTAGTTCCATTATAGTATTTTATACCCATGTTCCATATATACCATCTAATTAATAAAAAAAGGTTAATATTTTTTTGAAGACCTGAACAATACCCAATGTTTCAGGGTAGAACCTTATGTCTAGGATCAGGTATCATCTCATCACTTGAGGATATACCACATCACTCAAGGAGGGGGGTGTCCAGGAGGGAGGGGGTTGTCCAGGAGGGGGTCCAAGAGGGAGGGGTTCTATCCAAAAAAAAGAGGGAGGGGTGTCTATGAGGGAGGGGTGTCCAAGAGGGAGGGGTGTCCAAGAGGGGTGGTGTCCAAGGGGTGTCTAGGAGGGAGGGGGTTTTCCAGGAGGGAGAGGGTTGTCCAGGAGGGAGGGGGTTTCCATGAGGTAGGGGGGCTATCTGAGAGGGGGGTCTAGGAGGGAGGGGGTGTGTAAGAAGGGGGTCTATCTAGGAAGGAGGGAGGGGTGTCTAGGAGGGAGGGGGTGTCTAGGAGGTGGGGTATCCAGGAGGGGGTGTCCGGGAGGGAGGGGTTTTCCAGGAGGGGAGGTATGTCCAGGAAGGAGGGAGGGGGTGTCTAGGAGGGAGGTGTCCAGGAGGGAGGGGTCCATAAGGTGGGGGGGGGGGGTCTATCCAGGAAGGAGGGGAGGGGGTGTGTAGGGGGTTCAAGGGGGTCTACAGGGGGGAGGGGGTGTGTAGGGGGGTCTGTCCAGAGAGGGGGTGGGGGTGGGGGTCTGTCCAGGGAGGTGGGTCTATCTAGGAGGGGAGGTTTATCTAATAGGGGGTTTGCCCAAGAAGGAGGGGGTGTTCATGGGGGTTTGTCCAGGGAGGGGGTGGGGTGGGGGTCTGTCCAGGATGGGGGTCTGTCCAGGAGGTGGGTTTGTCCAGGAGGGGGTATGTCTAGGGAGGGGGGTCTATCCTAGAGGGAGGTTTATCCAAGAAGGAGGGGGGTATGTCCAGGGGGTTCTATCCAAGAAAGAGGATGTCTATCTAGGAAGTAGGGGAGTCTATTCAGGGAGGGGGGTTCTGTCTAGGAGAGGGGTATGTCCAGTGGGGGGGTATTTTTTATGGATTTTCAGACCCTATATCCATGGTTTCTAACTATGGCTATAGGTCTATTACCAAAATTTCTAATTGTGGATATAGGTCTAATTCCATGGTTAGAAACTGTGTCAATAGAGTGTGTTTGCCCTGTGGTATATCCACAGTTCTAAACTGTGGCTATAGTAATATTACTATAGTTTGAACCATGGATAAATACCTAAATCCACAGTTCCAAACTGTGACTATAGGTTTAGGCCTATTTCCATTCCAAACTTATCCATGGTTCCTCAAACCGTGGCTATTACCTATACCCACAGTTTGAGGACCTATATCCATGGTTTTAAACCTTGGATATAGCTCAAATTTCTAGTAGTGTGATATCAATTTGGGGATTAGTATATTGGATATTGGTTGGTCTAAAATTATGTGGGAAGTTATTCATGCGTCTATCTAGAACATATATATTGGAAATTTGAGTTACTATGTTAGTGGGATTGTTTTTTAGTTGTGATTTCATGGTTTTATGATATTCTTAAAATTTTATTATGGAATTTATGGTTTTTTTTTGTTTTTCCTCATCGGGGTTTGAAAATGTGTTTCTATGTTTTTTATTTTAGAATTTTAGATAATGTTCCCTCAATGAAATGTCATGGTGCCACATGGGGAAATTTTGATTATGTACCTTAGGTTCAGAATGCCTCATTTATAACACCATATTTCTGAAGATAGGACCTTATAATTCCCCTAAGGATTCTCTAGTGGTTTAGGGAGCAAAGACACTCCAGCTTGGGGTCTTTAGTATAGTACTTGTTAGAGGTGTAGGTATAGATAGGGATGGACCTACTATGGTAGACATAACCTAGGACGTACAGATATT
This sequence comes from Viscum album, assembly GCA_963277665.1. Taxonomy (NCBI): domain Eukaryota; kingdom Viridiplantae; phylum Streptophyta; class Magnoliopsida; order Santalales; family Viscaceae; genus Viscum; species Viscum album. The sequence continues at coordinate 631,231,597 of OY728146.1, forward strand.
GTATTCTTTAAATTAAAATTGAACAAGGGGTCCCCATGATGTTGATGATTGTATAAAGATCTTAGATTGGATCTTCGAGCTAGTTAAGATTTCTAATGTGAGATGTGAATTTGGAACCCTTTGTGCTTTAGGGACCTACTAGGAGATGGTGGGTTATTATATTCCAGGACACATGACATGAGGCCCTATCATGGGAGTCCTTCTAGGAACTATTTTTTTAGGATTTATTCCTTGATTCACTAAATCTTGATTTATCTTTGTAGTTTATAGAGTTTCATTGGGTGGAATTATCACTGATGAATTATCTTACCTATTTTTAAAAGTTGTTTAATTTAGATCCACTATTGGATGGGAATAATTCCTAGAAGACCTCTAGGTTTGAGATTGGACTTAAACCTAATCTAAAGTGTTGGATGATTATGTTCAATATGATTTCATGTTTTTAAGTGGTTCATAATTCTCTTAGTACTAAGAAGAGAATGATGGAGGATAATGAAGTGAGTTCCCTTCCTTTCCTTAGTGGCCCTAATAGTGGGATTTCTGGTTGTTCTAGTAGTGCCTATTAAAATGGAAGGAATATGAGGTATGATTAGAATTTACATGGTATAAATAGATAGTCAATATAGGGAATGGGTTCTTCACTTACTTATTTTGGAGATTTTCATGTTGTTTCTATTAGTGTGGGTGAAGGTCCATTATCATAGTTCATGTAAAAGCTATTCAATGGAGTTCTATGTGTGTGGGAGGATGGGTCACAAGCAATCGTATTGTTCAAGGATGTATTAAGAAGGGTTAAGAAGAGGCTTTGAGAAGATGAAAGTTCATAAAAATTTGTTATAGGTACCTCATATTGAAAACAGGTCCTTTTTAGTTGATTGGGGAGAGGTTCTTTTTTAGGTTCTTAGGGTAAGCAGCAGTCACAGATGCATCAAGGTTAAGTTCCTTAAGCCAGCCTAGTATCTTGGGGTCAGGTATGTGGATCATAGGAAGTCGTGGTTTATTCACTAGACTTGTTTACATCTAACGGGGTAGTGGGTCATCATACCATGATAGGTATGGTTATAGTAACTTTTATGCTCTTCATTTCTCTATTTGATACGGAAGCATTTTGTTCACTTATATATTCCTAAGTAGTGTCTGGTTTGGGGTTAGTGATGGAGTTGTCTTCTAGTGTCTTGTCCCTTGTTATTCATATGGGAAAGTGGTTAGATAATATTTAGAGACAACCTGGTTTTTCTATATTGGTTGGTGGATATGGGATTTATAGAATTTATTCATTCTAGATATAGAGAGTTTTTATGTCATCTTCAGGATGGATTGGTTGATGTGATTTTGGGAACTCATTAACTAATACTGGAGGTGATTTTCATCCTCATGCCTTAATGGGAAGGAGTATACCTTCATGGGTGAATGGGGGTGTTATGTTAAGTAGAGCTAAAACAAACCACAATCATTTAGGAACCATTAAAGCACATATAGTTAGTATGGTCCTTATAGTATATCAAGTAACATTTCTATATACTTCTTTATTAGTAATAGAATGATTTTAGGAATTATATCCTAATTATTTCTCAAATATTTCTTTCTAAGTGGGATATCAAGCTTGTGATTGATCTCATGTTGGGTGTGGAGCCCATATCAATAACTTATTATCATATTATACCAACTAAGTTGATAGAGATGGAGGTGTAGGTTAGAATCTTGAGATGAATGGATTTATCTGTCACGACCCGTCCTCGGGGCCCGTGCCGTGACTACCCCAAGCCCGCCTTTCATAGGCCAGGGGCTGGCGACTAGCACCAAGGCGTAAATCCTAGTAAAAAGGGAAGGCATTGCCTTTGAAAAGTAAACAAGCACCACAGAGTAAGCAAGCGGAAAAGTAAACACTAAGTAAAAACTGTACAAGCTGTGCTGAAAGTAAAAGGGTCCGGAAATACAAGCCCAACTGTAAAGTACAACTGAAAGGAAAAACAGCAACTGAAAGGAAAAGCCGCAGCGTCGAGCCGTCCTCTGGAAGTCTCACCTGAAGGGTGGGTACAGATAGCCTCCACTGCTCCTCGGGTCCACCTGACCGCTCCGAGTACGTCCCGCCCAGTGGTCCACCTCCAGGTACTCTCCTTCTCTGCACGCTTCCACCACGATCAGCGTTGTCCATCGTCTGCAACCAACACAACGTAGTGCGGGCATAGCCCGTGCAGGGGTGAGTATAAGCTACTCAGTAGGGACCCCGAGACCCCCGAAGGTCTCCCGAAATCCACAAAGGATAATCCAAAAGTAAAGATACAATCACGAAGTAACATCTGACACGGCTTAGGTATATGCCCATACATATACCTAAGTCATCAATTCTCGTTCGGCTCCAACATCCGAGCCCAAGCACAACTCAGTCCACACAGGAAAGCAAACGTAAACCCACACAGGATAGCACAACACAATCCACAAAGGAGAGTAAACAGTAAATCCACACAGGATAGATCAACACAATCCACAAAGGAGAGTAAACAGTAAATCCACACAGGATAGCTCAACACAATCCACAAAGGAGAGTAACACAGGATTCAACTCACACAGGTATACTTCTTCGGATGACGATAAAGATGATCACTGATCCATCTAAGTCATCAGACCCACAAAGGATCGATAGGTAACTAACCCCCGCAAAGACCCACACAGGATCGGGCCCACACAGGACCTGTAGGCGCTGGCTCACACAGAACCGCTGAGCGCTGACCCACACAGGATCGGACCCACACAGGATCGGGCTCACACAGGACCTGTAGCACTGATCCATGTAGGATCACTGAGTGTAGTAGTCGTCGCAGTCCACTGAGGATCTCTGCACAGTCGTCGTCGCAGTCCACTGAGGATCTCTGTACGGTCGTCGCCGCAGTCCACTGAGGATCTCTGCACGGTCGTCGCTGTCGAAGTAGCAGTCGCAGCCAGCACTAGGGTTCCCGCACACAGCAAGATCGTTCGGGAGGGTCCGCTCCACGAGCCAAGAGGATGGTACATCAACTGACACAAAGTCCGAAGTTGATGTATCCAAAAGTTCCGTATCATCAACAGGAACTCAACGTCGCAGACGGCGCGTCAATCGGACGCCCGGTCTGAGAGATATTGACTTTTTCGTCTCAGGGGCCCGGTTGGTTTTTAAGGAAAAACCAACCCAACCGTACTCCACTTGCGTCCAAACCTCGGGCGGAGTGAGCCAAAAGATCCGTCTCACTTAGAGGAATTCAACGAAGTCGACGGCACGTCAATCGGACGTCCGTAGCTCAAGATATGAGCGTTTCCGCTTCGAGGGCCCGGTTGTTTCGTGTACAAACCAACCCGGCCGAACCCCAAGTACTCTGAAACCTTGAGTGAGATATACCAAAACGACCGTCTCGATCCAAGGATCACGTTGCCGCTGACGGCGAGTCGTTTGGAAGCCCGTAGCTCAAGATATGGTCATTGACCGAAAACGGTCCGAAGATGGGGGGTCCAGGCCCGGGCCGACCCGGGCCGACCCCCCCCCCCCCCCCCCTGGGTCGGCCGAACCCGGTCCGACCCGTTCGGACCGGTCTGGCTCGGCCAGCCCGGCCTGGCTCGGCCGAGCGGCCGAGCGACGCGGGGGGGAGCCACCGCCCCCGCGTGACACCCCCGCGGCACCCGCGGGGTGTCGCCCTGTACAACCCGAGCGACGAGGGGGGAGCCGCCGCCCCCGCATGACAACCCCGCGGAACCCGCGGGGTGTCGCCCTGGCAGCCGGACCCGCGCGGCCGCGTGTCCGTTGGCCGCCGCCGCTGCGGCTTCAGCCGCGGCGGCCTCGTCTGGCGGCTCGCCGGGGCGCCGCCGGCGTGTTCTGCGGGCCACCGGAATCGCTCCGGTGGTCCGATTTTGTTCCTGTCTGCGCCGCTGCTCCTCCCGGGACTCATTCTTCACTGCGGAACCACCAAATTTCCGTTGCGGCACATTCCTTCGTTGCCCGTCAAATCCGCACATCAACGAAGAACGGAATAGGGTTGTCGGGCCGTGTTCGTTTGGCCCGCACCCTCCGCGTTAGAGATAAACAACGGGAGAAACAAAATTCAACACATGAATTCGACAATTTTAATAAATTAAAATTGTTCTTATTGTCCGGTTCTTTACTTTTAAAAGGAACGATCACGGGAAAAAGGAAATAAATTCACAAAAACCCCTACCTCGTAGTCGTCAACGTACGCACGTTCTTCGCGGATTTGTTCGTCACGGAAGGGGGTCGCGTCGTCGCGGAATCCGGCGTTGAGTCGGTGAACTCAACGGACCAAGAAACAACAGATTTAATAAAATTAAATCCGTGTTTTATTAAAAAAACACAAGAGAGATTTAAGAGAAACCGGGAGTCTCTTACCTCAAACAGCATATCGAAGATTCGTTGCGGAGGAAGAGACGTCGCAGAAGAACGTTGCAGGAAGGGAACGTCGGCGTCGCGGAACACGGCGTCGCGTTGTCGACTTCCACGGGTTCGGCGTTCTTCGTCGGAGGATGGCGTTCTTCGCGTTCTTCGCGTTCTTCGCGTTCTTCGCGAAGGAGGTTGAAGGTTCAAGAACTCTGACAAAACCTCTCAACGAGTAATCCTCCAAAAAGACTTGTTGGTCTTATTTTATTATTACGCCAACAAACGAAAAAAGGTAAGTAACGACCCATTAATTCGTTATATTAATTCAACGAAAGTAACAGCTCATTTAATTCATGAAATAAACCGCCCAATTAAATGGTCTGTTAAGAATTTAAGAAAACGCGTCAGTTGACTTTCATAATGACGGGTTTTCGCGGGTGCGTCACTTAGTGGAAAGAAACGGCGGGGCTCATGCGGGCCCCACCTCACAAATATCATACCAAGGGGGTATGATATTTTTGGATAGCACCTTATCCGTTTCAACTCAGTTTAAGCCGCTTTTAAGTGGCTTCAAGTGGCTTCCAAGTGGCTTAAGGGAAATAAAATAAAGTTGTCGCAAAATTATTTTATTTCTTAACTTTAAGCCCGAAAATTAAAAAACCACACCCGAGAAAACGCAACTCTGGAAGAGGCGTTTCTAAGCAAATACCGGTGATGCGATTTCATCGGTGCCCTCGGAATTTGATTCCGGGCACCGGTTCAAAAGTTAGAAAAACCCGCTCGTCCGTACCTGAGCCAAACTTCGGAAAATGATTCCGGGCACCGGTTCAAAAGTTAGAAAAACCCGCTCGTCCGTACCCAAGCCAAACTTCGGAAAATGATTCCGAGCACACCGGGCCTCGGAATCAGGTGCCGTCAGAAACTGCGTTCTTGTAAAATTCCAAAGAAAATTAAGAAAAAAAATTCCTTGAAATTTACGGGTCTTTACATTACTCCCACCTCAGGGCTTTACGTCCCCGTAAATATACATCAAAAACTAGGGAAACAAATGTGGGTACTGAGCACGGATCTGATCCTCCCGCTCCCAAGTGCTCTCCTGGAGGTTCCCGTGCTGCCATCTGATGTGCACAAGAGGGATCGATCGCCCACGTAGGACCCGCTCCTGTCGATCCTCTATCTCCACTGGGACCTCCGCAAAAGTCACCCCATCATCCATGTCTAGATCCCCATAGTCAATGATGTGCGTCGGGTCATGCATGTATCTCCTCAGCTGAGATACGTGGAAGACGTCGTGCACCCGGTGCAACTGAGGTGGCAGAGCCAGGCGATAAGCCACCTCACCAACCCTGCTGAGGACCTGGAAGGGTCCGATGAAGTGTGGAGACAACTTGCCGGCTCGGCCAAATCTCCGCAAACCACGTCGAGGTGAGACACGCAAGAAGACGTGGTCGCCATCCTCGAACTTTAGTAGCCTCTGCCTCCTGTCAGCATATGACTTCTGCCGGCTCTGAGCTGTCCTCATCCGCTCTTGGATGACCTGGACCTTCTCTATTGTGGCCCGGACCATCTCTGGTCCCACAAGTGCTGACTCCCCAGGGTCTGTCCAGCACAAAGGGGATCTGCAAGGCCTGTCGTACAACGCCTCATATGGTGTCATCCCGATGGTGGAGTGGTAGCTGTTATTGTACGCGAACTCCACCAAGGGTAGGTGGTCCTCCCAGTTGTGACCAAAGTCGAGGACACATGCGCGGAGCATGTCCTCGAGAGTCTGAATGGTCCTCTCTGTCTGACCATCCGTCTGAGGGTGAAAGGCGGTGCTCAGACGTAGCCGCGTCCCGAACGCCTCCTGCAATCCCTTCCAAATCCGGGAAGTAAAACGAGCATCCCAATCAGAGACGATAGTCGATGGCACACCGTGAAGCCGTACAATCTCCTGAATGTAGAGACGCCCCAATCTCTCCACTGAGCCCTGCTCTCTGACGGGTAAGAAGTGTGCCGACTTGGTGAGTCGGTCAACAATCACCCAAATGGAGTCGTGACCTCTGGAAGTGTGTGGAAGTCCAGTCACGAAGTCCATATATATCCCATCCCACTTCCACTCCGGGACCTCCAAGGGCTGTACCAAGCCTGCTGGTACCCGGTGCTCTGCCTTCACCTGCTGGCAGGTGAGGCACCGTGAAACGAACTCTGCCACAGCCTTCTTCATGCCCGGCCACCAGTGCTGTCGTCTGAGATCCTGGTACATCTTCGCCACTCCAGGATGTACCGCCAAAGGAGAAGTGTGAAACTCTCTCAGCACCTCCTCTCGTAAAGCGACTGGTACCAAGGTACGTCCTCTGAAAAGGATGTTGTGCTCTGCTCCAAAGGAGAAGCTATCAGGTGTCTGTCCCGAGGATATCTGTGTACGCCGCGTCTCACAGTCAGCATCCTCACGTTGTGCCTATCTGACCCGCTGCAGTAGTGGAGGAGTGACTGTGAGAGACTGAAGGAAGGCTGCTCCATCCCTATCCACGAAGGATATCTGCAAAGCGGCTAGCTGCTCTGTTGCCTCCTCAAGTAGTTGGATGCCCGTCCTCCTGCTGAGGGCATCAGCTACCACGTTCCCCTTCCCAGGAATATAGACTATATCAAATTCATAGTCCTGGAGGAACTCAAGCCATTGCTGTTGTCTCAGGTTCAGGTCCTTCTGAGATAAGATGTACCTGAGACTCTGGTGGTCAGAAAAGACTGTAAAGCGCTCGCCCATCAGATAGTGCCGCCATGTCTTCAGAGCGAAGACCACTGCTGCTAATTCCAGGTCATGGGTAGCGTAGTTCTGCTCATGCGGCCTCAACTGACGTGATACATAGGCAATCACAGCCCGCTCCTGCATCAGGACACACCCAAGTCTGGTCCCTGATGCATCGCAGTAGACTACGTATCCAACTCCCTCCTCAGGCAACCTCAAGATAGGTGCGCTGGTCAATCTCTGTCTCAGCTCCTGAAAGCTCTGCTGATATCTGTCTGACCACACAAAGGGTTTCCCCTTCTTAGTCAAAGCTGAGAGTGGCACCGCAACTCTGGAGAAGTCCGGCACAAATCTCCGATAGTATCCGGCTAGACCCAAGAAACTTCGCACCTCCGTCACGCTCCTGGGTGGCTCCCAAGCTAGCACTGCCTTGATCTTCACGGGATCCACAGCAACTCCCGCCTCAGAAATGACGTGCCCCAAGAAGTGGACCTCACGTAACCAGAACTTGCACTTTGAGAGCTTGCCATAAAGCTGGTGCTCTCGGAGTGTGTCTAGTACAACCCGTAAGTGGTAGGCGTGCTCCTCCTCCATGGTCGAGTACACCAAAATGTCGTCGATGAAGACCACGACAAATCGATCGAGGTATGGCTGGAAGATCCTGTTCATGAGGCTCATGAACACTACTGGAGCGTTGGTTACGCCGAAAGGCATAACCAAGAACTCATAGTGGCCATACCGACACCTGAAGGTCGTCTTCTGCACGTCCTCGTCTCGAACTCTAAGCTGATGATAGCCTGACCTGAGGTCTATCTTCGAGAACCATCGTGCTCCCTTGAGCTGATCGAATAGGTCATCAACCCTCGGTAGAAAATACTTGTTCCTCACTATCACCTGGTTCAGGCGATGATAATCGACACACAGTCGCAAGCTCCCGTCCGCCTTCTTGGCGAACAATATCGGCGAAGCCCAGGGTGAAACAGTGGGTCGGATGAACCCCTTGCCCTGCAAGTCCTCCAACTGTACCCGTAGCTCTCGAAGCTCGGCGGGGGCCATCCGATATACTGGAGTGGATATCGGGTTTGTCCCGGGGTACAGGTCAATATAAAATTCTACCTCTCTGCGAGGAGGTATCCCTGGAACGTCGTCGGGGAAGACGTCCGCATACTGATCCACCACTGTAGGAAAACTAGGACTCTGCACGTCAACTGCTCCAAGGATGAGGCTATCCAACTGATGAGTGATGGGTTGTCCTCTCCTCTGTGTGAGTCCATCCTGTGCTGCGAAGGCTCCCTTCTCGCCGGTGAAGGTAAACCTGCTCCCATCAGTGCGCACACATCGCACCTTGCGCCTAATGCAGTCAATCTGTGCATGGACCGTAGATAACCAATCCATGCCCAAGATGACGTCGTAAGGCCTCGACACTGCTACAAGAAGATCCCAGCCGAAGCTCTCTCCTCCTAGAGTAATCTCACACTGCCGGCACCAGTGCATAATCGTCGAGTCTTCTCCCGTAGGAGTCTCTAGCAGTAAGGATCGAGCCAACGGCTCTGTCGGAATTTCCGAGCTCCGAACAAGGGCAGCGGCTATGAAAGAGTGACTCACTCCTGTGTCTATAAGAACTGCAGAAAGGGTGGAATAGACACAGATCGTACCTCGAATCATCTCTGGCACGCCTTGGTCGTAGGCCTCCGCTGCCTGGAGTTGTGTCTGTCTCTGCCCGCCAGCTCCCTGTGGTCGGGGCGGACCTCCTGGTGGTGGTGGTGGCAGAGCCTCAAAGCATCGCCCACCACCTGCTGCTCGGCCAGCTCCCCTGCCTCATTCGCCTCCTCCCTGCGGACCTCCACGGTCGACCCTCTGCCTCTGCCTGGGTGGCCCCTCCACCGTCTGCTGCTCCTCGGTATGGCGGGCCGGGTAGTCACGAGCCATGTGGTCATGCCCGCCGCATGTGTAGCACTGCCTACCTCTCGGAAGACTGGCTCCGCGCTGTGTGCCCCGCACTGCTGAGCCAGTGTCCCGAGGTCGTCTGCCGGAAGGTCTAGTCTGCCTGGAACCCTGAGTCATCCGTCGACTACCCGCTACCGAAGACTCTGCTACCTGCCGCCCTGCAGTAGGTCTCGCTGTGGTCTCAGCCAGAAAGCTCTCGATCAGAAGGGCTCGCTCTAGCACTCCTGCCTGGGTCGGGATGCTGAGGGAGATCAGTGATGCCCTGATCTCGTGTCTCAATCCCTGCTCGAAGGTCCGGTCCCGGAAGAAGGGGTCTCGTACCATGTCTGTCGAGTAGCGAGAAAGGTCGGTGAACCTCACCGCGTACTGGGCGACCGTCAAGATGCCCTGCCGCAGCTGAAGAAGCTCCTGAATGCGCACCGCACGGAGGGTGGTCGGGACGAACTCTGAGAAGAAGAGGCTCTCGAAGTCCGTCCAGATGAGGGAGGCCTCATCGTGCACCTAGAGCATCAGGCTCCACCATCGTCCCGCTGCTGCGTGCAGTAGGCTCGCCGCGAGGATCACCATGAGGTCTGCTGGTGTCCTCACTAGCCTGAAAACTCGGACGACCGCCTTCAGCCAGTCCTCGGCTGCCTGGGGGTCCATCTCCCCACGGAATCTGGGTGGTCACTGGCGCTGGAACTCGTGCAGAGCTCCGAGGCGTCGTGCATCGTCAGCGATCGGCGCTGGAAGCATCGGGGGCTCGGCGGGTAAAGGTACTGCCGGTGCCTCTACTGTCAACGGGCCCTGTACCGAGGCCTCGTCGCTCGGCAGGCTGTCGTCGCGCTCTAATCTCGGAACCCTAGCTGGCTGCCATCGTGGGGACATCCTGAAAAGGAAACAAGTGCGCCACGGTCAGAACAGTATACCTGGTGAGCTGACACAAGTAATCACAAAGAAAACTTGAAACACACATGCAATCAATGTTTTCGTGCATTAAGTCGGAAATCAGAAGTCAGGGTCCTGGTGTACGGATACGTCGGCCGCCGCACCAACACTGGACTCCCTGGACTGATAACCACACCCAATACACTAAACACTATTGCTTCACATAGAAGAAAGATCAGAGTCTCCGGTAGAACCGACCACCTCTGATACCAATTTGTCACGACCCGTCCTCGGGGCCCGTGTCGTGACTACCCCAAGCCCGCCTTCCATAGGCCAGGGGCTGGCGACTAGCACCAAGGCGTAAATCCCAATAAAAAGGGAAGGCATTGCCTTTGAAAAGTAAACAAGCACCACAGAGTAAGCAAGCGGAAAAGTAAACACTAAGTAAAAACTGTACAAGCTGTGCTGAAAGTAAAAGGGGCCGGAAATACAAGCCCAACTGTAAAGTACAACTGAAAGGAAAAACAGCAACTGAAAGGAAAAGCCGCAGCGTCGAGCCATCCTCTGGAAGTCCCACCTGAAGGGTGGGTACAGATAGCCTCCACTGCTCCTCGGGTCCACCTGACCGCTCCGAGTACGTCCCGCCCAGTGGTCCACCTCCAGGTACTCTCCTGCTCCGCACGCTTCCACCACGATCAGCGTTGTCCGTCGTCTGCAACCAACACAATGTAGTGTGGGCATAGCCCGTGCAGGGGTGAGTATAAGCTACTCAGTAGGGACCCCGAGACCCCCGAAGGTCTCCCAAAATCCACAAAGGATAATCCACATGGAAATATACAATCACAAAGTAACATCTGACACGGCTTAGGTATATGCCCATACATATACCTAAGTCATCAATTCCCGTTCGGCTCCAACGTCCGAGCCCAAGCACAACTCAGTCCACACAGGAAAGCAAACGTAAACCCACACAGGATAGCACAACACAATCAACAAAGGAGAGTAAAAAGTAAATACACACAGGATAGATCAACACAATCCACAAAGGAGAGTAAACAGTAAATACACACAAGATAGCTCAACACAATCCACAAAGGAGAGTAACACAGGATTCAGCTCACACAGGTATACTTCTTCGGATGACGATAAAGATGATAACTGATCCATCTAAGTCGTCGAACCCACAAAGGATCGATAGGTAACTAACCCCCGCAAAGACCCACACAGGATCGGGCCCACACAGGACCTGTAGGCGCTGGCTCACACAGAACCGCTGAGCGCTGACCCACACAGGATCGGACCCACACAGGATCGGACCCACACAGGATCGGGCCCACACAGGACCTGTAGCACTGATCCACGTAGGATCGCTGAGTGCAGTAGTCATCGCAATCCACTGAGGATCTCTACACGGTCGTCGTCGCAGTCCACTGAGTATCTCTGTACGGTCGTCGCCACAGTCCACTGAGGATCTCTGCACGGTCGTCGCTGTCGAAGTAGCAGTCGCAGCCAGCACTAGGGTTCCCACACACAGCAAACTCGTTCGGGAGGGTCCGCTCCACAAGCCGAGAGGCTGGTACATCAACTGACACAAAGTCCGAAGTTGATGTATCCAAAAGTTCTGTATTGTCAACAGGAACTCAACGTCGCAGACGGCGCGTCAATCGGACGCCCGGTCTGAGAGATATTGGCTTTTTCGTCCCAGGGGCCCGGTTGGTTTTTAAGGCAAAATCAATCCGACCGTACTCCACCTGCGTCCAAACCTCTGGAGGAGTGAGCCAAAAGATCCGTCTCACTTAGAGGAATTCAACGAAGTCGACGGCACGTCAATCGGACGTCCGTAGCTCAAGATATGAGCGTTTCCGCTCCGAGGGCCTGGTTGGTTTCGTGTACGAACCAACCCGGCCGAACCCCAAGTACTCTGAAACCTTGAGTGCGATATACCGAAACGACCGTCTTGATCCAAGGATCGTGTTTCCACTGACGGCGAGTCGTTTGGAGGCCCGTAGCTCAAGATACAGGTATTTGACAGAAAATGGTCCGAAGACGGGGGGTCCGGGCCCGGGCCGACCCGGTCCGACCCGGTCTGATCCGGTCCGACCCGGTCGGACCGGTCTGGCTCGGCCAGCCCGGCCCGGCTCGGCCGAGCGGCCGAGCGACGCGGGGGGGAGCCGCCGCCCCCGCGTGACACCCCCGCGGCACCCGCGGGGTGTCGCCCTGGACAACCCGAGTGATGCGGGGGGAGCCGCCGCCCCCGCGTGACAACCCCGCGGCACCCGCGGGGTGTCGCCCTGGCAGCTGGACCCGCGCGGCCGCGGGTCCATTGGCCGCCGCCACCGCCGCTCCCGGCTGCCGGCGCCGCTGCGCCGACGACCCGCGTCGCCGACGTGTTCCGCGGGCCACCGAAATCGCTCCAGTGGTCCGATTCTGTTCCCGTCTGCGCCGCTGCTCCTCCTGGGACTCGTTCTTCACTGCGGAACCACCAAATTTCTGTTGCGTCACGTTCCGTCGTCGCCCGTCAAATCCGCACATCAACGAAGAACGGAAGAGGGTTGTCGGGCCGTGTTCGTTTGGCCCGCACCCTCCGCGTTAGAGATAAACAACGGGAGAAACAAAATTCAACACATGAATTCGACAATTTTAATAAATTAAAATTGTTCTTATTGTCCGGTTCTTTACTTTTAAAAGGAACGATCACGGGAAAAAGGAAATAAATTCACAACAACCCCTACCTCGTAGTCGTCGACGTACGCATGTTCTTCGCGGATTTGTTCGTCGCGGAAGGGGGTCGCGTCGTCGCGGAATCCGGCGTTGAGTCAGAAAACTCAACGGACCAAGAAACAACAGATTTAATAAAATTAAATCCGTGTTTTATTAAAAAAACACAAGAGAGATTTAAGATAAATCGGGAGTCTCTTACCTCAAACAGCAGATCGAAGATTCTTTGCGGAGGAAGAGACGTCGCAGAAGAACGTTGCAGGAAGGGAACGTCGGCGTCGCGGAACACGGCGTTGCATCGTCGACTTCCACGGGTTCGGCGTTCTTCGTTGGAGTCCGGCGTTCTTCGCATTCTTCGCGAAGGAGGTGGAAGGTTCAAGAACTCTGACAAAACCTCTCAACGAGTAATCCTCCAAAAAGACTTGTTGGTCTTTTTTTATTATTACGCCAACAAACGAAAAAAGGTAAGTAACGACCCATTAATTCGTTGTATTAATTCAACGAAAGTAACAGCTCATTTAATTCACGAAATAAACCGCCCAATTAAATGGTCTGTTAAGAATTTAAGAAAATGTGTCAGTTGACTTTCATAATGATGAGTTTTCGCGGGTGCGTTACTTAGCGGAAAGAAACGGCGGGGCTCGTGCGGGCCCCACCTCACAAATATCCTACCAAGGGGGTAGGATATTTCTGGATAGCACCTTATCTGTTTCAACTCAGTTTAAGCCGCTTTTAAGTGGCTTCAAGTGGCTTCCAAGTGGCTTATGTGAAATAAAATAAAGTTGTCGCAAAATTATTTTATTTCTTAACTTTAAGCCCGAAAATTAAAAAACCACACCCGAGAAAACGCAACTCCGGAAGCGGCATTTCTAAGCAAATACCGGCGCTGTGATTTCATCGGTGCCCTCGGAATTCGATTCCGGGCACCGGTTCAAAAGTTAGAAAAACCCGCTCGTCCGTACCCGAGCCAAACTTCGGAAAATGATTCCGGGCACACCGGGCCTCGGAATCAGGTGCCGTCAGAAACTGCGTTCTTCTAAAATTCCAAAGAAAATTAAGAAAAAAAATTTCCTTAAAATTTACGGGTCTTTACATTATCTATCCAAGTAACACTCTTTGGTGTCCTCCTATTTTGTTCAAAAGGAAGAATGATAACTGATTAATATTATATATGGATTAATAAAAGATGAACTATATCACTGTGAAGGGTAGGTATCCATTGACATGGATAAGTGATCTATTTGATCATATAAAGGGAGAATTATGGTTCTTCAATATTGATCTATGGTTAGTTTATTAGTAGTTATGGGTTATATTGTATGATATACTAAAGAAGGTATTTTAGTGAATGTTTTTGATATATTTTCACCTTGTGATTCTATTCAGGCATTCAAATGCACTAGTGGTGATCATGAATCTCATGAACAAAATTTTCTATCCCTACCTAGAATCCTTTGTTATAATGTTTATTGAAAATAATATAGTATATTATTGAAACTATGAGTTTCGTGTCAAGCACCTAGAGATCATGTTGAGTACACTTTATGTGCATTGGTCATATGCCAAGTTTTCAGTGTCACTTTTAGATTTAAGATGTTCTCTTACTTGGGAATATTGTATCAAATTCAGAAATTTATAATGATCCAAATAAAAGAATTTGGTGACATCATAGGATTTGTCTAAGAATGGGTTTGAGGTTAGGAGTTTCCTTAGTCTTTCTAGGTGTTATAGATAGTTCATTCATGATTTCTATCATTTAAAAGCACCTATGATATACTTGACCAAGAAGAGTGTGAAATTTGTGTGGACTAATCAATATAAAGTTACATTTCATGGGTTGAAATAAATATTGACATCTTCTTTGATTCTGATTTTTTTAGACCTAGGGAAGGTTTATACCGTGTATTGTGATACCTCTTGGGTAGGACTGGGAGTTGTGTTGATTCATGATGATAGAGTGGTTGATTATAGATACCATCCATTATAATCTTATATGTGGAACTACTCTACCCATAGTATGGAGTATGTTGTAGTGGTATACTCATTAAAGTGTATGAAGATTTTCCTTTTCAAGGGAATTTTTTTATCAAAACACACCATAAGAGTGTGTGATAAATTTTCTCCTGGTTATACCTAAACCCATGGTAAAGGATTTGAGTTGAGTATCTAGATACATTTTACATTGATATGGTGTATTCCAAAAGAATGGGGGATGTCATGGAAGACACTATAAGAAGGAAGACACATGAATAGGTATTTTTGTAGTCTAATGAGGAGTTGGGGTTGATGTCACCTTTCATGGAATAGTGACTGGATGTTGAGAAGGGGAAAAATTAAACCTTTTCTCCCTTATCCATCACCTATTCACTAGTTAATTATGTAAAATCCATCAAGGAGTTCGATTAAAATTATTTCATGATGTGGGAATGGATCATGGGTGATAACCTAGTTTCATGATGGTCCTAAGGTTAGGATGGGGTGTTATACATTTAGGGAAGGGTGGTGGTTCCTAAGGACTTTGATACTTATCGATGGGTCGTTCACTTAGGGTTATAATGGTGTACTATGATATCAGGTTATAATTTTGGTGGCCTAGAATAAGGAAGGATATAGAGGGATTTGTAGCTCATTTAATGACCTACTAGAATATAGAGATAACAGTGGTCAAGAGGTTTTATACATCCACTTCCAATGCCTGTATGGAAGTGAGATTAGGCAACCATGGATTTCATCACTAATCTCCCAAAACACATGAGGGGTCATGATGCAGTATGGATTGTGGTGTACTATCTAATGAAAGTCACATATTTTTTACCTATCTATAATTCACATTCGATGGATGAGCTAGGAAATCCTTATGTATGGGAGATAGTATGACTTCATGGTATTCCTATGAGAATTGTATTAGATTGAGATTCACATTTTACATTAATATTCTTGTAGATTATATAGTAGATCATGGGATATCAACTAAATATGAGTAAAATCAATCACATATATATAGATGGGAAGTCTTATAGGATGATTCAGACCCTTGAGAAAATTCATCAGGCTTGTGTGATAGATTTTAGTGGAGCATAGGATGACCATCTATCCTTGGAAGATATATCATGTAATAAATAATTTTAAATTTTGATCTAGATGTATCTCTAGGAGTCCTTATAGATTCACTCATTCTACTTACCCATGTACTGGTTAGAGGAACATGAGTCAGTGATCATTGAGTTGAGCATGGTGCAGGAGACCACCAAGTTAGTGTAGTTGATTATGAATAGATTGGTTTCCACTCAGAGTAGGTAGAACTCATATGTTGACTAGAGGAAATGACCCCTAGAGTTCATTGTGGTGGTAAAGTTATTCTTAATGGTATCAATTTGTTTATGGAATTAGTGTCTAAGGAATAAAGGGAAGCTCATGCTATGATTTTTCAACCCATTCATGATTATGGATTAGAAAGAGACTATAAAATACTGGTTTGCACTTCCTCTATGGAATCGAGGTATAAATTTCATGCTTCACATTTCATAACTCCAGAAGTATGAGTTGAACCTAATGTACATGATTGACATTGATAACATAGAGTTGGAGGCAAACATGTAATTTAAGGAACACCTGAGGTATATCATCAACCAAAGAGAAAATGTGTTATAAGGGAAGATAATGCATCTCTACCATGTGTTGTGGATATATGGGCATATATAAGAGGAGATATAGGAGTGGGAGTTAGATGTATTAGCCCAGTATCTATAGATATTTTGTGAGGATCCCTTGGGATAATTCTTCCAGATGATAATACCTTGGGGATCTATAGTGACCACTAAATTTCAAGGTTCAATTCAGATCTTGTTTTTCATTTAAGTTATTTAATATTATCTAATTTTAGATACGATTAGGTTGTGTAAAGATATTGTGATGTTTCGTATAGGTGTATTCATGGCCTTACTAGTTCAAAACAATTGTATAGGACACTGGGTACCTATTGAGATTTCCTAGGTCCTAATAGACCCTTGAGCCCCACTGTCTGGCCGGTGGGGCTAGGACGAGAACCAAGAATGGGAACCAATTACCGAGAAAGGAAAAAACGATTACCTGGTGGATTTTTTATCAGTTTTTTAGGGTATTTCCCATAATTTCTACTCTACCATTTTTCTTAACCTCATATACTCCTCCCCCAACCCTCAATTTTCTAGAACTCTATTGTTGAGGCCTCCATGATTCCTTATGTTCTCCCATACTCATTTCAGAACAAAATTTATAACCATTTATTGAGTTGGTATTCTCTAGAAGATTTTAATCCCTGGGAGCACTGGATATAGATTTATTTCACTATTTCTTCTTCCTATATCTCAAATCCCTAAATTTAAGGGTTTGTGTTAGTTTTTCTAAATATAGAGAACTAGGCTTGAATATGGTGGCATTTTTTGGTAAGTGATCTCTCCAAGGATTAATGTAGGATGTTCTTACCATGTTATGGTGATTTTATGAAATTTCATGGGATTTTGGGCCTAAAAGTGTGTGTGTTTGTGTGTGTTTGTGTGGAATTCATCAGTATAAGGCATCAAATTGACTGGATGGGTCTATGTTGATGGTATTGGCCTTGTGAAGGGTGGTTATGGGTGTTATGGATTTTATATAATGAAGCTATGTCAAGTAAAACGTGTGGGTGTGGGATTGTCTGTTTTATTTATATAAGCATAGAGTGAGTTCCTTAGGATTGTCAGTAGCACCATAAGCACTATAGATTGGCTTGTGGATATGTGAAGAAACCCTCTTTAATTGTGAAGGGATTGAAATTTGAAATCTTTGTATGAAATGTTGAGATTGGTTGTAGTTAGGGAGTGTCCAATAGGTAAAAACTATGGGATTGGGGCAGAATTGTGGTGTAAGCATGGGTTGTTTGACCAAGTGGCTTCAATTGTTTATTTTTTCCTTGCTTATTGTTGTATTTTGTGTTATAATGGAGCTATACATGGAACCATAACTCTAAGGAGGGTGTCAGTTCAACTCACACAATAGGTTGGCTATGTTATTCCCTCCATGGAACATTTCATGTGATGCTCAATATACATGTAACCTAGACACGGGGCCTTGCCTTTAAGGAGTGTGTTGGTTCGTTGTGAACTAGAGATTGGTTATGTTATGACCTCCTATGATTGCTTACTATGTGACAATTGGAGGAGGAACATAACCATGGGTCCACACCTATAATGATGGGACAGTTCACCTTATGTGGGAGTTTTGATATATTATGCCCTTCTCATATAGTTTCTATTGATGATTGTGATTGGTTCATGGTATGGAAAAGTTCCCTTCTTCAGAAATTGATCACATTAGGTGTGAACAGGGTTTGTGGACGCCTGGATAGAGTATGATGAACCAATGTGGGTGAATGTTTTATTTTTTTATTTAATTTCTTATAAATACATGCACTCTTATATATATTTTTACACTTGTTCTAAATACCCATTGGTGGTGTCCTACTATGTTTATTACTCCCACCCTGTGCAGGTGCCCTAATGAGTGTATATAATTTGTTATCAAGGATCCAGGAAAGGGGAATGCCCTGATTTTGTTCGATTGTACTGGTGAAGATGGATGGAAAAGGTCAATATTAGGACACAATATGGGATTTTTTGTAGAACAACCTCCATATTCTTTTTTTTAATGGCCTGAAGGCCTTCAATTTTTATTATTTTTGATAATCCTCGTTTTAAGGGTTAATGGGGAACCCTTACATGGATCGTAGGCTTGGTGATAATTACATGACCTAAAGGTCTTAAAGGAAATCATCCCAAACAGACTACTTGGAACTGCCCCTCCCCAGTATATATTGTGATGTCGACTCTCCACCTTTGCATGGCTGGTCGGTTAATTGTCTTGTGCAGAGATGCACAGGCCTAGTACCGATGGAAATGTCAAACCCTCTTATTCTTCCATGTCCAGTTAGCTCTTCTCTGGTGAATGTGTCTGCTCTGATCCTCATCTGGAGCCTTGTTCCTTATACGTCTGCCTGGTTCTATCTGCATTACAAGTGGCCTGAAGGCCTTGAGGTGGCCCGAAGACCTTGAGGTGGCCCGAAAGCCTTACTAGCCTGAAGACCTTGGGTGGCCCGAAGATCGAAACAGGTGAATAGTTCTGGTTGCTACATTACCAAATAGTTCATGCTACAGTGCCTGCTACAGTACCCCCAAAAACATGTCTTCGCTTGGATTTGATCTCAGGTCTCTTAGATGCACTTGAAGAGTCCTCACCAACTGGGTTGCAGCTCATGTGCACCTCCATATTCTTTTGTTCTTTTGGTTATTGCATGTATTGATCTACCACCTGTAGGGATCATTTTTGACTAGATGTCTGACTGGCATAGTTCATTTTGATTACCTGTAATGTTGCTATATTGTTAGCTTGTAGTTCAGATTCCATAATTTCTTTTATTTCTTATTACTGCTGCCATTGTTTATATTATTTATGGCCATCTAATATCGAGGGAATAATCTCCCTAATGTATATTTCAAGCCCTCGCCACTAGTCGATAACCTATTTCATATGTGTAGGTGTGAAAGAGGACATGTATCACTTCGGCTTGGACCCGATGAATTGATCCAGGGAATTATATAATGTCTATGTATTTTGAATTAATCATCTAGATGATGAATTTATGGAATTTTGAATGTTTTTTATATTCATGAAAATTCATTTAATGAATGATAAAATTTATTTCTTTGAAGAATGATATATTTCACACATGAGGGGAGAATGGAGAACTTATTTTTTTACCAAAGGATTAAATATAAATGCACATTTTATTTATCATTGATGGATATACACATACATGTGCATCTATTCTTTGCAAATAATATGAAGTATTATTATAATAAATTTGATACAATTTAATATTTTTATCATACTTATTGAGACTTAATGGGTATAATTTATTACTTATTAATAAATTCCAAATTGAATTCATTTTTCTATAAAATGATAAATTTTTCTCATGGACATTGTGTATGAGTTAAATGATATTATGAATATATATAAAAATCCACACTTGAATCGTGTTATACAACTTTGTTATAAAGATAAAAATCATTTAAAAATAAAAAAAAAATATAATTAATGGTGTCAATATGATAACTCATGTTCCAAAAAGAAAGATGAAGTTCAAGTATTCCATGAAAAAAAAAACATAATGATGCAAATGAAGAGATTTTAATTGAAATCAAAAACCCTGAAGGTTTTGAGAATAATTATATCTCATTTTATTTTTTTATTACAATAAAAATATGAAATAGAAAATGTCGAAGAAATACTTCCATTCTTAGTGGAATATGATATTATGAATGAGGACGATGATCTTAAATGAAGACCTATTGTTAAATAACTATCCTGATTTTATGAGTAGGATTTGAAATTGTGGTATTCTTTTTCACTAATCAATGATTTTTCCCTAATTTTTTTTATAATATTTTTAGTGTGGAAGCTTCTAATAGGCATGTAATTCAATTATTCTAAATTCACTTGTTTTCCCACAATTGGGTTTTTTAGTGCACGTCAGATAAGACATCATTAAATTGATGACGCCCAAAGGAGGTGTGTTATGAATAATTATTATATTTATGGATTATAAAATTCCCATATAAATTTCTTATTTAAAACATGATAATTTATTGCTTGGAAACTCACCCTCCTGATCTCTTAACTATCCTTCTCAGGCAGTGGAATTTGCAAACACTAAAAGAACCCCCTCACTTCCCATCATGGTTCGACCTCATCGAACGACCGACGACACTACAACCCTGCCTTCCTCTTTCCCTCACCTCTTTGTTTCTTCACCTTCTCACCTCCCTCTTTGTGTGCATGCCACCGTAGATGGTGTCATCAAGCCACTTTCACTGCCTTTCCGGTCTGTTTGTGAGGTGTGTGTTTATTTAAATGTAATTGTACCCCCAAACACCTAATATATAAATAACAAAAAATTTACTGAGATTTAACTGTTATTATATCATGCATTACTTCTATTAAAGTAATATGAAAATATAACTAAAACTATCACTCATGCCTCCCTTTTTTAAGGGAGGGTGCCCTGAAAATCCTTTTGGAATTCCAATTTTGCAAGAATAATAGTATATTATTATAAATTATTAATTAATAATAATAAATATTAATTATTATTAATTACTGATAAAGAATGACAATAATAACCAAATAATAACTAGTTATCAATATTTTACTATTAAATATTTACAATTATCAATTATATATTAATTAGTATATAAAAAAGTGAATTACTAATTAATAATATTAATTACAAATAAATATTAATTCCAAATTAATAATATTAACAAATAGCTTATTTATTACAAATTAATTCTTAATAGTTAATAGTTATTATATAATTAGTAATAAAATAATATTTAATTACTACTTAATAATATTAATAATAACTAAATAATAATTAACTATTAATAGTTACTATTAGACATTAATAACTATTAATTAAGAATTAATTAGTAGATAAATAATATTAATTACTAATTAATAATATTATTTCCAAAAAATATTAATTACTAATTAATAATATTAATAAATACTTAGTTAATTACAAAGTAATTATTAATAACTAATAGTTTTAAATGAATTAGTAATTAAATGATAATTAAAAAAATTAATGTTATTAATGTTATTAAAATGATAACTAACTATTAATAATTTCTATTAAATATTAATAATTATTAATTAATAGTTAATTAATAATTAAATTATATTATTTACAATTTAATTATATTAATTTCTAATAAATGTTAGCTACTAATTAATATTAATTACTAATAAGTATTTAAAATTATTATTTAGTTACTAATTAATTATTATAATTTTATTACGAATTATTAATTAACCGTTTACCTACTAATTAACTAAAAATTATCATTAATTATTATTAAAAAATTACTAATAAATATTTCAAATTACTATTTAATTTATAACTATTAAAAATAATAATTATTTAATTAATAATTAATTAATACTATTAATAAACTTAGTAAAAATAACTTCAAATTATTATACATAAATGAAACCTTAGGATGGGGCCGCCTGGCGATCGCACTGCTGGCTCGGTATCAAACCCTAAATCGGATTCTCTTCCAAGGAGGAGCAATCGGTATGTGGTCATTAGGAACTGTTTATAGCGTGCAAAAAGACTAGGGCGAGAGATCTGTGAGGAAAGTAGGTGGGTGGCAGGTTTAATGGATCTTTTGACCGATGAGCATTCACTGGCATTAATGATCTTTTGAGTGGAAGAACTATCAGGAAGGGGAGTGTCGCTCATGTCGTTGCTGATCTAGGAGCCGTGGAGGAAGGGCTGGAGCGGTGTAAACACTCAATTGTAACGAGGCTTGTTTTACCGAAAGGCTCCATAGGAAGAAATCTGGACGAGCTCACCAAGCGTTTGAGAGATTATTGGGGGTTTGATGACTGGAAGTTGCTGCCTTGCATCGCAATTTCTTCCACATCATTTTTCCGTCTGATTACTTGAAGCGAAGAGCCTAGGGTTTTGGCTCGCTGTCTCTCGTGCCATGTACTTTTCACATTCACGAGTGGGATTCACATTTTAATCCCTTTGATTTTAGGAGCACCCGAGCCCAAATTTTAGGTTAGGATGTTTGGCTTGAACTGGATATACTGTCATCCCAAGATTTTGTGGGATATTGCGTCTTCAATTGGGATACCGATTAAATTTGATAAAGAAACTGAGTGAACTAGATTCGGGCATTTTTCCTGCATTCATGTCAAGATTGAACTGGATATACTGTCATCCCAAGATTTTGTGGGATATTGCGTCTTCAATTGGGATACCGATTAAATTTGATAAAGAAACTGAGTGAACTAGATTCGGGCATTTTTCCTGCATTCATGTCAAGATTGACCTTTGTGAAGCCTTGATTGATCAGGTCATCCTTTATACATCGGATGACAACATTTCACTCAAAACTACGCATAAGATGATACCAGGGTTTTTCTCTGGCTGTAAGATTATTGGACACAAAGATGATGACTGCTGCAGGGCTTTTTCCTGTGAGTTTTGTCATTTGAAGGGTTAGTCTACTGAAACGTCCTGGAGAAAGATTAAAGTTGACGAAGAGAAAGTCAAGAAGAAGTTGGTTGCCCCTGCGGGGGCTGTTGAAAATCTAAGGATTTTCTCGTTGCCTTCCTCTTAGTGCCGCTTTGGGTGTTCAAGCATTTGATGATATAACAAGGAGCATGGCTCTTTGACTAACAATCCTGGTGTTCTGAGCATTGGGGATGGTGTTGGAACTTCTCATGATGTTTGTGTGGGCAGTGAGCAGCTTGCTTATGCTAAAGATCAACTAAAGGCTGAATTTGGAAAGAGCTTCTCCATGGCACCTGTTTCTTTGGCTAGGGAACAGGATGAATCCTGCTCTGGTTCACACATGCAGCAACCAGATGAATCTGAAAGGGTCAAGAGTGTACTAAAGGACATGGGGCAGGCGAGTCAAACTGGTTTTACCTTCAGGGATTCCATTGTCAAAGGATTAAGGGGGTGCGGGGGAACCAAAATAATGATGGAATGGAGGATGACTAGATTGACAGTGAACTTTCTGTACAAGCAGAAGTGGATCGTAAATTACGGCAGGAGTATAAGTTAGTCTCTTCCAAAGGCCGCAAAGGGAAAACGAAAAAAGATGATGCTAATCCAATGGCCAAGAAAGGTTCACCCTCCATTGGTTCTGATCAGGTCATGGTTACTGATCCGGCACAGGGTAAGATGAATATGGATGTGGCTAGGGATTTTGCAGACAATATTGTGTTTCCTGATTGCAGACCTGTGGCCTCCCAACAAGAGCTGGCAATTTCTCCTTTGGTATTGCCAGTGTCTCCTAAGAACCCGCAAGACAGTGTAGACATTGTTGCTCATGGTTTTAAATCTACAAAACATTCCAAGTCAGGCACCTCCAAGGTGAAGATGATGGATTCACCAAATTCACCCTCACCCTCAGTCCATCTTACTGATGGTAAGATGCAATGTTTGGTCCCCATCATTAATTCGTTTGATACATTTGACCCCCTGGATGTTTCTGTGGTTCACAAATCTCTAGATTCTTGTGTATTTGTTGATGCTGGAACGAAACAAAATGGTGAATTCAAAAATTAATGGTTGTGTTTTCAAGCAATGATGATGCCTCCAGGGAGGAGGATTCAAATGATGATGCAGATGTGGAAATCTGCTAAAAGTTGGAGAAGGGGGCAATGTCCTTGCGACTGAGGAGTTCGAGGGACCTATCTTCACATGTTCCTTCGATCTCAGACTCAAATTTCGGAGCACCTTTCTCCTGACTTGGGCTTTGCTTGAGGAGAAAGACTCGGCTCATTTAAAAAAATAAACAAAGATGGCTTGAGAAAAATCCACTGTAAATTTGGATTTTGATGGCCTTTCTTGCAATACTGATAATTCTGCTTGGCAGCGGTGTCTTGTGACATCTCTGTTTACTTTTGAGTTTGATAACTGGCCGGTGTCTTATTGGAATGGTCATCTTTATGGGCTGTCTGGTTTTGTTGCATCTCGGTAACAGGTTCAAGATGAAGCTATCCTGTTATTGCTTGCAGATATTTTCCACACAAGGGTTTACTTCAAATGGGCCTGTTTGTAATTGATGTGCTGATGTTGGCAGTTTCTTGAATCTGGATTTGCAGGCTTAATTCAGATTTGGGGATAAAAACCTCACTTTCATGACAGTGTTGATGTTGAGGTGTTGCAGCGTATGGGGATTGAAAGCGTGAAGACTGGATGGTTTGGGTTGGTGGCAGGTTGATGTTCGGATGACTCTAGAAGCTGCATATGATGAGTGGTGCATATGGAAACAGTGTTGGGATCTATTTATTGAAGCCATTTGCACGCTGAACTTGGATTAGATTGGTGTGCCAGGGAGTAGATTGTTGGCTGCTCATGCATTTACTACACTAGTGCAAGCAGAGGTGGTGTTCTAACACTGGTGATATTATTTTGATCTTGTTTGGTGTCTTGGTTGTTGTGGAAACGCCGAGAGTCACGTCAACATAGGTTTGCAGATGAAGAAAAAGACGGAAACAAAAGAAGAAGAATAAAATGAACAGACACATCGATTTACAAAGTTGGGGAATAATCTCTATGTTCACAGAGAGACAGAAATATCACTATAATTGAGATTCCAATTAAAGTGAGTGAGTTTCAAGCACACAAAACCCTAGCTCGAAATGAGTTCATAAAGAAGACGATACACTATTTCACCAACCGCACAGAAAGTCCGATGTGTTATAGTGTCACAACCACCCAAGTTTAAGCTGCTACAAAGGTTGGTGGTTGAAAGTCTGAGGAGTTACAGTATCGTTGTCTCCAAAGTCTGTGCTTTTACATTGCCCTATCGGTGTCGCCTGGTCAGCCCTGCAGTGTCATGCCAAAGTTTGCACTGCTACAGTGTTCTGTCGGTGTCATCTGACCAGCTCTGCTACAGTTGGCCAGAGTTGGTATGGTTCCCCAAAAATTGGGTCGGGGGCCTTTGGCCCTTGGAGCAGGGTTGCGTTGCCCCCTGCAACCCCCAACGAGTTCACTGCTGAGCTCGACCTACGAGAGTTGCGTTCTGGTGTGCAATATGGGCCGCTAGCATTCAACTCAATATCTTCCAAACGGATTAGGCTACACCAATCCAACATTGGTCATTTATTTGGACACTTTGTGTCATGTAATCCTTGACATTGAGGTTGGGTGCGTTTTTTAATAAAATTTTGTTCGTCCATGTTGGGTGAAACACCATGTTTCAAAGACACGTCCCTTATGTCCATCATTGAATTGGATCACATGTTAGCTTCCATGTTAATAGATATGGATCTCAGGATTGAGAGGTAGACTTTATAGTTAAAGAGGGCAAGTTCAATCTTCACATACAAATGCTCAACTTGCGAGTCGAACCAGCCATTAATATCATGGATGAGGTCTTGGGCAACCTCTCTCGTCCCTTCACCCTTGGTGGAATAGAGGTGCAAATTTTTTTAATCCTCACTCGTCACATTCCTCGGATGATGCAGTGCCAAAACTTTCATAAGCGGTCTTCATAAACTTAGGAAAAGGGGAGGGGTGAGGCCTACCCTCTTTTACAATGTCACCATCACCTGTCCTTGGAGGATGACACAGTGGAACCTCTAATTAAAGAGGAGAAACATGATGGATCTACAGTAGCATGGATCCTCTAGCAGAGCATAGTTCTGGAGAGATATCCTCCGACATTCTTATAATATTACCCCGTTGAGAAGTGGTACATGAGAGCACCTTGTTTTGCCCATGAGAACTCCTGTGAGTCTCAATATTAGGTTGCACTTGTTGAGTGCTTGGGATCTGGATTTCCTGGATAAAATTTATATATATATATATATATATATATATATATATAATCAAACTAAAAATAATTAGTTTTTTAGTGGAATCCAAATACATTGGAGCCTTCAACACCTTCAACCCTTTCCCTGGACTAAAGTTGTTGAAGCATTCAACGCCTTTTAGTGTTTTTCAGATTGTCAAAAGGTGATGAAGACTTTAATGCCTCTCCACACCAAACTTTAATAAAATTAAAAACTTATACCTATTTATATTATTTTTTTTCAGAAAAAAACCCAGAAAAAACCCCCAATCAGAGCCTTCACTCACTCCCCTTCTCTCTCTTCCCCCATCGCGCTCACTGCTCACCACCATACATTACTGACAACCCACTCTCCCAACAACCGTGGGTGCCCCCAAGGTGAGGATTTTTTAATAATAATTACAAATAATTTTTATTAATGTTGATATAATGATTTTTTTTACAATTTGTTTATAATTATTCAGAAATTATTTGAATCATGGTTGGGTATTAATTCATTCCTTCATCTAGGATTAGGGATCTCTTGGTAGGTTATAATCATCACATGTTTTTATTTTATTTTCTTTTATACTGATTTAATTTATTTATGATATGTTTGTTTTGGTTGATTATTTGATCACATTTTCATTCTATAAATTTATATTTACATTATATATTTGTGCTTTCATTTCACCGGTATGGTTTTTATTTTATACAGATTATTAGTTTTTTATTCATTATTTTTAAAATAAAAAAATTGTAAAACATTAATATTATTTCTACCTAAAATTTTCTATTTCCAATTGATAGATAATTTGTTAAATTTTACTTCTATTTTTTTGGAAGGGTTCCTTAGCCACAACACCCTAAGATTATTTATTGAAAAAAGAATTATAGAAGTTTGAAGAACTAAGTTTTACAACAATCACTTTCTTAGAGGGAGATTAGATCGGAAGGAAGATCATCCAACAAAGTAAGATTCGTTTCAATTCCATTGTTGGCAAGACTATTCGCCACATAATTTGCCTCCCGATAAACTTGTGTGATGATGTAATTGATGTCAGAGCAAGAATATATACATTCCATCCATCAAGTCGTCAACCTCTATGAAAGATGCAAGGTACCGTTTCTTATAGCTTGAACAATGGCAGTAGAATCACTTTTAAGCCACAAATTATTTCAGACATTGGATTTTACAAAGGACACTGCATTGATGACTCCAATAATTTCAACCTCAAGAGACGAAGTCAATATGCATGATCCATAGAAGCAACCAATAATTTTCTCACTATAATAATGGTAGACAGCTCCACATCCCGAGGGGCCAGAGTTCCTTTGGAAGTGCCATCAAAATTAATTTTAATATAGTTTTGAAAAGGGGGTTTCCATAAAATTTCCAAGGTCCCAACTGGTGGCATGAACTTCCTAGTGATGCCCAGTCTTCTAGGTGTTAATTTATATATATATATATATATATTTCTTTATTTCTATTAGAAAAAATACAAACACCTTTTAGTAGTGAAAAAAATACCCCTTACGAGTGTTTTTCAAGAGCTCATAAAACTGACGCTGATAAAAGGTTTATGTTTTTTTGTCAGTACTTATAAAATTTCCCTATTATCATTGTTATTTTTATCATTGATAAAAACATTTTTTATCGGTGCTAGTTTTAACATTAACGAAAGGTTTTGTTATAGGCATTAAATTTTAACACTACCAAAACCTTTAAAAACATTTTTTAAAAAAAATGAGGTAAAAAGTTTTTTGTGCAACCACATCATCTAGTGGAAACACAAATACAAAAGCCGCTCGCACTCATGCAACCTGGTTCACACAACACCGTATATGTGCAACTCATCATGTGTGAAATTCTAAATTAATTTGAAACTATTGGGATTCAAACCCCTGTTATATACATTCCCAGCAAGCAACCTTACCACTAGCCTATACGGTTTTGTTATGTAATGATATACTTATATATTTATATATATATGTATATATTTTTTAACACATGCATATTTTAATATACAAATATATATGTACATATATTAGAATATGTATACTTATATATATATTAATATATATGTGTTTGTAGATATAAAATTATATATATATATATTATATTTATATATTTTTTTTGAAAAAAAACTATATATTTAAATAAATTTTTGTGTGTTTAATTTGATTTATATATTTTAATAGACATGTTATATGTAGATACACTTATATATTTATATTTTTAAACATTTATTTATATAACTAAATTTTAATATGCAAATACATGCAAATATGTTTATATATATTTTTGTAAATAACACTACTATTATAAAAAAGGTTAATTTTTAGTACCATAATTTCAATATGAATGTAAGTTTTGGGTGTATTTAGACACCATCCAAAAAAGATAAGAAGACCCTCTTAAATTAAGTTGAAATTTCATCAAATGTTCTAAAATTTGGATTCCCTAACTTAAAACTTAGTTTTGAATGACCTTTGCACCTCTTTTCACCAAGAAAAAATGGGCCCAAAACCCACTATAGTAGATGTTGTATATCTCTTCACAAGCTTCAATTTAAAAGCTCGCAGAGCCTAAACGAATACTTAGATAAAAAGTTATGGTTGTTTTAAATTTATGTTCTATTTTTAACTTCTCTTATGGTACTAGTTAATTGATTAATATTTTCGATTACAAAATTTTTATTAAATATGTGTTAATCAATATTGTAACAACCTCGACCCCAGTAGCCCAGAGTCGGTGGTTGGTTTATTACAATGAAATATATACAATAGATCACATCGCCAATGATTGACCAGTTTGATAGTCTTGAAGAACTAGATACATACATAGAGATCTCTTATTACATTGACAATTAAACATAGAACATAACAAAGGAAAATAAGCTTCTTTCTTGACACTTATTCAATGATTTCATCTTCATAACATGGGGAAGGAAAACAAATAAAAGAGTGAGCTCAAATGCTTAGTAAGGGTTAGGTACAATAGAAGATAACTTGAATCAATGAGTATAATCAAAATGGTAAAGTAAATAACTGAAAAACACATGCCAATTAATAAATTGAGAATAAAAATGCATCTATAGATTTTGTCGTAGTGAAAATCCTTTGGATAATAATAACTGATTACTGAATGAAGAAAATGCTTAATTATTGGACATCATGTATCTGATACATGAACCATTATACCGTCAAGACGGTTTAAGTCTATGGGTAAAAACCTTTCTGATTCTGCTTGGAAACAAATACGATGAGTTTTTCATCAACTAATTTCATCTCATGAGACTACTAATGCATCGAGGGACTATCTATAATTGGGCCCTACCCATAGGGCTTGCATTAACCACTCCCCAACCCATAGGGCTTGCATTAACCGATCCCCATCCCGTATCATACTAGTCCAAAACATTCCTCATATATTGAATGATTGATTTAATTAATAAATAATAATCCTTATCATCAAATATATGTAAAAGATGCAGATTTATTAATATTTCCCCAATTAAAACAACATTCAAAGTAAACACTGTATGTAAAAATGGTATACTAATTTAACAATAATCATACCCATGAAAGAATGGATTCAAAAAGGGAAATAAGCATGATTCATGATAAATAATGTCCAACTGAAATGAAAATGTGTAAAAAGAGTGTCTTAAGAAACTTTATAAATGAGCCATTTCAGTGCGGTTTTAAGGAAAATATTAAAGAGTCTTTAAAGCGGACAAATAATTAATTGTTTTCATAAAACCATAAATGAAAAAAAATCATAAAAAAAATGATTTTAGAAAAATATTGGTGGCTTAAAATAGACTATGAAGTTTACTTGAAAATGTGTAAGAAATTGTGAGTTCCCTTTAATTGGGCTTGATTATCAAGAGGAATTAAAAAAAGGGAACCCTATAAAACATGTATTTCCCATCAAAGAAAGAAGAATTGGGCTAGGTACCTATGTTTGGAACATACACTCAGAATTTAGGAGGAATATATAAGAAGAATTAAGAATTACATCAGGGTAAAGAGAGAGAAAGCGTATCCTGAAGGAAAAATGGAGGTTTGGGAAGAAACCTTTACCACTTTGCAAACAGTCAAACTGTATGCCCCATAAAATTAATGATCATCAAATAGAACATTGAATACCATGAAGATAAATTTATTCATGATATGATACATCAATGGTCAATATACATACACTACACACAATAAATAGTGGTGAATAAAGCATATTTCACAGAAATAAAAGTGAGATGAGAAAAACTCTTACCTTAGGTTCGACTTCCTTTAAACTTGTCTGAACCTCCTATATAGTGGTTTTAAACATATTATTGATTTATAATAGAATAATATTAATATTTATGATATCATATAGGATCCCTTATAACATTTTACCACTCATTTATTGATAATATTTAACCATTTCACTATTTCAGGTGTTAATTGCATTGTTTCTCATGCTTGTTTTTTCATAAAAGTCCTAGTTCTCTTGAATAGGTTATCTATCCAACATTTCCAGAATAACATTAAAGTCATAAATATCATATTTAATCATTAAATTCATTTTTAGAACTACTCTTGAATGTTGAACAAAGAAAACGAATTTCACCGTGCATGGAGACGGTAAGACGTACGTATGCACGTGCGATGCTTTCGTTTTTCGTAAGATGGATAAAAGGTAGAATATAGTTGTTTCATAATCATAATAAGATCTGAGTATATAGATGATATTGGATTTATTATTTTAGAAGGGAAACAACACATGAAGAGGGAGTAAAAGAAGAAATGAATTTGAATGAGTTGGTAAGGACAATTACCTCTTCATTGGCGGGCTTCCTTTAGATATCTTCTTAAGGGATCTAGAGATGATATTTTTGGAAAATCAGAAACTCCAGAACTTAGCTAAAGATGTTATGAGGAGAAATGGTCATAACTTGGTCGAGTAAAGTGGCTCAAGGTGGTGAAATTAAATGAAAGGAGTACTATTTTATAATTGAGGTGAGGGGCACCCTTGAAAATCCTCAAAATATTAAATTATAATAAATTCATTTTCTATCCAAATACAACCAAATTGCCAAGGATTCAAATATAAGATGAGATAAGTTTGCAATATCATCAACCAATAAAATTTTGACATGTTTTGGTTTTACTTTAAACCTTATCATTTTGATTGACTTTAGTTAACATAATTTAATTTTAATTATGGCAATAGTTTATTTAATATTAAAAGGTGGTAATTTGTACTTATAAAATGTCAATTGGACCATAAATAAATAATTTATTACATTGTCGACCAATTAATACTCAGTTTTTATTTTTAATTTTTTTAATGATTTTTAAATAATTTAATAATATATTATTCTGGTAAAATATCATTAGTGTCAATTTTGACACTATTAATTACTTTGGCCTTAAGGAAAACAAGACACCGAGTTAACTTCAAACCAAAATATTTAGCACACTCATAATATTTCACAAACATCCAAAAAATTCTTGGAGAACTATAATTAATTCAAATTATATTTATTTTTATATTTTTAATATCATTTATTTGATCGTTTCATTAATAAAATAATTACTGTATCATCATTGTAAAATTATTTGAGATAATTATTTCTTTTCTAAAAATTAAAAATAAAATTCCACGATTTAGATAAATCTGTTAGCTTTCTAAAGAATATATATAGTCTAAGATATCTTCTGAGTAACACCATAGTAAAAATATTATATTTTTTAAAATATGAATGAGATATTTTTGTCTTTTCCTTAAATAAAATATTATAAATATCATAAACTCGTCCAAAAGGTTCCAAAAACATATAAACAAATTTAAATAATGATAATAAGTTTGTCAAGTTCACAATTGACACTTGTATTCGTTCAAAACCACCCATTGTCCATATGTGGACACATAAGAGATATTTAAGACAAAGAAAGAGACATTTGTATTTTTTCTTTAATTTAAATAATATAAGTCATTATCATGGAAAAGTGTTCAATAAATGACTAAAATTCGAGCCTTAGATGTTACACTATGGGAAAAAATGACCTTTTGCGATGTGATTCTAATCCCGCCGCAAATACTATTAAATAATCATGTATTTGTGACGGGTAAACAAACCCGTCGTAAATATTATTGGTGCACCTTCCCACCAAAACGCGGGAATGAGTATTTGCGACGAGAAACAAGTCTTGTCGCAAATACCCTCAGACATTTAAAGGTATTTGTGACGGGATCATTCACCTGTTGCAAATACTCTGTCGGCAGCTGAGTATTGGGGACAGGACTCATCAAAACTAGTTTTTAATCGCCACATTTATTACGAGAACTATTTGTGGCAGTACTCATTGCAAAAAATACTAAGTGCGACAAGATCATTCACCCATCGCAAAAACTCTACAGCGGGTGAGTATTTGTGACGGGACCCGTCGCAAATAGTCTCGTTGCTACTAATCTAACCTATATATACCCTCTATAATTTTCTCTCTCCATTCAACAATTCACCTTTCCTGTCTTCAGTTCTTCCCTCCTTCAAGTAGAAGTATAAATTTTTACGGGGAAGAAAATTTTAAAGTTTGCAGCACACAAAAGCTTTATTTTTGAGGTATCTATGTAATGTTTTAATTTTTAATTTAATTTATTTAATTTATTAGATTTAAATATTATTAACTAGTTGTAATTAGAGTCCATTAGAAGTAATTATTTATAATTATAAGTAATTATTTATAATTAGAAGTAATTATTTATATTTAGCAGTAGTTATTTTAAATTAGTAATATTTAATTTTAATTAGTAGTAATGTTTATAATTAAAAAGAAAATACTTTTAATTTTCAATAATTAGTTTTAATTAGCGGTAAATAGCTATAATTAGCGGTAATCAGTAATAATTAACAGTAATGAGTAAAAAAGCAATAATTAGTATTAATTAGTGGTAATTAGTAAAAATTAGAGATACATCAAAATAATTATTTAAAATTAGTGTTAATTAGTAAAAAATTCTTATAAATTAACAAAATTAGTAATAATAAGGGGCAATTAGTAAAAATTAGCACTAATTAATAGAAATTGGCAGTAATTATTAATAATTAACAGTAATTAGTAAAAATAGTGGTAAATAGTATTAATTAGCGGTAATTAGTAAAAAAAAGTGATAAATCAATATAATTATAAAAAATTAGTGCTGATTAGTAAAAATTAGCAGTGATTAGTAATAATTAACAGTAATTAGTAAAAAATTGTAATAAACTAATAATAATTAGTAATAATAAGTGATAATTACTAGTAATTAGTAATAATTAACGGTAATTAGTAATAATTTGTAGTAATTAGTAAAAAATAGTGGTAATTCGTAAAAATTAGCGGTAATTAGTGAAAATTAATGATAATTAAAATTAATTAGCGTTAATTAATAATAATTACTACTAATTAGTAAGAATTAGTACTAATTAATAATAATTAGTAAGAATTAGTAATAATTTGTAACAATTAATAATAATTAGTAACAATTAGTAACAATTAGTAACAATTAGTAACAATTAGTAAGAATTAGTAACAATTAGTAACAATCAGTAATAATTAGTCATAATTAGTAATAAGTAGTGGTAATTAGTAATAATTAGTACTAATTAGAGGTAATTAGTAATAATTAGTAATAATTAGTAACAATTAGTGATAATTAGTGATACTTAATAATAATTAGTCATAATTAGTAAAAATTAGTGATAATTAGTAAAAAGTTGTAATAATTAGTAATAATTAGTAACGACTAGTAATAATTAGTAATAATTAGTAATAATTAGTAATAATTAGTAATAATTAGAAATAATTAGTGGTAATTAGTAGTAATTAGTGATAAATTGTAAAAATTAGTAAAAATTAGTAGTAATTAGTAATAAGTAGTGGTAATTAGTAATAATTAGTAATAATTAGAGGTATTAGTAATAATTAGAGGTAATTAGTAATAATTAGTAATAATTAGTAATAATTCTTATTAATTAATTGTAATTAGTAATAGTTAGTAACAATTAGTGATAATCAATGATAATTAGTAAAAATTAGTAAAAATTGGTGATAATTAGTAAAAATTTGTAATAATTAAAGGTAATTAGTAATGATTAGTAATAATTAGTAATGATTAGTAATAATTAGTAGTAATTAGTGATAATTATTCGTAATTAGTAATAATTAGTGGTAATTAGTGGTAATTAGTGATAATTAGTAACAATTAGAAAAAATTAGTGGTAATTAGTAATAAGTAGAGGTAATTAGTAAAAATTAGTAAAAATTAGTGGTAATTAGTAAAAAATAGTATTAATTAGTGTTAATTAGTAATAATTAGTAACAATTAGTGATAATTAGTGGTAATTAATAATAATTAGTAAAAATTAGTGTTAATTAGTAAAAAATTGTAATAATTAGTGGTAATTAGTAATAATTAGTAATTATTAGTAACAATTAGTGGTAATTAGTAGTAATTAGTGGTAATTAGTAAAAATTAGTAAAAATTAGTAATAATTGGTAAAAATTAGCAGTAATTATTAGTAATTAGTAATAAGTAGTGGTAATTAGTAATAATTAGTAATAATTAGTGGTAATTACTAATAATTTGTAATAGTTAGTAATAATTAGTAATAATTAGTAATAATTAGTGGTAATTAGTAATAATTAGTGATAATTAGTAATTATTAGTAATAATTAGTGGTAATTAAAAGTCAATTCTAATTTTTTAATTTTTTTATCTTTTTTGGATCGTGTTTTATTATATCAAATTAATCATAAAATATTTATTTATTTTATATTTTGTAGAGAAATATGGAACAAAGAAGTAAACAACATTCTTTATCACATGATCATGATTGGATAAATAATCGCATGAATCCAAACAGTTCTGGTATAAATCCTATATATATTGAGAGTAATGAAGCTTTTTTTATCATTTTCCTCATCAAACCCAATTTTTTTTCCAGAAGAAACAATTAAGTGTTCATATAAGAAATGTGATCTGAGGGTGTTTGACACATTTGAAAACATTGGGGGTCATCTATTATGTTTTGGTTTTTGAAAAGATTATGTTTTTTAATATCAATATGGTGAATGCAGTTTCTGAGAAGATACTAGTAATTTGGTTCTAGATCTATCACAATTTCAAAATTTAGTACATGATATAGTTGGTCCATCTTTTCAAAAACCTGAAACTTAGTATAATATTGATTTAACTCCTAAGTTGGAACCATCCCAATTTTATGATTTGTTGAAGTCTGCTAATCATGCCTTATATCCTGGTTGCAAGATAAGAAAATTTGAAGTGGTTGAAAAATATATGGCTATTAAATCAGATAATGGAATTTCAAATAGTTATTTTGATAAGATATTATCTTTGGTTAAAGCACCATTACCTAAATGAAATGTGTTGGCTACAAGTTTATATGAGAGCAAGAGGCCGATTCGTAATTTGGGTTTTTGTTATCAAAAGATTCATGCATGATCAAATGATTGCATCTTATATTTTAGTGAAAATGAATCATTAGTCAGTTGTCCCACATATTGAAAATCGAGGTACAAAGAGGCTCAACTAGGAAAGTCTGAATTTATTCTTGTAAAATCTTTGATATATTTCCCGCTTACAACCAGATTACAACATTTATTTATGTCTCAGAACACAACATCATTGATGTCATGGCACAAAAACAATATTTCGATCAATAAAAGCTTAAACCATCCTACAGATGGTGATTCATGGAAACATTTTTTTCAAGTACATCCATATTTTTCTTCAGAAGCTTGAAACATGCGATTGTGTCTTTCTACTAATGGTTTATGTCTATTTGGTTCTTATGGTAGTCAATATTCTTATTGTCCCATCTTTACAACTCCATAAAATTTACCTCCTTAGATGTTGATGAATGGACCATATATCTTTTTGACCTTATTAATTCTAGAACATCTAAAAAAGAATATCAATGTTTATTTGAATCCATTGATTAATGAGTTAAATTTATTATGGAGTAATGGTGTCAGTATATATGATGTTGTTGCGAAATAAAATTTCTTAATGAAAGATGCATTAATGTGGACAATTAGTGACTTCCCAACATATGACATGTTATATGAATATAGTACACATGGTCCAAAATCATGTCCATAATGTATGAGAGATAGTAAAATTTTTATGATCATCAATGGAAGAAAACCTTGTTTTTTTGACTGTCATCACAGATTTCTTCCAACTAATCATCCTTTTCAGTGGAACATAAATCATTTCAGAAAAGGTATAATTGAAAGAG
This sequence comes from Viscum album, assembly GCA_963277665.1. Taxonomy (NCBI): domain Eukaryota; kingdom Viridiplantae; phylum Streptophyta; class Magnoliopsida; order Santalales; family Viscaceae; genus Viscum; species Viscum album. The sequence goes on from OY728146.1 coordinate 631,267,897, forward strand.
ACAAACCTCCAACAATGATATCAGGTATTGAGTTAAAATATATTGCCTCTTCATTACCTTCCAATACCTTTGGACCAACTATAAACCAATAGAAAATAGATGGATTTGGGGAAGAACACAATTGGATAGAAGGAGCATTTTTTGGGATATTCCATATTGGTCTAATTTGTTCTCCCGTCACATGTTGAATGTCATGAATATTGAGATGAAATATTTTGATAATATATTTTATATGGTTTTGGACACACCTGATAAGATCAAAGATAATGTAAAGGCACGATTAGATCTTGCACAAATTTGTAGGCGACCAGAACTTGAACTGTTTGAAAATGTCTGATCACAGAAGTTAATGAATCCAAAAGAGGCTTATACAGTTTCCAAATAAAATCATTTATTTATTTTTCAATGGATTAAAAATTTTAGGCTTCCAGATAGTTATGTTTCCAATTTGGTTAGATGTGTCAGAAATGGCTATATTACTATATTAAAAAGTAATTATTGACATGTTATAATGGAAAGAATTATACCAATTGGATTTAGAGGTTTTTTGAATTTTATTATTTGGGATGCACTAATAGAAATATATTATTTTTTCTAAGACATTTATGTGGAGACAATAGACTATGATGCACTAAGTAGATTGCAAGAAGATGTTGTTTTAATTTTATGTAAATTGGAAAAAAAATCCCGCAAAATTTCTTTGATTAAATTGAACATTTTATATTTCATTTTCCGCATAAAGAAAAAATGTATAGGTATGGTATAGTTATAATGGATGTACCCATTCAAGAGATGTATGCAAAAATTAAAGAAAAATGTACGTAACAAAGCATTGGTTGAAGGATCAATTGCAGAAGCTTATTTACAGGAGGAAATTTTTTTCTTATGTTCTCATTATTTTCAATCTGAATATACATCAAAACATAACTACATGGGTCGTAATGATTGAAATTTTGATGATTAAATGAGAAATCAATTATCAGTTTTTAATCAGTATGAACTTGGATTTGGTAGAGTTCATGAACGATGACTTTCAAATGATAAACATCACAAGACTCATACATATGTTTTTCTCAACTATAAAAAAATGACACCATTTTTACTATGAGTTCCCATATCATTTATTCTATATTTTTTTAAGTAAATTAATATTATTTTATTTTTATATTATATGATAATTATATCAAGGAATAGTTTCTACAAATTATAGCAGCTTCTCTTGAAGAACATTGAGAAAATAATTATTCCTACCCATTTCAAAAACTGGTAAAGTAAAATGTTTATGATTTAACATATACAATCAATTTATTACTTATTATCTTGATAATTGTTTTGAAAATTTTCAGATATCTCAACATACTGATAAAATTGATAATTGATTGTGTATATTGGGTTACCCACCATCTGAAATGCTTAAATCTTATAATACATATTTGGTGAATGGTTTTCGATTTCATAAACATGCATATGGGGAATCAAAAAAATAATTAATAGTGGTGTTTTCTTGAGAGGATCTCATTATAGAGAAGGTGAAGTTAACTTTTATGGCATGTTGGATGAAATAATTTAACTGTGTTATTTAGGATAGAATTACATAACGATGTTTAAATGTCATTGGTTAGATACTGATAGACTCTTGTGTGTTCATCCATGCCATGAAATCATTGATATTAAATATAAAAGTCTTTTTTTATTAAATGGACCATTTTTATTAGATCATTAGTTACATAAAATTTATTATGAAAATTATTTTGTTGCTTCAAGAGAGTTGAGTGATTGGTGGAGCATAATAAAAATGAAATCTCATGAAAATCAATTTATCCAAAGTGAATATGGTCCTGTTGAAGTGAAAGGAATTGAAAATTTTCAAAATAAAACACCAAATACATCTTTTCCCTGAAGTGACATGAATATCGATGATGACACCCCATAGTTATGGGTTGATGGAGGTGATGATGTTGTTAATGTAACATGTAGAATCTCGTGTTTTTTGAACCGAATAAAAGTACGAAAGATTTTGAACCTTTTCAATTGTTGGATGGGTCGGATTTAAAATTGAGCTTCAGAACATAATTCTAAGTGTTGGAACACTTATACGTGTTGTTTTTGGACTTGGGTGAAGGACTGAGAAGTCTCTTGAGTGGATTTAGAGGTTTTGGGGGTGACAGAACCAAAAATCTTCAAGTTTTAAAAGATATCATAGGGCACATGGTTTGCGCATAGTTTTCTCAACCGTGAAGCCCATTGCAGGTAACCGTGTGACCCTATTTAAAAATGGGTAGTGGATTTTAACAAGGGCTATGCATGGTTTCCTAAACTGTGCACTTAGCCCGTGCGAGGTGTGTCTTGGAGACAGTAGACTTCGCACAATTTGGAAAACTGTACAGGTCAAACTGTGATGTTGGGTTATTTTAAATAATTAAATTATTTTAAATTAAAATAAAATTAAATTAAGCCCTAAAAACTAAATCAATCCCTCTCCCCTATCATTTCAACACAGCACCCCCAAGGGGTATTCCCTTTGTCGTGCGCTCAGACCCCCTCCCGACTCCTCCTCTGACCGGCATTTCTATCTGATTTCTTCACGATTCTTCCTTGAATCATCAAGGTATAGTCTTTTTCCACAGTTTCCTTCCTCTTCTTGGCCTATTTGGGACTCTTCGTTGCACCTCAAGGTTTGGATAAACCTTAGGTGGAGGATAACTCATTTTCCGCTTTTTTCCTTCGATTATAGGTCATGAAAATGGTCTATCAGGATGTGTTCATGGGTGTTCCAACAACCGTCGCCGATCGTGAGGCATTTTAGGTGGTTTTGGTCTGCTGACTTTGATTCAAGGTAAGATTATATGGTTTCTAATTATCTTTCACCTCGTGTAATTGGGGATTTCAGTATTTTTTAATCCCTATTATTTAATTGGTAGGTCGTTGGTTGGTTTCACGTGGTTTCACTTTGATTTGGTTCGCCGTTGACACCCGAGGTGAGGATTTTCCTTTGTTTCTTGGTCCAACACCATTTAAATTGTGTTCTTTAATTATTTTTGGGTTCGTACAGTGCGTTGGTCCCTATTTGTGGGTTTCGAGTCACCAAGTCAAGGGTGACTCACCTACGTATGCATAGGTATGTATATATGTATATGTGGGTTCCCCCATTATGTGAAATTCATCCATGGTAGTGAATGAAAATGTATGGGGCTAGGTGTACCCATGTATATATATATATATAAATGCATGTGTAGGTGAGTGGAGACTGGTATATGCATATAAGAATATGTGTAAGGATCCCCTTGCATATGCCCATGGCCATGCGGGTGTGTGAATTGGGGCTAGGTTTCCTTGCATGTATGTGAAGGTGTGTATACTCAGTGGGGGAGCAACTAATTTTAGTTAGAAATATCTAAGAGCCGAAGTGGACGACTTGGTTCCACCCTGAGGTAGGGTCCCTTTCTCCGTACTCTACTTTTATAAATGCATTAACAAATTACTTACTTAACTTTTATTAGAATTTAGATCCATGCAATGAAGTATTTATAATGAATGCCTCTTAAATTTGAATTTATCATGTTTCATGTTTTAAATGCTAAATGTAATAAATGATTTGTGTGATAAACAATATCATATTTTTTTAATAAAACCCCTCAATCGAGGTGTGCTTCCTTCAAGCTAAAAAGTAGTGGTTAAACCTTTCTTGGTTTACTTTTAATGTTTATAATTATATTCCATGATGTTATGTTGATATATGACATTTTTAGGACATTTCCCTAATGGAATTAGAAGTACTAAGTTTCCCTTTTTAAATTATTAAAGTACCAAAACACCATCTAAGTGTTTGGTCCTGTTTTTAGATTGGAATTACCCATGTAGGTAATTTCCCTTTTCTATGGATACTTGGAGCCTTATAAATAAAATTGACATGTTTTTGTAAATAGAATGAGTTTAGTTAGATGATTGTTTAATTATTAATGATTGACCCTAAAAAAAATTACCAAATTGTTTTAAAATGTTTTGAATATTAATAACACCTTGGGTGACACGTGGGTTCCCAAGTAGGAATGACATGGATGGACTCAATGGGTTTTCATACTCATACCTTGGGAGATACATGGATTCCTATGTATTAATTACATGGATGGACTTGGGTTCATGAAAAAATAATTGGTTCCACATTCATGGCAACCTTTACCATGTTAATGGAAGGTAGCGGTGTGGACCTTGACTTTGGAAAATGCCTGAATGGATTTTACTAAATAGTTGCATGCTAATTAGCCTTGTCACACTAATGAAAGGCTAGTCTTGGACCAAATGAAATTAATGATTAATTAAGACTTGATTAAATGTTTTCAATGATACTTGGCCTATCCACACTAATGGAAGACAAGTCTTGGACCAACAAACAAATGGATGTAAATTTACTTGAATTATTCACAATAATGGAAGGAAAGACTTGGACCAAATGAATTACTACAAGATTCCCATATTAAAATTAATGGGTTGACCTAGTCTTTCCATGGATTCTTAGAGGAGAATACTTTGGGTACTCGGGAACCCCATTTTGATTCAAGGATGTGGTTTTCTTTGGTTGATACCCACCTAGACTCCGGTCCTTGTCTATTATTACATTATTATAGGATGCATTGGATACACTCCTTGGTTCCAGCATTGACATGTAGGTTATATGGTTATAGCCCATAGGGCCTTGTCCTAACTTAGCCCGTTTTACCTTGGTCGATCACCTTGGACTCAGTAGGCACCTTATTGTGGAATTCCTTGGATTACGTTACTTGGGTTACACTATTATCTATTATCTATACTTAGATACAACTGAGTTAAAATTCTGTGAGATATATGTTACCTTGGTTATTACCCTAGAACTCCCTCATAAGATATCATTTTCAGGTTTCCTTGTTAAATCTTGGAACCTTCACTATTTTATACTATCACAAGATGATGTCAGTGCTGGATATTCCTCACTTGACCTATTAAAATAAAATGGCAATTAATTAATTAATGAACTATTTACATATTTAGACACCAGATGAGAGATGAAGCAGGTACTTCAGTTTGTAGTTACTTTGTACTGCTTACTTTATTTATGCATGATTGAACACTATTTAATTTATATTACATTGTCAGGATTGGGCTAGACACTGGCGGTTCCAGCCTACTAAGATTTATATCTCGCACCCTACTCGAGCTGCCATTGAACTAGGGTACCCGAGTAGACTTTCTTGTTCACAGGGACTTAGACCTTGATTGTTTCTATTTTCTTGTACTCAGGAGTTAAGAGAGAAGGACTGAGCTGGAGCTCAGGATTCTCATGGAGATCACCTTTGGGCTTTTAGTTCTTTTCTTTACTTGAGTCCTATATTGTATTATATTGAAAATCATGTTGTAATGTTTATTTATTTCTGTAATTTATTAATACCATGTAAATCATTCATCCATTGAATAAACCGGCATTGGCCACTTTTTTTCATTTATATGAAATCTATCTTTCACTGCTTTATTATAACTATTTACTGCTTTCGCTGTTGATTGTTATTTACTCTGTAATACCACTGCACAACTCTGATAAGAGGGTATAGTCTCCCCACTAACTATCTATTCACCTTCGCTACTAGTCAACAACCTCTGGAGTACGAGAAGGCACGCTTGAGGTCATGTGGAAACCAATCCAGCCACCATCTTAGTGGTGAGGCAAGTCGGGATGTTACAAAGTGGTATTAGAGTTGGGTTTTTCTTTTGTCTTACTAGTTTGGGTTGGTAGACAGGAGACTAGGATAATTTTGACACTTGGTTAATAGCCTTGTTTGGGACTGATCACCCCACATACGGGGAGTGACCAAGTGTCCAGGGTTGGGACTACTGTTTATGATGTTCGCTGTTACAATTGATATGATTTCACCTAGAGTGATTGGTGTACTTTCCACTACTTATGGTTTATGGAATTATGAATATTACCCTTGGCCTATTATGATAAGGATGAAACATACATGCATCACATTAGGCACTTAGAAATTCACATTCCATGCATATATGCCATTCCATGTAGTTTCATTAGTAGGTTTTATGCTAAGTATGATTTTTTGCCTTCTTGTTATGCCATTCTTAGATTTATACCTATTTAGGTAATACATTAACATTCCTTCTATGTTTACTGCTCGTTATAGAATGATCCTGTGATTAAATTTCCATGCTTATGTGATTTAACCTTGTTGCTCTGTGTTAGAAGCTTGTAGTGACATGATAGCTTACTTTGATATATATAAATGGTTGCATGGTCTAAGTTTATTGGTTGTGGTTATAACAGGATCTAGTTTTCAGTTGTAAGGTGTATGAGCACCTTGATACTGGGAAAATTTAACCTGTGTAATCGAACCATTGTAAAAGGCTGCTAAATTCAGTTGTTAAGTGAAGTCAGTTTTGACTAAAGGGAGCCAAATGATGAACTGTAAGGTGTATGGGAGATTTTAAGGTTGGTAGATGGCCACCCATATAATTTGGACCATTATGTTTGACCATGTTAAATTCTGAATTGATGTTTCTATTGATTAATAGGATCCAAATTTTAATCCATGAAGTGTATGTGCGCCTCATGAATTGGGAAATGGAAACCCATATTAAATGAAATGGAACAATGATTTGTGAAATGATTATAAGTTTTAAATATGTTTAATGTTGATATGAAATAAAATGTTTAGATTTCAAAATGCAACTGGACCCAAGTAGGTCAGTTGTGGAAATTTTTTATGAGATAACCCATTTGGGTGTTTAAATTTTAATAATTTTTGAGATTACAATTGGGTTGATTTCTAGAGAACCTAGGTTGGTTAAAATGGGACCCTCATAAGTCGCCTTATCTTCTTAAAAGGAATTTATTTTCATAAGTTTCCTATTATGATGGAATGGTAATAAATATAAATGTTTTAAAAGGAAGTTTTATAAAACTTTCCTGTTTTGCCTTTGGGGTGTTGGTTAAAATCAAGTACCTTGTGATTTGTCTTAAAAAATGGTACCTTGAGGTTTTAATTAAATATTTTGATGATTAAAGATTAAATGTGATTAAATATAAGAGGCTTTGAAATGGAACCTGTAATGGTGTACACTATTTAAAACCCTCATGTAAAGGGTAGTTCAGACTTCTATTTGAGTTGCCTTGGAATAGAACCATGAGTACTTTCCATAAGTGTTTTTCCCCTTATCAATGGCTTTGTGATTGGATTTTGATCTTATTGACTTTTGGTTGATGTGACCCGATGTCAGGGTTGAAACTTGTTCTTTATAAGGGGCTAACCTATGGTAGGTAGCACCCTCATAACTTAACTGCCTTGCTAGTGCTGTGACTTTTCTCACTTGTGGTGTTGTTTGGGTGTTGTTGTCCCAAGTAGGACTTTCAGTTTTACAGTGACACCCTTTTTTAGATGGGTGGTCATGTTTTTCTTGACTTTGTTATGGGCATGAGCATCAGGTAGTGCTCATTTGTAGCAAGTTATACATGCCTCAAGCATGTTTGGATGCTTATTGGTTGTTTGACACTCTCTATTCTTAGTAATGGATGAATGGTTATCACATCATCCAGGATGATAGTCGTAGGAGGCCATGAAACTCCAAAATAAGTCTTCTTATATTGTTAAGTACGTTCTTGGGTCATATCCATGTAGATCTACTTGATCATTTAAGAATTAGTTTCATTCCAATAATGGAGATGGTTTTCGAATGAATCAGGTGTTTTGACACACTAGTCTCATTGTTATAATATATCACGCTTATGAGCAGTTATTTTTCCTTCCTTTTTAGCTAGGACACTCCTAAGGTGGGTAGTGTTGTGCTGAACCTGGTAAATGTTCCCTTCCATGTAGAAGTACCAAAACATAAGGGGACCATTGGGGAATGGTTGGGTTATCTCTAATTCCCTTGAGGCTTGAAATCCTTAAATCATGTCATTGCTTGCTCGACAACACAACTTTGATTTGGTTCGACTATTTTGCCTTCTATTTTCTGGGTGTGTTTGACTGGAAACCCCATCTCAAATCCTCTTAGTGACCTCTTCTTAATAGATGAGCACACCCCCTATCTTAATGTCATCCTCGAGGCACTAAGAGAGCATCTGTCTTATACTGTGATAAATATTTAAAAGCTGCTAAGCTTGTTGGATGATCTTTTTCAGTGTTACATGCTAAAGAGTGGTTCTTATCTAGGCTTGGTAAGTTCTGAGTGATTTATGGGTTCCCAAGTAGGAACTCCTTGTTCGGACTCATAGACTCCAACTGTTTCTTTTGAATTTATCTAGATGTCTAAGCCGTAATTCTTTGAGATAAGTTGGCCAAATGAATAAACTCTTTCTCTCTTCCTTTAGTTAAATATTTATAGTTCAAAGGATCTGTTTTAAAGCATGTTTCTAGGTGAAGGAAAGTGGGGTTTTAAGGTCGGTAGTGTCTTATGAGAAATCTTGCTCGAATAGTTCTATTAGGTTGATCATAATTCGACCATTTCCTTTTAACTAAATCATGCCAGGAGTATCGTAATAACACTCAGTGTTGTGCTTTGTAAGATAATTCTGAAGATGGAGGTACCATGTATTGGAATTTCCCCCTTCCTTAAGTTAGGACCTATGGTGGGAAGCACCATCAGTCGAGTGTTTATAGAGACTTTTATGTGATCGCGTCTCTATCTAAACGAGCTCAAGTAAGATCCATTTCTATGTTTAAGTTGAAATTTGTCCATTGGATTGGGTTTTAAAGGCTGAAGTACATAATGCATAAGAAATAATTAAGGTGCATGGGGCATTGGGAACACAATGAAACTGTTTGAATGAAACTTTACGACCCTTGTAGGTCAAGTAATGTTTACATTGTTCCTGAAATATTCTCAGGGATGAGAATCTTTTAAGGTGGGTAGAATGTAGAATCCTGTGTTTTTTAACCGGATAAAAATACAAATTTTTTTGAACTTTTTTAATTGTTAGATGATCCAGATTTAAAAATGAGCTTCGGAACATAATTCTGAGTGTTGGAACACTTAAACGTGTTTCTTTTGGACTTGGGTGAAGGCTCAAAAAGTATCGTGAGTGGCTCGAGATGTTTCAGGGGTGATGGACCCGAAAAACTTCATGTTTTAAAAGACAATAGAGGGCACACGGTTTACGCACAGTTTTCTAAAACGTGTGGCCCACTACAGGTAACGGTGAGGCCTTTTTTAAAAAGGGGTAGTGAATTTGATCAAAGGCTACACACAGTGTCCTAAACCATGCGCCTATCTCATGAGGGGTGTGTCTTGGAGGTAGTAGATTCTGCATAATTTGTGTATGATTTAGAAAATCGTGCGGTTCAAACTGTTCTGTCGGGTTCTTTTAAAGAATTAAATTATTTTAAATTAAAATAAAATAAAATTAAGACCTAAAAACTAAATTACTCCCTATCCCCTCTCATTTTGATGTAGCAGCCCCAAGGGGTCTCCACTTCATCGCGCGCTCAGAACCCCTCCCGGCTCCTCCTTCAACCACCATTTCCATCTAATTTCTTCACTATTCTTCCCTGAATAATCAAGGTACGGTCTCACTACTACAAAAATAGGCAAGGGAAGCACCACATTTTATCATCTCTAAGAAAAAAGTGCTGATAAAGGTAAATATTTATCAGTTCTAATTAAAAGCGCTGATAAAGGCTCCCTTTATCAGTGCTTTTCTATCACTAATAAAGAATCCCTTTATCAGTGATAAAAAGGTGCTGATAAAGGAACCCTTTATAAGTGCTAAAATTTTAGCGCTGATAAAACCATAGTCCCATATTTTATAAAATCAGATACACAGTATCCTCTGTTTATCACGCCCTCAAGATCTCACGGTACTGTACCCCTGAGACAACTCCTCTCCCCCTGATCTTCTCTTTACTGGACCTCCGCCGATATCCCTACTCCTTATCCTCCCCCTCTAACCCCTTCCATGGATCCTCCTCCCCACGAACCCGACTTCTCCTCCTCCCCGCTGGACCCTACTCCTCGTGAACCCTACTCCTCCATTTCTCAACGATTGGTGGCTCCTCCTATGCACCTCCCCCTCTGGCAGTCACACCTTCCCCTCCCGATGTAGTGTAGAAGGCTTCCTGACCGCTCGATGCTTCTTCTCTCCCTTCATCACGGGTGTGATCTACTCTAGGTAAGTCTCCCACTTCTCCTTTTAGGTTTATTTTTGGTAATTTCTATCCCTTCTCTACCTGTGTTCATTAATAATGATTCAATGAATAATTTGTGAATGGTCATTTCACATTACATATTTGGAATCACGGATCACTCCATGTGAAAATGAGACATGGGTAGTGATAGTCCTTTTTAGACACACCGTATACCACTAGGGACACATCATGTCCTCCTTTGAGGATAGTTTTGAGATATATTTCCTTTTATTTCAGTTTTTTTGTGATATTTTTGAGCTTCCATGGACTATTATTGATGGATTGTGTTCCCTTGGTCCATTCCTATGAGGAATTGATGCAGCTTCATGACCTCATCCAAGGATGTTGGCCCCTCTATATCTTCTTAATGATCAGGGTAGCATTAGTGAGTTACATTATTCTTGATTGAGTTGTCTTAGTCTACTTATATGAGGGTTATTATGGAATTAGGTCCTGTTCATTGGAACTCATACCCCTTAGTGACTTGGAACATGTATCAATTAAAGGGACCTGGAGCGATCCTCATTTCATTCATGTTGTCCCTATATTGGGTTTGTAGAATTGTAATCACCAACACTTACATGGGCATTGATAACCTATATTGGAGGATGTTTCAAGTAGGTTCTATTGTCCCCCAACAAACCTTAGGAATTAACCCCCTCTCTTTGTATAGAGATCTGATATTTCAGATGGTGTATTAGTCCGATGGAGCATATATATCGGATGAACCCTCTCATTTTTCAATATACTTATTCTATAGTGAGTGGTATCAATTCACTTTTATGGGGGTTAGTATGGAATATGATCCTGAGCAATGGACCACAGGTCACTTAGTGACCTGGATCTTGTATCCCTCCGAGAGGCCTGAAGCAAACCTTATTTCCAATTTGTTTTCTCTATGTTGGGTTTGTTGAATTGTCATGAACAACACTTACACAAGTCTCTATCCCCTATCTTGGAGGATTATTGTAGTAGACTCTAGTATCCCCCCATCAATCCTTGGGTGTTGACCCCCTGTATTTATATCATGAGCTGATATTTCTGATGGGGTATTAGTCTGATGGAGTGTATATCTCGAGTGAACACTCTCAGTTTCCTATGTGATTCTTCTTGGATAGATCAGATGAGTGTGACCTCTAGGATGAGTGTCATCATTGGAATTATATCTTGGGTATCATTTCTTCTCAGAGTAGTGTTACCTTGAAACCCTGAGTAGATCTACAACTAAAAGTGGTTGATACATTTTTTGACTCAGAGTATTTTATGAGTATATTTGGGATATACTTGGTTATCATTATGTCTCATATATTGTTTGTAATACCTGTGTTTAGTGATATGAATACACTCGATTCTTTATGTATGGTGTTTTTGGGGTGTCCTATTTGGTATTGTAATACTCATTCCTACAAGGAATCTTCCCATACATGTCATGTCTTATACAGATGATGGAAAATTTCACAGAGTTCTTGGTGGATTAGGATAAGGTAGAGATTAGTTTGGGATACATAGGCTGAGGTGTATACCAATGGTGAATTAACATCTGTCTCCTCCTTCTATGTAGGTCATACATTATTTTTCATTTTTTAGTTGGATTATATTTTAGCTCTTTTTATTAAATCCATTAATTTATGTTGTTCAATTCATAGACCGACCTCTAGTGGTTTGGGGAAATTCAACATGTAATACTAAAATTTGTATGGCTATATTAGTGTTCTATGATTATGCCTATGGTTTGAGTTCATATCATAATCTTTTAAGGTAGTGATCTTCTGGGATGTAGGGTTAGCAGCACCCACCCACAGTAGGTGTGTGATGCAAGTCTCCTCTCGAGAGACACTTTCATTCATAGGTACATAAAGGATATCCCATTACTCCAAGTAATTTAATATGATTGTGATGGGTATAGACATATCACATTGCATTTTCTTAACATTCATGTTACATTCAGAGAGGCAGTCGATGAATAGCCTAGGTAGAGGAAGGAACTGGAGAAAGGAGGTCTATACAACACTAAAGTAATGGAGGATATTGGGGAGCAACATGATGTGGATGGAACTTTGGTTTTATTCTACTAATACTACCCCTAAGTAGACCACTCCCATATTGGGAAGTTAGTGGTTAGAATCTTGGATAGTTGTAGTCACTAGAGTCTTTTTACCAGGAGGCTCCAGGAGTGTTTGGAGGTACGATCTATATTCGTTATACTTTTCTTATAGTACTATTAGAAATAGGTACAAGAAACTATTTTGCCTAATTTTTTCAAGTATTTTCTAGGTATATGGTAGGAGTTGGTAGAGCCCCATGTTAGTGATGTTTCGTATGAATTTGGACTTGCAAGGAAGGTGAACAATTCCCCCATTGAGATGTGTTCTTGAGAGGCGATCCAAAAATATGTGGTCAAGTCAGTGACTCCTAAAGTGGTTACTATATATGTGTTGTATATGGGGTCCTTTTAATTGTGTTTTTAGGCCCTTTTTATGTGGTAAGGTGTCACAAAAATCCCTGTTTTTAGTGAACTAGTGTGAAATGAAAAGGGTGTGTTCCAATCAATAGGATCTCATAGAGGCTTCAAGTGCGGTTCTAGGTACGAGTTTGGGGAAGGTGAGGGAGAGTTATTACATATCCTTTAGATTTTTATGATAGAATTTATGGTCACTAACCTTAATTTTCTATTTCTTATGTTAATTTGGGTAAAAAAACCTATGATACTCCATAATAATTTTTGATAAACCTAGGTTATGTAATCTAAATTAACTGTTTAACCACTTTTGTAGATAATGACTTCTGCACGTTCTGGTGCTCTAAACCTCAAGGCTGAACAAGTCTCTCAAGAAGTAGCAGCAGCAGCTACTCACAGTGCAGAGCAACAACAATTTTTTGAACCTTTTGCAGCTCTTAGTGTTGAGGTTCAACAACCATCAGCACATGCCGTTGCTAACATTTCAAATGAACATATTGATGAGGTTGATATTGATGAAATGGTCGAGGATGAAGGACTGACATCACATAAAACACAGGTGCATCGTAGTTTGATGGTGTTAGACAAAGTTCTTAAGGCGAAAAGTGAAGGCATCAAAGTTGATGTTGGATGGAATGCACAAGGACAACATGTGAATCCCAACAAGGCTATGTTTAGTAGTTACATTGGAATTGTCACTCAGAAACGCATGCCAATTGACACAGATTCATGGCACCATGTTGCATCTGGGCTGAAGGGTATGATCTGGGAAGAAATTATGGTAACATTATGATATTATTTCTTTAATTTACTAGAAAATAAAATAATAAAATAGTGTCTTACTCTTCTTAATCCCTTTTAGAGTACATTTATAGTATATGATTCACACAAGAATTATGTACTAAGTCTTGCAGGAAGGATTCATTAAGGTTTTCACACTATTTTAAAAAAATGTCACCTGAAAGATTCCAAAGGTAAAATAAACCCGCACCTACCCCTTGTCTATGCTCACCTGATATCCTAAGAAGCATGGGATGCATTTATTGGCCTCTATGGGGATGAGAAGTTTTCGGTACATTGTGGGTGATAATAAATTGTTTGAGGATATGTGTATTCATCAATTTGATTGTCAATATTTCATTTATGAAATAGCAACTCAGTACTAAAAATAAGGAACATGCATCAAAACCAACATACCCCTATCATAAAGCAAGTATGGGGTGTGCTTCACTAGAAAAGAAAATGGTATGCATTTTAAATTTACATTAATATTGTTGGGTTCCAAGAAACAACATCATAATTATATTTCTATATTTATATGTAGATTTATGAGTCTAAATCCAAAGACACTTCCATCCCACGTCATGTGTTATGGAAGGAGGCACATGTGAATAAGGAAGGGAAGCTAGTAGATGAAAACACACAAAAAGTGTGGGAAATATGTGTAAGTATGACATGATAAAAAGTTTTTTTAGCTATTACATAATAATAATTACTTATTTTACTATATCAGATAGTCATAGGAATCAACTACTCCTATAGAAGATGTATACCTATTATCGATGACTTTGAAGCATCCAGAACAATATGGTCGTATCAGAGGTTAAGGGTTTGGGGTGACACCCCGAGTATGTTTTGAGAAAAAAACAAATGGATGATAGAAATGAAGAAATGAAACAAATAAGAGAAAGACTAGAAACTCTTGAAGAATGATTTCAATGGCAGAGAGAGTTTCTAGAAACTTTTATGGCTGGGAAGCAAGGAGAAGACACAACTCAAGAACAACCAGCACATGAAGATCTCGCCTCACCCCCACCAGCTTTGAGGCAAGACATTCCCCTCAAAGAGATATCTAAGCCATGGTAATCAATATTCTAATAATTGTTCCCATGAAATTTGAATAATACAAACACTAATACTTTTCCTGTACTGATCTTATATAGGGTGATAATGACTGTGATTTATATCTGTCAATACCCACCTACCACCTTGTAGCAAGGGCTACGATGTTCAACATCCCAGAGGAAAAGCTACATAATAGACCACTTCCAAAAGATCATTTGAAAGTGACTATTACTGTATATCATGAGCCAAATGCAGAGCTACCTATTCCACTTGATGACGATGATATTAATACAATCGAAAAGGCTATTGGGATATTAATTGCATGTCCATCACAACTTGTAAGAGTACATGTGGACAAAAAGGTATTTATTTCCATTTTTTTCAAGATAAACCTTTAAAAATTAATGAAAAAAAGGTCTGAACCAATGAATGTTATTATCGATAGAGAAAGGGAAGGGGGTGATAAGAAACGTGGGCTAAAAAGAATCTAAAGGATCGACCAACTGATCCCAAAGATCTACTGAAAGCACAATAACACCACATGTTCTCTATCCACATTTACTAGCATTGAAGACTCATGTGGATACGAAGATAAAAAGTGGTAGTAGTCATATAATGGTTTTTGAAAAGAATATATATGGAGAAGAAATTCAAGATTTCGTTGTTGCTGAAAATGTAAATGAGATCGTTGAATATAGTGGGCTAGGCGTCACATTTTTAAATGTATATATGAGGTATGTTTTCATGAATTGATTTTCTAAAAGATGATATAATGTTCTAATTATGAATAAATTCATTTTATATTATTGGAAAGCGTATATATGAAAAATAGTTGAAGGAATTTTCCCATGAGAAAAAATTTGAACTCATTAGTCCTCATACCACATCAACACAACTAACGAAATTAGAGCCATCAAAAAAGGATGAAATAGTGAAAGGCTTGCTGAAAACATTTGCAAGCAAGATTATGGATGACAGACTCTTCCTAATACTAACCATGCATGGGTAAAACTCTACGATTAAAGCATATCAATTATATTTTTACTTATTTTATTACTTATTCCTTTTTGTGTTTTTAGGCAACATTGGCTGCTAATTGTGGTGAACTTGGATACTCCAAAGATTTATTTTTTGGATTCAATGCAAGGATATCCAACAAACCGACCACAAATGATGGAGTTTCTGAATCTGAAAGACACTACATCCTATGTTTTAGGTCTAAACATAAAGTAATATAATTTATATTATCATTTACTGAGGATTCTGTTATGATAGATTGGAGTATCAATATAATCTAAAAAAAGGAATGCAGATAGGGGCTAAACATAAGGAGGTGAGGAAGTACTACATCTGGACAAATATCAGGGTATATATAATAAAATTTCACTATCCAAAAACATATAAAAACAAGTTACTTATTCTCCTAATGATCAAAGTTTTTGTAGTTTCCAAAACAAACAAACGATAATGATTGTGGTTATTATGTTTGTAAATTTATGAGAGATATCATTTTCCATCAACAAACTGGCATCCCTAAAGAGGTATTTTTGAAAACAATTACTATTTCATTTAAATTATTTATTAATTCTTTATTTATATATTTTGCAGTAATACTCTGACTGTCGAAAAGCCTCATTGTAACACCCCAAGGTTTTGAAAATAAATATAGAATTAAATTTTATAATCTATCCTCTTCTATGTTTTGAATTTCAAGAAATGGTCATCTAGAGTTGTGTTTAGTAAGTCATTTGGAGTCTGATAGAAAAAACTTGATTTTTGGTGAATAGTAACATACCATTATGAATAGTAATATGAATAGTAATGTGACCTCATGAATAGTAAATAATAATAATATTTTATTTTCTTAAGGCAATAGGATAATGGGATCTTAATTAATTTTCCAATGTCACATAAAACTAATTACACTTCAAGATTGTTATTTTTCGAATTAACTGTGACCTTATTTAAAAAATAAATTAATAATATTTAGAAAATTATTTTGGAAAAATGGATTTCACTTTTTAATTATACACATAAAAAAATGGTAGGGGTGAATTTTTGGGATTTTTCTAAAATACTTGAATTTTTCGTGAATAGTGAAAAATACAGTTTTGAGTATTCAGTAGTTTAATGACATTATAATGAAATAATAATTAAAATAAGAGGCTGGTCGAATTTTTTGTAGTAACTTATGAAATGAGGTGTCCCAAGTGACTTAAATCATGGGAAAATATAATGGGCAAGCCCATGGTTTGGCAAAAACCACTAATGAGGTGTCCCTTTGAAATTATTACAAAATTACATCTCTTTTTCTATAAATACCCACTCATCCATTCTTTTTATTTCATTCCAAATCCCTCATCCTAGAAGCTATGGTGGTTTTACCTCTCTAAGAGTCCTCACAAGGAGTCCTTAATCTCCCTAGGTTCCAACCTTCAAGATCTAGGAGTTATTCTACAAGGTAAGAGAATCCTTCATTCTCTTCTTTAAGTCGACACTTATTTTATGTTATCTCTTTGAATTTTCATTATAATATTTTGGGGTTTGATTTTATGAATTCTTCTTACTGTACTTTTTATTTAAATATGATGATGTACCCTTTTGATCTCATCATTTCATTTTATGAAATATTAAGCGACGCCGTTAGGCTGCCGGATTTTCATAAGGGATCTCTCACCTTTTCTCTTATTTTCAAGATCATCTATATTATTTTTCTCTCCTCACCTCCTATGTCCAAATGATCATGATAACTACAATAAAATATATATACTGTATTTATTTCATGTGAATGGAAGACCCATCATAAATATTCTTACTCCCTCCCTTTTATTTTTATAAACCAAAATCAACGTCCATGAGGTTCCAATTTATAGCCTTCATGGACGATGAAGTTTCATTCTTCAATTTATTCTTCATTACTGGTCATGAAACCATATTTATGGTTGAACCAGACTATAATATATGTATTATAACATAATTAATATTAAATAACCATAATATGTACATATAATTAAGTTATATGACAAAAATAGTTCATAATAATCCAAATACTGCCAAATAATCGAAGTGGTTCTCATCTAATGATTCATCCTCATTCCATATAAACAAATGATAGAAATGACCATTAACAATTATTTATGTTCATAAATAATATATAATTCCAATCCTGGATATTTATAACCATTCCACATGAACTCCATTACTTAAAAACAAGTGAACTGATTATGAAAATAGAGAAAATGAACACCCAGAACAACGAAATTCAATATAATAACTTAGCAATAAGGGTATAAATGAACTAAACAGAATTATGATAAACTAAATACATGTCTAATAGGTTTTTAAATAAGTTATTAATAATTATAATTTCATATTCCAGGATTTTAAGTTCGAGAGAAGAACACGTTTGGAGTTAAGGTAAGGGGTTTTCCACTCGAACTTCCATTTTCATTCGGGATACTTTCATTGTCTAAATACCTCAATGAAATTATTATGTATTGTTATGTACTCATAATATATTATGTGTGAGTATAATATATATGTCTACAATCGAGAAACCTTCCTTATTTTATGGATAGTTACACATTTTAAAAGGAACTCTCAAATTGTTTCCAAAATACAAGCCCGATTCAAGAGAAGCTCTCAAATTATTATCTATTTTCAAGGGCACTATATAATCTGTTTTTGGAAACCATTATATTTATAAAATAAATCATTTTATTATTAAAATACCATCTTACTTCACTTCTGGTTTTATACAAATATTTTCTAAAAGAACTCTTCTTTTCAAAATAAAAGAGTATTTATCTCAAAATTGCTTAATGATTTTATAAGAGTATTTTCGTTTGATGCTCTTGTTGATTCAATGGTATTATTGAGTTTAATCATTTATGAAGTCAGCTACCATATTTTATTTAATGGTTTATGACTAATTCTATTATGGATGATCTATCCTAAAACCATTCACCATATTATTCCGAATGGTTAGTGTTTTATGTTTAATGATTGGGGAAAGATAGTTACACTTCATATAATCGTTTCAGTATGAATGTATTTGTTGTTTATGTTTATACCTACTCATATGAGAAATGCATTGGACTTATTATGTGATGTGTGGGTCCCACTATAGCCCCTCTATGCATTGGTAGGTCTCATGAGACAAATTATGGTTTTGGAACGAGGCCTTGACAAAATGATTATTTAATGGTCCTAGCACGAGGCTTGGACGGTATGGTTATGATGTCCGGAATATGAACTTCCCTCATTATGATTCTAGTATTTGAATTTCATGTGTCTATTAGACTAGTAGAATACCCATGATTATGTTTTATTATGGCATTATTTATTCAACTCATATTTCTGCCGTAATGTGTTCAAGCTCTTTATTAAAGTCATGTGTTTTCAATTATTCAACATGTCTAACGTTTATATTAACTTATGCTAAATTACTTACTCTTACTGAGCATTTGAGATCACCCCTTTCTTATGTTTAATTTTATCAGGACATGAAGAAGTAATTTATGAATGACGTGCAAGAATAATCTAGGAGACGTGTTGTTTTTAGTGGAATAAAATAGTGTTTTGTTTCCCTTCATGTTGTAATGATAAAATTATGTATGTAACTTGTTTCCAATAATACTAAACTACTCGGTATTTCAGGATTCATATTACTTGTATGTATGCCAACGTAATCAAATAAGGCACCGGATCTGGGAAACTGGGGTCAGGTCCTTACATTTGGTATCAGAGGAAGTTTAGTAGAATACATGGAAACTAGATTTAGAAAATGTAGAATTAGGGAAGAGTCCATAAGTTTGTATTTGAGGATAAATATACAATAATGTACTGGTATTTTGGTAAGGAATAGATTATGTGTATCATTCAAGTAATACATCCCTGTCTGGATATGAGCAAGTAGAGGTGGCTCTGGCACAAATGTATCTATGGGTAAAACCCGAAAACACCGCTTTGAGCTAGACTCGAACGGGAACTGGTGCAAAACAATGGGCCTTGCTGCACTCTTGGTTATGACACTTCTGGGGGATAAGATTAGGATAATTCACATTTTTTTTACAATCCATTATGAAGGAGTTTAATGTAAATATTCCTCAAAGAAACCATATTTGTGAATATTGGATTAACCATTCGTAGGATCTCAAATTTTTATAAGTATTTTGTTAAGTTAAGATTATAAATTATGATTCATAACCTAATCTAGTGTATTCCATTATCTAGATATGGAGCCTAGTGGACGTAATGGAAATCACACAAATGCACGTGTCCCCTGTAGGGATTTTCCTCCGATGCAAGATAATGATGTTGGATCTGGTGTTGTGACTGGTGCTGAGCAACTCATAACTATACTGGGAAAACATACTCAGGTTATGAATAATAACCTTACCCGTATGGAGCATCCGGATCCACCACGTGGAGGAGCCATGCTAGATATCTTTATGCGACAACAACCTCCATCATTCAACGGGACTACAAACCCGTTTGAAGCAGAGCAATGGATATGTTCCCTTGAGAAGATATTTCTTGCCTTGGGATGTAATGAAAGAGAGAAGGTAGTCATGGCAGTATATCGTATATTGGGAGATGCGGATTAGTGGTGGTACTTAATCCAAAACAAAAAGGAGGAGGAATAGATATAAGAGATGGAATGGAGGGATTTTAAAGAAATATTCTTAGAAAAATATTTCCCTCATGAGCAGCGAGCAGATTTGGAGAGAAAATTATTGAATCTGAGACAGAAGGAAGATGATAATGTTGCAAGGTACGAAGCTAACTTCACAAGATTAGAAAGACATGCTGTGGACTACATACGAAATCCAAGGAGAAAAGTTGATCGATTCTTTAATGGACTACAACCATTCCTCCAGTGGGCACTGGTCTCCAAAAGTTTTTCATCATATGAGGATATAGTTTCGTGTTCCATCAAGACAGAAAAAGAATTGTCTAAGTCTTATGACTTTAAGGGAAAGCAAGAAAAGAAGAGGGCTGCTGAAAACCCTAGGAAAGGAAATAAGGAAACGGGGAAGAAGGGAAGAGTTGAGTTTCCACCGTGTGAAAATTGTGGAATGAAACACCCTGGTGCATGCTTAAAAGGAAAAGGTATATGATACAAATGTGGTCAGAAAGGCCATCTTGCTGGTGACTTCAAAGGGAAGAAGGGATCCAATGATGTTCAATGCTATAGTTGTCGGGAGATGGGACACTTTTCTAATGACTATCCTAAACGTCAAGGAAATATGCAACAGAGAAGGCCAAGGGATCAGGGACAAGGTTATGCAATCACAACTACGGAGGTTGAAGTTCCTAATGACGTGGTGGAAGGTACTTTAATTGTTTCCTCAAGTTTATCCAATGCTTTATTTTATTCTGGATCATCGCATTGTTTCATATCTTCCTAGTTTGCTAAGAAAATTAGATATTTACAATTTGATTTAACAAGGGAGTTGTCAGTCAAAACTCCTAAGGTAAGTGTAATTGCTACAAAGTTATGTGAATCAGTTCCCATTAGAGCATATAAATGTTATTTATCTGCTGATCTCATTGTCATACCCATGATTGAATTTGATATAATCCTTGATATGTATTGGCTTTCAGACCATGATGCAAAAATTTATTGTAAGAGGAAGGAGGTTACGATTTTTGATGACGATGATAAAGAACACCTTATCTTTAGAGTATAATTGTCACCGCCAGATTATTATCTAGATCCACCCCCAGTAGCCCAACTAAATTCAATTATTGGGGAGGAAGAGAATGAAATAACTGTGGGTGAGGAAAGGAATGTGGAAATAGAGGATGTACCTATTGTGAGAGAATATGTTGATGTGTTTCTATAAGATTTACCTGGACATCCTCCAGAATGAGAAATTGAGTTTTCCATTGATTTAATTCCTGACTCAAGGCTCATATCGAAGACCCATTATAAAATGGCCACTATGAAATTAGTGGATCTAAATAAACAACTAGAGGAATTTAGTAATAAGGGATTTATTTGCCCTAGTGTTTATCCATGGGGATCCCCTGTCCTTTTTATTAAGAAGAAAGATGAATCTATGAGGTTATGTATCAAATACAGGGATATCAATACTATAACAATAAAAAACAAGTATCCCCTACCTCGAATTGATGATTTATTTGACCAACTGTATGGACCTAAATAATTTTCAAAGATTGAACTTCGATCTGGATATCATCAGTTGAGTGTGAAGAAGGAAGACATTCCAAAAACAGCATTTCGAACTAGGTACGGGCATTACGAGTTTACTATAATGCCTTTTGGATTGATTAATGCACCCTCTATCTTCATGGATTGAATGAAAAGATTTTTCATGGAATATATCGATGATTTTTAGTGGTATTTATTGATGATATCTTGGTATAATCCAAAAGCTACAAAAATCATGAAAATCACTTGTGCATTATCCTGAAGACTCTTAGAAGACATGAATTATATGGGAAGTTTATCAAGTGTGAATTCTGGCTTCAGGAGATTTCTTTTCTTGGCCATATTGTCTCTAAGGATGGAATCCTAGTTGATACTACAAAGACAAATGCAATCCAATATTGTCCCACGCTAACAAACATAACTGAGGTACGCAGTTTTATTGGCTTAGCAGGTTATTATCGGTGTTTCGTTCATAATTTTGCCCGACTAGATAACCCGCTAACAAAGCTCACACGTAAAAGGTATAAAACTTTTTGGACAAAAGATTATGAAGAATGTTTCGAAGAACTGAAGAGAATATTAGTCAATGCTCTTATATTGACTCTACCATCAGGGAATGACGGGTTTGTTATTTATAGTGATGCTTCAAATAAAGGACTTGGTTGTGTCCTTATGAAAAATGATAGGGTTATTTCTTATGCATCACAAAAACTAAAAATTCATGAGCAAAACTATCCTACTCATGATCTTGAGTTAGCTCTAGTAATCTTTGCTTTGAAGATATGGATAGATTATCTCTATGGTGAAAAATGTGATATTTATACTGATCAAAAGAGTTTGAAGTATATTTTCTCACAGAAAGAACTCAACATGAGGCAAAGGAGATGGCTTGAACTACTCAAAGATTATGACTGCATGATACACTACCACCCGGGGAAGGAAAATAAGGTGGCTGATGCTTTGAGCAGAAAGGATCATGGAGTTTTGAACAAGATGAGGGTTGAAATGGATCCTATTTTCATGGATCTAGTAAAGATGGATATGGGAATAACCATAGAAGGTGAAACATCAATGCTTTTTCAAATGGTTTCCAAACCATATTTACTAGAAAGGATAAAAAGTTCTCAGGTTGATGATGAGGAGTTTCAAAAGAAGATTAAAGCTGTGAATGATGGGATATTGAGTGACTTCATATATGAAGATGGAATTTTGAAATTTGGGAAGAGACTGTGTGTTCCCAATATACCTGATCTAAAAAGGGAATTGTTAGATGATGCTCATAGTTCCAATTTCTCTATACACCTTGGTAGCACTAAGATGTATATAGATTTGAAGGAACATTTTTGGTAGGACAAAATGAAGAGGGAGATTGCTGATTTTGTGTCTAGATGTATGGTTTTTCAACAAGTGAAAGCTGGAAGGCAACAACCTGGAGGATTATTGCAACCTCTTCCCATACCTCAGTGGAAATGGGATAATATCATGATGAACTTTTTCATGGGACTACCAAAGACTCCTATAAGGAACAATGCAATATGGATCATTGTCGATTGTCTTACCAATTCAGCACATTTTCTTGCTATAAGAGAAGATCTACCACTTGAATGACTAGCAAGACTATATATTAATGAAGTTGTGATACTTCATGGTATACCCCTATCAATTGTTTCTGATCGTGATCCACGTTTTACATCAAGATTATAGAAAAGTCTTCAGAAGGCCCTAGATACTAATATTCGTTTGAGCACTGCCTACCATCGAAAAACTGATGGACAGTCAGAACGGACTATTCAAACATTGGAAGACATGTTGAGGTCCTGTTCACATGATTTTCAAGGCATGTGGGATCAGTATTTACCTCTCGTAGAATTTTCCTACAATAATAGCTTCCATTCAAGTATTCAGATGGCACCCTATGAATCATTATATGGGATACGATGTCATACACCAACTTTTTGGGATGATTTTGGTGAAAGAAAGCTCGTGGGACCAGAACTTGTTGAATAAACAATGGAGAAGGTGAAGATTATCCAGAACCATATCAAAATAGCTCAAAGTAGGCAGAAGAGCTATGCTGACAACCGAAGGAAGGATTTGGAATTTCAGGTAGGAGATCATGTTTTCTTGAAGGTATCTCTATGGAAGGGATTTATACATTTCGGTAAGAAAGGTAAATTGAGTCCCAGGTATATAGGACCTTTTGAAATTCTAGACCGAATTGGAGTCGTAGCTTACCGTTTGGAAATGCTGCCAAGTCTCTCCAAGGCTCACAATGTGTTCCACATGTCAATGTTATGAAAGTACATACCAGACCCAACACATGTACTCACTTATGAAGAAGTGGAAATTCAGCCCGATATATCTTACTGTGAAGAGCCTATCAAGATTCTTGATACTAGAGAACAAGTATTGAGAAATCAGATGACTCGACTGGTAAAGGTTCTATGGAGAAACCATAAGATGGAGGAAGCAACATGGGAGCCTGAGAAGCTTATGTTAAAGACATACCCGAATCTTTTTAGGTAATATTATGTGAATTTCGAGGAAAAAATTTTTGTAAGGAGGGGAGAATGTAACACCCCAAGGTTTTGAAAATAAATATAGAATTCAATTTTATAATCTATCCTCTTCTATGTTTTGAATTTCAAGAAATGGTCATCTAGAGTTGTGTTCAGTAAGTCATTTGGAGTCTGATAGAAAAAACTTGATTTTTGGTGAATAGTAACATACCCTTATGAATAGTAATATGAATAGTAATGTGACCTCATGAATAGTAAATAATAATAATATTTTATTTTCTTAAGGAAATAGGATAATGGGATCTTAATTAATTTTCCAATGTCACATAAAACTAATTGCTCTTCAAGATTGTTATTTTTCGAATTAACTGTGACCTTATTTAAAAAATAAATTAATAATATTTAGAAAATTATTTTGGAAAAATGGATTTCACTTTTGAATTATACACGTCAAAAAATGGTAGGGGTAAATTTTTGGGATTTTTCTAAAATATTTGAATTTTTCGTGAATAGTGAAAAATACAGTTTTGAGTATTCAGTAGTTTAATGACATCATAATGACATAATAATTAAATAAGAGGCTGTTCGACTTTTTTATAGCAACTTATGACATGAGGTGTCCCAAGTGACTTAAATCATGGGAAAATACAATGGGAAAGCCTATGGTTTGGAAAAAACCACTAATGAGGTGTCCCTTTGAAATTATTAAAAAATTACCTCTCTTTTTCTATAAATACCCACTCATCCTTTCATTTTATTTCATTCCAAATCCATCATCCTCGAAGCTATGGTGGTTTTACCTCTCTAAGAGTCCTCACAAGGTGTCCTTAAGCCCCCATGGTTCCAACCTTCAAGATCTAGGAGTTATTCTACAAGGTAAGAGAATCCTTCATTCTCTTCTTTAAGTCGACACTTATTTTATGTTATCTCTTTGAATTTCCATTCTAATATGTTGGGGTTTTATTTTATGTATTATTCTTACTGTCCTTTTTATTTATATATGATGAGGTACCCTTTTGATCTCATCATTTCATTTTATGAAATATTAAGCGATGCCGTTAGGCTGCCGGATTTTCATAAGGGATCTCTCACATTTTCTCTTATTTTCAAGATCATCTCTATTATTTTTCTCTCCTCACCTCCTATGTCCAAATGATCATGATAACTACAATAAAATATATATACTGGATTTATTTCATGTTAATGGAAGACCCATCATAAATATTCTTACTCCCTCCCTTTTATTTTTATAAACCAAAATCAACATCCATGAGGTTCCAATTTATAGCCTTCATGGACGACGAAGTTTCGTTCTTCAATTTCTTCTTCATTACTGGTAATGAAACCATATTTATGGTTGAACAAGACTATAATATATGTATTTTAACATAATTAATATTAAATAACCATAATATGTACATATAATTAAGTTATATGACAAAAATAGTTCATAATAATCCAAATACTGCCAAATAATCGAAGTGGTTCTCATCTAATGATTCATCCTCATTACATATAACCAAATGATATAAATGACCATTAACAATTATTTATTTTCATAAATAATATATAATTCCAATCTTGGAGATTTATAACCATTCCACATGAACTCCATTACTTAAAAACAAGTGAACTGATTATGAAAATAGAGAAAATGAACACTCAGAACAACGAAATTCAATATAATAACTTAGAAATAATGGTATAAATGAACTAAACAGAATTATGATAAACTAAATACATGTCTAATAGGTTTTTAAATAAGTTATTAATAATTATAATTTCATATTCCAGGAGTTTAAGTTCGAGAGAAGAACACGTTTGGAGTTAAGGTAAGGGTTTTTCCACTCGAACTTCCATTTTCATTCGGGATACTTTCATTGTCTAAATACCTCAATGAAATTATTATGTATTGTTATGTACTCATCATATATTATTTGTGAGTATAATATTTATGTCTAAAATCGAGAAAAATTCCTTCTTTTATGGATAGTTACACATTTTAAAAGGAACTCTCAAATGGTTTCCAAAATACAAGCCCGATTCAAGGGAAGTTCTCAAATTCTTATCTATTTTCAAGGGCACTATATAATATGTTTTTGGAAACCATTATCCTTATAAAATCAATCATTTTATTATTAAAATACCATCTTAGTTCACTTCTGGTTTTATACAAAGATTTTCTAAAAGAACTCTTCTTTTCAAAATAAAAGAGTATTTATCTCAAAATTGCTTAATGATTTTATAAGAGTATTTTCGTTTGATGCTCTTGTTGATTCAATGGTATTATTGAGTTTAATCATTTATGAAGTCAGCTACCATATTTTATTTAATGGTTTATGACTAATTCTATTATGGATGATCTATCCTAAAACCATTCACCATATTATTCCGAATGGTTAGTGTTTTACGTTTAATGGTTGGGGAAAGATAGTTACACTTCATATAATCATTTCAATATGAATGTATTTGTTGTTTATGTTTATCCCTACTCATATGATAAATGCATTGGACTTATTATGTGACGGGTGGGGCCCTCTATAGCCCCTCGATGCATCGGTAGGTCTCATGAGACAAATTATTGTTTTGGCACGAGGCCTTGAAAAAATGATTATTTAATGGTCCTAGCACGAGGCTTGGACGGTATGGTTATGATATCCGAAATATGCACTTCCCTCATTATGATGCTATTATTTGAATTTCATGTGTCTATTCAACTAGTAGAATACCCATGATTATGTTTTATTATGTCATTATTTATTCAACTCATATTTCTGCCGTAATGTGTTCAAGTTCTTTATTAAAGTCATGTGTTTTCAATTATTCACCATGTCTAACGTTTATATTAACCTCTACTGCATTGCTTACTCTTACTGAGAATTTAAGCTCACCCCTTTCTTTTGTTTAATTTTCTCAGGACACGAAGAAGTAATTTATGAATGACGTGCAAGAATAATCTAAGAGACATGTTGTTTTTAGTGGAATAAAATAGTGTTTTGTTTCCCTTCATGTTGTAATGATAAAATTATGTATGTAACTTGTTTCCAATAATACTAAACTACTCGGTATTTCGAGATTCGTATTTCTTGTATGTATGCCAACGTAATCAAATAAGGCACCGGATCTGGGCAACTGGGGTCGGGTCCTTACAGTTGGTATCAGAGGAAGTTTAGTAGAATACTTAGAAACTAGATTTAGAAAATGTAGAATTAGGGAAGAGTCCCTAAGTTAGTATTTGAGGATAAACATACAAGAACGTATTGGTATTTTGGTAAGGAATAGATTATGTGGATCATTCAAGTAATACATCCCTGTCTGGATATGAGCAGGTAGAGGTGGATCTGGCACAGATGTATCTATGGGTAAAACCCGAAAACACCGCTTTGAGTTAGACTCAAACGGGAACTGGTGCACGACAATGGGCCTTACTGCACTCTTGGTTACGACACTTCGGGGGATAAGATTAGGATAATTCACTTTTTATTTACAAGCCATTATGAATGAGTTTAATGTAAATATTCCTCAAAGAAACCATATTTGTGAATATGGGATTAACCATTCGTAGGATCTCAGTTTTTTATAAGTATTTTGTTAAGTTAAGATTATAAATTATGATTCATAACCTAATCTAGTGTATGCCATTATCTAGATATGGAGCCTAGTGGACAGAATGGAAATCACACAAATACACGTGTCCCCTGTAGGGATTTTCCTATAACACAAGATAATGATGTTGGATCTAGTGTTGAGCAACTCATAACTATACTGGGAAAACTTAATCAGGTTATTAATAATTACCTTTCTCGTATGGAGCATCCAGATCCACCACGTGGAGGAGCCATGCTAGATCTCTTAATGCTACAACAGCCTCCATCATTCAATAGGACTACAAACCCGTTTGAAGCAGAGCAGTGGATATGTTCCCTTGAGAAGATATTTCTCACCTTGGGATGTAATTAAAGAGAGAAGGCTGTCATGGAAGTCTATCGTCTATTTGGAGATGTGGATCAGTGGTGGTCCTTAATCCAAAACACAAAAGAGGAGGAATATATATAAGAGATGGAATGGAGGGATTTTAAAGAAATCTTCTTAGAAAAATATTTCCCTCATGAGCAGTGAGCAGATATGGAGAGAGAATTCTTGAATCTGAGACAGAAGGAAGATGATAATGTTGCAAGGTACGAAGCTAACTTCACAAGATTATCAAGACATGCTGTGGACTACATATGAAATCCAAGGAGAAAAGTTGATCGATTCTTTAATGGACTAAAGC
This sequence comes from Viscum album, assembly GCA_963277665.1. Taxonomy (NCBI): domain Eukaryota; kingdom Viridiplantae; phylum Streptophyta; class Magnoliopsida; order Santalales; family Viscaceae; genus Viscum; species Viscum album. The sequence continues at coordinate 631,296,338 of OY728146.1, forward strand.
CATTCCTCCGATGGGCACTAGTCTCCCAAAGTTTTTCATCATATGAGGATATAGTTTCATGTGCCATCAAGACAGAAAAAGAATTGTATAAGTCTTATGACTTTAAGGGAAAGAAAGAAAAGAAGAGGGCTGCTGAAAACCCTAGGAAATGAAATAAGGAAACGGGGAAGAAGGGAAGAGTTGAGTTTCCACCATGTGAAAATTGTGGAATGAAACACCCTAGTGCATGCTTAAAAGTAAAAGGTATATGATACAAATGTGGTCAGAAAGTCCATCTTGTTGGTGACTGCAAAGGGAAGAAGGCATCCAATGATGTTCAATGTTATAGTTGTTGGGAGATGGGACACTTTACTAATGACTATCCAAAACGTCAAGGAAATATGAAACAGAGAAGGACAAGGGATCAGGGACAAGGTTATGCAATCACAACTGCAGAGGTTAAAGTTCCTAATGACCTGGCGGAAGGTACTTTAATTGTTTCCTCAAGTTTAGCCAATGCTTTATTTGATTCTGGATCATCACATTGTTTCATATCTTCCTAGTTTGCTAAGAAAATTAGATATTTAAAATTTGATTTAACAAGGGAGTTGTTAGTCAAAACTCCTAAGGTAAGTTTCATTGCTACAAAGTTATGTGAATCAGTTTCCATTAGAGCATATAAATGTTATTTATCTGCTGATCTCATTGTCATACCCATGATTGAATTTGATATAATCCTCTATATGTATTGGCTTTCGGACCATGATGAAAAAATTTATTGTAAAAAGAAGGAGGTTACGATTTTTGATGACGATGATAAAGAACACCTTATCTTTAGAGTAGAATCATCACCACCTGATTATTATCTAGATCCACCCCCAGTAGCCCAACTAAATTCAATTATTGGGGAGGAAGAGAATGAAATAACTGTGGGTGAGGAAAGGAATGTGCAAATAGAGTATGTACCTATTGTGAGAGAATATGTTGATGTGTTTCTATAAGATTTACCTGGACATCCTCTAGAACAAGAAATTGAGTTTTCCGTTGATTTAATTCCTGACTCAAGGCTCATATCGAAGACCCCTTATAGAATGACCACTATGAAATTAGTGGAGCTAAAGAAACAATTAGAGGAATTTAGTAATAAGGGATTTATTTTCCCTAGTGTTTCTCCATGGGGAGCCCCTGTCCTTTTTGTTAAGAAGAAAGATGGATCTATGAGGTTATGTATCAACTACAGGGATATCAATGCTATAAGAATAAAAAACAAGTATCCCCTACCTCGAATTGATGATTTATTTGACCAACTGCATGGAGCTAAATAATTTTCAAAGATTGAACTTTGATCTGGATATCATCAGTTGAGTGTGAAGAAGGAAGACATTCCGAAAACAGCATTTCGAACCAGGTACGGGCATTACGAGTTTACTGTAATGCCTTTTGGATTGACTAATGCACCCTCTATCTTCATGGATTGAATGAACAGAGTTTTCATGGAATATCTCAATGATTTTGTAGTGGTATTTATTGATGATATCTTGGTATACTCCAAAAGCTACAAAGATCATGAAAATCACTTGTGCATTATCCTGAAGACTCTTAGAAGACATTAATTATATGGGAAGTTTAGCAAGTGTGAATTCTGGCTTCAGGAGATTTCTTTTCTTGGACATATTGTCTCTAAGGATGGAATCCTAGTTGATCCTACAAAGACAAAGGCACTCCAAGATTGTCCCACGCTAACAAACATAACTGAGGTACACAGTTTTATAGGCTTAGCAGGTTATTACCGGTGTTTCGTTCAGAATTTTGCCCGACTAGATAACCCGCTAAAAAAGCTCACACGTAAAAGCGATAAATTTTTTTGGACAAAATATTATGAAGAATGTTTCGAAGAACTGAAGAGAAGATTAGTCAATGCTCCTATATTGAATCTACCATCGGGGAATTACGGGTTTGTTATTTATAGTGATGCTTAAAAGAAAGGACTTGGTTGTGTCCTTATGCAAAATGATAGGGTTATTTCTTATGCATCACGATAGCTAAAAATTCATGAGCAAAACTATCCTACTCATGATCTTGAGTTAGATGCAGTAATCTTTGCTTTGAATATATGAATACATTATCTCTATGGTGAAAAATGTGAGATTTATACTGATCAAAAGAGTTTGAAGTATATTTTCTCACAGAAAGAACTCAACATGAGGCAAAGGAGATGGCTTGAACTACTCAAGGATTATGACTGCACGATACACTACCACTCGGGGAAGGAAAATAAGGTGGATGATGCTTTGATCAGAAAGGATCATGGAGTTTTGAACAAGATGAGGGTTGAAATAAATCCTATTTTCATGGATATAGTAAATATCGATATGGGAATAACCATAGAAGTTCAAACATCAATGCTTTTTCAAATGGTTTCCAAACCATATTTACTAGAAAGGATAAAAAGTTCTCAGGCTGATGATGAGGAGTTTCAAAAGAAGATTCAAGCTGTGAATGATGGGAGATTGAGAGAATTCATATATGAAGATGGAATTTTGAAATTTGGGAAGAGACTGTGTGTTCCCAATATACTTGATCTAAAAAGGGAATTGTTGGATGATGCTCATAGTTCCAATTTCTCTATACACCCTGGTAGCACTAATATGTATATAGATTTGAAGGAACATTTTTGGTAGGACAACATGAAGAGGGAGATTTCTGATTTTGTGTCCAGATGTATGGTTTTTCAACAAGTGAAAGCTGGAAGGCAACAACCTGGAGGAGTATTGAAACCTCTTCCCATACCTGAGTGGAAATGGGATAATATCATGATGTACTTTGTCATGGGACTACCAAAGACTCCTAGAAGGAACAATGCAATATGGATCATTTTTGATCATCTTACCAAGTCAGCACATTTTCTTGCTATGAGGGAAGATCTACCACTTGAACGACTAGCAAGACTATATATTAATTAAGTTGTGATACTTCATGGTATACCCCTATCAATTGTTTCTGATCATGATCCAAATTTTATAACAAGATTCTGGAAAAGTCTTCAGAAGGCCCTAGATACTAATCTTCATTTGAGCACTGCCTACCACCGAAAAACTGATGGACAGTCAGAACGGACTATTCAAATATTGGAAGACATGTTGAGGTCTTGTTCACTTGATTTTCAAGGCATGTGGGATCAGTATTTACCTCTCATATAATTTTCCTACAATAATAGCTTCCATTCAAGTACTCAGATGGCACCCTATGAAGCATTATATGGGATACAATGTCGTACACCAACTTTTTGGGATGATGTTGGTGAAAGAAAGCTCGTGGGCCCAGAACTTGTTGAATAAAAAATGGAGAATGTGAAGATTATCCAGAACCATATCAAAATAGCTCAAAGTAGGCAGAAGAGCTATGCTGACAACCGAAGGAAGGATTTGGAATTTCAGGTAGGAGATCATGTTTTCTTGAAGGTATCTCAATGGAAGGGAGTTATACGTTTCGGTAAGAAAGGTAAATTGAGTCCCAGGTATATAGGACCTTTTTAAATTCTAGACCGAATTGGAGTCGTAGCTTACCTTTTGGCAATGCTGCCAAGTCTCTCCAAGGTTCACAATATGTTCCACGTGTCAATGTTAAGAAAGTACATACCAGACCCAACACATGTACTCACTTATGAAAAAGTGGAACTTGAGCCTGATCTATCTTACTGTGAAGAGCCTATCAAGATTCTTGATACTAGAGAATAAGTATTGAGAAATCAGATGACTCGACTGGTAAAGGTTCTATGGAGAAACCATAAGATGGAGGAAGCAACATGGGAGCCTGAGAAGCTTATGTTAAAGACATACCCGAATCTTTTTAGGTAATATTATGTGAATTTCGAGGATAAAATTTTTGTAAGTAGGGGAGAATGTAACACGCCAAGGTTTTGAAAATAAATATAGAATTCAATTTTATAATCTATCCTCTTCTATGTTTTGAATTTCAAGAAATGGTCATCTAGATTTGTGTTCAGTAAGTCATTTGGAGTCTGATAGAAAAAACTTGATTTTTCGTGAATAGTAACATACCCTTATAAATAGTAATATGAATAGTAATGTGACCTCATGAATAGTAAATAATAATTATATTTTATTTTCTTAAGGAAATAGGATAATGGGATCTTAATTAATTTTCCAATGTCACATAAAACTAATTGCACTTCAAGATTGTTATTTTTCGAATTAACTGGGACCTTATTTAAAAAATAAATTAATAATATTTAGAAAATTATTTTGGAAAAATGGATTTCACTTTTGAATTATACACGTCAAAAAATGGTAGGGGTGAATTTTTGGGATTTTTCTAAAATACTTGAATTTTTCGTGAATAGTGAAAAGTACAGTTTTGAGTATTCAGTAGTTTAATGACATCGTAATGACATAATAATTAAAATAAGAGGCTGGTCGACTTTTTTATAGTAACTTATGACATGAGGTGTCCCAAGTGACTTAAATCATGGGAAAATACAATGGTAAAGCCCATGGTTTGGCAAAAACCACTAATGAGGTGTCCCTTTGAAATTATTAAAAAATTACCTCTCTTTTTCTATAAATACCCACTCATCCATTCGTTTTATTTCATTCCAAATCCCTAATCCTATAAGATATGGTGGTTTTACCTCTCTAAGAGTCCTCACAAGGTGTCCTTAATCCCACAAGGTTCCAACCTTCAAGATCTAGGAGTTATTCTACAAGGTAAAAGAATCCTTCATTCTCTTCTTTAAGTGGACACTTATTTTATGTTATCTCTTTGAATTTCCATTATAATATGTTGGGGTTTGATTTTATGTATTATTCTTACTGTCATTTTTATTTAAATATGATGAGGTACCCTTTTTATCTCATCATTTCATTTTATGAAATATTAAGCGACGCCGTTAGGCTGCCGAATTTTCATAAGGGATCTCTCACCTTTTCTCTTATTTTCAAGATCATCTCTATTATTTTTCTCTCCTCACCTCCTCTGTCCAAATGATCATGATAACTACAATAAAATATATATAATGAATTTATTTCCTGTGAATGGAAGACCCATCATAAATATTCTTACCCCCTCCCTTTTATTTTTATAAACCAAAATCAACGTCCATGAGGTTCCAATTTATAGCCTTCATGGACGACGAAGTTTCGTTCTTCAATTTCTTCTTCATTACTGCTCATGAAACCATATTTATGGTTGAACCAGACTATAATATATGTATTATAACATAATTAATATTCAATAACCATAATATGTACATATAGTTAAGTTATATGATAAAAATAGTTCATAATAATCCAAATACTGCCAAATAATCGAAGTGGTTCTCATCTAATGATTCATCCTCATTCCATATAACCAAATGATATAAATGACCATTAAAAATTATTTATGTTCATAAATAATATATAATTCCAATCCTGGATATTTATAACCATTCCACATGAACTCCATTACTTAAAAACAAGTGAACCGATTATGAAAATAGAGAAAATGAACACCCAGAACAACGAAATTCAATATAATAACTTAGCAATAAGGGTATAAATGAACTAAACAGAATTATGATAAACTAAATACATGTCTAATAGGTTTTTAAATAAGTTATTAATAATTATAATTTCATATTCCAGGAGTTTAAGTTCGAGAGAAGAACACGTTTGGAGTTAAGGTAAGAGTTTTTCCACTCGAACTTTCATTTTCATTCGGGATACTTTCATTGTCTAAATACCTCAATGAAATTCTTATGTATTGTTATGTACTCATCATATATTATTTGTGAGTATAATATATATGTCTAAAATCGAGAAAAATTCCTTCTTTTATGGATAGTTACACATTTTAAAAGGAACTCTCAAATGGTTTCCAAAATACAAGCCCGATTCAAGGGAAGTTCTCAAATTCTTATCTATTTTCAAGGGCACTATATAATATGTTTTTGGAAACCATTATCCTTATAAAATCAATCATTTTATTATTAAAATACCATCTTAGTTCACTTCTGGTTTTATACAAATATTTTCTAAAAGAACTCTTCTTTTCAAAATAAAAGAGTATTTATCTCAAAATTGCTTAATGATTTTATAAGAGTATTTTCGTTTGATGATCTTGTTGATTCAATGGTATTATTGAGTTTAATAATTTATGAAGTCAGCTACCATATTTTATTTAATGGTTTATGACTAATTATATTATGTATGATCTATCCTAAAACCATTCACCATATTATTCCGAATGGTTAGTGTTTTATGTTTAATGATTGGGGAAAGATAGTTACACTTCATATAATCATTTCAATATGAATGTATTTGTTGTTTATGTTTATCCCTACTCATATGAGAAATTCATTGGACTTATTATGTGATGTGTGGGGCCCGTTATAGCCCCTCGATGCATCGGTAGGTCTCATGAGACAAATTATGGTTTTGGCACGAGGCCTTGACAAAATGATTATTTAATGGTCCTAGCACGAGGCTTGGATGGTATGGTTATGATGTCCGGAATATGCACTTCCCTCATTATGATGCTAGTATTTGAATTTCATGTGTCTATTCGACTAGTATAATACCCATGATTATGTTTTATTATGACATTATTTATTCAACTCATATTTCTGCCGTAATGTGTTCAAGTTCTTTATTAAAGTCATGTGTTTTCAGTTATTCACCTTGTCTAACATTTATATTAACTTCTGCTGCATTTCTTACTCTTACTGAGCATTTGAGCTCACCCCTTTCTTATGTTTAATTTTCTCAGGACATGAAGAAGTAATTTATGAATGACGTTCAAGAATAATCTAGGAGACGTGTTGTTTTTAGTGGAATAAAATAGTGTTTTGTTTCCCTTCATGTTGTAATGATAAAATTATGTATGTAAATTGTTTCCAATAATACTAAACTACTCTGTATTTTGGTATTTGTATTACTTGTATGTATGCCAACGTAATCAAATAAGGCACCGGATCTGGGCAACTGGGGTCGGGTCCTTACAGTTGATATCAGAGGAAGTTTAGTAGAATACTTGGAAACTAGATTTAGAAAACGTAGAATTAGGGAAGAGTCCCTAAGTTAGTAATTGAGGATAAACATACAAGAACGTACTGGTATTTTGGTAAGGAATAGATTATGTGGATCATTCAAGTAATACATCCCTGTCTGGATATGAGCAGGTAGAGGTGGATCTGGCACAAATGTATCTATGGGTGAAACCCGAAAACACCGCTTTGAACTAGACTCAAACGGGAACTGGTGCACGACAATGGGCCTTACTGAACTCTTGGTTTCGACACTTCTAGGGGATAAGATTAGGATAATTCACATTTTATTTAAAATCCATTATGAAGGAGTTTAATGTAAATATTCCTCAAAGAAACCATATTTGTGAATATGGGATTAACCATTCGTAGGATCTCAATTTTTTATAAGTATTTTGTTAAGTTAAGATTATAAATTATGATTCATAACCTAATATAGTGTATGCCATTATCTAGATATGGATCCTAGTGGACGGAATGGAAATCGCACAAATGCACGTGTCCCCTGTAGGGATTTTCCTCCGACGCAAGATAATGATGTTGGATCTGGTGCTGTGACTAGTGCTGAGCAACTCATAACTATACTGGGAAAACTTACTCAGGTTATGAATAATAACCTTACCCGTATGGAGCATCCGGATCCACCACGTGGAGGAGCCATGCTAGATCTCTTTATACGACAACAACCTCCATCATTCAATGGGACTACAAACCCGTTTGAAGAAGAGAAGTGGATATGTTACCTTGAGAAGATATTTCTCACCTTGGGATGTAATGAAAGAGAGAAGGTTGTCATGGCAGTCTATCGTCTATTGGGAGATGCGGATCAGTGGTGGTCCTTAATCCAAAACACAAAGGGGGAGGAATAGATATAAGAGATGGAATGGAGGGATTTTAAAGAAATATTCTTAGAAAAATATTTCCCTCATGAGCAGCGAGCAGATATGGAGAGACAATTCTTGAATCTGAGATAGAAGGAAGATGATAATGTTGCAAGGTATGAAGCTAACTTCACAATATTAGCAAGGCATTGTGGACTACATAAGAAATCCAAGGAGAAAATTTGATCGATTCTTTAATGGACTAAAGCCATTCCTCTAGTGGGCACGGGTCTCCCAAAGTTTTCCATCATATGAGGATATAGTTTCGTGTGCCATCAAGACAGAAAAAGAATTGTCTAAGTCTTATGACTTTAAGGTAAAGCAAGAAAACAAGAGGGCTGCTGAAAACCCTAGGAAAGTAAATTAGGAAACTGGGAAGAAGGGAAGAGTTGAGTTTCCACCATGTGAAAATTGTGAAATGAAACACCCTGGTGCATGCTTAAAAGGAAAAGGTGTATGATACAAATGTGGTCAGAAAGGCCATCTTGCTGGTGACTGCAAAGGGAAGAAATAATCCAATGATGTTCAATTCTATAGTTGTCGGGAGATGGGAGACTTTGCTAATGACTGTCCAAAACGTCAAGGAAATATGCAACAGAGAAGGCCAAGGGATCAGGGACAAGGTTATGCAATCACAACTGCAGAGGTTGAAGTTCCTAATGACGTGGTGGCAAGTACTTTAATTGTTTCCTCAAGTTTATCCAATGCTTTATTTGATTTTGGATCATCGCATTGTTTCATATCTTCTTAGTTTGCTAAGAAAATTAGATATTTACAATTTGATTTAACAAGGGAGTTGTCAGTCAAAACTCCTAAGGTAAGTGTCATTGCTAGAAAGTTATGTGAATCAGTTCCCATTAGAGAATATAAATGTTATTTATCTGCTGATCTCATTGTCATACCCATGATTGAATTTGATATAATCCTCGATATGTATTGGATTTCGGACCATGATACAAAAATTTATTGTAAGAAGAAGGAGGTTACGATTTTTGATGACGATGATAAAGAACACCTTATCTTTAGAGTAGAATCGTCACCACCTGATTATTATCTAGATCCACCCCCAGTAGCCCAACTAAATTCAATTATTGGGGAGGAAGAGAATGAAATAACTGTGGGTGAGGAAAGGAATGTGCAAATAGATGATGTACCTATTGTGAGAGAATATGTTGATGTGTTTCTATAAGATTTACCTGGACATCCTCCAGAATGAGAAATTGAGTTTTCCATTGATTTAATTCCTGAATCAAGGCTCATATTGAAGACCCCTTATAGAATGGCCACTATGAAATTAGTGGAGATAAAGAAACAACTAGAGGAATTTAGTAATAAGGGATTTATTTGCCCTAGTGTTTCTCCATGGGGAGCCCCTGTCCTTTTTGTTAAGAAGAAAGATGGATCTATGAGGTTATGAATCAACTACAGGGATATCAATTCTATAACAATAAAAAACAAGTATCCCCTACCACGAATTGATGATTTATTTGACCAACTGCATGGAGCTAAATAATTTTCAAAGATTGAACTTCGATATGGATATCATCAGTTGAGTGTGAGGATGGAAGACATTCCGAAAACAGCATTTCGAACCAGGTACGGGCATTACGAGTTTACTGTAATGCCTTTTGGATTGACTAATGCACCCTCTGTCTTCATGGATTGAATGAACAGAGTTTTCATGGAATATCTCGATGATTTTGTAGTGGTATTTATTGATGATATCTTGGTATACTCCAAAAGCTACAAAGATCATGAAAATCACTTGTGCATCATCCTGAAGACTCTTAGAAGACATGAATTATATGGGAAGTTTAGAAAGTGTGATTTCTAGCTTCAGGAGATTTCTTTTCTTGGCCATATTGTCTCTAAGGATGGAATCATAGTTGATCCTACTAAGACAAAGGCAATCCAAGATTTTCCCACGCTAATAAACATAACTGAGGTACGCAGTTTTATTGGATCAGTAGGTTATTACCGGTGTTTCGTTCATAATTTTGCCCGACTAGATAACCCGCTAACAAAGCTCACATGTAAAAGGGATAAATTTTTTTGGACAAAATATTATGAAGAATGTTTCGAAGAACTGAAGAGAAGATTAGTCAATTCTCCTATATTTACTCTACCATCGGGGAATGACGGGTTTGTTATTTATAGTGATGCTTCAAAGAAAATACTTGGTTGTGTCCTTATGCAAAATGATAGGGTTATTTCTTATGCATCACGACAGCTAAAAATTCATGAGAAAAACTATCCTACTCATGATCTTGAGTTAGCTGCAGTAATCTTTGCTTTGAAGATATGGAGACATTATCTCTATGGTGAAAAATGTGAGATTTATACTGATCAAAAGAGTTTGAAGTATATTTTCTCACAGAAAGAACTCAACATGAGGAAAAGGAGATGGATTGAACTACTCAAGTATTATGACTACACGATACACTACCACCCGGGGAAGGAAAATAAGGTGGCTGATGCTTTGAGCAGAAAGGATCATGGAGTTTTGAACAAGATGAGGGTTGAAATAAATCCTATTTTCATGGATCTAGTAAATATCGATATGGGAATAACCATAGAAGGTCAAACATCAATGCTTTTTCAAATGGTTTCCAAACCATATTTACTAGAAAGGATAAAAAGTTCTCAGGCTGATGATGAGGAGTTTCAAAAGAATATTAAAGCTGTGAATGATGGGAGATTGAGCGAATTCATATATGAAGATGGAATTTTGAAATTTGGGAAGAGACTGTGTGTTCCCAATATACCTGATCTAAAAAAAGAATTGTTGGATGATTCTCATAGTTCCAATTTCTATATACACCCTGGTAGCACTAAGATGTATATAGATTTTAAGGAACATTTTTGGTAGGACAACATGAAGAGGGAGATTTCTGATTTTGAGTCCAGATGTATGGTTTTTCAACAAGTGAAAGATGGAAGGCAACAGCCTGGAGGAGTATTGCAACCTCTTCCCATACCTGAGTGGAAATGGGATAATATCATGATGGAATTTGTCATGGGACTACCAAAGACTCATAGAATGAACAATGCAATATGGATCATTTTCGATCATCTTACCAAGTCAGCACATTTTCTTGCTATGAGAGAAGATCTACCACTTGAACGAATAGCAAGACTATATATTAATGAAGTTGTGATAATTCATGGTATACCCCTATCAATTTTTTCTGATCATGATCCACGTTTTACATCAAGATTCTGGAAAAGTCTTCAGAAGGCCCTAGATACTAATCTTCATTTGAGCACTGCCTACCACCGAAAAACTGATGGACAGTCAGAACGGACTATTCAAACATTGGAAGACATGTTGAGGTCTTGTTCACATGATTTTCAAGGCATGTGGTATCAGTATTTACCTCTCGTAGAATTTTCCTACAATAATAGCTTCCATTCAAGTACTCAGATGGCACCCTATGAAGCATTATATGGGATACGATGTCGTACACCAACTTTTTGGGATGATGTTGGTGAAAGAAAGCTCGTGGGCCCAGAACTTGTTGAATAAACAATAGAGAAGGTGAAGATTATCCAGAACCATATCAAAATAGCTCAAAGTAGGCAGAAGAGCTATGCTGACAACCGAAGGAAGGATTTGGAATTTCAGGTAGGAGATCATGTTTTCTTGAAGGTATCTCAATGGAAGGGAGTTATACGTTTTGGTAAGAAAGGTAAATTGAGTCCCAGGTATATAGGAACTTTTTAAATTCTAGATCGAATTGGAGTCGTATCTTACCTTTTGGCAATGCCGCCAAGTCTCTCCAAGGTTCACAATGTGTTCCACGTGTCAATGTTAAGAAAGTACATACCAGACCCAACACATGTACTCACTTATGAAGAAGTGGAACTTCAGCCCGATCTATCTTAATGTGAAGAGCCTATCAATATTCTTGATACTAGAGAATAAGTATTGAGAAATCAGATGACTCAACTGGTAAAGGTTCTATGGAGAAACCATAAGATGGAGGAAGCAACATGGGAGCCTGAGAAGCTTATGTTAAAGACATACCCGAATCTTTTTAGGTAATATTATGTGAATTTCGAGGACGAAATTTTTGTAAGGAGGGGAGAATGTAACACCCCAAGGTTTTGAAAATAAATATAGAATTCAATTTTATAATCTATCCTCTTCTATGTTTTGAATTTCAAGAAATGGTCATCTAGATTTGTGTTTAGTAAGTCATTTGGAGTCTGATAGAAAAAACTTGATTTTTGGTGAATAGTAACATACCCTTATGAATAGTAATATGAATAGTAATGTGACCTCATGAATAGTAAATAATAATAATATTTTATTTTCTTAAGGCAATAGGATAATGGGATCTTAATTAATTTTCCAATGTCACATAAAACTAATTGCACTTCAAGATTGTTATTTTTCGAATTAAATGTGACCTTATTTAAAAAATAAATTAATAATATTTAGAAAATTATTTTGGAAAAATGAATTTCACTTTTTAATTATACACGTCAAAAAATGGTAGGGGTTAATTTTTGGGATTTTTCTAAAATACTTGAATTTTTCGCGAATAGTGAAAAATACAGTTTTGAGTATTCAGTAGTTTAATGACATCATAATGACATAATAATTAAAATAAGAGGCTGGTCTACTTTTTTATAGTAACTTATGACATGAGGTGTCCCATGTGACTTAATTCATGGTAAAATACAATGGTCAAGCCCATGTTTTGGCAAAAACCACTAATGAGGTGTCCCTTTGAAATTATTAAAAAATTACCTCTCTTTTTCTATAAATACCCACTCATCCATTCATTTTATTTCATTCCAAATCCCTCATCCTCTAAGCTATGGTGGTTTTACCTCTCTAAGAGTCCTCACAAGGTGTCCTTAAGCCCCCCAAGGTTCCAACCTTCAAGATCTAGGAGTTATTCTACAAGGTAAGAGAATCCTTCATTCTCTTCTTTAAGTCGACACTTATTTTATGTTATCTCTTTGAATTTCCATTCTAATATGTTGGGGTTTGATTTTATGTATTCTTATTACCGTACTTTTTATTTAAATATGATGAGGTACCCTTTTGATCTCATAATTTAATTTTATGAAATATTAAGCGACGCCGTTAGGCTGCCGAATTTTCATAAGGGATCTCTCACCTTTTTTTTTCAAGATCATCTCTATTATTTTTCTCTCCTCACCTCCTCTGTCCAAATGATCATGATAACTACAATAAAATATATATACTGGATTTATTTCTTGTGAATGGAAGACCCATCATAAATATTCTTACTCCCTCCCTTTTATTTTTATAAACCAAAATCAACATCCATGAGGTTCCAATTTATAGCCTTCATGGACGACGAAGTTTCGTTCTTCAATTTATTCTTCATTACTGGTCATGAAACCATATTTATGGTTGAAACAGACTATAATATATGTATTATAACATAATTAATATTCAATAACCATAATATGTACATATAATTAAGTTATATGACAAAAATAGTTCATAATAATCCAAATACTGCCAAATAATCGAAGTGGTTCTCATCTAATGATTCATCCTCATTCCATATAACCAAATGATAGAAATTAACATTTACAATTATTTATGTTCATAAATAATATATAATTCCAATCCTGGAGATTTATAACCATTCCACATGAACTCCATTACTTAAAAACAAGTGAACCGATTATGAAAATAGAGAAAATGAACACCCCAGAACAACGAAATTCAATATAATAACTTCGCAATAAGTGTATAAATGAAATAAAAAGAATTATGATAAACTAAATACATGTCTAATAGGTTTTTAAATAAGTTATTAATAATTATAATTTCATATTCTAGGAGTTTAAGTTCGATAGAAGAACATGTTTGGAGTTAAGGTAAGGGTTTTTCCACTCGAACTTCCATTTTCATTCGGGATACTTTCATTGTCTAAATACCTCAATGAAATTCTTATGTATTGTTATGTAGTCATAATATATTATGTGTGAGTATAATATATATGTCTACAATCGATAAACCTTCCTTATTTTATGGATAGTTACACATTTTAAAAGGAACTCTCAAATTGTTTCCAAAATACAAGCCCGGTTCAAGGGAAGTTCTCAAATTCTTATCTATTTTCAAGGGCACTATATAATATGTTTTTGGAACCATTATCTTTATAAAATCACTCATTTTATTATTAAAATACCATCTTACTTCACTTATGGTTTTATGAAAATATTTTCTAAAAGAACTCTTCTTTTCAAAATAAAAGAGTATTTATCTCAAAATTGCTTAATGATTTTATAAGAGTATTTTCGTTTGATTCTCTTGTTGATTCAATGGTATTATTGAGTTTAATCATTTATGAAGTCATCTACCATATTTTATTTAATGGTTTATGACTAATTCTATTATGGATGATCTATCCTAAAACCATTCACCATATTATTCCGAATGGTTAGTGTTTTATGTTTAATGATTGGGGAAAGATAGTTACACTTCATATAATCATTTCAATATGAATGTATTTGTTGTTTATGTTTATCCCTGCTCATATGAGAAATGCATTGGACTTATTATGTGATGGGTGGGGCCCTCTATAGCCCCTCTATGCATCGGTAGGTCTCATGAGATGAATTATGGTTTTGGCACGAGTCCTTGACAAAATGATTATTTAATGGTCCTAGCACGAGGCTTGGACGATATAGTTATGATGTCCGAAATATGCACTTCCCTAATTATGATGATAGTACTTGAATTTCATGTGTCTATTAGACTAGTAGAATACCCATGATTATGTTTTATTATGGAATTATTTATTCAACTCATATTTCTTCCGTAATGTGTTCAAGTTCTTTATTAAAGTCATGTGTTTTCAATTATTCACCATGTCTAACATTTATATTAACTTCTGCTGCATTTCTTACTCTTACTGAGCATTTGATCTCACCCCTTTATTTTGTTTAATTTTCTTAGGACATGAATAAGTAATTTATGAATGACATGCAAGAATAATCTAGGAGACGTGTTGTTTTTAGTGGAATAAAATAGTGTTTTTTCCCTTCATGTTGTAATGATAAAATTATGTATTCAACTTGTTTCCAATAATACTAAACTACTCGGTATTTCGGGATTCGTATTACTTGTATGTATGCCAACGTAATCAAATAAGGCACCGGATCTGGGAAACTGGGGTCTGGTCCTTACACTCATATTCACAAGATGATATATATATTTTTTTAAAAAAGTGGGACACATACCTGATGGAAGATTGTACACAGATAGCATGAAGATCTGACTTGGGGACGTGTACAATTGGTGGAAATTTTTGAGAAGGGTTAAGAAGATCAAAAGATGAAACATTGTTGTATGTAAATGTTCATAGGAAAATTTTAATTGTTATTAAATAAAACATCCTTTATACAATGAGTCATTTTTCCATTTTAACAGATGAAATGCACCAGCAAAAAGCAAGAATGATGAACCACTTTTCTTTGGGCTTTGGATAAGAAAAACCAGTAAAATCTCCAAAATACCTTCATATCTAACCAAACACATTCATATTGTTTTGATACTTTAGGATAATGATCCATGGGTCATTTTTGATGTTTATGAGTCAAACTCGCCTCAATCTGTGGCACGGTGAGGCTGGTATCACTCAAAGTGTCTCTCTTTTGTTTAAAATGGACATAATTTTAAGTGAAAACAACACCTGACATACAGAAAACCAACCAAACGCATTAGGATTGTGTTGATACTTTAGGAGAACTATCCATGGGTCATTTTTGATGTGTAAAAGTCAACCCTGCATCAATCCGAGGCACAATGTGGCCGGTATCACTCAAAGTGTCTCTATTTTGTTTAAAATGGATAGAATTTTAAGTGAAAACAACAACTGACATATGTAAAACCAAAAAAATGAAATAATACTATGTTGATAATTTAGGATAAATATACATGGGTCATTTTTGATTTTTAAAAGTCAACCATGCCTCAATCCGAGGCACGGTGTGGCCGATATCACTCAAAGTGTCTCTCTTTTGTTTAAAATGGACATAATTTTAAGTGAAAACAAAAAATAGCATACGAAAAACTGACCAAAAGAATTTGGATTGGTTTAATACTTTAGGAGAACAATACCTGGGTCATGTGTGATGTTTAAGAGTAAAACCTGCCTCAATACAAGGCACGGTGTGTCTGGTATCACTCAAAGTGTCTCTCTTTTGTTTAAAATGGACAAAATTTTAAGTAGTAACAACAAATGACGTACAGTAAACTAACCAAACACATTATTAATGTGTTTATACTTTATTATAATGATCTATGGGTCATTTTTGACATGTAAGAGTCAACCCTGGCTCAATCCGAGGCACGATGTGGCAGGTATCACTCAATGCGTCTCTCTTTTGTTTAAAATGGACAAAATTTTAAGTGAAAACAACAATTGACATACAAAAAACTGACCAAATGCATTTTTATTGTGTTGACACTTTAGGATAATGGTCCTTGGGTCATGTGTGATGTGTATGATTCAATCCCGCCTCAATCCTAGTCACGGTGTGGCCGGTATCACTCAAAGTGTCACTCTTTTGTTTAAAATGGACAAAATTTTAAGTGAAAACAACAACTGACGTATGGAAACCCAAAAAAACACATTAAGACTATGTTGATACTTTAGGATAATGATCTATGGGTCATTTTTGATGTTTACTAGTCAACCCTGCCTCAATCTGAGGCACGGTGTGTCCGGTATCACTCAAAGTGTCTTTCTTTTGTTTAAAATGGACAAAATTTTAAGTGAAAACAACAATTGATGTACGGAAAATCAACCAAACACAATAGGATTGTGTTGATACTTTAGAATAATGATCCATGGGTCATTTGTGACATGTAAAAGTCAACCCTGCCTCAATTTGAGGCACGGTGTGGTCGGTATAACTCAAGGTGTCTCTCTTTTGTTTAAAATGGACATGATTTTAAGTGAAAACAACAACTGGCATACAAAAAACTGACCAAACACATTTGTATTATGTTAATAATTTAGTAGAACAATCCCTGGGTCATGTGTGATTTGTACAAGTAAACCCCTCCTCAATCTGAGGCACGGTGTTTCCGTTATCACTCAAAGTGTCTCTCTTTTGTTTAAAATGGAAAAAATTTTAAGTGAAAACAACAACTGACGTACGAAAAACCAACTAAACACATTAGGACTGTGTTGATACTTTAGGAGAATGATCCATGGGTCATTTTTGATGTGTACGAGTCAACCAAGCCTCAATCCGAGGCACAGTGTGGCTGGTATCACTCAATGCGTCTCTCTTTTGTTTAAAATGGAAAAAATTCTAAGTGAAAAAAACAACTAACATATGGAAAACTGACCAAACACATTCATATTGACATAATAAAAACTGACCACCCCCCTGGACACCCTCATGGACATCCCCCCTGGACAGCCCCCCACCCCCTGGACACCCCACCCCCTAGACGACTCCCCTGGACGACCCCCACCCCTCCTAGACACCACCCCACCACCTGGACACCCCCACTCCCCTAGACAACCCCACCCCCATGGATAACCACACCCAACCCCCTGGACACCACCCCACCCCCTAGACACTTCCCCAACCCCCTGGACACCCCCACCCCTGGAAATCCCCCCAACCCCATGGACACTACCCCACTCCCCTAGACACCACCCCACCCCCTAGACACCCCCATGGACACCCCCATTACCACCCTGGACATCCCCCCTCCCCCACCCACTGAACACCCCCAACCCGCTGGATGCCCCACCCGCTGGATGGCCCCCACCCCTCCTAGACACCACCCCACCACCTGGACACCCCACCCCCTGGACACCCCCACCCCCTGGACAGCCACACCCTCCCCCCTGAACACCCCCACCCCCTGGACACCTCCACCC
This sequence comes from Viscum album, assembly GCA_963277665.1. NCBI lineage: Eukaryota > Viridiplantae > Streptophyta > Magnoliopsida > Santalales > Viscaceae > Viscum > Viscum album. The sequence goes on from OY728146.1 coordinate 631,314,142, forward strand.
CCAGGAAAGCCCCCCCAGACACCACCCCACCCCCTTGGACACCACCCCACCCACCTGGACACCCCCATGGACAGACCCCCCACCCTTGATATCCCCCACCCCCTGGACACCCCACACCCCTGGATGCCCCCACCCCCTGGACAACCCCCACCCCTCCTAGACACCACCCCACCAACTGGACACCCCCACCCCCTAGACACCCCACCCCATGGACAGCCACCCCACCCTCCTGAACACCACCCCACCCCCCTTGGACAACCCCAACCTCCTGGACCACCCCCACCTCCCTGAACACCCCCACCCCTGGACACCCCCACCCCCTAGACACCCCCACCCCCAGAAAATCCCCCCAACCCCTGGACACCACCCCACCCCCTAGACACCACCATGGATATCCACCCCCCCACCATAGACAACCCCCACCTCCTTGGACACCCCCACCCCATGGATATCCACCCCCACCCCCTGGACACCACCCACCCCCTTAGACAGCCCCAACCTCCTGGACCACCCCCACCCCCTGGACACCACACCACCCCCCTGGACACCCCCACCCCCCTGGACACCCCCACCCATGGAAATCTCCCCAACCCCCTGGACACCACCCTGGACAGCCCCCACCCCTGGACACCCCCATCCCCTCGAACACCCCCACCCCTGGACACCCCTACCCCCCTTGGACAACCACCCCAAACCCCCAAATAGCCCCCAACCCCCTGAATTCTGAATTGAATTCTTTATGTATTTAATTAACTTATGAATTATGTGTTAAAGGTGTATGGGTATACTTGTTGTATGGGTATACTTGTTGTATGGGTATACTTGCTATAATTACCTTATGAATTATGTGTTAATTTTTTATGGGTATACTTGTTGATATGCTGATTTTTTTGCAGGTTTTGTTTAGGTGTGCTGATGTAGAATTTTATGTTACAGAAGGCAGAAAATTTATCAGTGCTTTTTTAGAACTGATAAAGGGGATACCCCCTTTATCAGCACTGAGCTTTACAATGCTTTTTAGCGTTTTTAAATCCCATTTTGAGCGCTGATAAAGCCCATTTTTGTAGTAGTGTCTTTTTCCCCAGTTTCCTTCTTCTCGACTTATTTGGGTCTCTTCGTCGCGCCTCAAGGTTCAGTCAAATCCTAGGTGGAGGCTAACTCGTTTTTCTTGGATTTTTCCCTTGATGCTAGGTTGTGCAAACAGTTTATCCAGATGTGTTCATGGGTGTTCCAGAAACTTCCACCGAAGGTGAGGCGGTTCAGGTGGTTTCGGTCCACTGACTTTGATTTGAGGTAATATTCTATGGTTTCTACTTATCTATCACCTCATGTAATTTGGGATTTTAGTGTTTTTGATTCCCTATTATTTAATTGGTATGGTGTTAGTTGGTTTTTCATGGTTTCTCTTCGATTTGGTTCATCGTCAACACCCAAGGTGAGGGTTTTCCTTTGCTGCTTGGTCCCACACCATTTAAATTGTGTTCTTTAATTATTTTAAGGTTCGTAGTGTTAAATGTGTAGTGTGTTGGTCCTTGTTTGTGGTTTTCGAGTCTCCAAGTCAAGGGAGAATCACCAGCGTATGAATAGGTATGTATATATGTATATGTGGGTTCCCCTATTATGTGAAATTCATCCATGGATGTGAATGAACATGTATGGGGCTAGGTGTTCCCATGTATATATATAAAAATGAATGTGTAGGTGAGTGGTGACTGGTATATGCATATAAGCATATGTGTAAGGACCCCCTTGCGCATGCCCATGACCATGCAGGTGTGTGCATTAGAGCTAGGTGTCCTTTCATGTATGTGAAGGTTCCTATACTAAGTGGGGGGAGTAGCTTCTTTTAATTAGAAAACTCCAAGAGTCAAAGTGGATGGATTGGTTCCACCCGAAGGTAGGATCCCTTTCCAAGTCCTCTAATTTTATAATTTCATTAAAAATTTGATTACTGCATTTTTATTAGAAGTTAAATCCATGCAATGGAGAATTTATATTGAATTAATATTAAATATGAATTTATCATGTTTCATGTTTTAAATACTAAATGTATTAAATGATTTGTGTGAAAAAAATATCATGTTTTTGTAATAAAAACCCTCAAAGGTGGTGAGCTCCCTTCAAGATAAAAAGTAGTGGTTAAACCTTGCTTGCTTGACTTTTTGTGTTTATAATTCTTATTTCTAGATTTTATGTTGAAATATGGCATGTTTAGGACATGGCCCTAATGGCATTAGAAACACCGAGTTTCCCTTTTTAAATCATTAAAGGACCAAAACACCGTCTAAGTGTTTGGTCTAGTTTTTAGATTAGAATTACCCATATAGGTAATTTACCTTTTCCATGGATACTTGGATCCTTATAAATGAAATTGACATGTTTTGGTAGATAAAATGAGTTGAGTTAGATGATTGGTTAATGCTTAATGATCAACCCTAAAAAAAATTTACCAAATTGTATTCAAATGTTTTGAATTATGATAACACCTTGGATGGACTCAATGTATTTTCATAATCATACCTTAGGAGATACATGGATTCCCATGTAGTAATTCCATGGATAGACTCAGGTTTATGAGAGAATAATTGGTTCCACATTCATGGAAACCCTTACCATGTTAAGGGAAGGTAGTAGTGTAACCTTGACTTTTGAAAATGCCTTAATGGATTTTACTAAATGGTTGCATGCTACATAGACTTTTCACACTAATGAAAGGCCATGCTTGGACCAAATGAACTTAATGATTAACTAAGACTTGATTAAATGGTTGAAATGCTACTTAGCCTATCCATAGTAATAGAAGATGAGTCTTGGACCAATAAAAATGGTTTCAACTCTACTTGACCTATACACACTAATGGAAGGCAAGAATTAGACCAAATGAATTACTACATGATTCCCATATTAAAAGGAATGGGTTGAATCAAGCTCGCTTGGATTCTGAGAGGAGAATACCTTGGGTACTCGGGAACCCCATTCTGATTCAAGGATGAAGTTTTCGTAGGTTTATACCCATCTAGACTTCAGTCCTCGTCTATTCTTACATTATTACAGGATGACTTGGATACACTCCTTGGTTCCAACATTGACATGTAGGTTCCATGGTTATAGCCCATAGGGCCCTGTCCTTTCTTAGCCCCATTTTACCTTGGCCGATCACCTTGGACTCTGTAAGAACCATATTATAGAATGCCTTGGATTACAATCATTGTATTACACTCTTTTACCTTAGATAGAATCAGATACTAATGAGTTTTCATTCCATGAGATCTATGTTACCTTGGTTATTACCCTGGAACTCCCTCACCAAATATCATTTTTAGGTTGCTTATTACATCTTGGAACCTTCACTATTTTATACTATCACGAGATGATGTCAGTGCTGGATATGCCTCACTTGACCTATTAACATAAAATGTTAATTACTTAATTAATGAACCGGTTACATGTTCAGACACCAGTTGAGGGCTGAAGCAGGTACTTGAGTTTGTAGTTACTTTGTACTGCTTACTTTATTTATGCATGCCTGCACACTATTTAATTTATATTACACTGTCGGGATTGGGATATACACTGGTGGTGCCGACCTACTGAGATTTATATCTCCCACCCTACTTGGCCCACCACTGCACTAGGGTAACCAATTAGAATTTATTGTTCGTAAGACATTGGACCTTTCTTGTTGCTGTTTGCTTGTACCCGAGAGTTAGGAGCAAAGGACTGAGCTAGAGCTCAGGATGATCATAGATATCACCTTTGGGATTTTAGTTCTTTTCTTTACTTGAGTCCTACATTGTATTGTATTTAAAAACATGTTGTACTATTTACTACTTTCTATAATGTATCAATACCATTTCATGCATTCATCCATTGTATAAATCAGCATTGGCCACTTTTGTTCATTTATATGAAATCTGCCTTCCGCTTCTTTATTATTTCTATTTAATAATTATGCTGTTGATTGTTATTTACTCTGTAATACCATTTTGAAACTCTAATAAGAGGTTATAGTCTCCCCGTTTATTATCCTTATACCCTTGTTTCTAGTCGGTATCCTCTGGTGTACGTGGAGAAGCGCTTGAGGTCATGTGGCGACTGGTCCAACCACCGTCTTAGTGGTGAGCTGGGTCGAGATGTTACAAAGTGGTATCAAAGGTGTTTTTTACTTTTGTATTACTATTTTGGTTTGTTAGATAGGAGACTAGGAAAGTTTCGATGCTTGGTTAATAGCTGTGTTTGGGACTGATCACCCCACGTACGGGGAATGACCAAGTGGATAGGGCTGGGACTGCTGTTTATGATGTTCACTATTACAATTGATATGATTTCACCTAGAGTTATTGGTGCACTTTCTGCTGCTTATGATTTATAGAATTATTAATATTACCCTTGGCCTATTATGTCAAGGATGAAACATCCATGCATCACATTAGGAACTTAGAAATTCACATGCCATTCATATATGCCATGCCATGTAGTTGCATTAGTAGGTTGCCTATTAAGTATGATTCTGTACCTTATTGTTATTACATGATTATATTTATACCTATTTAGGTAATACATTAGCATGCCTTCTATGTTTACTGCTCATTATAATATGCTCCTATGATTAAAATTCCATGCTTTTGTGATTTAAACTTGTTGCTCTGTGTTAGCTGCTTGTAATGACATGCTAGATTACTTTGAAATATGTAAATGGTTTCATGGGCTAATTTTATCGGTTGCAGTTATAATGGGAGCTAGTTTTCATTTTTAAGGTGTATGGGTGCCTTATAGCTGGGAAAAGGTGACCCGTGTAATCAAACCATTGTAAAAGGATTCTAAATTCAATTGTTAAGTGAAGTTGTTTTTGACTAAATGGAGCCAAATGAAAAACTATAAGGTGTATGGGTGCTTTGTAGGTTGGTAGATGGCCACCCATATAATTTATACTATTATGTTTGACCATGTTAAATTCTGAATTGACATTTCTATTGATTAATGGGAGCCGACTTTCAATCCATGAAGTGTATGGGAACTTCATGAATTGGGAAATGGAAACCCATATTAAATGAAATGGAATGATTCTTTGTGAAATGAATATAAGTGTTAAAGATGTTTAATATTGATCTGAAATCAAATGCTCAGATTTCTAAATTCAACTGGACCCAAGTAGGACAGTTGGGGAAAGTTTTTATGATATGAACTATTTAGGTGTTTAAATTTTAATAATTTGTGTGATTGTTATTGGGTTACTTTCTAAAGAACCTAGGTTGGTTAAAATGGGATCCTCATAGGTTGCCTTATCTTCTTAAAACGAATTTATTTTGATAATTTTCCTATTATGATAGAATGGTAATAAATGTAAATGTTTTAAAAAGAAGTTTTATAAAACTTTCTCGTTTTGCCTTTAGGGTGTTGGTTAAAATCAATTACCTTGTGATTTGTATTGAAAAAATGGTACCTTGAGGTTTTAATTAAATATTTTATGATTTAGAATTAAATTTGATTAAATATAAGAGGCTTGGAAATGGAACCTTTAGTGGTTTACTGACTGAAAATTAACTTTTTTATTATCGAAACACTTTTGAGGAAAAAGTGAGAAACCACAAGATCCAAACATACAACCAAATAAAACCATGAATTAGGAAACCCAGGCCAAAAGTATAGGATCTGTCCCATCCCAGCAATTACATCGTGATGAAAAGCCTTCACCATTGCATGAACGCTCAACAAACTGTCCCGTGAAGAGATTCACAGGCTCGGTAGTGGTTTACACTGTTTAAAACCCTCATGTAAAGGGTAGTTCAGACTTCTCTTTGAGTTTCCTTGGAACGGAACCATGAGTACTTTCTAGAGAAATTATTTTCCTTATTAATGGATTTATGATCAGATTTTGATCTTAATAACTTTTTCTTGATGTGACCCAATGTTAGGGTTGAAACTTATTATTCATAAGGGGATAACCCATGGTAGGTAGCACCCTCAAAACTTAAATGCCTTGCTAGCACTATGACTTTTCTCACTTTTGGTGTTGTTTAGGTTCCATTTTCCCAAGTAGGATTTTTAGTTTTATAGAGACACCCTTGTTCATATGGGTGGTCATGTTTTTCTTGACCTTTTTATGGGATTTAGAATTGGGTAGTGCTCGTTTATAGTGGGTTATACATGCCTCGGGCATGGTTGGATTCCTGTTGGTTGTTTGACCCTCTCTTTTCTTAGTAATGGATGACTAGTTATGGAATCATCCAGGATAATAGTTTTATAAGGCCATGAGACTCCTAAATAAGTATTCTTGTACTGTTAAGTATGGTGTTGGGTTATCTCCATGTAGAGTGACTTGAGTATTAAAGAATCAATTTCATTCCAATACTCAGGACAGTTTTCGAAATACTTGATTGTTTTGACATTCCAGTCTCATTGTTATAATCTATCATGCTAATGAGCAGTTATTTTTCCTTAATTTTTCAGCTAGAACACTCCTAAGGTGGGTAGTGTTGTGATGAACCTGGTAAATGTTCCCTTCCATGTAGAAGGAGCACAACCTAAGGGGACCATTGAAAAATGTTTGGGTTATCTCGAATTCCCTTGAGGATTTCAAGCCTTAAATCATGTCATTGATTGCTCGACAACATGACTTTGATCTGGTTTGAATATTTTTCCTTCCAGTTTTTGGGTGTGTTTGACTGGAAACCCCATCTTAAATACTCTAGTGTACTCTTCTTAAGAGATGAGCATGCCCCCTATCTTGACATCGTCCTCAAGAAACTAAGAGAGCGTCGATCTTACGCTGTGCTAAATCTTTAAAAGTTGTTGAGCTTGTTGGATGATATTTTTTGGTGTTACATGCTAAAGCATGGTTCTTATCGAGGATTGGTAAGTCCTGAGTGATTCTTGGGTTCCTAAGTAGGAAAACCTTGTTCGGACTCATGGACTCTAGCTTTTTCTTTTGAATTTCACTGGTCATCTAAGACGGACTTCTTTGAGATAAGTCGTCCAAATGGATCAACTCTTTTTCTCTTCCTTTTGTTCAATGTTTACAACTGTAAGGATCTATTTTAATTCACATTTGAAGGTGAAGGAAAGTTGGGTTTTAAGGTCGGTAGTGTCTTCTAAGAAATCTTGCTTGATCGGTTCTGTTATGTCGATTAGAATTCAACTATTTCTTTTTAACGAAATCATGCTTGGAGCATCGTAAGAACACTCAGTGTTGTTCCTTGTAAGACAATTATGATGGTGGAGGTACCATGGATTAGAATTACCCCTTCCTTAAGTTAAGACCTATGGTGGGAAGCACCATTAGTCGAGTTTTTATTGAGACTTTTATGTGATCGTGTCTCTATCTTAACTAGCTCAAGTATGCTCCCTTTATATGTTTAAGTTAAACTTTGAGTGTTGGATCGGGTTGTAAAGGCTGAAGTGCAGAATGCATAGGAAATGATTAAGGTGCATCAGGTGTTGGGAACGCAATGAAACCATTTGAACAAAACTTCATGACCCTTGTAGGTCGGGTGATGTTTATGTTTTTCTTGAAATATTCTTGGTGATGAGAAGTTTTTAAGGTGGGTAGAATGTAGAATCCCATGTTTTTGAACCGGATAAAAGTACGAAAGTTTTTGAACTGTTTCAATTGTTGGACGGGTCTGATTTAAAACCAAGTTTTGAAACATAATTACGAGTGTGGAACACTTCTAAATATTATTTTGGACTTGGGTGAAGGCTCGAGAAGTATCCTGAGTGGCTCAAGAAATTTTGGGGGTGATGAAACTGAAAAAATTCAAGTTTTAAAAGACAATAGAGGGAACACAGTTTGTTAAACTGTGCGGCCTACTACAGGTAACCGTGCATCCCTATTTAAAAAGGGGGAGTGGATTTGTGCACGGGATGCACATGGTTTTCTAAACCATGCACCTAGCCCATGTGGGGTGTGTCTTAGAGGTAGTAGACTCCGCATGGTTTGTATATGGTTTGGAAAACCGTGTGGGTCAAACTGTGCTGTTAGGTTCTTTTAAAGAATTAAATTATTTTAAATTAAAATAAAATAAAATTAAGACCAAAAAACTGAATCACTCCCTCTCCCCTCTCATTTCAATATAGCACCCCAAGGGGTATCCCATTCATCGAGCACTCAGACCCCCCTCCTGGCTCCTCCTTCAACCACTATTTTCATCTGATTTCTTCACGATTCTTCCTTGAATCATTAAGGTACAGTCTTTTTCCCTAGTTTACTTCTGATTCTCAGCAAATTTGGGTCTCTTCGTTGTGACTCAATATTCGGACGAACCCTAGGTGGAGGCTAACTCATTTTATGGATTTTTAATTTGATTCTAGGTCATGCAAATGGTCTATCGGGGTGTGTTTATGGGTGTTCTGGCAACCGCTACTGAAGGCGAGGTGGTTCGGGTGGTTTCGGTCTGCTGAATTTGATCTGATGTAAGTTTATATGGTTTCTACTAATCTCACACATCATTTAATTGGGGATTTCAGTCTTTTTGACTCCCTATTATTTAATCAATAGGGAGTTGGTTGGTTTCACGTAGTTTCACTTCGATTTGGTTCACCAATGACACCCTAGGTGAGGGTTTTCCTTTGTTTCTTGGTCCCATACCATTTAAATTTCATTATTTAATTATTTTAAGGTTTGTAGTATTAAATGTGTAGTGATTTGGTCCCTTTTTGTGGGTTTCGAGTAGCCAAGTCAAGGGAGAATCGCCTACATATGCATAGGTATGTATATATGTATATGTGGGTTCCCCCATTATGTCAAATTCATCCATGGAAGTGAATGAAAATGTATGGGGATAGGTGTTCCCATGTATATATATATAAATTCATTCATAGGTGAGTGACGACTGGTATATTCATATAAGAATATGTGTAAGGATCCCCTTGCGCATTCCCATGGCCGTGCGGGTGTGTGCATTGGGGTTAGGTGTCCTTGCATGTATGTGAAGGTGCGTATAATCAGTAGGGGAGCAACTAATTTTATTTATAAATCTCCAAGGTACAAAGTGGAAGGCTTGGTTCCACCCTGAGGTAGGGTCCCTTTCCAAGTCCTCTAATTTTATATATCTATTAACAAATTTCTTACTATACTTTTATTAGAAGTTAAATCCATGAAGTGAAGTATTTATATTGAATGCCTCTTAAATGTGAATTTAGCATGTTTCATGTTTTAAATGATAAATGTAATAAATGATTTTTGTGATAAATAATATCATGTTTTTGTAATAAAACCCCTCAATCGAGGTGTGCTGCCATCAAGCTAAAAATCATTGGTTAGACCTTTGTTGCTTGAATTTTCATGTTTATAATTATTATTCCATGATGTTATTTTGAAATACAGCATGTTTAGGACATAGAACTAATGGCGTTAGAAACACTCATTTTCCCTTTTTAAATGATTAAAGGACCAAAACACTGTCTAAGTGTTTGGTCTAGTTTTTAGATTGGAATTACCCATGTAGGTAATTTACCTTTTCCATGGATACTTGGTGCCTTATAAATGCACTTGACATGTTTTGGTAAATAGAATGAGTTGAGTTGGATGATTGGTTAATGCTTAATAATTGACCCTCAAAACAAATTACAAAATTGTTTTTAAATGTTTTGAATGCTAATAACACGTTGGGTGACATGTGAGTTCCCAATTAGGAATTCCATGGATGGACTCAATGGGTTTTCATACCCATACATTGGGAGATACATGGATTCCCATGTAAGAATTCCATGGATGGACCCAGGTTCATGAGAGAATAATTTGTTCCACATTCATGGAAACCCTTATCATGTTAAGGGAAGGTAGTGGTGTGGACCTTGAATTTTGAAATTTTTTTAATGGATTTTACTAAATGTTTTCATGCTACTTAGCCTTGTAACACTAATTAATGAATAAGATTTGAAAAAATGAACTTAATGATTAACTAAGACTTGATTAAATGGTTGCAATGCTACTTGGACTATCCACACTAATGGAAGACAAGGCTTGGACCAATAAAAAATGGTTGCAACTCTACATGACCTATCTACACTAATGGAAGGAAAGACTTGGGCCAAATGAATTACTACATGCTTCCCATATTAAAAGGAATGGGTTGACCTGAGGTCACCTTGGATTCTGAGAGGAGAAAACCTTGGGTACTCGGGAACCCCATTCTGATTCAAGGATATGGTTTTCTTAGGTTGATACCCACCTAGACTCTGGTCCTTTTCTATTCTTAAATTATTACAGGATGCCTTTTATATACTCCTTGGTTCCAACATTGACATGTAGGCACCATGGTTACAGCCCATAGGGCTCTATCCTTTCTTAACACCATTTTACCTTGGTCGATCACCTTAAAATAAGTAGGCGCCTTATTGAGGAATGACTTGGATTAATCTCCTTAGATTAAACTCTTATCCCTTAGCTAGACTCAGATACTATTGAGTTAGCATTCTATGAGATCTACGTGACCTTGGTTATTACCCTAGAACTCCCTCACCAGATATCATTTTCTGGTTTACTTATTACATCTTGGAACCTTCACTATTTTATACTATCACGAGATGATGTCAGTACTAGATATGCCTCACTTGAACTATTAACATAAAATGGTAATTATTTAATCAATAAAATAGTTACATGTTCAGACACCAACTGAGGGTGAAGCAAGTACTTGAGTTTGTAGTTACTTTGTACTGCTTACTTTAATTATGCATGCATGCACACTGTTTAATTTATATTACATTGTTGGGATTGGGCTAGACACTGGTGGTGCTGGCCTACTGATATTTATATCTCACACCCTACTCGGGCTACCATTGCACTGGGGTACCTAAGTATACTTTCATGTTCGTAGGGCCTTAGACCTTGCTTGTTTTTGTTTTCTTATACCCAGGAGTTAGGAGCAAAGGACTGAGCTGGAGCTCAGGATGCTCGTGGAGATCACCTTTTGGAGTTTAGTTATTTTATTTACTTGATTCCTACATTATATTGTATTGAAAATAATGTTAAACTATTTACTACTTTTCATAATGTATCAATACCATGTCATGAATTCATCTATTTTATAAACTGGAATTGGCCAGTTTTGTTAATTTATATAAAATATGTCTTCCGCTGCTTTATTATTTACATTTACTGCTTCCATTATTGATTGTTATTTACTCTATAATACCTCTTCACAACTCTGATAAGAGGGTATAGTCTCCCCATTGAAAATACTTACACCCTCACTACCAATCGATAACCTCGTGTATATGGGGAGGTACGCTTGAGGTCATGTGGCGACCAGTCCAGCCACCGTCTTAGTGGTGATCCGGGTCTGGACGTTACATAACAAGTGGATTTAAAATAACAAGAGATGATGAAGATGAAACTCCTAGAGAAATTGATGATACTGAGGCGGAATATAAAGATATTGACACCGTCATATATGAAGATGATGATGAAGATTGCACAATTAAATACAAGTTATATTCATAAATAATATATATCCATATATAATATTGATTTTCAGTTATTTGTTGATAACCATCATTTCATGTTTCAGATGGTCAATGAACGTTTATCTGATATAATTCATGAGTTGGATGATGTTGTACTTTCTGATGACAAGCTTGATGGTACATCATCTAACCCTCATACTACTGGCAGTTCAGTGATGACTCGAAGGGGTCGCGGTCTTGCGAGATTGATGATTCATGACCATATCCCCAAGCTACGTCCATGTCTTCACTTTGATCCATGCATGCAGAGGTATGTTTAGTTGTGTATTTTAGTTAATTTTTATTAGTTTTCTTTAATTTATTTATATACTAATTACTTGATTATTTGTTCTCTTTTTTCACAGCTTTTCGCATATAGCAGTTGGGCAGAGAATTGATATATTGCAGAATTATTTTTCTAGAGCATGGGTTACATGGAATCAGATTTCCATTGATGTTCAGCACCACATGTTCGATCATTGGATGGTACAAAAATAAATAATAGTTATTTTGAAATTTATTTAATTAATAACTTGATACTATTAATTATTTGTAGGGTTTATGGTATCCCGTCAATGATAGCATGCAAGACTCTATCTAGGAGGCATGGGAGGGTTGTATGCATGGCTATTTCCATCAATTTTTGCACATTATGAGAAGGAAAACAATGTGGAAAATGAGATTCATAGATTTTGATCAGTCTTGTTATTCCCATCGACCATATTACATATCATCTTAGGTTTGGGATGAATTATATTCATATTGGATGGGAGCTACTTTTCATAGGAGGGAATCAGTAGGTCGACAAAACCGAGGGAGACATGAGGTGACGCATCGAGCTGGTAGTCGTACATTTAGTACGCATCAACAACATTTGGTAAGTACTTTTTTTTAAAATTTATATAACTTTAAATGTAAACTGTTAATTTTATACTCATATAGGTAGTCGAACATCCTGATATTATAGAGTTTGATGTTTACAAAAGGATGTACAACATTCCTTTCACTGAAGATATTAGAGGTGATCTCCATTGTCATATTGTGGTCAACATAATTTCTTTTTCAATTTTAAAATTAACTATAAATAATATTTTAAATATTTTAATTTTAAATTTCAATTAAAGGAGTCATATGAGGTTGAGAAGTTTCAGACACAGGCTGAAAGTTAGGTCGAGACTGAGGATAAGACCTCCAGTGTAGTAGGATTTGATGATGTAGTATGGATGTAAGCGACTCAGGATACCTTCAAGAAAGGCCGAGTTGTTGGTATCAACTCTCGATTGATGTCTGAGAGTTATTATGATATCGTTGCAATATCATCATGCATCTTGAGAGGAGGTCGTGGAGAGTCATCATCATATGCTACACAGTATGAGGAGCAACTAGGAGTTCAGGATGAGCTTATAGAGACCATGCGTAGGGAGTTGGAAAAGCTCCATCGATAGCACCAATAACAATAGGAGGAGATGCGTCGATGACAACCACAACACCACGAGCAGATAATGGAGTACATGTGATGTCTCACACATGGTTCAGGGATGGGGTTCTCTCCACCATCTCCTCTAGCTCCTCTAGCCCCTCCCCCTTAATGATTTATATACTTTTTCTGATACACATTTGAATGTAAATTATTTTTGTAATTTTTTTATTAATCCATATATTTACATTTCTATATAGTGTGTTTTTTATATTGCTGTGAATATTGTGTTTTTTATTATTTTATTATTATTATTATTATTATTTTATTATTATTTTATTATATTCGTATTATTTTATTATTTTTATCATTTTATTATTTATTTATTATATTATTATTATTATTTTACTATTTTACAAGTATTATTATTTTTTATATTGTTGTAAATATTGTGTTTTTATTATTTTGTTATTTTGTTATTTTATTATTTTATTATTTTTTATCTTATAATTTTTTATTTTGTAATTTTTTTATTTTAATTATATTTTTATTAATTTTATTAGTTTTTATTATTAATTCATTATTTTATTTTATAATAATAGTATTATTATTATTATTTTATTTTATTTTATTAATAATATTTCTTAAAGTTTTTTGTGATTAGTAGTTAATTCTATCGCAAATAAGTATTTATGATGGGCTCATCACAAAAGGGTTTTTTTTAAAAACCCAGATAAACTATTGACGATGGGAATGTCCCCCATCACAAATAGTTTTTTTCGCGAAAAACATTATAAAAAAAAATATTTGTGAAGGGATCCCGTTGCAAATGACCCATTCCAAACACTTCAATTTCCAGTTGTGAGGTTGAATATAAATCATCTAATAAAATTAAGGAAAGTTTTATGGTAATTTTATAATCCAATCATTTTTTTAACCTAAATTACCCAATTTACCCTTACCGTGGTAACACAAATTACCAAACTATTCATATTGGTCAAAAATAAAAAATTATTATTTACTAAATTTAGACCTTATAATTCCAAATATGAAATCCATTTAGTGAAATTGTAAACATAGAAGTTACATAATTTAATTTAAAATCAAACCAATAAAACGAAACTAAAAACTATTTTTTTAAAATGCATTATTAAGCTAAAAAATGTACTTATATCAAAATAAGGTATAATGATGAAATAAATTAGATTATTTGTAAATAAATAATTTTTAAGTTACATTGAGATCAAATTAAAATTATAAATTTAATTTTAATATAAAAAAATGGACGGTTTTATAAAAATTAGTATTTTTTACTATTCACTGGAAAATAAATATTTTCAGAAAAATACCAAAATTTCACCCTAAGATAAATTTGAAATTTTGCTTTAAAATATGAACTTTATTTTATTCAATATAATTTATAAAAGATTTAAAATTTAGTTTTAAAACAAGTGCACCATTAAAAGGTGGTAAAACCGCATTTAGAAAAATATGGCCTTTTATGCATAAAATTAATTTATTCTCATCTTATGCCTATAAAAATTATTTGGATGAATGTAAAAATGTGAAATTTAATATATAATATATAAATTTTATATTGTGGTTAATACTATTCATTCCAACCAATTTAATGGCTAGGTTATAACAATAACATATCGTGGTTTTAAACTCAATGTAGTGTGCAACATAAGCTATCGAAGATGTTAAATTTAAAAGAGACATACCATAAAATCTTGGGGTGTTAAAAATACTAATTAGAAATTTGTTAACTAATATTAATTATTAATTATTTTAAAAATCATATTTAAGTATATATATTATATAATTATAGATCCCTAAGACCGGTCAAGCACTACTAAGAGGGGGTGAATCACTAGCACACTCTTTTTACGAATTCTTCTTCCAATTCGACCTCTTTGACTAGTTAAAGTCTTGATCGTTTCACCTTTAAATAATCAGTCTCACCTAATATGTAGTAAATTTAATGATATTCCAATACATGATATTTATAAGGTTAATTAATAAGACATACTCCTTAATATGTTGGTTAGATGCCCCAATATGGGTTCTCTACTAAATCTTCAAGTGGAAGAAACTGGAAGTCTGAAGAGTTACATTAGCACTATCTCTAAAGTTATCACTATTACAGTGCCCTATCAGTGTTTCCTGGTCAGACCTGCTACAGTTCATGCTAAATCTCGCACTGCTACAGCGTCCTATCGGTATCTCCTGGTCAGCTCTACTACAATCGGTCAAAGTTTCTATAGTTCCCCAAAAAATGGGTTCGGGGCCTTCATCCCCTGAAGTAGGGTCACATTGCCCCTATTATTGGAGTTGGTGCCCTATAAACCAACTTCTTTGTACTTAATGATAAACTTGTATCCATTGGATGAATATTAATAAACTCTTTATCACATCATGATTGTTCTTCTGCATGGAATAGTAAGTGATAATGTCCTAAGAATATCTGTTACACTAAAAGTTCATAGAGAATCCCTACTATGATGAGAAATCAGAAGTTCCATGACATTATTCTTGAATATATGTTCTATGGATGAATGATATCATTTTAAGGAACACAAATGATATAGGCTATCAGGTGTCGGGACTCATGAAACTTTGAGGAACCTTCTCATGGTGTGCGCCCTTGGTAATATCTATGAGGATATTATGAGTACAAGACCCACCAGTAGAAAATCCACATTCATAAGTGTCATTAGATGTTCCTATATATGGATGTGTGTATTTTTCCTTAGACTTTAAGATTATTATTAATGGATATTATGACTCGTTCACTTATATATATTGACTAAAATAATGATGACAAATGTTCGTAGTGAGGTAGGATATGTTGGGTGCATCATGAGTAATACTACATTAATGAATAATGAGAGAAATGATTTTTCACTTCTATAGAAGTAGATATCTTAGGAACTTTTATGGAAATGATATAGCCTAACTAAATCCACAACCATGGTGTTCTCTAGGAAAGTTCAATTTCAGGATGTCAAAGAATGAGAAATCGAGCACATGGGTTGGTGGCACTTGCATGCAACCCGCTTGATTGGAGATATCGGGACAAATGGATTATATTACATGGTAAGCGTTCATATGAGGTTACATGTCATTACGACATCAACTTCTTTATCTTGGGTGCCTTGACCCGTTGCTAAACAGTAATCTTGGACTTTAGGCAGACCCACCTAATGCCAATGAAAAAGAGGCCTAGAAGGTCACACACTAAGTGTAGCTAGTATCTCAGTTAAATAATTTATTTATTTAATAAGTTGAATAAATATTATTCCTATTTGTGGTTTAATAATTATTCAAGTATGCCTAATCACATTTATTTTGTTGCTAAATATTTGAGAGAATATATTGTGGACAAAATATTTATTTATCAGTGAATAATGAATTTATATTTATTTAATAAATAAATAGTAATTATTCAAGGCCTAGTAAATATTAAAGAGGATTGGTGGAAAAAGTTATGGGTTCAGTGAGAAATAATATTAAATATTATTTGGTTAAATAATATTTAAATATAACGTGCAAGTTAAGAATATGTCATAGAAATAATAGCATTACTATTATTATTTAACATGGGGTTTTCACATGGGATGATAAATTAAGTAACGACACTTGTGCTAATTATTTATTATTACCTGGTGAATTAAATTCATTAAGAACATGTCATGGGAATAATAACATTACTATTATTATTTGACATGGGGTTTTCCTATGGAATAATAAATTAAGCAACAACACCAATGCTAATTATTTATTATTACCTAGTGAATTAAATTACCCATTATGTTATTATTCTCTATATAATCCAAAGGGTCATTCCCCCGGCTAACCTAATAATTATGTGCACAACATCCTTAGAGAAAAGATCTCGATCCTAGATAACTCTTCCCTATCCATGAACACTCTCAAGAACGAGAGAGGTCCTCCTCTACCAGATCAAGGAGAATGCTTTGGAAGCGATTCTCAAGGAGATCGAAGGTGGACATCACAAGTGCAGGGATCTTCCACGATAGCACCTGTAGACTCCTTCGATGACATCCAGAGATATGTGGAGCACGTGTGGATCACCACTAGAGAATTATAATCCTTGGATTATACATCATAATAAATCCTCACCTTGGACCTGTGGTCAGACTCATCAATGACAAAAGAATCACCTTGGAGGTAATTCTATAATTAAATTAAATTAAATATAAACAAAATATGTAGATCCTCTCTTCTTTGTTACAATTTCTCTCCTTTATATTTTATCTTTGATTTAATTCCATGGATACTAGCATTCATCATTATATTGATCCTGGATTAATCATTGATTATGGAAATTTGCAAAGTTGGGTACACGCCCATCCCACACTTCCACTATGCCCGGAACCTAAAAGTGGTATCAGAGCGGTCATATTTTGATGTATAATTATTTAAATAATTCATTGATGATTTATGATTTAATAATTTAGTTTTTCAATTCATGTTTAATCATTCTTGTAATCTTAATTTCAAGATAAGTTCCTCCCTTATCGTTTCTTATAGATCTAACAGAAAAGAATAATTTTACAATTAAAATTAAATCAAGGATCTCATCAGGAGGCGTTGACGGTTCTATCCAAATAACATAGGAATACACATCGTGTAGTTGGATTTACACATTGTGTATTTTTTTTCAATGAATCAAGAGTAATTTGTAAATTACTCAAGCCGTGTACATCAATGACACATGGTGTAGTTAATTCTTACACCGTGTATTGACTAGGAAAGACTGGGGCACAGTTAGCTGGACTACACACTGTGTGGACTACTGGACACGATGTATAGTCCCTTCGGGTTAGGGTCAAGTCGTGTATCTCATACATGGATTTCTTGGTTGGTGACCATGTAACACGGAGTCTATACGACGTATGGCCCACTGAACATGCCATGTACTATGAATATTATAATGTACAACTCAAATGCCTTTTCCCTAGGTGTGTACTTTGGATGGATGGTGAGGAGGGTACATATCGTGTAGTTGGATCTACAGACCGTGTACTATTTCCAGATTATGAAGATTTAAAAATTTATTATTATATTATGTAACCCTTGAGACATGTAACTTTGTGTGGGAATAAATCTAGGAGAAAACATGTGATAGGTGTTTGATATATATATATATATATATGTTTAATTAACATCTGTGTAATGTTCAAAGATATACACATCATGTATGAGTTTTATTACAATTATAATTCTGCGTGGATGCTACATGTCACAAAGAATAAAGTGTATACAAGTATAAATACATTCTGGGTAGTTTTGGATGGCTATTCACCGGGTTTCTTCCAAAGTAAAAGTTATGTACAAGGTTATGGATGAGAATCTAAAGGGAATTTAGAAAAAGATTAAGATAAAAAGGATTGATTAATTAAAGATAATGATTAATCGATTAGAGCATAATTTATCTTAATAAGAATGATAAAATAATTGAATGCTAGTTTTATTAAATGCATAATTCATTGCATGCATGTGGATGATCATGAGCTAGACTAGACCTTTGTATACGATTGGTTCCATTTTAATTTATTTATTAAATTAAAATTGTTAGCCTATGTGCCTTCTCATCATTAATATGTAGGGAATGCGTGCCTATGGTTTCTTTTATGTAAACCCCATTTTACCCCTCACCTATGTGTGAGTTGAAATCATATGTAATGGATGGAGCTCCCATGCTAGAGGAGGAGGTTTAAGTTAGGAACCAAGGAAAAACCAATCCAATGAGATACAAAGGTAGACAAGTGGAAAATTGTAAACACGAACCCTAAATGGTTCAAGATGTTTCTCCCCTAGGTTAGGGTTAGTTTATCAACCTCTATATAAACTAACCAATAGTAAAACTCATGATCATACTCTTTATTTTATTTTATTTAGTTTTATGGTTATTCATTATGGATTTTTGACGCGATCACATAATTAATGAACTAACAAGAATACAAGATGGAACTAAAATAAAAGTCTTATGCATAAATATTAACTATACATGGTTAATCACTTAAGTATATCACACATAATATTAAAAATCACATAAAAAGATAATAAATGTAGATTTATAGATAAAGGATAAAATACCTCAATTAAATATTAAGTCAGTATAGCCTTCCATTACTTAGGTTAGAATCAAACCATAGTTCAAAGTGCTTGACCAACCATAGTTGGGGTGCTTTCAATTATCGAGGAATTATAATTTAAAGTTTTGGGTTGACTTAACTTAGTTTACATCAAGGGTTGACTATCCTAGTAGGACTTGGTGTAATTGAGAGGAAAAGGTTGAGGAAGTACAAAATTTAGGATTTTAGGATTGGGGAGTCCACTCAACAGATTAAGGAGCTATGAGTTAATGCAGTTGGAATTTAGAATGCTTACCTAAAACCTTTCAAGTTGCTTGACCAATCCTAGTTGGGGTAATTTTAAGGGAAATATGGATCCTTTCCACTAGAATGTAAAATAAATAGGATATTCTAAAGCTAATGGTGAGGGATATTGAGTTTTGACAAAATAGCAGGAGACTAATAGATATTAATTTATTTATTTGTCTATATTTATAAAGATAAAGTAAAAAAACTATGTTTATCTTAAATTGTAGAAATAGTAATCAAAATGACATGAAACATATCATTGTGATCCATATTTGATAAGGAAAACCTTCTCATCGGCACTAATTTATAAGAGTAGGAAAGTCTCCTTTGGGTTATCCTTCACCATGGGAGGAAAGTTTATGTGATATAAGAGCCTTTACCAGTTGTGCCTGGAAATAAGGTGAGTGATGAGGAACTATATGTGTACAAGAAACATCTGAATGATGCTACAAATGTTCAGTGCCTCATGCTATCATCCATGACCAATGATATCTTAAAGAAACATGAGGAAATGGATGCTTATAGCATGATGTATCACCTCAGGGATCTCTATCAAGATAAGGAAAACAGATGAGGTATGATATCTTCAATGCTTTGTTCACTACTAATCTTGGTGAGTATGCGCCAACTAGAACACATGTAGTCAAGCTTATTGGATACATTGAGCGTTTGGACATCTTAGAGATTAAATTCCCATATGAGTTGTGTATATATCTCATACTATCATTACTACCCAAGACCTTCTCTAGTTTTATTGTTAATTATAATATGAGAAATAATGAGAAGATTCTATCGAAGCTTCTTATCCTGATTTTCCAAGTTGATAAGGACATAGGGCATGAAAAACCCACAATCCTTATGTTGAATAGGAAGAGGAATGAAAATGAAAAGGGGATTAATATTTATAAACAATCTAAAGCCTTCGAGCACTGTCTGACTAAGAAGAAGAAGATCCAAAGGTAGGGAAAGGAAAAGGAGGCAGTATGCTTTTCACATGGGTATTCAGCTCAATGTAAGAGGAATTACACCCAAGGGCAAGGGGAAGCCAAATGTGGGTTCATTATTGAGTGCTATCTTTCAATTTCTACACATTGAGTATTAGATAAAACTTTTGGGGCTCATATATGTATTCAAATATAGGAACCAATTATATTCTGGAAAATTTCCAGAGGAGAGGTGCATCTACAAGCTGCCAATGGTGTGGGGCTGGAAACTCTTTCCATTGGTGACTAACAACTCACATTTTCGATAGGAAAGATTTTGGTTGTACATGGATGTTATTATGCACCTAGTGCTACCAAGAACATAATTTATGTATCGAGTTTATATACAGATTGATTTATTTTCATGTTCAGAAATAAATGTTGTTAATTTTATAATTAAAACATATGTTATGGTATATATCATTTAAATAATGGTATGTATGTATTAAATTATGAGAACTAAGTGTTAGAAATTGATAATGAACCAAGTTCACATGACTCATACAACACCCAGTTTTAGAATCACTGCCTTGGTGATGTAAACAAGAAGCGCCTGACAAAGATCTATCAAGATGGTTATTTAGACTCTTTCGAGCTAAAACCACTTGATAGACGTCATGCTTGTTTACAAGGGAAAATGACCAAATCGCCATTTGGTGGATAGAGTAAAAGGTCCACAGATCTTCTTGGATTGGTACACACTAATGTGTGTGGACCATTTATAGTAGAAGCTAGAGGTGGAAATTCTTACTTCATTACTTTTACTAATGAATTGAGTAGATATGGATATGTCTACTTAATGAAGTATATGCCTGAGTCCTTTGAGAAATTCAAGGAGTTAAATAATGAAGTAAAGAATTAGCTTGGTAAGAACATAAAGAAGCTTCGATCAGATCAAGGTGGAGAATATATTAACCAAGAGTTCATCGACCTTTTACGAGAGTCTGGGATTTTATCTCAACTCACCCCACCTTATACACCACAGTGGAATGGTGTTAGTGAAAGGAGGAACCATACCTTGTTGGACATGGAAAGGTCAATGATGAGTCATGAAGATCTTTCATTATCCTTTTGGGGATATTCATTGCAAACTATGGAATATACATTAAACCAAGTACCAACTAAGGTGGAAAATGGGATTCCCTTAGAGATATGGACTGGAAAGAAACCCACTTTGTCGTATACACGTGTATGGGGATGAGAGGTGTTTTTAAGGCTTTATCAGGAAACAAAATAGCACCCCAGGGCACAAAGTGTATCTTTATATGGTATCCCAAGGAAACAAAGGGATACTACCTGTACAACCCCTTAGACAAGAAAGTTTCTGTTTCCAGATAGATCATCTTTACTGAGAGGGAGCACATCCTCAAAAAGGATAGTGGGATAAAGATTGAATTCGATGAAGTTTATGATCAAGATAAACATGAGTTGGTATTAGAACAATTTCCATAGGTCCCCATAGAAGAGGTAGTTCTTGAAACACAAGTACTGCGTAGGAGTACACGAGAGGTAAGTGAACCAAAGAGATATGGTTTCATTGTGACTGAGGATGGTGACTCATTATTGTTGGAAAATGATGAACCTCTATCATACAAGGAATAATTAGAAAGCTAAGAAGATTCAAGATGGATAGAAGAAATTAATTCTGAGATGAATTCCATGTATTAGAACCAATTTTGGGTTTTAGTTGATGCACCAGTTGATGTAAATCCTATTGGGTGTAAATGGGTATTCAAGAAGAAACTAGACATGGAAGGTCAATTTAGTACCTATAAAGCAAGGCTAGTGGCTAAGGGTTTTAAAAAGTGTCAAGGAATTGACTATAATGAAACCTTTTAGCTAGTTTCCTTGTTTAAATCCATAAGAGTCATACTTTCCAAAGCATCATTCCATGACTATGAGATTTGGAAGATGGATGTCAAAACTACATTCCTTAATAGGAACCTTCGAGAAGATGTATATATGACACAACTAGAAGGGTTTGTGACACCAGAGATGTTAAAAGGGTATGTAAGTTGCAAAGATCCATTTATGGATTAAATCAAGCATCTAGGTCATGGAACATTCGATTCGATGAAACCATAAGACAATTTGGTTTCATTAAGAATGAATGCGATCCATGTGTTTATAAGAGATTTAATGGGAATGCGGTCGTTATCCTAGTAGTGTATGTTGAAAACATATTGCTTATTGGAAATGACATACTAGTCTTGGAGTCAGTCAAGGAATGGTTGAACAAGTGCTTCTCCATGAAGGACTTAGGCAAAGCAGCCTATATTCCAGGGATCAAGATCATTCATGATAGATCCAAGAGGCTTATTGTACTTAGTCAAAGTACATACATTGACAAGATACTAAAGAGATTTAGTATGGAAAAATCCAAGAGGGGATTGGTTCTAGTGTCACATGGTATACATCTTTCCAAGAAAATGTGTCCCTAGACACAACATGAGAAAATAGGATGAGTAAGATTCCTTACACTTCAGCGATAGGATCTATCATGCATGCCATGTTATGTAATAGACTTGATGTTGCCTATACACTAAGTATGGTAGGAAGATATCAAGAATATCTAAGAGAACAACATTGGATTGTTGTCAAAACTATCCTTAAGTATATGAGAAAAACTAAGGATATGTTCCTGGTGTATGGAGGAGACAAGGATCTTGTAATCAAAGGGTATGTTGATGTTGGTTTTCAGATAATTCAGAATGATCTAAAGTTGAAATCAGAATATGTTTTCTGTCTCAACAAAGGATCTGTGAGCTTAAAGATTTCAAAGCAACCAGTTTTCACTAATTCTACAGTGTAGTCTGAATATATAGCGGCTTCTGATGCAGCCAGTGAATCCATATGGATTTAGAACTTTATCAAGGAGCTTGATGTGGTTCCTAGTAGTAAAGATCCCACTACATTTTATTGTGGTAATACAATAGTAGTGGTTCTTGCAAAAGATCCAAGGTCACATCAATAGACAAAGAACATACTCTAAAAGTATCACCTCTTGAGAGATTTATATTAAAGGGGTGAAGTTGCAATGAGCAGAGTGTCCATAGAAGAGAATGTGGTGGACCCCTTGACTAAAGGCCTATCTCAGCAGAAGCATGAATATCATGTGAGAGATAGAAGACTGAAACATTGAGGCACCTTATCATGGTGTTTCCCTTAGTAATATCTAGGAGGATATTATGAGAAGAAGACCCACTAGTAGGAAATCCACATTCATAAGTGTCATTGGATGTTCCTATATGCGGATGTGTGTACTGGTCCTTAGACTTTAAGATTATTATTAATGGGTATTATGACTCGTGAATTTAAATGTATTGATGAAAACCATGGCCATGGTATTCTCTAGGAAAGTTCAATTATTGGAAGTCAAAGAATGAGAAATCGATCACATGGGTTGATGGCACTTTCATGTAACCCGCTTGATTGAAGATATCGGGACAAAAGAATTATAATACACGGTAAGAATTCGTATGATGTGACATGTCGTTATGACATAAACTTATTTATATTGGGTTCCTTGACCCATTTCTATACAATAATCTTGGACTTTAGGCAAGCCCACCTAATGACAATGAGAAAGAGGCCTAGAGGGTCACACACTTAGTGTAGTCATTATCTCAGTTAAATAATTTATTTATTTAAAAATATGAATAAATATTATTCCTAGTTTCGATTTAATAATTATTCAAGTATGCCTGATCAAATTTATTTCATCGCTCGAGAGAATATATTGCGGATAGAATATTTATTTATCAGAAAATAATTAAGTTATATTTATTTAAAAAATAAATAGTCATTATTCAAGACCCAATAAATATTGAGGAGGATTGGAAGACCAAGTTATGGGTCCAGTGATAAATAATATTAAATATTATTTGGTTAAATAATATTTAAATATAATGTGCAAGTTAAGAACATGTCATGGAAATAATAGCATTGCTATTATTATTTGACATGGGTTTTTCACATGGAATAATAAATTAAGTAACAATGCCTATGCTAATTATTTATTATTACCCGGTGAATTAAATTCGTTAATCACATGTCATGGAAATAATAGCATTGCTATTATTATTTGACATGGGGTTTTCACATGGAATAATAAATTAAGTAACGACACCTGTGATAATTATTTATTATTACCTAGTGAATTGAATTACCCATTATGTTATTATTCTCTATATATTCCAAGGGGGTCATTCCACCGGCTAACCCAATCATTGTGTGCACAACATCCTTGGAGAAAAGTTCTCAATCCTAGAGAAAAATTACCTCTCCAAGAATGCTCTCAAGAATGAGAGAGATCCTATTCCACTGAATCAAGGAGAACACTTTGGAAGCGATTCTCAAGGTGATCGAAGGCGGACATCACAAGCGCAAGGATCTTCTATGCTAGCACACAGAGACTCCTTCAGCGACATTTGCAGATATGTGGAGCACGTGTGGATCACCGTTAAAGGATTGTTATCCTTGGATTATAAATTGCAATAAAGCCGAAACTTGGACCCGTGGTCGAACACATCAATGAAGAAATAATCACCTTGGAGGTAATTCTATAATTTAATTAAATTAGTTATAAACAAAATATGTCAATCCTCTTTTCTCGGTTCCAGGTTCTCTCCTTTTTTCTTTTTTCTTTGATTCAATTTGGTGGATATTGGTGTTCATCATCATATTGATCCCAGATTAATCATCTATTACAACAATTTGAAAAGTTGGGTACATGCCCATCTTACGCTTCTACTACGCCCGAAACCTACACCTACAACCCCCAACGAACTCACTACAAAGCTCAACCCGCTAGAGTTACAACCTAGTATACAACATGAGATGCTAGTATTCGACCCAACATCATCTAAACAGATCATGCTACACCAATCCAACATTGGTCCTTAACACTTTTTGTCATGTAATGCTCGATATTCAGGTTGTGTGTGTGTTTTTTAATAAAATTGTCTTGGTCTATGGATTTTTTTCTCCAGATCCATGGGTCACATTGATTCAAAAAAGCTAATTTTTATTATTACTAATTATTTATGAATTGTAATTAATTAGTAATTAGTAATTAAATATTTTAATGATGATGATGATGATTATTAATTATTTAGTTTCTAAATTTTAAGGATAATTTTTATTTAATTACTAATTTATTTATGTCTATTAATTATTAATAAACATAAATAAATAATATAACTTGTTATTAATAATTATTAATTAATTGTATTTAATTACAAATAATATATAATATCCTAAATTAATTAATAACTATTAATTATTAGTAAACTTAATACAAATAAATATTAATTATTAATAATAAGTATTAATGAATTGTAATTAATTATTAATAATAAATAAATTTTTATTAATTAATTACTAATAATTTTTAATAATTTGAAATTATTTAATTTGGAACTAACAAAATATTATTTAATAATTAGTAGTCAAATAATAATAATTAATAATTAATAATTAGAAACAATTATGAAATTAACAATAATAATTTAATAATTAATTAAATAATAATTATTAATTAAATAATTTTATAATTATTTCTAATATATAGTAACTAAATAATAATTTTAAATATATATTAGTAATTTTTATTAATAATAATTATTTTAAATAATTAATTAATGATTAATTAGTTACTTTTTAATTATTATTATTATTTAGTAATTAAATATTATTTAATTAATAATTAATTAATAACTATTAACTAATAATAATCAATTAACAATTAATTATTATTTCATTAGTTATTTATTTATATTTTTATTACTATTATTAATATTAATTTGTGGATTATTAGTATTTAATAGTAAATATTAATAGTTAATTATTATTTAGTTGTTATTATTATTTTTAAACAATTTGGGATCCAGGCCCCTTTATTAAGAAAAAAGAAAGGGAAAAGCATGAGGATGGGGCTAGACATAACATTTCCACCCTCCGTAAAAAAAAAGACAAAACACAACAGGAATCTAAACACAAAGCAAGAAAATCACTTATTGGATTTGCTTATGCCACCCATATTCTGAGGATATCGACCCCTTCCTCTCAGATGATGACCACTCCTCTATGACTTTGGATTCCAACAAGCTTCATAGCCATCATCTGATGACGAGTCATTATCTAATGACGTATAGGAGATGTTATCCATGTTGGGTGAAACATTATGCTTCCAAGATGAGTCCCTTATGCCCATCATCGAATTGGATCACATGTTAGCTTCCATGTAAATAGATATGAATCTTAGGATTGAGAGGTAGTCTTTATAACTAAGGAGGGAAAGTTCTATCTTTGCATAAAAATTCTCAACTTGCGAGTCAAACTAGTCATTAATATCATGGATTAGGTCCTCGGGAAACCTCTCTCATCCCTTCTCTCCTAGTGAAATAGAGGTGTGATAATTTTTAATCTTTACCCATCACATTCCTCAGATGATGTAGTACCAAAGCTTTCATAAGAAGCCTTTATAAACTCAAGAAAGGGATGGGGGGGGGTAAGAGCTACCCTCTTTTACAATGTCCCCATCACGCATACTTGTAGGATGACAGAGTGGAATCTCTAACTGAATAGGAGAAACATGATGGATATTCAGTAGCATGGATCCTCTAACAGAGCATAGTTCTGGTGAGATATCCTCAGACATTCTTATAATATAACCTTGTTGAGAAGAGGTACCTGTGAGCACCTTGTTTTTTCCATGAGAAATCCTATGAGTCTCAATATTAGGTTATACTTATTGAGTTCTTGGGACCCTGTATTTCCTAGATAAATTTTTATTATGTATATATATAAAATCAAACTAAAAATAATTTGTTTTTTAGTGGAATCCAAATACATTAGAGCCTTCAACACCTTTATCCCTTACCATGGACTAAAGGCATTGATGCATTCAATGCCTTTTAGTGTTTTTTCAGATTTTAGAAATGTGTTTAAGGGTTTAATTATTTTTAAGACCAAAATTTAATAAAACTAAAAACTTATACCTACTCTATTATTTGTTTTTCAGAAAAAACCCAGAAAATCCCCAGTTAGAGCCATCACCCACTCCCCTTCTCTCTTTCCCCTCACTGTACTCACTACTCACCACCATACATCACTGACAACCCCCTCTCTCTATAACTGTGTCTTGAACCAAGGTGCTTATTTTTTAATAAAAATAAAAATATTATTAATTTTTTACATTATAATGATTATTACCAATTTTTATCATATAATGATTTTTAAAAAAAAATTATAATGATTTTTTATAATTATTCATAAATTATTTGAATCATGTCCTATTGTTGATTCATTCATTCATCTATGATTAGGGATCACTTTATAGGTTATCATCATTACATGTTATTAATTTATTTTATTTTATACAAATTTAATTTATTTATGATATTTTTTTGGTTGATTACTTGATCACATTTTCATTCAATAAGTTTATATTTACATTATATATTTATGATTTCATTTTACCGGTATGTATTTTATGTATATTATTAGTTTTTATTCATTATTTTAAAATAAAAAAATTATAAAACATTAATATTATTTCTACATAAAAATTTCAATTTCCAATTGATAGATATTTTGTTAAATTTTAATTCTATTTTTTTGTAAGGGTCTCTTAGCCACAACTACCAAAGTTTATTTATTAAAAAAAATATAGAAGTATAAATAACTAGGTTTTATAACAATATCTTTCATAGAGAGAGATCAAGTCAGAGGGAAGATCATCCAACCAAGTAAGATTCATTTCAATTCCATTATTGGCAAGACTACCCGTCACATAATTTTCCTCCCAGTAAACTTGTGTGATGATGTAATTGGTGTCAGAGAAAGAGTATATACATTCTATCCATCTAACTATCAACCTCTATGAAAGGTTCAAGGTATCATTTCTTATATCTTGAGCAATGGTAGTAGAATCACTTTTAAGCCACAAATAATTCCATACTTGGATTTTACAAAGGACACCACATTGATGACTCCAAGCATTTAAACTTCCAGAGATGAATCCAATTTGCATGATCCATAGAATCAACCAAGAATTTTCCAACTATAATCATGGTAGATAGATCCAAAACTTGAGGGGCCACAATTTCCTTTGGAAGCACCATCAGAATTAATTTTAATCTAGTTATGAAAAGACAGTTTCCATAAAACTTCTAAGGTCCCAGCTGGTGGAAAGAAATTCCCTGTGATGCCCAGTCTTATAGGTGTTAAAATTTCAGTTTGATATATATATTTTTCTTTATTTTTGTTATAAAAACAACCACAAACAATTTTTAGTAATTCTAAAAAATACCCCTTATGAGTGTTTTTCAAGAGCTTATAAAACTGATGCTGATAAATGGGATATTTTTTTTATCAGTGCTTATAAAATTACCCTATTATCATTGTCATTTTTATCACTGGTATTTTTTTTATCAGTGCTAGTTTTAACATTAAATTTTTTTTCGTTATAGGCATTAAAATTTAACACTAACAAATCCTTTAAAAATATCTTTTAAAAACATTTCAGTAAAAAGTTTTTTTGTGCAACCAAATCATCTTGTGGAAACAAAAACACACAAGCCACCCACAATCATGCAACCAAATTCACAGAAAACCACATATATGAAACTCCTCATGTGTTAAATTCTAAATTAATTCAAATCTATTGGGAATCAAACCCCTGTCCTATACATTCCTCACAAAGAACCTTACCACTAGCCTATACGATTTTGTTATGTAGTGATATACTTATATATTTATATATATATGTATATATTTTTTAACACCTACATATTTTAATATATAAATATATATGTAAATATAATAGAATACATAGAATTATATATATTCATATATTTTTGTTCATATAATTAAAATTATATATATATATATATATATTAAAAAACTATATATTTAAATAAATTTATGTATGTGAGTGTTTAATTTGATTTATATATTTTAATAGACACGTTATATATAAATATACTTATATATTTATATGTTTAAATATTTATTTATATAACTAAATTTTAATATATAAATATACGCAAATATGTCTATATATATTTTTGTAAAAAACACTACTATTATAAAAAAGGTAAATTTTAAGTACCATAATTTTAATTTGAATTTAAGTCTCGGGTGTAAATTTAGACACCACCCAAAAAAGATAAGAAGATCATCTTGAATTAAGCTGAAATTTCATAAAATGTTATAAAATTTGGATACCCTAACTTAAAAATCAGTTTTGAATGGACTTTGGGTCTCTTTTCACCAAGAAAAATGGGCCCAAAACCCACTATTGTAGATGTTGTATATCTCTTCACAAGCTTCAATTTAAAATCTCACAGAGCCTAAATGGAAAATTAGATAAAAATTTATGGCTTTTTTAAATTTATGTTCTATTTTTAACTTCTCTTATGGTATAAATTAATTGATTAATATTTTCTATTACAAAATTATTATTAAATATGTGTTAATCAATACTAATTTGATTTTTTAACTAATATTAATTATTAATTATTTTAAAATCATATTTAAGTATATATATTATATAATTGTAGACCCCTAAGGCCAGTTAAGCACTACTATGAGGGGTTGAATTGATGGTACACTCTCTTTTTATGAATTCTTCTTTCAATTCAACCTCTTTGGATGGTTAAAGTCTCAATCCTTTCACATTTTAAAAAATCAGCCTCACCTCGTATGTATTAAATTTAATGAGAGTCCAATACATGATATTTGTAATGTTAATTAATAAGATATACTCCTTAAAATGTTGGTTAGGTACCCAAACATGGATTCTCTACTAAATCTTCAAGTGGAAACAATTAGAACATGTTATTGATCGCATGCGAGGTGTTGTTAGTTACCTACAAGGCTAGCCAAATTTAATTATTTATATATACTTAAACAACTGTAACAAACTAATTAAAATATCAAGTGGTGAGTAAGTGGTTAAACTCACAAAGATGGTAAAATTAGTTTTTGGGAATTTAAAAATAAAACAATTTATTGAATTAACTTGATGGACGAGAGAAAGATAAATCAGATTGTGTTTTGGAAATATTTTTGGAAAACAGGAACGAAGAAACAAACACTACTACAAAACAAGCCTTTAACAATGCTAGCATTTATCAGTGCTAGCAAAAAGCGTCGATAAAGGTAACCTTTATCAATACTTTTCTTTAGCGCTGATAAAAAGGTACCCTTTATCAGCACTTTTTTTAGCACTGATAAAGAGTAACTTTTATCAATGCTTTATTTTTAGCACTAATAAATGTTTGAATAAAATGAAATAATTAAATAAATAAAAAAATAAAAAAGCATTTATTAAAAAAAATATTGAAATTTTTATTAATTAAATAATTATTGATAAAAATGAATAAATTTATTATAATATATATAAATTATAAATACTAATAAATAGTATATATTAAATATAAAGATACATGTAAAATGAAAATTAAACAAATAAAAATTAAAAATAAGTAAATTAAGAAAAATATTAAACATTTTATTAATTAAATAATTATTGATAATGTTAGTAAATAGTTTATATTAAATATATAGATATATATGAATGTATATAAATATGATCTATATAATACATAATATTTATTTTTTACATTAAATAGTCATATATTTAGTGAATAATGGTTTATAATTAAAAATTAATATGAATTAAAAATACTGACTAATCGAAACGAGTAATAGACATAATTAAATGTCATTTTATTTTTCAATTAAACATAGATCAAACTTATTTTATATTGATTTCACATATACATAATTAATTCATTTTTATATATAATGCACACATACAAATATTTACATAATTAATGAAATCTTATATAGAAACACATAGACCTAATATTTATGTAATTTATTCAAATTTTAGTATTCATTTTTGAATTTAATTATAACATGATACATTTAATAAATCATGTCTTTAATCAGTAAGTTTTATTTATTTATTTTTAATTTTATTACATTTAGGTATTAATTCATTTTTAATATGTTTTATTTTTTAATTTTATTTTATTAGAAATTTAATCAATTTATATTATTTATTATATATATATATATATATATTTATTTACTATGTTTTAATATTTTTAATATGTTTTCATATTTCTTTCAATATATATCCATATTGTTTTAATAATTCAAATTTAATTAAAAAAACTTATACATTTTTTTAATATTGTTAGTGTACCTATTTTTAATTATTCAATTTCACTCATTTTTAACATGCAAGCACTTAAGATTAAATATTAATTAATAATGTCAAAAATATATTTGTAAATAAATATATTTATAAATTTATATTTACTATATTCATACATTTATATATGTATAATTATAAATAAATAAATATTATATTTTAAAAGTATTTATATAATTATAAATAAATAATTATATATATTTAAATAATTATAAAATGTATAATAAGTTTATATAAATAATGAATATATTTATTATATATATATATTATATATATAATTATATAAATATATATAATGATATAAATATTATTTTTTTAAAAGTATTTATATAATTATAAATAAATAATTATATATTTAAATAATTATAAAATTATAATAAATATATTTGAATAAAGAATATATTTACTATATTTATATTCTTATATAATTTATATATATATATATATATAATTATATAAATATATTTATATTTTTTTTATAATTATAATTATAAATCCTTTATCAATGCTTAAGTAATAAGCACAGATAAAAAGCATCTTTAGTAGTGCTTTTTAGCACTGATAAAGATAGATATTTATCAACCCTAAAACCCACTGATAAAATCCATATTTATCAACGCTAAAAAAGCACTGATAAAGATGCATTTTATCAGCACTTTTTATTTTAGTGTTGATAAAAGAGATCTTTATCAGTTCTTTTTTGAAAGCATTGATAAAAGTGTCCTGATATATTTAAAGAACCCCAACCAGTTGTGAACTAGTCGTGATATTTAAAGCATTCTGTGGAAGCAACCTACTTCTGGTGCTCCTCCTCATCAATTCCAAGCTCGAATCATGGCTCGAACAATTCCATGGATTGAATCTAAGGCTCGAATGATTCAAGGGTTGAATGAATCCAAGGCTCAAATGAATTTCAAGTTTGGTGATATCTCTACTTTCTCTCAGATAATTCAAAGCTTCAATCCAATGTATTTTATCCTCATCCTCACTCTAATTGTTTGGAAATATCTATTTTTATTTTTTTATCATCATTATTTCTTTACCATTGACATATCCCTATAGTTAATAGTGGAGACTCATATATATCCCTCACCACCAGAGTAGCTCAACAACATTCAGGAGTATGAATATATCCCTACTTTCATTTATGAGGATTATTGGTATATTTTGATAAAGAATGGAAAAATGATCAAGTTTCTATCCCCATTTTGAAAGGTGATCATTTTCCCATTTAAATGACCACTTTAGGGAAGGCCCATATTACTTAGAACCTTACAATATCTCATCTAGATATTCCAATTAAAACTTGTGAGTAAGTTGAGAGAGAAATCATATTTTAAGATCTTTAGTTGCATCAAATGTCCACAATCACCTAATAGAGCATATCCAAGAGGAATTATCACCAGGGGCAGCCCAAAGTACATGAGCATGCCCATATCTCAACCCTTCTAATCTCAGGTTTTCTTAAGGCCCGTAATAACCATTTGATGATGGATCAAGAATTTACTGACTCACCATCGTAAGGAGGAGGAAACTACACTTGGAGGGACCTCCCTAAAACATTGTTACTAGATGTTATTCATTACACAACCATTTCTTCTCACACTATAGTTTGATAAATGCTTCCCATTATAAATTTTTCTTGAATATGATATATATTGGTGACAATATAGGGAATGAATTAGTGACCAATGGACATGTACAATGGTTTTATCTTCATTCATTCATCCTGATGGATGTGTAAGCCAAGGGTTATTATACTAAATTGAGGTATTCCTCCTACCATTGTACTTAAGAAAATTATAATGCACATGTGATAGTAAAGTACTAGTTCCTTACATGGGATAAATAGTCAGAAGTGGTTAGGTGAATGATATTGATCATAACAGGTGTGTCATATACTCAAACCCATAATATAATATATACTTCTTTACCACATAATGAAACTCATTATTAATACTTATTTTTAAAATTTTAATCCCCTTTATAGAATTATATATATATGACTTGTAGAAATGGAATAGAGGTGAAATGAATACCCAATATGCTTCTATAAGGGAGGATTTGATGTTTATTTATAAGAAAATATAAAGATGAAAAAACACTCATGTCTGATGTGGGACGCACAATCCAACACTATCCCTCAAGCTAGGTCTACCTAGCTTAGATACATAAAGAAAACAGACCAAAGAAAAGAAAAATAAAGCAAAAAAGAAACACTATAAAAGGATAGAGTGGACCAAATATTGAAGACTCCTCTTAAGAGAGGCCTTGGTGTCTATTTATAATGAATAAAAAATATTGAATGATACCTAAGTCTTACATGGGACTCATGTCAACTTAACCTCTAAAAATATGAAACAATACATTAATTCTATGGATAATGATTTTACTATGTAAACATCAAGATTACTTATGTGATTGAGTAGAGTCAGTATTATTTCTCTTCCTACAAAGGCAGTAGTGGGAAATTTAAAGAAAGTGATAAATTACAACACTACAAGGGTGAAAAGGTTTTTAGGGATAAGAAGTCTGTGAAATATTTGGTGCAGAAAGGCATGAAATATGGATAAAAATATTCTAAAATAAAAAAGATCTGCAATGAATAATGAAAATTAAATCAATGTTTCATTATATAATTTTTTGGTAAAATAGAGAAAGTATATAGTAACATTACCTTTACATCTTCCCAAAGGGTTTCCTTCATTACAGTCTATTCTTCCATGGGAATGGTAACATCATCATGTGCAGAAGAAATAGTCTACATGAGTATCAAAACATTTAATTTAGATTATGTTAATGCAATAGAGAACATATAATATTATAAGAAAAAACATAATATATTTAAAAAAACTTTTACATTCTCATTGAAATATATTTAAAAATTTAAAGGTTTTTGGGATTTTGTTCCTCTATCGAGAATCCAAATCCACACTTTGTGGTCCCATATAATGCACAAGAAATTTTCTACATTGGGATTAGTATGAACTGATTATGATCTCCTAATGAAAGGGTCATCCTTGATTGAATTTTCATTTGACCTGAAATTTGTTTAAGTTTTCAGTAGGACAATCAACCAATTTTTGTTTACTGGATTTGAGACATAAAATACTTTAATTTCTTGTGATTCCATTATTAATAGCTCATATTTTCCCCTTCCACACTGAAATTAACCTTCACCAAGCCCATTTCATCAACTTTAACAACACTCATATTTTCATCGCATTTGCAATGGAAAATGGAAATTGAAATATTTTATAATCCAACTCGTATATCTATTTGATAATACCAAAATATGACATATTTTCATAAATGGGATTTCTATCCTTGGAACTAGATATGCGAATCGTTTTTTCCACAAGCCTAACACCACTATTTTTCATCATACTGCAGTCATCATGTTATTTTTTATAGAACATATTATAATTGATTACAAAAACTGTGTAATATATAACATTTAAATTCAGTCCGCTGGATAACCATCAAAGTCATTCGGAAATTGAATTCATATTTTCAGATAACTCCTTATAAATTTGATCTCATAACTATCCTATAAATTGTTGATTATGTGTATTTGATATCCACACTTCAGCCCTTGATGGATTCAAATATCTAAGAGTTTCTTTATGGGATTCAACATATATATCAACATATTCACTATTATATAAAACGTAAAGGTGTGATTTCTCTTACTCATTCAAGGTAATTGTAACACCATATCTTCTAAAAATCCCTTCACGTGTGAGGAGTCAGCTGTGATGAGACTTTGGGAGACCGATGCTATCAAAATATAATAGTTAGTTAGTATAGAATTTAATATCTTCTTAAATAATATATTATTCTATAATACAACCTTTTGTATGACTTCGATTCTTGACATACCCTTTCAAAATATTTATATACTATTCAATTGGGTACATCTATCTGTAATGGATAGGACCACATAGTTTAACCTCTATAACTAAGTGAACCATCGGTTGGACCTTTATATCAAATAATTATGGTGGGAATAATATATCTAATTCACTTAATATGACTGAAACCTCCTTATTCATGATTGAAAATTTCATCAGGTCTATAACTTTACTGCATATGGATTTAAAAAATAAGCAGGGTCTGGTTAATGTATGTCGTACATTTTGAGGCAGATTGAAATGGAAATAAATGAGCATCAAACATTTCATAAAAACATGAAATTTGTGTGATTTTATTTCTTTTAATTTCAAATTATTTATTGACATGACATTCTTGATATTTGACGAATACCCCTATAGAACTTTCACACTATTAAGGAAAAGGAAAAAATGCAATTTTTCCTATCTGGGTAGAGTGTAAGCTATTAGAGGAAGAAAAGTCCCCCCTTTACCCTTCACTGGTGCCAACTATTCCCTTATCCCCATGTCAATGATATCCAACCTATCGTTGATTCCATATTTTGTTTTTCCAGGAACATTTAGTAACGTTCCAATAACACTTTCAAATACATTTTTCTACATGAATGAAATCAAAAAAATGTCTAACATACAACCAATTAAAGTACATTAATTCAAATAAAATTGATATCATATTCCAACCTGATTTTCTAAGGTTTTTCTAAAATGGATTACCAAAAACATTTTCAACATCTTTTACTTTATCGAACAGTTGATCACCTGTTACTAGGGGTGGTGTTGCACCTTGTTCGATATTCTTATCGAATGTTATCATCTAAGATCAGTATTTATGTCCTCTAGGTAAAAATTTATGATTTCTTAAAAACATAGTCTTTGAGGAATGTTTCAACCAAACTAAGTGTGTGCATTCTTCACAAATGTGACACCCCAACATTCCTTTAATGATGTAGCCTGATAAATTTTCATAAGTAGGGAAGTCATTTTTCATTTTTTACAACATGGACCTTAATGTTAATTATTTACTTTTATGAGCATCATAAATCTTAACACTTTTATCCCCAATTAATTTTAGATCTTCGATCAATTTAACCAAATAGATATCAATATCATTACTGAGTTTCTTTGGTCCAAATATAAGCAGAGAAAACATAATTTATTTGTGCTTCAGGAATAACCATGGAGGAAAGTTATAATTTACCAACATGACGGGCCATGTGCTGTGAGTAATACTATATACACTAAAAGGATTTATTCCATCTATAGATAATTCTATATGAAAGTTTCTTAGATCATTTCTAAATTCAAGATACTCATAATCAATTTTCTTCCACTGAGGAAAATATTCTAGATGACATAGGTTCCCATATTTAATTATTGTATCTGAATTCCTTGTTAATTGTCTCACGGTTTCCTGACATCTATATATTCTTCTAAACCATGGTATTATAGAAAAGTACTATGAAAATTTTGAAGGACTTGATTCATTTTTCTTTTATCGATCTGTGCCACAATAAGGGAATTTTATGAGTGATTCACGATCCTTGTGAAATAATATGAAATCATTTGTACAATAATGTATTTTCTAGAGATAATTCCCATGGAACATAGTATTCGTTTAGAATCATATGGTCGATATGGTAGTTAATTTTATTCTGGTAGCATATCATTCAAGAGACCAAGTATTTTTGTAAAGCTGGTGTCACTCCATCCACTTCCAGCTTTCAAATTATATAACTTTAATACAGATGACAATGTCGTGTATTTTTTACAATCAGTATACAATTATCTCTTAGCACGTATATTTAACTTCTCAAACAACTTTGGACAATCGAAAAGGTATCTTCACTTTCTATTTTCATTTATTCCATGAGATCTCTATCATCATTTACACTGGTATTCACATTAAATGATCCATAAACCACAGTATAATCCTAATTGGTGTGAACATTATGTCTCTTCCCATGTTTAGTCTAACATTTATAGCTCTGATATATCCCATGAAAAACTAAACATTCTTCCAACTCTTCTGGACTAATTTTTCTTGAATGAAAATAATGTAAACATGGACATATGATTTTAAAAGGGTCGTATGCATGTTCTATTGGAAACTTGAGGAAATATTTAACTCCATCTTCATAATATTTTGTCAAATGATTAGTGTGAATCCATTTTCAATTAATATCAATCATATTGGGTTTATAAAATATTAATTTTGTATAATAAATAAATAAATACACATAAGATATTCATTATCAAAGGTAAAAGTTATAGATAATTATAATAAGGGAAACCCAATATTTGATTGTTTCAAATAATTCTAGAATTCTTTGAATAAAATGGTTAATTGAATTTAAGAAAATAATTACTCTACTATGGTAGGTGTTATCCTATTAATTCATTCAATGGTAAAAGTTATAGACAACTATTATACTCATCAGATCATCTCATGAACATTTGTCATTGCATTTTGCTGTTTGACACACATCCTACATATGTTGTGGACATGAACCTATGTTGCTTGAAATACTCTAAGTATTAGTCATCCATGGGATGGATAATTCTATGATTAGTACAATAAACATAAAAGTGACGGAGGATGAGTCTCAAGCAACAAATTGAAATAATAACTGTTTGGGAGATAAAGCTGATGAGGATGATAGTTGTACTTCATTGTGTTCTCTAAAAGGGGTAATGCCTCCCATTCATGAGAATTACACCATTGGCACTAGTTATTAAATTGTATCCTATTTAAGGTTTGATTTGGGAGGTATAAACAATCTTGTTTGTGATTCAAGGGGTCTCAGTGGGGACATGTTATGATATATGAATCTTTGGGGCCTTTATGAATTTTATATTTTTAGGAGAAAGCCCACTTATAATACTTTAAATCCTCTAATTAAGAATAGTCCTACCTATATTAAAATTAGTCATCAAGTATTTCTTAAATCCCCTAAAAAAATGAACATATAACACAAGGAATTGAGAAGTAATAACAAACCCAAATATGATAAATAAGAATAATAAACTATCATTCAATCAACTATAAGTTATAAAAATGTACTGATAAAACATTTTAATAAATAAAGAGTTATTTCATATACATGGATGGTAATCAGATATTCTTATAAGTGGAACCAATACATGTAGACCTAAAATAATGAATACCTAAAAATAATTTCTAATAATTATTCCAAAATATATAGAATTTTATAACCTCCATTCTATTTTTGGAACAAGTGATGTAACAACCTAAGGAATTATTACATTTAATATTAATGGTATATCAAATTTGAAAACATCTCAAAATTATAATTTCAATTAAAAATAAATAAGGAATATAAAAAATAATTATTAGGAAAATAATATACCTAACAAAAATAAAGGTTTTAAACATATCAAAATTTTTAGTTAATAAATTGATTCAAGAATTATGTATAGACAAGATGAAAACAAGAATTACTTTCAAGCATACAAAGTGTAGGCTTTATAAGAAAATTTTATTTTCATAGTTATTATGAGTTCTATGGTTATTTTGGGCACATAGTATAAATTTTTTGTCATAATGAGATAAATAATAGTAATTATGGAATATATAGAGGTTTTAAGTTAAATGCGAGATGACCCACTCTTACAAAAATAGTTTCAAATTGAGACGAATCTTTATAAGTAAAATTGGATGATGAATTTCAACCATTGAATGAACTCTATTGAACATGTGACAAATTAAATAGTTGTATGAAGGATTATCAAAATTTTCTAAAAACATAG
Source organism: Viscum album (assembly GCA_963277665.1). NCBI lineage: Eukaryota > Viridiplantae > Streptophyta > Magnoliopsida > Santalales > Viscaceae > Viscum > Viscum album. The sequence goes on from OY728146.1 coordinate 631,353,294, forward strand.
ATGAATGTGAAGAAAGAATTAGAAATGTATTATATACAAAAGAATGTAATGTAAGAGGAATTTATAATTGATTTCACACTAAATGATTTACAAAAGAAACATACTTTCGTATTAGATATTTGTTTTTCATCTCACATGATAGGTAAATTGATGTAATTAAGGATTTTTTATAAGTTTAAAGGGTATTAATTATTTTCAAAATGGTGGATCTCTTAAGATAAATTTTTTATATTTAAAAGATTTTGGAAATAAAAGGCAATGTTAAAGAATGATATATTTTTAGATGGATTAAAGTAAAACATACACAAAATTTATTAGATGTATGATGAAGGAAATGAAGTGATTTTTAAGAAGTATTAATGAGTGGGTTATCATTTCAAAGATAGCTATATTTTTACAATGGTATAGAAAACTAGTCGAACCATATTCTATTTTGGGGTTGGTAAAAATTTATGGTTATGGTGTTTGAAAGAGGAAATTGATTTTTTGTAGTGAAAAATTGATCATATTAGATAATGACACATTTAAATTATAACTTAAAAAGTGTGGTTTGAGATGTTTTTATGATGAAAAGATAAAATTGATAGATATTTTTTACTAATTAGAATGAGGGAGATTGTTAATATTTAAAATAATAAATTAGAGATTTAAATGAAACAACCCTTGAAGTTTACTCAATATGATATATATAGAATATCAAAGTACAAATCAATACATAGTGATAAGTATTTAATTTCACCCATTTTCAATTATACCCAGATCATATGTATTATGTTTTAGTAATGTTGGAGTGTGTGTCCCACATAATACGTGAGTGTTTTGTCATCTTTATATTTCCCTATAAATAAATACCAAGGACTCCCTTAGAGAGGAATATTGGGTATTCAGTTAACCTCTCATCAATTTCTACATGGTATCAGAGGTGGTATAATCCCAAAACCTCCTCCCTTATCTCCTATCCACCTAGATTTTTTGAGAGATTCCCCCCACTTGGGGAAGGTGGCTCCCAAAGGGCATCACTTAAGTTGGTCTCCCCCTCTTCCAGTACTCACTCTCTGCCTCGTCACTTCCTGCGCTCATGCACATCACTTATATTCATTGTTGACACCCCCTCGTGATGTCTCCTCTAACCCTCATGATTCCCTATTCACGTGATGACCCTCCCTACAAGAAAAGCCCCACTATGACATCCTATTCCACCAATTACCTTCCCGTGAGAGTACATCTCCAGCGGACCGTCTTCCATGCGATAACTCCTCTACACCTGTGCACCTCAACCCCTACATGACAGCCCCCAAAAGAGCCTCTATACCTCCTGACCTATGCCCTGTACAATGGCTCCAGTTTTCCCCCAATCCCTATGATTATCATTCACCTCACTGGCAGTGACATACATAATAGCTCATGCCACATAGCTTTATCCTTATACTTCTGAGTACCCGACACCACATTAGTCACATTTATCTCCGTCATCCACTCCTACACCTCCGCCTCACTCTCTTTTTTCTTCAAAAGTATGATATTATACTCCTCTACTCAGTTCTACATTACCATCCACTGAGGGGGGGGGATCGAGGATGATGAATAATGAAAAGTTGATGAATATGGAAGGGAGGATACCAATGGCCTATTTACCTGCACAATGCTTTTGCGTTTCCCCTGCATTGCGTATGGCCCCCTACTCCAGGTGATACATATGATGGTGAAACCACTCTAAGGTGGTGCATCTCTAATACATCCTACACAAGATGTATGATGACCACCAGGTAAACCAGATTCTCCAGGCCACCCTCACATCACTACTCTAAGTAGATCTTATCACCAACATACATTTCCTATTTCCTTTTGCTTGGATCTTTCAGGATCATATACTTCTTCTTGGATCTATGTTAGGCCCCTCTAATTTTTTCTAAGTCACCTTTAAACTTCTTCATCCTTGAAAAGTAAATTTGTTACTTCCATTAGTTTCTCCACTACTCCTTGATGTTCCTTATACCTTTACTACCAATCATAATTTAGGGTCCTCAAAGTCAGATGTTGTTTCACCTCAACAATTTGGGTATGCTAGTCGGGCACCGTTTAACCCATTCATTTTGAGGATATTTTTTGATTTTGGTTTCATCACGAATCTTGAATAAGGGTCATTCTCAACAAGGGATCACAAGAGTTCTATGATGGTAATATTTCCTTTAGCAGCCATAAGTGTGAGATCAAAAGGTAGAGAAAAACCAATGGGCAGTGCATACGGGCATTATTACTTGGTTGACAAAAATTTTTCAAGTGACATCATCCATCAACTTATTTAAGGGGAGAATCTATGGAAGTTTATATTTTATTATGTTTTGTCTTGTTATGTAATCAAGATGGCTATGTCTAGCTTGATGGGGAGTGTTTATAGTGTTTGTTGATTGCATTATTTTCTTTTCTTTGGTTTATTTAATTATGTGTGCAATCTAGGTACACCTAGCTTGAGGGGGAGTGTTAGAAGTTAAGTCGACCTGAGTCCCATATCAGACTTAATTATCATGACATATTTTTTTAGTCATTATAAACAGACACTAAGGCCTATCTTAAGAGGAATCTTGGGTATTCTGTCCACTATATCCTTTTAAACAAATTTATGTTTAATTTATTTATTTTTAGTATTACTCACATAATAATTGTTTTCTTATACCAATGGGTTATTTTTTATGATTTGGGATAGTTTTTTCGAAGCTACTCATGCTTGTGAGGGATTGGAATTCAAGGATGAAACTAAGATAATGATAACAAGGAAATGGGTCAAGAATTTATACAACCATCATGAAAAGGTAAATTCCTACTACTTATTTAATTAATTTTTCATAATTTTATCTACTATTTTAAAGTTAATTTCTTTATCATTTTTGTCTAATATTTATTTAGTTCTTTTTATAGATATTTTGGGAATTCATATTTTCATAATTCATTTATTTTATAAAATTTCTGTCCATATTTCATGCCTTTATGCACCAAAATTTACATAGAATTATTTTCCTTCAAAACATTTTCGCCCCTATAGTGTTGGAATTTATCACTTTCCTTCATGTTCCCTCTATTTCCTTTGTAGGAAGAGCAATGAAGCTACCTATACTCAATCATAGAGGTAATCTTAATGTTTTCATAGTAAAATCATTGTCTATATAATTAATGTATTGTTTCATATTTACGTTTAATATATTTATTTTTAATATTACTCACATAAGAATTGTTTTCATATACAGGTGGATTATTTTGTTCGAGTAGGGGTGTTTTATTCGAAGCTTCTCATGCTCATGAGAGATTATAATTTTATCCTACAATTGAGATAATTAAAATAAGGAAAATATTCAAGAATGTATACAATCATCAAGAGAATTTGAGTTCCTACTACTTTTTAATAAAATTTGTCATCATTTTATCTAATATTTGTAAGTTAATTTCCATATCATTTTTATCTAATAATTATTTATTTTTTTCACAATTTTTTTGAGAAGTTATATTTTACTTCCAACTATCTACAAAAATCCACAAAAGTGATAAAAATCCCAACTACCAATGTTACAAAAAAAATCCATTGTCTTTCTTTGTCAAACTGCAACACTGCATATTGAGTCGATGTTCTTAGTTGAAAAACCTTTTTTTGGATAAGAACATTGAATCAATATGAAGTGTTGGTAGTTTGAAAAATAAAACCAATGGAATTCATGGTTACATTGGTATTTGGGATTTTTTATTCTTCGTGACATTTAAGAATTAGCTAGACCTCAATCTAACACACGGTGTGATCAGTATGACTCAAAGTGCTTCTCTTTATTTTAAATTTACGTTAATTTTTGTAAAAAAGACATTTGACATACTCAAAACCGAGAAAAAAATATTTTTATTATTTTGATACATAATGTAAAATGATCCATAATTCATTTTTGATGTGTAGGAATTAGTCTCACCTCAATCTGATATACAATGTTCCCAATATGACTCAAAGTGTTCGTCATATATTTAAAATCAAAATTTTAATTCAAAAAGTATCACACACTAAATACTAAGAAATCACGCTTGTATTGTCTTGATAATTTATGAAAACTATTCATAAGTCATTTTTGACATGTAGGAATTGGCCTCACGTCATACTGATACACTGTGTGACCGATATGACTTAAAGTGCATCTTTTGAGTATAAAATGACATTTTAGAAAAAAAGAGGGGATACATAATAAAAAATGATCAAACACATCCATATTATTTTATACTTTAGTAAAATGATCCATAAGTCATTTTGGAGGTGTAGGAATCAGTCTCACCTCAATATGAAATATGGTGTGACCGGTATGACTCCAAGTGCATCCTTTTATTTAAAATTGACATCGATTTTAGTAAAAGAGAAAATTTCCCTACTCAAAACAAAGAAAATACATTCGTATTATCTTGATACTTAAGTAAAATAATTCATAAGTCATTTATGATGTGTAGGAATCATTCACACCTCAATTCGATACACGATGTGCCCAGTATGACTCGAAGTGTCCGTTATCAGTTTAAAATCGATACTTTAATTCAAAAAGTATCACTCACTAAAATATAAATAAAAAATGCTAATATTTTATTTATAATTTTGTAAAATGATTCATAATTAATTTTTTATGTGTAGGAATTAGTCTCGCATCAAACCAAGACACGATGTGACTGGTATGACTCAAAGTACATGTTTTTAGTTTAAATTGATATTTTAGTTTAAAAGACAAGTGATGTAATAAAAACTGATAAATCACATTCCGATTATTTTTATACCTTAGGAAAATTATCCATAAGTAAGTTTATACATTTAGGAATTATCATCACGTCAATTTTACACACAGTGTGACCAGTATGACTTCAGGTGTGTCTTTTTATTTAAAATTGACATTAATTTTAGTAAAAAAGACGACTTGCATACTCAAAATTGAGAAAATGTATTCATATTGTTTTAATAATTTAGGAAAATGATCCATAATTCAATTTTGATATATAGGAATCAACCTTACCTAAATTTGATACACAATATGTATGGTATGAATAAAAGTGTATGTTATCACTTTAAAATTGATATTTTAGTTCAAAAAGCATCACTCACTAAAAACTAAGCAAAAAAATTGGATTGTATTTATAATTTATAAATATGATTCACAATTAATTTTTGATGTGTATGAATTGGTCTCATGTAAAAATGATACATGATGTGACTGGTATGACTCAAAGTGTGTGTTTCCAGTTTAAAATAACATTTTAGTAAAAAAGACAAGCAATGTACTCAAAACCAAGAAAACACATTATTATTGTTTTGATACTTTATTAAAATAACCTATAATTCATTTTGGATGTTTAGGAATAATCCTTACCTCAATCCGATGAATGTTATAAATGGTATGACTCCAAGTGCATCTTTTTATTTAAAAGTGACATCAACTTTAGTAAAAAAGACAACTGACCTACTAAAAACCAAGAAAAATGCATTCAAATTATTTTGATACTTTATTAAAAAGATCCATAATTCATTTTTTATTTTTAGGAATCATCCAAACCTCAATATGATACATGATGTGGCCAGTATGACTTGAAGTGTCCGTTATCAGTTTAAAATTGACATTTTATTTAAAAAAGTTTCACTTTTGAAAACTAAGAAAATATGATCAGATTTTCTTGATAATTTAGGAACATTATTAATAAGTCATTTGTGATGTGTAGGAATTAGTCTCACATAAAACTGACATAGGATATGTTCGGTATGACTCAAAGTGCATGTTTACAGTTTAAAATGATATTTTAGTAAAAAATACAAGTGAAATACTCAAAACCAAGAAAACACATTAATATTGTTTTGATACTTTAGAAAAATTATCCATAAGTCATTTAGGAGTTTTATGAATTAGACTCACCTCAATATGATTCATGGTGTGACCGGTATGACTCAAAATGTGTCTTTTTATTTAAAATGACATCGATTTTAAAAAAAAAAGACAACTAACTTACTCAAAACCAAGAAAACACATTCAGATTTTTTTTATATTTTAGGAAAATGATCCATAAGTCATTTTTGATGTTTAGGAATCATCCAAACCTCAATAATATACACTATTTTCTTGGTATTACTCAAAGTGTCTGTTATGAGTTTAAAATCGACATTTTAGTTCAAAAAGTGTCACTCATTGAAAAATGAGAAAATACACCCGGATTATCTTTATAATTTTGGAAAATGATTAATAAGTCATTTTAATGTGTAGGAATAAGTATCATTTCAACCCAACATATGATGTAACCAGTATGACTCAAAGTGTATGTTTCCAGTTTAAAATGACATTTTAGTAAAAAAGACAAATAATTTACTCAAAATTGAGAAAAAACATTCGAATTGTTTTGATAATTTAGGAAAATGATACATAAGTCATTTGGGAGGTGTAGGAATCATATGAATCTCAATCTGATGTATGGTGTGACGGGTATGACCCCAAGTGATTTTTTTTATTTAAAATAGACATCAAATTTAGTAAAAAAGAAAACTGACATACTCAAAATAGATCAAACATATTCATATTATTTTCAAACTTTATTAAAATGATCCATAAGTCATTTGTGATATGTAGGAATTATCCAACCCACAATCTGATACACGATGTACTCAGTATGACCCAAAGTTTCCATAATCAGTTTAAAATTGACATTTTAATTCAAATAGTGTTACTGAAAACCAATCAAACAAGCACAGATTGTATTAATAATTTATAAAAATTATTCATAAGTAATTTGTGATGTGTAGAAACTAGTCTCACATAAAACCAAAACATGATGTGACTGATATGACTCAAAGTATGTGTTTCCTGTTTAAAATGACATTTTAGTAAAAAAGACAAGTGTCATACTAAAAAATGAGCAAACACATTAATATTTATTTGATAATTTTGTAAAATGATCCATATGTTATTTAGAACATTTATGAATCATCCGCACCTCAATCTGATGCATGGTGTGACCAGTATGACTCCAAGTGAATATTTTTATTTAAAATTGATATCAATTTTAGTAACAAAGACAACGAAAAAACTCAAAACCAAGAAAATGAATTGGGATTATTTTGATACTTTAGGAAAGAGATCAATAATTCATTTTTTATGTGTAAGAATCGACCATACATCAATCCGATACACTATATTCCTGGTATGACTCAAAGTGCCCATTATCAATTTAAAATCTACATTTTAGTTCAAAAAGTGTCACTCATTAAAAACCAAGAAAACACGCACAAATTTTCTTGATAATTTAGGACAAAAATTCATAATTAATTTGTGATATGTGGGAATTATTCTCACATAAAAAAAACACATGATGTGATTTCTATGAATAAAAGTTTATATATCCAGTTTAAAATGATATTTTAGTAAACAAGACAAGATACGTACTCAAAACTGAGAAAATGATTTCAAATTGTTTTGATACTTTAGGAAAATGATCCATAAGTCATTTGGGATGTGTAGAAATAATCTAAACCTCAATCCAATTCAAAGTGTGACCGGTATGACTCAAAGTGCACCTTTTCAATATATAATTGTTATTTTAGTTTTAAACAAGAATCACATCTCCAAAACTGAGAAAAAGAGCCTAGATTTTTTTTCTAAACTTTTTATCTGCTATTAATTAATTAATTTACTTATCATTTTTATCTTATAATTATTTAGTTAATTTTCACAGTGATAGTGCTTTAAAATGAACCATAAATGGTGTGACATGCAAGAATCAACTGCAACTCAATCTAACACATAGTTCTACTGGTATGAATCAATGTTTAGTTTTAAAATTAACACTTTATATTAATTTATTTCTTTATATTATTACTAACATAAAAATTGTTTTCTTATATAGGTGAATTCTTTTTCTCTATCATGGGTTACATTCAAAAGACAAATGGACATTGTTATTTTTGAATGTATGTAATAATTTGTACATATGTAATTATATAAACCAATGTTTGAAATATCTATAATACAGTGTTTTTTTCTTGTATTTGTGTTGTAAATTTTATTTCATTTAAATTATCTATTGGTACTTTATTTTTCTGATTTTGTGGTATTTCTGGTGCTACGGTGTGCTATTATAGCACACTGGACTAGTACTGTAGTGTGCTGTTACATCACACTACAACATTCCCCTTTACCAGTGCTAATAAAGGGTTCCATTATCATCACTTTTAGAAGCATGGATAAAGGGGTCATTTATCACCATTGATAAAGGTTTATTTATCAGTGCTTATAAATGTGTCGATAAAGGTGGCCTTTATCAGTTCTAAATAAAAGCACTGATAAATGTTGTCCTTTATCAGTGATTTTTTAGCACTAATAAAATCCTAGGGCTATTAATCTCTCTAGTATTCAGTGCTTCTGTAGTGCTGATAAAAGAAATTTTTAGCATTGTTAAAGGTCTTTTTTGTAATAGTGAGATTTTGGTTTTGAAAATCAATTGGGAAAGACATGATGAGGTTTTTTAGATTTAGGTTTCATGTGAAATTGGATAAAAAAATTAAATTGATTGTTCAATTTTGGAGCCAGTGTCGAGATAAGGTAGATTCAATGGTAATGGTAAACTATCCTCGAAATGGGAATATCACTTTTCCCATGGTATAATAATTTAAGGAATTACCAAATTATGTTTGTATCAATAAAATTTATAAACCTAATTACCTTAAATATGATAATGGTCATGGGAAATTTAGGGTAACCAGTTGTTCAATTTTATAAGCATTTCTTGATTCTATTTAATGGTTGTAAAATGAAAAAGATAGAGATTTTAAATTATATCAAATAATACAATAATATAAATACATGAATAAAATGAAGAAAATAATCCAACACACCTTCCCATTTTATGTATATCACCTTAAAACATGGTGGGAGTTACCCCCTTGTTCTAGTAATGAGGGAGTTTGAGAGAAGGATAAAAGAGAAAGAAAACATAAAGAAAGGTAGAGAGAATTATTGGTGGAGGACTCTATAATAGTGTAGCAACTCACCCCAGGATTTGGTCTCCATATCGATCCTGAGTAGTATCACAAAAACTCTATATTTATAAGAATTAAAGGTTCTATGGTTATGGTAAATTCACCCATATATCTGGTCATAAAGAAGGCTTGGTTCAATACCAGTGTTTAAATGGTGGGCCAGGTTATAAAAGGAGTCTTCTGCTGAATGTTATGTTGAATTTGGCTAGAACTGGGTCTATCTGGACAATGTCACATCATGAATTATGATGTCACACAGTGAAAACCAAGGGGTATCCTCCTTTAGTGTTTTTTTCTTTTCTTGAGTTCACACCTTGTATCCAATTTATGTCCTAAAAGGTATTCACAATGTGAATCATGTATTTCTATAAGGTTGGCCTCTGTTTCAGCATGGTTCTTTAATTTTGAGCCCTAGAAGTATCCCATAGGTTCCTACATCAGGGAAAGTACACTTTTATTGGAAATATTGGCCTTTTTTGGATCCTATTTCTCTTTTTCCATAAACACTGTATCCTTACATAGATGAAAAAATATATTAAATTTTCAGGTAATAATTAATCAATTAAGTCACAAATATAATGTGTTTAAATATTAAAAAAATATTAATTAAATATATGTATCAAATCCTCCCACAATTGAATTCATTATTATCATCAATAATGAATTCTCAACATGCTACAAAGGACACTAACCTTTCAATGCATTAAATTAAATTTCACCAAAAGAAATTGATCAAATTAGTTATTAAATTTTCAAGCATCACATAAGAGAATTCATCAATGCCTCAGTTTTCAAAGAAACATATCAACAAATTATTTTAATTTTCTAATTTTGAAATAGACAAGCCTTTTCATTCGTCCATTTTTATTTTTCAATTCGTTATTAATATGCATTCCATTTGTAATTTATCTCACTTTTATTTTTTCCGATCATCATCATGGTAAAAAATATAAGTGTAATTTAGATCATACCTTAAGAACATATCACTTACCATGTATTTAAAGGCATCTATCATCTCCACCGTGTAAATAAAAAGTCACAAATAATTAGGAGGGCTTCATCGTTAGGTTTAGACGACTTTGAGGATTAGGGAAGATAGGTAAATGATGTAAAACAAGTAAATCTAAATATTTTTTTACTCTAAATCACTTTACATGATAATCAAAAGATAATATCAATATAAATATCCCTTTATAGATGAAACACCCCCAAAATCTCAAAATGGGATCAAGATATAAGTTTTAACACCCCAAGATTTCATAGTACGTTATTTCTTCAAAGTAATTCAATAACTTGCACTACACGCAACACTGAGTTCAAGCGCACCACGACTTACCAAACTAGCCGTTCAAAAGTGGTTATGAATAGTATTAATTGAATTTTTAACTTTATATAATACTTATAATTTTTTAATCCATATTATGAGTTTCTTAGACATAATGTAAGAACAAATTAATTTTTTCAGTTAAAAGAATTATTTTTCAAAAAATGCAATTTTACCACCTTTTAATGGCGAACCCTTTTTAAATACAATATTTGAAACTTTTATATATTAAATTTGACCAAATAAACTTATTATTTATAATTGGGACATAAGAATTTAGTTTCAATAAATTTATGGTACTTTTCTGATAACTTTCATATTTTGATGAATAGTGAAAATTACTAAATTTTAATTAAAAAAAACTTTTTTAATCGAAATAATTAATAGTGATAAATTATAAATTTGAATGGTTTTAAAGTATAATTAGATTTTATTTTTAACATTTAATCCAATGTTGGTCATTGAACATAATTTCACATTTAAACTGGACATAAGCAAGTGTCAATTTTTTGATAGTTATTATTTCTTAAAAACACGCTTTTTGTTTTAACAATGGGAATTAATTTTAAATTAATTTCTGAAACTTCTGTGTTTTGAAATTAGAAAAATGGATTTCATATTTAGAATCAGGAGTTCCAAATTGTTTAAATAGGTAACTTTTATTTTTAGACATTTTGAATAATTACTTCGGTAAATATTTTATTTACCATGGATAAAGGGTAAATCCGGTAAATAAGGGTGACAAAACAATATTATAATAATATTAAATTACCCTAACACGTGTCCTAACCCTATTTTATGATACATTTCTGACCATGGGCATCTTTAGGTTGATTTTGGGACCCCATGGAGCCACTTGTAAGTGATAATGACACTTTATATTAATTAAGTTAAAGTAAAAACCAAAATGACATAAGCATATATCTTTTAGTAAAACAATTTTTACATAGGGTTATACCTATTATATATTCAACTATAAATATTAATTAGAAATATAAAAATATTTCATATATAATGTTATTTTATTTATAATTTTTAGACATTGAATAATTAAATTTATTTATGACACAATGATGATGCAGTATTTTTCTTATTAATGAAACAATCAAATTAATGATATTATAAATACTAAAATAAATATAATTTGAAAGTTTTGATGCCATACACAAATTTTATAGGTTACTATGAAATGTTAGGGTTGATTAAGTGTATTTAGTTTTAAGTAATAATGTTTTTAGGACTTAAAAAAATCAATTATTAAATAATATCAAAATAGACATAAATGAGTTTTTTTAAAACAAATACAATATTATTGGTTGATATAATATTTATAAAAGTCTAAGGTTAGGAAGAAGGGCCTAAATAATATTATATGTGACATTAATGAACCTATTAGGGTTCTCTTGGAAGTTTATAGTAAGTTTATTAACCATATAATATAAAAATACAAAGAGACATGGTAAATGTCAAACTATTTAACTAAGAGTTAAATCTAAAAGATAAGGTTAATATAGTGACCCAAAACTATATAAAACCAATTGGTTGAGTGTTTTTAGACCCATAACCACTATATACTTTAAATAATCAACTTTGGAGCCATTAGAAACCGAAAATTATTTTATTATAAAATAATATTTCTAGCTTTTCCTAAGGTTCCCCTCACCCCTCTTATAAAAGGGCACTCCCCCTTCTCTCTAATTCACAACTTCAAATCCTTTTGGATCAGCCAAAAACTGCCCAAATACCCTCTAAAATGTATTCCCTTCATCCTAGTGGCCTTTATTTAGTTGTAAAGCCAACCTAAGGAGCCCTTTTGATCAAATCAAAAGGAAGAACCCGAAGAAGAGGTAAATATTTCATCACCTCTTTCAAGTCCATTTATTATTCCACTTACTTTTTCTTTGTTATTTACATTATAAAATAATAACTCCAGTATATTATATATAACGTGATGTTATGATAAACATGTTACAACCAAATTCATTATTCTATCCATCCTTTGAATGACATGTCACCATACGTGCGTACGTACGGCTTACCATCTGTACGTCGTGGTGTAATTGTTATTCAATACATTATTATTTGTATGGGTATAATAATGATGTTTAATTGATGTAAATAATAAATATAACATGATAATTATTCTTTATATATGATATAACATCAAATTATATATTATTTTAATATCAAAATAATGATATTGTCGCTCGTGCGTACGTACGGATTACCATCTCCACGAACGCGATGAGATTCGTTCCCCATCGTATCCATTTAAGAATAATTTTCATTAGATGATTAAAAATAATTTTTAAAGACTTGATATCATTCTGGATATGAATAAGATACATTCCATCAATAAAAATATGACTCATAAGGAATATAAAGGAAAATGAATCCATTAACACCCGAAACAACGATAATACTATGATATTATTAACAAAGCAATTTTAAAAGATCATATATGATGTCATACTAATGTATATGATTCTTTTATAATTTAATAAAAATTATTTCACCATTATATAGGAGGTTAACCTACCCTTAACCAAGGAAAATTACAAGGTAAGGGTTAATTTCACAATCTCTTTATTATCTGAGATTGTTTTTACGTAAGTATCTACTGGGACATATTTATTATCCATGTCCATGTTTCATAAAATATTTTTCAAAGGGATTATTTTTAAGGGAGTTTTTTTTACTAAAACATCATTTTAAATGTTTTAAATATTTATTCTTATAAATCATTCTCATTAATGTCCATGTTTTCAAAATGGGTTTTAAGGATTTATTTATATGGACATGCATTTTTTTTAAATGTTAATTCCTTTCAAAAGTTTCAAAGTGGTATGGGACAATTTGATTAAAAAATGTCTCTAAATGTATTCCTTTATAAATTGTGTGACTTTAAAATGTTTTTATGAAAAATGGATATTTCTCTCAAAGAGTTTTACAAATAATTTCATCTATATCAACATCATTTGATGGATTTTAAACTTATTTGAAGTTGATTTATTATGATACAAAACTTCCATATTGCATTGAAGGTTTTGTGATATGTTTGACTGTGGATGTGTTATTTTTATACCATTCATGGTTTATGGATAAAGTATTGACATTTCGTATGCTAGTTTTAATATGAATGTTTATGTTATGTTTAAACCTTTTTATATGAGGAATTCATTGGACTTAGTAAGTGAAAGGTGGAGCCCGCTATAGCTCCTCGATGCATCGGTAGGTCTCATGAGACAAACTAGTGTCTTGGCATAAGGCCTTGACAAAATATTATTTTTAGTCTTGGAACAAGGCCTTGACTATGTGGTTATGATAGTTTGGCATTATGCATTCCATCATTATGACAGTGGTTATTGATATTGTATGTGATTATTTGACTAGTAGAATATACATGTGAATAATTAAATGGAATTATTTCATTTTATTTTTGCCATATTATGCTGAAGTTCAAGTTTAAAAGGATTTTTTTAGTTATACATTACCTTAATTATTTATGCTTATTTATTAAAGTTTATGTTATATTTTTATCCTTACTGAGCATCTGAGATCACCCCTTTCTATGTTTTATTTTTCCCAAGATGTGAAGAAGTATTTTATGACTGACCTGTAGGGATAGTTTGAGGGGATATGAGTGTGGACTATGGAGACTATGTTGTAGTTTTTCACTTTATCATGTAATGTAAGAATTATGAATGTATCTACTGTTTCCAAGTCTACTAAACTAATCGATCTTTCGAGACTTGATCTTTTGTGATCATGCCAATATTATATAATAAGGAACCGACTCTGGGTAACTGGGGTCGGGGCGTTACATAAGTAAACATAGTAAATGAACCGTCCTCTCTTTCTTTTTTATTTCCCATTTTAGAAGGTTATTATTAATACATATCACACATCCACCCCCTAACCACTCATGATCAAAATAATTATAGTCTATTAATGGTTATTTTTTATCCTCCCAAAAAACAACACATTTTTCTTATTAATTTTTTTAATTTTTTATTGCAAGAGTGTAAAATAACAATGTTTAATGAATGATACAAGTCCTTCCCACAAATCCCATGAAAACCCCTAGCAAAAAATCTCCTCAATGAATAATATCCCAAACCACCATGAATAATATCCCACCCACACTTAGTATTTTTGATATCTTGCAACATATTGTAAGTAGGTTAGGAATGGATAAAATAGGCTTATACAACGAATCATTTCCTAAAAATGTTGTTCATGAATTTTACAGGATTAATAATGATTGATGTCAATGTGAGTCCATAAATAAAGGGTTAAAAAAATAATGCTTCAATTTTATTAAAAGTGGTTTTTTTGAATCATAACTTTGATAAAATGCCAGACAATTTCTAGAAGATAACATTACCAAGACTCACAATAAATATACTTAAGAATGAGTGAGAAATATTGGGATTAGAGGATGTATTGGGAATTATATCAATGTTTGGGACAATTACTTATGGAATTACATATGAATAATATAATCAATTAAAAAAATATTAAAAATTCAAGGTAGGTCAATCTCAGAATAAATTATTTAAAAAAATCAACCAGTTCCCCTAAACCACGATTTTTCAAATCACAATCCCACACATTTGTCTCTAATAATTATTTTCTCCCATTTTTTTCATTCAAATTTATTGAAAAAGAAATTTAAAAACATGGAATAATAACAATCCTAAGAAGTTTATGTCTTATAGTTTAGTTGATTGAAGAAAGAATCAAGGAAAACATGAAAGTGATAGTTCAAATATCTAAAAACTATTAAATGTGAGGAATACTATATAAAATTGTAGAATTAAAATGCCTACTCCCATTTTCATGACATTTCAGTGTTGGGTTGTAAATGTTCATTCTGCACCAAATTTATGGAATGAATTCATTTCACGTTGTTCATTTCTTTGATATCACGACATAAATTGGTTTCATGATGTCATTTAGTCCTACAAATTATTTTCACGATGCATGTCAATGTCTTGATGGACCTAAAAAATGAAAAAACACAAGTCAAAGTATGTTCCAATTTCAATGAAATTAGAATGATTTTGGGGAGAGTTCATGTGCCTAAAAAATAGTAAAATTAAAATCCTAAAAACTCAAGTTACCTCCTTGAATCACTTTTTTTAACATCATTGTCTTTACCTTACATATTCTAGTTTCATGTGATGTATTATTGGAATGTGTGTACCTTGTCTAGATTTGAAAATGGTCACAACACTAACTTGTCCACATTAGACGAACCCTTCTTTTGAAAATAGTTTAACTATGCCTGCTGGAAGTACTTGACCAATTTTTATCAGACCTATCCACCACTTTTTATATCTCAAAAGACTAAATGGAAGATCTTGTACCATCTATACCTGTTGTCCTCTTTCAATATTTTTGGACTCGGTCACTCCTCCAATGTCAGTAGTATGATCCATTAACATCTCTTTTATTAGTCACCAGTTATTTCATGAATTTGGATTTTTTTTAGCATGTTAGAGAGAGTCTCTAGAAAAGGGATGTTAAAATGAAACTTTTTAAAGTGTTAAAGGAAAATTCCTTGATAAGAATCAATTTTCCCTAATGCTAGATACTTTGAGAAAGGTAGTCTGGGATTATACTATAATGGTTCATCTTTTTCATCTTCAAATTCTACTTTTTTGTTGTTCTTTTCCATGTCTTCAACTTACGTTTTATCTTTTTGTTCATATTTTCGCTCACTTGATTTAGTATGGCCTTTTGTGGCTTTTAAAATTAATAGATAAATGAATTTAAATTCTTCCCATAGTATTACTTTGGGTAATCCTAATAGTAATCCTCTTAGCCTCTCTCAAATTTTATCTAAAATATGATCTACTTTGAATTCAAGGTTTCAGAGTGTAGATTTTTGATCTCTCGAATAATCTCTTAGTTATTTGAAAGATCCTCCTTGGTCCTTTGAATACACCATTGATTATTTGATAGAAACTACATTGGTAGTTATGAATATATCCAAAGTCTCTTCTAATGTGTGTACTTGAATTTATAGTGATGGTCCTTACTGTGATTGAAAACCTGATGCTCTCTGTTTTAACCCTTTCCCTTGGTGTTGTTGCGACGACAAACCCTAAAAATTATTTTGACGGTGATAATCAACATAATTTACTTCTTTTGTATATGTAACTTAGGGTTGTGGTCTTTGGACCATCATTGTGTCCAATTTCTTGGTTAGGAGTTCCATTTATACCACCATCCTTCTTTTGTTTTCAATTATGTGCATGCCTCTTCATGGCGTACATTCAGTTTTCTATTAGAAGTTTTTGCTAATCATCTCATCCAATATATTATAGCTTTCCTTTGGATATTTCTTCATCAGTTTCCCACAAGCTACAATATCTAGAATTGACCTATTTACCTACACAATACCCTTATATAAAGTCTATGTTAATATCCATGTCTCTATTCCCTGATGTGTACATTTATTGATTAAATCCTTAAAGTTCTCCCATGTGATATACAATTATTCATCCTTAAACTGATTAAAATTTTTAATGTTTACCTGAATATCCATAGATTTATAGGGAGGAATGATGATGGTAATATAGTTTGTTTCCAACTCATCCCACATAGTGATTAAATGTGATGGAAAACTTTAGATCCAATCCCAAGCTCTCTCTCAAAATTAAAATCAGAAGATACAAAGTCTTACCTCATTTCATGACATATTTGAAAATTGGAATATGTCATAGAGATCAAGAAAACTATATAGATGCATGTTCATATATTCATGGGGAAGTATATATAAGCGTACCATATTGTTCATCATCTGTATAGTCACTAGAATGATCTCAAAGTGTGTGGCAGCTATGGGAGGTACTAGTATTCTTGGCAGTGTACCAATGTTTGATGGTCTTCCGTAGTCCCCCAGTGCTCGTAACCCTAGATCTCTTTGTTGTAAACCTCCAACAAATTGATTTTGTTTTTTCATGCCAATGATATTTGATTATTCTTTGTAATTTCACATGTATTTTTCAGGCTTAGTCTTGAAAGTAAGGATTTTATTCTCTTTTTCTCGATTGTAGTGGGTGTTCATAAAAATTAAAAATATGAAACCCACATCATGAAAACACCCAAAATAAAAAGATAAATTAAAATAATAAAATTAAAATAAGAACATTTAAAATTCTAAAAATAATTGGAAACCATCCCTGGAAACAAAAATAGAAATTTGATCATGCACAGGGCTCATTAGTTCTCTATGAAGATAACGAAATATAATTATTTATATAGACTTAAACAATTTCAGCTGACTAATTAAAATAGAAAGTTTTGAGTTCAAGGTCGATCCCACAAAGATGTTGAAATTAGTTTTTTAAATTTAAATAGAAAACAATTTATTGAATTTATTTGAAGGAAGATATAAATAAAAAGAATATTTTGTTTTGGAAATAGTTTTGGAAAACAAGAACAGAGAAACTGATTTGGTTTTTGAAAATGAATTGAGAAATCTGTGTTGAGGTTTTTTAGATTTATGGTTCATGTGAAATTAGATATATAAATTAAATTTATTGTTAAAGTATGGTTTCAGAGTTGAGATGAGGTAGATCCAATGGTCAGGATATCTTTTCCTCAACGTGACAATCCCCATTTTCCCAAGATTAGGTAATTTTGGGCATTGCTGAAGAGTTTTCTCAATTCCATTTTTAAAGAAAATTACTTTAAATGTGACAATAGTAATTCCTAATTTACTATAATCAGTTGTGAAATTTTATAAGAATTTCTTGATTGTTTTTAATAGTCCTTAATGGAAAAAGAAAGAGATCAGAAATTATATGGAAAACTACTACAACCCAAATATATTAATAAAATAATGAAAATAATCTAATGCACCTCCCCCTTTTATCTACATCACCCTATCACATAGCAATAGGTATCCCTTAATCTTAGTAATGAGGGACTAGGGGAGAATGAGAAACAAGAAATAAATCAAAATTAAAGTAAGAGAGAAAGACTGGAAGAGGATACTGCAACAATGCAACAACTCACCCTAGGTTATGGCCTCTAGATCGATCTCTGGTAGTAGTGAAACTACTATCTATTTACAACCTTTCAAGGTGCTTGAGTTGTGATAAATTCACCCATAAACGTATCTATAAATAAGGATCAAGTCAATATTACTATTTAAATGGTGTTCAGGGTCATAATGCGAGTCTTCTACTGAAAGTTACATCGAATTTGGCCAAAATTGGGTTTGCCTGGTCAATGTCACAACCTAACTTGTGATGTCATGCTGTAAAAAACATAGAGCCTCCTATAGTGTTTTTTGTCACATATTGAGTTTATGAATTTTATCATGTTCATGTAATAAAAGGTGTTCATGATGTGAATCATTTATTTTCAGTAGGTTGTATCATGTTCATTAACTGAAAGGTGTTCATGACGTGAAAAAATCCATTAAATATCAAGAAAATAATTAATAATTGAAATCAGAAAAATAATGTATTATGATATCAAAAATGTATTCATAAAATATATGAATCAGTTATACACCCTAATACTACAAAAACAATAGTTGGTTATACACCCCAAATATAATTATTTGTCAAGTTATACACCTCGGTCACACCCCCTTCATTTTTTATCCGATGATAGAAAGACTATGATACGCTCCAAGTTTCCTTTTCACCAATTGTGAGTTGATATTTATTCATAAGAAGGATGGATAAATAGGTCTAATCATGTATAGTCTTTAAGAACACGAGCGGTGCTACTGTTCTTGAAAATATTTACCAGATCTTTTATAATCTAGTTTCTCCTCTTCATTATCTCTCTTAGATATAGATGTTTCACCAGTTATCAAAATTCTCACTAAGTGCTTTTTGATTTATCTCAAATAATACACAAGGTTTGAAAAACTTATTCATATTATCCTACATTAATATATATTTCATCAATACATATATATAGTTATTCCAATATTGAAAACTATAATAAAATAGTTATAAATATTTGAATTTAAAAATAAGAAGATTTAGATCTAAGATCCCATAATATTGATGGTACCAAGGCACAACTTGAAAATTGGAGAAGTAGGTTGTATAAAGGGGCATAAAGGTCTTTATAGGGAGAAGACAACCAAGAAAACATGGTGGAAAGTTGGGGGGTTTGTTAGGAAGGCTATGTATGGAATTAAATAATAGGTGAAAGCTATTAAAAATTAGAGGGGGATGGAGAGATGGAAGAAAGGAATTTGTTAGACTTGGTGTAGACCAGATCCTAGGAAATAGAGCTATTAGTCTCTTGAGTAATTCTCCTTCTTCTTCTTACTATTCCTTATTATTCTCTTTCCCTCACTTCTATTTTCCTCTACATGTAATCTCATTCTTGTAATTCAACTCCTGTAATTATTAGTTTAATGAAGTTTCATGCTCTAGTAGGTATGAAAATATGTGCGGTCTTGTTTAATATTGTGCTCAAGTTACATACAAATTTATCTTCATTAGTATTAAAGGATTAAATCATGAAACGATTTGGTGACTTTGAAATCTATAATCTAAATGCATAGATGACTAATATCACTACCAATGGATATGAAGGAATAGTTAATAGGGAAGAGTTGTTCATGGGGAATCATATTAAGGAGGTTCCTTTATAAGTTGATGAGTGGTCTTTAATCACACATTTATTGATGGAAATAGTGCAGTTTGAAACCAGGGAATTAGGGTGGGATACATTTTCAATCAAAAAAATAACATGCCTCAGAAATGAAGATCCTCAATTGAAAAAAACTGCATTCTTCCTAAGAATCCATAGATTAGAGGAGTAAGATCAACCAAAGGTTTTAGAAGAGAGTCCTACCTATGATAGAATTCTCCTAGGTTACTAGATAAAATAGAGTATTTCATCTATAAACACATGGGGACACTACTACAGACAACAATTTTATCAGTGTTAGGAATAGCTTTTAACAACGCTTTTTTAGTTCTATTAATCTAAGCGAAGATAAAGGGGGTCCCTTTTATTAGTGCTCAGAAATCGCCGATAAAATCCCCTTTTATCAGTGCTAAAAAAAACTGAAAAAAGGGGTCTTTTATCAATGCTAAAAAAAGCACTGATAAAAAGTGAATTTATCAGTGCTTTTCTTAGTGTTGATAAAAGACCCCTTTTATCAGTGCTTTTTAAAAAGCACTGATAAAATTCAAAAAATGTAATTTTTTTTTAAAAAAAAAATCCTAGAAAATGGAGAGCCCTTTTAACAGCTCCTGTCACCCCCTTTCAACTACACTCGGAAGCCCCCCACTTGTGCCCACCCCTTCCAGCCAGTCTTTAACAGAGACCTCCCCATCCCTTTAACAATGCTAGCCCCCCTATACCTATGCGCGCACCCCTGCATCTCCCTGGATTCAAACTCGAGACCTCTTCCCTGTGTGTTGGACACTTTACCACTCCTCCATGTTACTTTGTTCTCCATTTAATGATATATATATTTATTTATATATATATATATATAGTTATATTTATTCTTATATTAAAAAAAATAGTTATATTAATATATATATATATATATATTAGTATATTAATATCTATTTATTTATATATATGTACAGTTATATTTTTTATCTGTATATTTATCTGTATATTAATACATATTTAGTTATATATTTATTCATATATTAATATATATTTGTGTGACTAGTTTTAAATACATTTATAAAATATGTTTTTTTTGTGTGTGTTTATAAATAAATAAATAAATAAATACATACATATATACAACATACATATACATGTATATATATTATATATATGAGTATCTGTAAGTATAATTATACATATTTATACATATTTATATATATTTACATTATTATATATTAATATGTCACTTTATATGTCATAATATATTGATAATATATATCAGTCTGCTAAAACACACACACACACACTAATATATATATATATATATATATATATGTATATGTATATGTGTATATATATATAGACACACACACACACACACATTATATTGGTATATAAATTTTCATATTTTGTATTTTAAATAAAATGGATATTAGTTTTTATTTAGATAAGGTTTATATATTAATAAATATATTTTATATGTAAATATGTTAAATTAATTATTTATAAAATTAAATTTTTAGGTGTGAATATATAAAAAATATGTATATATTATTATATATTTGATTATAAATAACAATACATTATGAAAAATGATAAAATTTCAAAACCATTATATCAATATGAATGTAAGACATGTGAATAAATTTAATCCCCACCAAAAAATGGCAAAAGACCCCCCATAAATGAGCCTTAAAATCCATCAAATGTTAAAAAATTGGGGTACACCAATAAAAGACTCAGTTTTGGAGGCCTTTCGAGACTTTTTTTGCCTAAAAAAACATTGACTAGGGTTCCCCAAGTTATAGGGGTGTAGAGATCATCACAATATTCGATTTGATATGTGGTAGAGCTCAAACAGACACCCAAACCAAAAGTTATGTTCGTTTGAAGTTTGAGTTGTTTTTTTTAACTTAATTTAGATATTTTATTTATTTGTTTGTTTTATATTCAAATTGTCATTAAATGAATATTATTTGATAAAAATAACAAAAATATTAATCAAAAATATTTTTTAAATTATTTAATAAGTTTTTTTTACTAAATATCTTATATATTAAGTTTAAATTTCTATTTATCCTTAAAAAACATTTAAAAAATATATATTATATTTATATCAATATCAATAGATTTATATATTAATATATTACTTTTAATGATTTTTTTGAAATATACCCTTTATCAGCACTAGTAAAAAAAGTGCTGATAAAGAGCTACTTTTAACATCACTTTTGTTAGCACTGTTAAAGGGTTCCCCCTTGATCAGTGCTTTTTGTTAGTACTGTTAAGGGGGTGGTGCTGTGAAAACCTGAATCTATGGTAGTAGGACCCTTATGCAGTGGGAGACCTGAGCGCACACAACCACAAAATGAGGCAAGGGCAGTTCTAGGTTTTATCAATGGTAAGCATAAACCACCGATAAAAGGGGGGCATTTATCAACACTAGCAAAAAATGCTGTTAAAAGTTTTTAATAAAATATACTATTAATTTATATATAATTATTATATTTATATTCAAAAAAATGTTTATTTTTATACATTAAATAAAAAATGCATGTATATAATTAAAGTATTTTTTTAATAATTCAAATTTATATATAATGTTCTAAAAAAAGTGTTTCTAAGATTACAATTTAATATATATATATATATATATATATATAATTATAAGATTATAATAAATTTCATTAAATAATAAATTTATTTATTAGATTTATTAGATTGATTATATTCATTATATTTGTTATATTTATTATATTTATTATATTTATTTTATTTATAATTAATCTATTAATTAGTTTAATTAGATTTATTAGGTTCATTAGATTTATTAGATTCATTAGATTCATTATATTTGTTATATTTATTATATTTATTTTATTTATAATTAATATATATAAAAATACTATATATATATATATTATAATTATTAAATATATATGTGTTTCCAATGAATTTGGTCAATAAATATATTGATCGATTATGCGTGCATATATGTTATGTATCATCATGAATGTTCATTTATACATTAAACCCTTCTTATTATTCACGACGTCCATTGATGACTCGTTTTTTATTATGTATATTTTATTTCTAGGTATATATGATTAATACATGTTACCCATATATACTATTATGTTCTAAAATATAATTATAAATTTACATTTAATATATTTAAATAATAAATATATTTATTATATTTATAATTATTAAATTTTAATTATATATAAATACTATTTAACTACATTTATTTTTAATTATAATTATAACTATATATATATTTAAATAATTATAAAATTAAAATAAATAAATATATGATAATTTTATAAATAAATATATATATATATATATAAATATATTTATAATTATATATAATCATTTATAAATATATTTATTTATAGTTATAATTATAACTATAAATAAATATATATATGTAAATAATTATAAAATTATAATATATATTTTTATTATACTACTTATAAAATTATAAATATATAATTAAATAAATATATTTATAAATAAATACAAATATTTAGAAATATAATTATAAATAAATGTAGATATATTTAAATAATTAAAAAAATATAAAAAATATATTAATTATATATATTTATAAAATTATAAATATATTTTTTATAATTTTATAACTATATATATATATAAATATATATTTATACTTACAACTATAAATAAATATTTATTTATCATAATTTTAAATTACAAATAAATATATATTTATTTAGTAGTTATAATTATAAATAAAAAAAAATATTTATTTAAATAATTATAACATTATAATAAATATATTATTAAAATAACAAATATTATAAATATAAATTTGTTATTATTTAATAATTATTTAAATAAATAAATACATATTCATTTATAATTATAATTAAATATAAATGTATATTCAAATAAATGATTATAAAATTAGATGAAATATGGTTATATATATCTATAATCTTATAAATATATTTATAATTAATATATTTATCATATATATTTCCAGGATTAGAAATATAATAATTATATTTCTTATAAATTTATAATTATTTAAATTATAATTTTATAAATAAAAATACTTATATATATAGTTACAATTATAAATAAATAAATAAATAAATATTTATCACATATATAATATTATATATATATATATATAATAAAAATAAATTAGTAACCTTGTATCTTTATCAGCACTTTTTTAGAGCTGATAAAGGCCTATGTTTATCAGCGTTAAAAAAAACGCTTATAAAAGGAGTGTTTGTCAGCGTTATATTTTTAGCACTGATAAAGACATTTTTTATCAAAACTAAAAATGTGTTAATAAAGGCGTGTTTTATGAGAACTTTCTATTTTAGCATTGATAAAACATACCCTTATCAACACTTTTTAGCTAGCGTTGATAAAAGGTTCACCGAGTTTTATAAAAAAACCCTAACTTTCTCATCATTCCTCGCACCCCTCAAGCTTTCACGGAAGTTGATTGTCGCTGCCACACCTCCTCCTCCTCTCCTGCCACCTCTCCTCTACCATGAACCAAACCTCCACCGTGCGACTCTCCTCTGCTGTGAACCAGACTACTGTGATCCTCTCCTCCGCAGTATGCTACACCTCCACCATGTGCGAACCAGACCATCGTGCACCTCTCCTCCACCGCATGCCACACCTTCATCATGTGACACACCTCCTCTATGTGTCTCTCCTCCGCTACACGCCTCTACTCTGTCAGTACCTCTTTTTCACCACGCGCCTCTCCTCCGCTGAAGGACTTCTTCACCGCACGCCTCTCCTCCACCGCGAATGCACCTCCGCCGCGCACTGAACCACACCTCTGCGGTGAGTTTTCTCTTTTTTATCATCCCTTTAATCTTGTTTTCATGTAATTATAGTTTGATATTGATGGTATGTTGTGAATTGTATTGGATAAATGCCCTGCTGAAAATCATAGCTATTGGGGTTTCTTGTTTGTGCACTAAATGAATTGCATGTTGGTTGGTGTTTCTATTCATATTTTTTCTTTTGATTTTGTGTGACTCGGTTATGGATTTTAAGTGTGATTCCACTAGAGTATAGTGTAATTTCTTTTTAATGACAAGAATTTTTGTTGTTAGGGGCTGAGTAGTATCTCACTTGACATATTTATGTGTTCTCCATTAATGTTGACAAGGTTTAGTTTTGATTTTTCTTGAGCGAGGTAGGTGTTTCTTTGGAACTCCATTGTAATACATGTTATAAATTTCATAGATGTTTTTAATTTTTTTTATGAAATTATAATCCTATTTTATGACTTTTTGGGTTTCAATTGGCTTGAAAATGGTTTAAAGACTTTTCATAGACTTAATGGACATGCCAAGTGTTTTGTAAAAGGCCTGAGTGGTTTTTTAAAGGAATTTAAATATTTTTAAAGTTTGGTCATAATTTTGTTTCTTTAAAGTGAATATGTGATATTTTAAAGTCATGTTTTTCAAAATGAATGGAATTGACCTTGTACCTATTTAAATGGTTTTTAGACCCTTAACTCTCATGGTGGGTTAAGATGTTTTCAAAAGGACATTAAAGCTTAATAAAAGGGTTCTTAGCATATATTTCCTTAAAAAATAAAAGGGTTTATTATTTTAAAAATTTATTTATAGAAAATGGTTGGGTTTCCAAATGGGCTTTTGAGTGAATTTTAATAAATGGGTTTTGGATGAAATTTTAAATGTTATTCTCAAATTGGGTAAAAATAGATTGGATTCTCAAGCACATTTGCAAAATCCTAGTTGGCAATTTAAAGGAAGTAATTTTATAAATATGGGAGACCCTCAATTGAGCTCCATACATTTATTTTTACTGTTGTGGCTCGTGACCCCATGATGGATTCTTTATATTCTTATGCTTATTGTGAAGCTTATAAAATAATGTGAATGGGATTGTTTCTTGTAAGGGCGTAGGGGGTGGGGTGAGGTTAAATTTAAAATTATTGAAATTATATTTTTTTGATGATCTATTATTTCATTGTTTTCTCACTTCCACTATTTAAATGTCATGGGTGTCCTAGGATACTGGTAGGGACCCAGATAAGTGAAATCCCTAGTGTGGAGTGTGATGCCTAGTGTAAGGACCCAGTTAGATTGAGTGAGTTTCTGAGTTGTTTCAGTGTCCCTAGAATGTACTGGAAGGGATGAGAGTTTCTTTTGATCCCCTAATCATGATAGAGCCTAGTGAGTTCTATAGGACTACTTAGACATGAAATGTTAAATAACATCAACCTAGGTTGCTCATCTTCAATTCAAGATCCAAATACATGAGTCTTAGGAAGTTTCACATGATGGTTATATCATTCTTAGGACACTTTAAATGATTTATTTTCTTGGATGGATTGTATTCCCCTAGTTTTTTTGATTATATGGAACCATCATTTGGTTGTTTTTTGGATTATGTTTCCTTGTTTCCTTAGTGCCTATGTATGATCATTGTTTCACTTCGAGTGTGCACTTTATTACTTTTAAATAGGTTGATTTAAATTGTTAAGAAGTTTTATTTAAAAATGAAAAAATTGGTTATTTGTTAAATGAGTTTTAAGAAAATGGATTTTCATTGTGGTTATTTATGAAAAATAGTTTTTCAAAAAATATTCTAAAAGAGGGATAAGATATGATTTGATATGTCTTATATGGTTTTAAAGTCCCTCTTTCCATTTTTTGATATTTTTATTTCAAATTTTTAGTCATCCTTATTTTTCTATTATAAAAAAGGTTTGTTGTTTGAAAATATGTAAATTTATTATTTTTACACTTGTTTTATAATTCTTGTGAAAATATATTTTATACCTTATGTTCAAACTAGAACTTTATGAACTATATTATGAAGGGATTAAAAGATAATTATTTATGAGATCATACAAATAATTTTTAGCTCACACCCTACATATGAACTAGTGGATGGGAGTGTGTGATGCTCTTATATCTCCTTTTTTAGTGCCCTATTTTGTTTTGTTCATGATGCTCAGATTGGTCCATGGTTGGATGATGGGATGTGGTGAGTTACTGAGGGTCACTAGTGTTTATGTTGGAGTTATTTGGGTTTTTATTCCCTTTTAACTTTCCTTTTAGGATGTTTTAGTAATAATGAGTTATGATTTTTAGGAATCAAGTGATTTTTCTGGAGTGGGTTCTTAATCACTACCCTTTATAACGATGCTTAAGTTTCCATAGGCTAGTTTTACTCCCTACATTGATGGTCTGGATAAGGAATGGTAGTAGATAAGACTCTATATGAGATGGTGGATGATTCTAAGATGAGATTTGAATTATATAAGATAGGGATGAACTAATAACTTCAAATTTACATCTATGATAATACCATTGAAATAGGAATGGCATTATACAAGACCTCACCTAAGTTGTGTAGCTAAATATGGGTATTTAGATGTTCATGAGTGATCCATCTAAGATCTTAATGGGAGATTGATGAAACCACCAATCTTAACCATAAATGAGCTAGGTAATGAGGATGGTTTATATTGTGATGTATCTGGAGTCATAATTTGAACCATTTTAGTCTATAATGGTCATGTGGTTGCTTATGGGTTCATATAGTTAAGAACACATAAGATAAACATCCTAAATACTTTCCTAGATTTGAAAATAGTGGTGATTTCCACAATGTGTTATTGTAATACACTAAAAAAAGTGTTTGAAAAAAGTGTTCAACATAACTTTTTTTTGTTTTAAATAACCTTAAAATGATTTAAACACTTTTCATGGACTTATGTTTCATGCAACATTTTTCTCAACTCACATGATTGGATTTCATAAATGGATGTGAATGTTTTGAAATCATATGTAATGCTGGTTTTATTTTAACAAGGTGTGTGTGAAGTTTAAATAAAAATTTGTAAAATATAAAGGGTTATCGCTCATTTTAAATGATTAACATTATTGGGTCATGAAGTTGCCTTGAATCCTTTATAAAAAAGGAATTTGGGTTTTGATAAATAGTGTTTGAAACTTATTGGTTTATTTTAAAAAGGACATGTTATTTTAAAGAGTAATTTATTTAAATGGTTTGTTTTTTAATGGGATTTCAACTGTGATTTTATAAATAGATTTCAAAGGAGACTTAAATTATTTAATTTTTTTATCCTTAGTTAATTTTTATATCAACATTTGGTCTATTTATTTTGTTAAATATCAATATCACCAAATCAAATAAGATGGATATGAATAAATACTAGATGAATGCCAATCATTTGACAAGAGATTATGAAGATGGAGTGAAAGAGTTCATCAAGTTTGCAAAAGATCATGCATATGACCCTTCTTAAATCCTTTGTCTGTGTTTATGGTGTTGTTATTCAAGAAAAGTTAGTATATAGGAGTTGGAAGAACACTTGATCTGTCACAGAATAGATCCAAGTTATAAATGTTGGAATAAACATAGGAAAAATAGAATGTAGCTAGTGGCTGGGATTACAGTTCATTCTATAGATCATCATATTTGATTACATGTGTGGAAAATGAATAAGACTATATCGAGGACGTGATTACAGATGTGAATGATGACAAATATCATATTGAATAAATGACAAGGAAAATTGAAGATGAACTTCGTGATTTACCAAAATTGTTTGAGTAGTTAAAGAGTTGTGAAAAGATGCCTTTGTATGGTGGTTTCACTAAATATACATAATTTTTAGTCATACTAAAGTTGTATAATTTGAAATTAGGAAACGAACGGAGTGATGATGGTTTACAGGATTACTTTCTCTCTTTAATGAAATTCCCCTAGAAGATAATGAGCTCTCAAACTGAACATACGATGACAAATGAATACTAAATTCTATGGGTATGATATCTAAACAAATAAAAACCTTCCCAGATGACTGTATACAATTTTTCAGGGACCAAAAATCACTTAAAGAATTCCCAAAATGTGGTGCTTCTCGATACAAGAAAGATGAATCCGGTCTTACAAAAGTTTCATGGTACTTTCCAATCATTCCAAGGTTTAGGTGCCTATACGGAAGTGAGGAGATCACAGGGGAATTGACATGGCACACAGAAAGAAGAAACAAATATGGGAAACTACGTCAACCGATAAAATCTCCTCAATGGAAGAGAATCGATCATGAGTATCCTAATTTTGGAAACAAACCAAGAAACATTCATCTTGTGTTATCTATAGATGGAGAGAATCCTTTTGGTTTTTAAATCATTGCTCACAATACATGGATGGTTATGTTGGTAAATTATAACTTGAAACTATGGTTATGCATGAAACAAAAAACACATCACACTATTTATACTTATATTAGAACCTAAACAACCAGGTAATGATATTGATGTTTATTTGGCTCCATTGATCGAGGATTTAAAATTATTGTGGGATTAAGGTGTAACGTTGTATGATTATTATAGAAATAAATATTTCACATTGATATCCATGTTGCACGGGATGATAAATTACTTTCATGTTTATGGAAAATTTGTAAGATATATCATTAAAGGAAGTCATGGGTGTCCTGTCTGCGAACAAGGTACACAATAAATTAGGTTGAAAAATTCATTAAAAACCATGTTTCTAAGACATTACAGATTTCTACCTCAACGACATAAATACCAATCTTGGAAAACATCATTCGATATAAGTTCAAAAGAACATACAATACCATCTCTACTAACTGGTGATCAATTGTTTGAGAAAGTAAAATACGTGGACACTTATTTTGATAAACTGTTTTTGAGAAACCTTACGAAAACCTATTAGAATAAGTGATTAGTTTTTTTAAATTACCATATTAAAATTTTATTTATGTTATAAAATTTCTTGATGTTATTCATGTTGAAAAAATGTATGTGATAGTGTCATTGATACGTTACTAAATGAACCCAGCAAAACAAAGGACAGAATTAAGGTTAGGTTGGATATGGTTGACATGGGAATATGAGAAGAGTTGGTGCTATTGAAGGGTGAAAAAAGAACTTTTATTACTCCAGCTACTTACAATATTTCCAGGTAGGAGAGATATCCATTTTAAAACTTCTTGAATGATGTAAATGTTTCAGAGGGGTATTCACCAAATATCAAGAACATCATTTCAATGAACAAGTTAATGTTAATGGGTCTGAAATCACACGACTACCACATTTTGATGTAAGAAATTCCCATAGATTTATGTTGTATTTTTCACAAGAATGTCCATTATACGTTAACGGAGCTCTATTTCTTATTCAAAGCTATATATAGAAAAGTTATAGTCCTAGCGAAATTTATGAGTATGGAAATAGAAATTTCCGTCATATTATGTGAATTGGAAATGTTCTTCCTGCCAACATTCTTTGACATGATGGTTCATTTGACAGTTTACTTAGAGAGAGAGATTCAACTATGTGGTCCCAATGTAGATGAAATTTTTATGTCATAATAGACCACAATGATGGGATTTGGATATTCGATAGAGGGGTCAAATCCCTTCAGCCTTTAAAAAAAGAGAGTTCAATAATTAGGTTATATTTTTTTGTAATATTCACTGTGTTACCTTATGTTATTATCTATTTTATTCTTCTTTTATGCAATCTAAATTAAATTTTGAACCACTTCTACAGATAATGACTTATTCACATGATGATGTTCCCAATCCCGAGGCATAATAGGTCTCTAAGCCCGCTGCTACTCGCAGTGCAGAGGACCAACTGGTTTCTCTACCAATTGCTTCTACTTCTCCTAGGGAATAGGTACAACCACCATCTGCACATGTCGATGCTAGCACTCTGAAGGAACATATTAATGATATTGAAACTAAGGAAATGGTAGGCACCGAAACACTAGAGGTGTAGAAAAAACAGGAGTGTCATAGTTTGATGGTGTTATAAAAAAACCTTAAGGAAAAAGTGAAAGGCATCAAATATGAGGTTAGATAGAATAATCGGGGCAAACATGTTAACCCCAATAAGGCCATGTTCAGTAGTTACATTGGAATCGTCACTCAAAAACGCGTTCTGATTGATGTATAGTCATGGTTCCATATTGTCATTGGGATTAAGACACTGATTTGGGGAGATATTATGGTAACATTATGATATCATTTATTTAATTTACTAAAAAATAAAATAATGAAACATTGACTTACTCATTATCACCCCTTTTAGAGTGAATTTATAGTGGATGCCTCATACAAGTATTGTGTATTAAGGGTTGCTGGAAGGATTCATAGAGGCTTTCACACAATTTTAATGAAATGTTATCTTAAAGATGTTGAGGGGAAAATAAACCCGCAGCCACCTCCTATTTATGCACACCTGATAACCCAAGGAGTGTGGGATACGTTTACTAGCTGTCATGAGGAGTAGTTTTTTAGGTACATTGTGTTTGGTAATACGTTGTTTGACGATACGTGTATTCATCACTTTGATTTACAATTTTTTATTTATGAAACAAAAACCGAGTGTTGAAAATAAAGAACGAGCATCAAAACCATAGTACCCCTACTGTAAAGCAAGAATGGGGTACGCTTCACTTGAAAAAAATTGGTACATATTTTAAATATACTGTAATACTTTTATATGACATAAAACAACACCATAACTATGTTCCTCTTTTTATATGAAGATTAATGAATCCAAATCCAATGTCACTTCCATCTCACGCTATGTACTATGGAAGGAGGTGTGTATAAATAAATATGGGACACTAATAGATGAAAATACATTAAAAGTGTAGGAAACATGTATAAGTATGGCATAAAAAATATTTGTTTTTCTTTAAATTTATATTACATAATAATGATTACTTATTTTTCTATATTTTCTATCTGACATAGTCATAAGAATCAGTAACATCCAAAATAGATGTAGACATACTTTTGGTGGCCTTGAAGCATCCAAAAAAGTATGGCCATGTTAGAGGTGTGGGTTTTGGGGTGACACCCCAAATTGTTTTTTTGAGAAAAAAAATAGGTGGATCAAAGTGCATAAATCAAAATGATGAGAGAAATAATAGATATACTTGAAAAAAATATGCAATTGTAGAGATAGTTAATGGAAAATATGATGGCGGGGGGGGGGGGGGGAGAAAAGAAACAACTCAACAACAACAAGTGCATAAAGATCCCTCCCCACCCCCACTAGCTTTAAGGAAAGACATTCCCCTCGAAAAACTATCTTAGATAAGGTAATCTATGTTCTAATAATTTTTTCTGTGAATTTTGAATCAAATAGACACTGATACCTTTCCTATACTGATATTGTATAGGGTGAAAATGACTATAATTTATATCTATCAACACCCACGCATCACCTTGTAGCAAGGGTTACAATGTTCAATATCTAGAACATCATGATACAAAATAGTCCACTTCCAATAGGTCTTGTTGAAGTGTTGATTAATGTATCCCATGAGACGATTTCCATGATACCTATTCCAATTGATGATGAAGATATTCATAAGGTCAAACAAGCTCTTGGAATATTCATCGCATGACCGTCACAACTTGTAAAAAAACACGTTGACAAGGAGGTATTTATTTCCATTTTTTTTCAAGATAAACCTTTAGCATTTAATGAAAAAGTGTCTCAACTGATGAATATTATTACAGACGGACATAGGGAAGGTGGTGAAGATAAAGAACAACACAAAACCATCTCAAGGATCAACCAATTGATCAAAACGGTCTACCTAAATCACCTTTAACCCACCTGTTCTATATCCAAATTTATTATCATTTATAAGCTCATGTGAATACGAAGTTGAAAGATGGCGGGGTTACCAAAATCATTTTTGATGAAAATATGTATAATATGGAATATCCAAATTTCATTAGTGTTGACAATGTAAGTGAAATCCTAGAGTATGATTGGCTAGGCAGCTCAGTTGTAAATGTATACATGAGGTATGTTTTCATGATTTGAATTTCCAAAAGCTGATATACTATGATAATTATGACTAAATACATTTCATATTTTTCGTAGATGTGTATATGAAAAAAAACTAAAGGTATTTCCCCAAGAACAAAAATTTGGACTCATTAGACCTCACATCACCTCTACAGAACAAAAAGAAATAAAATTCAAGAAAGAGGGTGAAATAGTGGTAGGCCTACTCAAATCGTTTTACAACAAAATTATGGATGACATACTCTGCTAAATACAAATGGTGTTGGGGTAAAATTCTACAATTTAATCATATTAAATATATTTTAATTTCCTTCATTATTTATTATTTTTTGTGTTCTTATGCAGCATTTTATGCTCATTTCGGTCAATTTTGGATACTCCAAATATTTATTTCCTGAATTCAATGCACGAATATCCAACAAACTGAGCACACATGATGGCATTTGTCAATTTTTAATATACTAAATCCAAAATTTTAGAACTAAACATCTAGTTATATAATTTATATTATATTTTAATGAGTATTTTGTTATGACAAGGCGGTGCATGAATATCATCTACATTATGGAATGAGGCTAGGGGAAAAGGAAAAGGAACATAACAAGTACTAAAGCTGGATAAAAATCAGGG
This sequence comes from Viscum album, assembly GCA_963277665.1. Taxonomy (NCBI): domain Eukaryota; kingdom Viridiplantae; phylum Streptophyta; class Magnoliopsida; order Santalales; family Viscaceae; genus Viscum; species Viscum album. Next base: position 631,386,772 of record OY728146.1, read on the forward strand.
TATATATAATAAAATTTCATTATTCATTCACATATAAAAAAATTAATTATTTTTCTCAATGTTTCTGCAGTGTCTGAAATAAACAAATGATAAATATTGTGGTTATTATGTTCGTAAATTTGTGAAAGAGATTATATTTCATGAACAAAACAACATTTCTGAAGAGTTATTTTCGAAGATAATTATTATTTCATTTAAAATATTTATTAATCCTTAGTGTATTTATATTTTTTCAGTACTACCATGATTATTGAAAAGACTTATATTCACAAGATGAGATATATTTGTTTATAAATTAATGGGAAATATACCTAATGGAAGAATGTACATAAATAACATGAATATGTGATCAGTATGACTTGAAGTGTCTATTTTTATTTAAAATTGTCAGTATTTTTAGTAAAAAGAACGAGTGAAATACTAAAAATTGAGAAAAAAAATTATAACTATTTTGATACTTTAGGAAAATGGTTTATAATTAATTTGTAACATATAGGAATCAGACACACCTAAATCCGACACATAGTGTGACCATTATGACTTTAAGTATGTATTTTTATAATAAATTAACAATAAATTTAGCAAAAAGAACAAGTGACATACTGAAAAAAAATAAAACACATTCAGATTTTTTTGATACTTTAGGAAAAAGATTCATCAGTCATTTGTGACATGAAGGAATCAACCACACCTTGATCCGATGAATGATGTGACTGATATGACTAAAAGTGTTCGTTATCAGTTTAAAATTTACATTTTAGCTTAAAATGCGTCACTCACTGAAAACCAAGAAAACTTGCTCTGATTATATTTATAATTTAGGACAATGATTTATAATTTCTTTGTGAGGTGTATGAAGAATTATCATGTCAAACTCACACATGATGTGACCAGTATGACTCAAAATGTGTGTTTTAATTTGAAATGATATTTTAGTAAAAAAACACAACTGGAATACTAAAAAAATCAGAAAAAGCATTTAGATTGTTTTGATACTTTAGGAAAACGATCTATAAGTCATTTTTGACATGTAGAAATCAACTATGCCTCAATTCAATGAACGGTGCGACTGGTATGACTCAAATTTTCTCTTTTTTATTTAAAATTGACATTAATTTTAGTAAAAAAAAACACAAATGGCATACTGAAAACTGAGCAAATGCATTCTGATTATTTTGATAATTTAGGAAAATGATTCATGAGTCATTTGTGACATGTAGAAATGAAACCCACCTCAATACATTGCATGACATGACTGGTATAAATCTAAATGTGTTTTTATTTAAAATTGACATTAATTTAAGTAAAAAGAACATCTGACATACTGAAAACCAAAAAAACACATTTATATTGTTTTGATAATTGAGGAAAATGATACATGAGTCATTTTTGATCTGTAGGAATCAAACACACCTCAATCCAATGCATGGTGTGACCGGTATGAGTAAAAGCATATGTTATGAGTTTAAAAATTATAGTTTAGCTCAAAACATATCCCTTACTAAAAACCAATCAAACACTTCTCGATTGTCTTAATAATTTAGGACAATGATTCTTAAGTCTATTTTTATGTGTATGAAGTATTATCACATCAAATCGATGAATAATGTGACTAGTATAACTCAAAAATCATGTTTTCAGTTTGAAATGATATTTTAGTAAAATAACACAATTAACATACTCGAAACCAAACAAACACATTTAGATTGTTTTAATACCTTAGAACAATGATCCATGAGTCATTTTTGATGTGTAGGAATCAACCACACCTTAATCTGATGAACGATGTGGCCGGTATAAATCCAATTTCTTTTTTATTTAAAATTGACATTAATTTAAGTAAAAAGAACAAGTGACATACTGAAAATGGAGCAAACACATTCATATTGTATTGATACTTTAAGACAATTATCCATGAGTCATTTTTGATGTGTGGGAATTAGCCGTACCTTAATCCGATGCACAGTGTGACCAGTATGACTAAAAGTTTTCATTATCAGTTTAAAATTGAAATTTCAACTGAAAACGTTTCACTCACTGAAAACAAAGAAGACAACCTCTAATTGTCTTCAGAATTTTGGAGATCGATTCGTAAGTCCTTTGTGATTTTAATGAAGCATTATCACCTCAAACCAATCCACTATGAGACCGTTATGACTCAAAATGGGTGTTTTTGGTTTTAAATAATATTAAAAAAAACACAAATGTCATATTGAAAACCAAGAAAACCCATTCATATTTTTTAATACTTTGGAAAAATGATCCATGAGTCATTTGTGACGTGTAGGAATCAACCAAACCTCAATATGATGAATGATGTGACTGGTATAAATCCATGTATGTCATTTAAATTTGATATTAATTTTAGTAAAAAGGGACATACTCAAAACCAAGAAAACCCATTCGGATTGTTTTTATATTTTAGGAAAATAATCCATAACTCATTTGTGATGTGTAGGAATCAATCCCACCTTAATACAATGCATGGTCTGACCTGTATAACTCCAAATGTGTATTTTTTATTAAAATTGAAATTTTATTAATGTATTCTTTCATATTAATGTTTGATTTATTTATTTATAGTATTACTAACATAATATTTATTTTCTTATTTAGTTGGAACCTTTTTCTTGAGTTAGGATGATTTATTCAGAAACTAATACTTTGGGTGAACATTTTTGAGAGGGTATCACAAATATTAATGGATGAAACATTAATGATTTTAACTATTTGTTGGATAATTTTAAATGTAATTATATAAAACATTATTTGAAATTTATATAGCATTATTTTCCAAACCCTTGTGTGTGATACTTTGTTCTTGTGTGCGCTGTTGTGTGTGCTTATTTGTTCTTGTGTGCACTGTGAAGGTGATTTTTTGTGTAGGTGGTGTGTTTGTGCTGTGAAATTGCTGCTGGTGGGTGTTTTGTTATATAAAAATCACATCACAGGTAGCTAGGCCTTTATCAGTGCTATTTTGAGCATTGATAAAGGCCCCTTTATCAGTTCTACTTTGAGCACTGATAAAGGAACCCTTTATCAATGCTATTTCAAGCGCTGATAAAGGTACCATTTATCAGTGCTAATTAAAGCACTGATAAAGTGGTATTTTATCAGAGCTACAAATAGCGCTGATAAAAATATCTTTTATCCATGTTAAAATAGCACGAATAAAGGCAGGGCTTTATCAATGATTTTTTTAGCACAGATAAAGGAAACCCTTTATCAGCACTATTTTAGCGCTGTTAAAGTGGACCCCCTTTTATCTTTGCTCAGATTAATAGCACTTTTCTAGTGTTGTTAAAAGAATTTTCTAGCATTGATAAAATCACTATCTATAGTAGTGGTAGGCTGAGACCCATACGCAGTGGGGAACTCCTCTATGAAACATAGAATTAATTAATTCCTTTGATTCCATGTTAGATACTCTAGACAATGACAACACAATTTATTCAGTGTTAACTATAGACAAGCCACCAGTAATCTTCATTGGCTTAGATTTTGAAGTTGGTGGATACTAAACTGATTCTTGATCTGGAAAGATTGGTCTAAATATTTGGTTTTATAGTGGGGGTCAGTGATCAATACATGTAGTATCTATAATGAATTATCATTCTAGGAAACAATTCATCCTAGAATCATTTCAAAGATAAGGAAATCATATAAATCTATGGAGTGAAATTATTTTTTCACCTGGATTTGCCAATTGGTTGGGAGAAAAGGAACTAAATTCATTTGTTCATATCTATTAATATTTGATCATATAATAATTAATTTAGTTGATGAATGGTTGATAAGTAGTGTAATTCACCAGAGGATGGTCACAATTGTATAACTAACAAAATGTGTTATATTTGTACCTTTTCCTTCTACTTCTAAATTTTAGCATGGAGTTGAATTTTCTTTAAATACATTCAACAATTGGGTTGAGTTTCATTTTTGTGATTTCTTAGAACACAAAACATCATTATTTTAATGTTAAAGAAAGATATTATATTTTTGATTATAGGATATATAGATGAATATAATCCTTGGTTGTTGCTTGTTGGCAGCCTATTAGTTTATTCAAGGTGTACAAAATGGAGTTCAAAAGAGATGGTGTTATAATAATCCAACATAGAAGGTTAATTTCATAGTATCTCATCTAAGAAGAATGGTCATATAGATGAGTGTAGATCCCTTGAAAAAATTAGATTTCATAGAGAGGGGGTGGGGGTGGGGGTGGGAAGGGTTAAATAGTGGTAGAATCATTTTATGAATTTATTTACTTTTGAATCCAACCACTTGAAAATTTTAAGGTTCTAAATTCACTTTTTAATACCTATCAATATCACCTCATGTGTGGTAGTAATAATAGAGAGAGAAACACATAGTATTTATAAGGTTTTTTACAAATACCTACTCCTTTTCATGTTGTTTATAACCACCAACATCGATTCTATGATATGATATTTTTATCAATGATAATGGTTTATGCAAAAAATTTTCATGAACCATCCCCCGGGGCTCGTGCTGTGACTACACCAAGCCCACCTCCCAAAGGCCAGTGGTTAGTGACTAGCACCAAAGGCATTATTACACAAGTGAGAGGTATTATCTTGTGTCCCTGTATGCACACACACCCAACCACATCCCAAAAATAAGGCTGGAAAGGTAAAAAACTGCATGCAACCACTAAGTAAACCACAATCAGAGTACAATATAAAGTAAAGTACAAGGTTATAAAACTGAGAAAGTATACAAGCACACCAAAAGAAAAACAGAACACAAGTACAACCAAAGGTCTTTGAAACTCATCTGCCAAGAACCCTACCTGAAGGGTAGGTGGAGGGTAGCTGCTTGAAGTCGTAGGAGTACGCATCATCTCTACACTCTCACTAAACACCACCTAGTCCTAGTCCTCCCTGGACTCCATCAAAGTGTCAGTCATCTGCACAAGAAATGACACATGTGGGAAAAGCCTGTGTAGGGGTGAGTAAAACAATACTCAATATGGGACCCTAAAACCACAAAGGTAAATCACAAGAGGGAAACCACAAAGAAATTCACATTCATATATACACCGTTATATGCCCATACATATACCAAGAACATCCAGATATACTTGTCTCAGCCACTAATAACCATAAGGTCCAACCTTATCACCAGTACTAGGATTCTCATGGGAGGCTCAAAGGATAACACATAAACCAGGAGTACACGCTCCATGAGCTCGCCATTTCTGATGGAACCCATTTGAGAGATACACTCCATCATGTATAATCCTACCATTCCTAATGGTACGTCCGAGAGAATGTGCTCCATCAAGAACATTCTACTAGGTCCAACTCTATTGCTCGACATAAGAGGTCTAGTCATCACAGTCATGTTCCCCATGCAAGACTAAGGAAACCCAAATGACGAGGCCCTCCCCTCACCACTACACAAGGTTGAGGGAAAACTACTCCAGACTAACCTGAAATACCTTAGTATCTCCTGTAAGTAGTGTCCCATGCCTCAGTCTATCGAGGGATCACTAGCTCTTTTCTAGGTATCATTCACAAAAAGCGAAGGGGCATGCTCCTCGAAGCTGTGTCCTATAGTTAAGGGATCTCCAACTCCTATGGAGGACCCTCTCCCCGTTGATTCTCAAATATGGGGGAGTACGAATCCATAAGTGAGGACCCACACCCTTGTTCCAATAGGGGAGTACTATTCATGAAGGACCTGCATCCTGAATCGGCAGGGGAGTACAACTTCATATATAGAGGATGCACACCCTACCTGGTAGGGGAGTACTACTCAATGACTAGATGAACTGCACCCTGGTAGTATAGGGGAGTACTAACTCTATCAGTTTGTTTTCTATGGGGGACCCACACCCTAGTACATTAGGGGAGTACCAAACCCAGGCTAGAGGACCCACTCCTTTGCATGGAAAGGGAGTACCGACTTTTCCGTAGCACTGTATAAGAATGACCCCCACCCTAGAATGGTAGGGGAGTACCGACTCCTACAATAGAGGATCCGCTCCCTACCTGGTAGAGGAGTACCGACTCTATATGCATTAGATATGGAGGACCCACAACCTAGTTCAACAGGGGAGTAATGACTCAAAGGATAGAGGACCCACTCCCTAGAACGATAGGGGAGTACCAACTCTTCCTTTACAAACTTCTCCGAGAACCCACGCCCTAATCCTTTAAGGGAGTAACACACCTGGAGGAAACTACGCAAAGGAAACAAACCCACACCCATGATGTGGGGAGTCATATTTCTATATAAGTAGAGGTATAAGGAGTACCTGCACCTTGAGTCACCAAGGGAGTAACCATCCTAACTTTCCTTCATATGAACCACCCCGGTTCTGTCCAAAGTCTTCTTGCACCGGAAGAGCCTATGCTTCAAACCAATAGGCTATTCTTCAATTTTTTCAAAAATTTAGTTGGAGTAACTCAAAAGGACCATCTCATCCCAAGGGTCTCAATGCTGCATATGGAATGTCAAACATACACTCTGTTTAGGAGTTACATCCATTTTAGCGAAATGGGGGCTGGTGGGGTACGGGTCAAGTCTGACCCAGTCGAGCCGACACGACCCGACCTAGGTTCGATCCACTTCTGGCCCGCCCAGATTTTGGCCCAACCCGCCTAGTTAGGTATGCCCTGCCAGTAGAAACCCATCCTGCCTTTGAGTGGGCCAGCTCCTTCAGACTGGATGTGGGTGTGGTGCGTCCATTGTGCACCCTGCGGTGCCAGGTGGAATCGCCTTCCCTAGTCAACCGGTCCGCGTAGTGGATCAGGTTTCTCTGAACGACCCATGAATTTTCATGATTCCATCTCACACCGTGGTCAGAGTAGTAGTTTCTCCATGTGGCATCCCCCCCGTCCCCCATAGAATGTGGCCGACAATAGATGACCGCCAGGTTAGAAGCCTGTAGCTTTGAGCCACAGGACCGATTAGCACCTCGACTTTAAAGCCGCTGCCTCCTTCGTGTCAGACAGCTATGGGATGTGGCTATCAGTGCCACCAAGGCACACCTCCCCCTTTTCTTGTAACATGGAAACCATCACCAATACCAACGCCAGTGCATCAGTAGAAACTTCGGCGGACCACCGAACTCACTCTGGTGGTCCGTTCTTCGACCCAGAGGGTGCTCTAGAACCCACAAGTTGTGTTATTCACTAACTTAGACTCAAAACTCATTTATGATACCTTACACTAGAAAGTGACTGAATGATGATATCTCCCACACCAATTTATTCCGCCTACCATCATTATCATCGCACCCCACTCGTGCCATGTCTGTCTACGATCCGTGATGTTGAATCGTTGCACCGTAAGGTGAACGTTTGAAGATCTTATGTTAATAAACAGAAAATAATGAAGAAATCATGGGAATAAGAGGGAAGGATCACAAGGAAAAAAACTAGGGAATGATCTTCAATTGTTGTTCATTACGGCCTTGTTCTTATCCCATTAGAAGGATCAAGAATGAAACCAATATCATCTTTCAAGACTGATCGAACCGCGGGTCAACCTATTTATGGGTTGATCCGCGTTCATCATTTTAAATCCATTAAGAATAAAGTTACAACTTAAAAATAACAACCCCTGCCTCAAAAAGATATTTCACTAATGAAGAATGTCTCCGTATTGTCGTCACACATCCACGTTTGATCCGAATACCGTTCATCGATTCATTAATCCATCGCTGTTGGTGATCATCGTTCATCATTCATCGTTCATAGATGATGATCCTTTAGATACTTAGATATTTCCTCTCTACCTCGTCAACGATTGATCATTGTCAAACCATTAAGGGGTGATAACTGCTTTTTTGTTACTAATTCAACTTGGCATTGTTACTCTGTTTCATTAATGAAACAACATTTTGGTTACGCTGAGGTGGAAATCCATTATACTACAATGATTTTGAATTCAAATAAAAATAAAATAAATCCAGATTATTTTATTTAACTTTTTCTTCAAAAATCCCAAAAAATAACTTTTTCGGTCAACCCATTCCGGTTGAAGTTAATTCTTTTCTAGTCGAATCTCACTATTTTGAGTTCAACAATGCCATTAGATTTTCGATCTGAGCACCGATTCAAAATAAAGAAAAAACCGCTCAAATGTTTAAATAATAAACATTTAATAAAAGTTTCAAAATCCATTTCGGTCACTCTGGGTCTTAGAATTATGTTCCATCTCAGAGCCTGGTCTCGCAAAAACCCTATTTAAATTTGAAAAAAAAATCCATAGAATTATGGGATATTACATTCTCCCCACCTTAAGGCTTCATCCCTGAAAAGAAAAATCCTAAACTTAAGGGAAGAAAACTGAGTTCATCAAGGGTCTCTATGTTTATTATAAGCACGCACCTCAAGGAACAGTAGTTGTCCATACCCAGAATGATGTCACAAGGCATCAACTCCATGCCTAAGAGATCCCAACTGCAACTCTCACCTCCAAGAGTCAGGTCACACTATCAACACCAGTGTGTGATCAAGGGGTCTCTTCCAGCATGAGTCTATAAGCATTAGGGTCAAGTCCAAGGTCCAAATGGAACCTAAAAGTCTCAAACATAACTCATGGGAGAAAGGAGAACATCCAAAACCTATGTCTATTTAAAATGGTATTCAAAATAAAAGACACATATCATACCTCAAATCTCTCCTGGAGCTTCTTGGTCATAATACATTACCACATGTAGTTGTCCTAGACCTTTCCCTTCAGATCCCTGAGCCTGATGCATACCACCACCTGCTACTTGTCTAACTCCTATGCCCCGTCCGCTGAACTACGAAACTCCTTGGTCTAAGTGTTTTTCCTACCAAGGAGTCTCATATGACAACTCTATCTCAATGGAACGACGAGTCGGGAAATATCTAGTAAGATGTCCCTAACCATTGAAATCATAACACCGACCCTCCTGTGACTGATCTACTCCTTGGAACTACTCCTACACCACATACTCACATGTCTGTGTTCGGGCATGGGTATGCCTCCTACACTGTGATCTTTTCACAAGTTTTCTACTAGCTCCATCAGATACCTCTACCTCGTGACCTCTACTATAGGTCACATCCATCTACTCCTCCTCCAGGAATCTCTTAACCACCAGGGCTCACTCCAGCACCCCAACATATGTCAGAATGCTAAGGGGTATCATTGACGCCCTGATCTCCTGGATTAGTCACTGCTTGAAGGTCCGGGCCCTGAATTAAGGGTCCTACACCATATCCATAGAGTAGTGAGAAATATTCTTGAATCTTACTGAGTACTCTTCTACCGACATGATACCCTACTGTAGGTAAATCATCTCCTCTATATGCATAGAGCGTAAAGTCGCCAGGAAGAACTCCTCCCTGAAGAGGCGCTCAAATTCTATCTAAGTGAGGGTTGCCTCCTCATGCATCTGGATCAACAAGATCCAACATAGTCCTATTTAGCCCTATAGAAGGCTCATGGCTAGGACTGACATCTGGTCGGGCGGTGTCCTCACTAAGCAAAATGATCCTGTAACCGCCTCAAGACAATTCTCAGCTACCTGTGGATCTGTTTTGCCTCAGAACCTGGGAGGTATCTACCTCTGGAACTCGAGTATTACACTCAGCCTATGCACATCATCCAATAGTAGTGTTGGTAGAAACTGCTGATCGATGGGTGGTTTCATCACTAGTGCACCACCTTGAGGTAACGCATCAGATTCAATGCCCCGTACTGAATCCTCCACTTGGGGTGGATCATCATTACGATCACGCTATAGAATTATATCTAGCTGTCATCGTGGTGGCATCCTAAAATATATCAAGATAAACCACGGTTAAAGATTATATATAGAGATCTGACTTAAGAAGAACATGGAAAACACAACCATTCCTACATGATGGATGTACCCTTTATTTCCCCACAACCAGTGCTTCCATGTACTGAGTCAGAAAATAGGTGTCTAGTGTCCTGATGTACAGATTCGTTGACCACCGCACCAACACTGAATTCCCTAGCCTAAAATATAAACTCAAAACACTTAAAAATATTTCCCAAAACAAAAAACAATAGGCCCTTGGTATTTGAGGTAGAACCGACCACCTCTAATACCAATTTGTCACGACTCGTCCCCTGGGGCCCATGCCGTGACTACCCCAAGTCTACCTCCCAAAGGATAGGGGCCAGAGACTAGTGACTAAGGCATTATTCCACAAGTGGGAGGCATTTTCCTGAGTACTTTGATGTATTCACATCCAACCACATCAAAAAAATACTGGAAAGGTAAAAAACTACATGCAACCACTAAGTAAACCACAACCACAGTACAACAAAAAGTAAAGTACAAGGTGGTAAAACCGGAAAAATATACAAGCCCACAAAAATAAAAATAGAACAAAAGTACAACCAAAGGTCTCTAAAAATCATCCACCAAGAACCCTACCTGAAGGGTAGGTAGAGGATAGATGCCTGAAGTCATTGAAGTACACCTCGTCTATCCTCTATCACTGAACACCACCTGGTCCTGGTCCTCCTAGGACTTCGTCAAAGCATCGTTCGTCTGCAAAAGACATGACACGTGTGGAAAAAGAACATGTAGGTATGACTAAAACAATACTCAGTAGGGGTCCTCGAAACCACAAAGGTAAATCACAAGAGGAAAACCACAAAGAAATGCACAGTCAGCTCTGCATAGGTATATGACTATACATATACCAATAACATCAATATATACTCATCTCAACCACAAAGAAGCATATGGTCCAACCTTATAGCTAGTATCAGGATTATCACAGGAGGCTCAAAGTGTAACACATAAACCAAGAGTACATGCTCCATGAGCTCTCCATCCCTAATAGCACCCGTCTGAGAGATACACTCCATCAGGTATAATCCTACCATTCTTAATGGTACGTCCAAGAGAAAATGATCCATCAAGAACATTCTACTAGGTCTAACTCTAGTGCCTGGCACTAGAGGTATAGTTATCACAGTCATTCACCCCATGCAAGACTAAGGAAACCCAAGTGAAGAGGCCCGCCCCTCACCACTATGCAAGGTTGAGGGATCACTACTCCATACTAACATGTGATACCTTAGTCGCTTCTATAAGGAGTGGAACATGCCTCAGTCCATCAAGGGAGCACTAGATCATATCTAGGTATCATTCACATCAAGTGGAGGGGCCCACTCCTCACAACTGTGTCCTATATTCGAAGGAGATCCAAATCCTATGGAGGCCCTGCTCCCCATCTATACTCGAAGATAGGGGAGTACAACTTTGTAAGTGAGGATCCACACCCTGGTTCTAACAGGGGAGTACTACTCATGAAGGAATCGTACCCTGAATTGGAAGGTGAGTACAAATTCAAATATCGAGGACCCACACCCTACCCAGTAGGGGAGTACCACTCAATTACTAGAGGAAACCTACCCTAGTAGTATAGGGGAGTACCGACTCTATTAGTTTATTCGCTATGAGGGAACCACACCCTAGTATGTTAGGGGAGTACCGATACCAAGCTAGAGGACCTCTCCCTATCATGGAACGAGAGTAACAACTCTTCCGTAGCACTGTGTAATGAGGACCCGCACCCTGGAATGGTAGGGGAGTACCGAATCCTACAATAGAGGACCCGCTCCTTACCCAGTAGGGGAGTACCGACTCTATATGTGTTAGATATGGAGGAACTATGTCCTAGTTTAATAGGGGAGTAACTAATTGAAGGATAGATGACCCACTCTCTAGAATGATAGGGGAGTACCGTCTCTTACTTTAAGAACTTCTCTGAGAACCCGCACCCTAATCCTTTAGGGGAGTAACACCCCTGGAGGAAACTACACAAAGGAAAAGAACCTGCACCCATGACGTGGGGAGTCCCATATCTATATAAGAAGAGGGATAAGAAGTACCTGCGCCTTGGGTCATCAAGGGAGTAACCATTCTAACCTTCCTTCATAAGAACCACCCCAGTTCTGCCCAATGTCTTCTTGCACCAGAACACCCTATGCTTCAATCAAATAGGACATATTCTAAATTTTTTAAAAACTCATTTGAAGTAACTCAAAAGGACCATCTCATTCCAAGGGTCCTAAATCCATATACGGCTCATTAAATAGACATCCCGTTTAGAAGTTAAGACCGTTTTAGTGAAACAGGGGTCGATTGGGTCCAGGTTTAGTCTGACCCGACTGGACCAACCCGACCCGGCCTGGGTTCTACCTGACCTGGGTCTCTGCTTAAGGAGGACCCACACCCTAGAACGACATGGGAGTACCGACTCCTATAATAGAGGACCTACTCCCTACCCAGTAGGGGAGTACCGACTCTATATGTGTTAGATATAGAGAACCTGTGCCCTATCCCAATAGGAAAGTATCAACTAAAAGGATATATGACCCTCTCCCAGGCATGGTAGGGGAGTACCGACTCTTCCTTTACGAAATTCTCTAAGAACCCGCACCATAATCCTTGAGGGGAGTAACACCCCCGTAGGAAACTCCAAAAAGTAAATGAAACCACACCCATTACATGGGGAGTACCGTCTATATATAAGTAGAGGGATAAGGAGTACCTGTGACTTGATTCGTCAAGGGAGTAACCATCCTAACTTTCATTTATACGAACGACCTCGGTTCTATCCAAAGTTTTCTTGAACTGGAAGAGACTATGCTTCAAACCAATTGGCCATCATTCAACATTCTTAAAAAATCATTTGGAGTAACTCAAAAGGACTGTCTTGTACCAAGGGTGCCAACACTGTAGATGAATCTTCAAAAGGATGATCTATTTAGAATTTATGACTGTTTAAGCGAAATGGGGGCCGGTTGGGTCTGGTCCGGTCTGACCCGACTGAACCAACCCGACCCGACCCAGGTTTGACCCGAACTGGGTCTGGTTTAGACCAGCTGGGCTTGGACCGCTAGGATGCTGGCCCGGCTCATTGGGATTGACCTACTGGGCTATGGGTCCAGCCCTGCTTTCGGCCTGAACCGTTTCAGGCCTGACCCGCCTGGTTGGGTGCGGTAGTGGAAACCCAACCTGCCTTTGAGCAGGCTGACTCCTTTGGACCAGATGTAGTTGTGACACATCCATTGTGCACCCTACGATGCCAGGTGGAACCACCTTCACTAGTCAACTTGTTCGGGTATCAGACCAAATTTCTTCACACGACCTGAAACTTTCTGTGGGTCCATGTCACACTGCGGCCAGATCCTCGGTTTCTCCACGCAAATACCTTCAGTGCACCCCCCTATGGAATGAGGCCGAAAAAGGATGACTACCAGGTTAAAAGCCTGTGGATTTGAACCACAAGACCAATCAACGTCATAACTTTGAAGTTTAGGCCTCCTCTCCATCGGAAAACCACCTGACGTGGCTGTTGGTGCCACTGGATGTAGATGTTAGTGCCGCTGGACACGACTTTTGGTGACTCCATGGTGCTTCTACCCCTTTTACTAGCATGTAGATATTGCTGGCTCCACCACCGGCATCGGTGGAAACTTTGGAAGACCACCGGATGAACTCCAGTGGTCCGTTCTTCAACCTGGAGGGTGCTTTGGAACCCATGGGTCGCGTTCTTCACTACCTGAGGCTCAAAAATCCTTTTTGATCCCTTCTAATAGAATGTTTTCAAATGTGGGTATCTTTTGTGATACTTTATTCCCCCTACCATCATTTTCATTACACCCCACTCGTGCCACATCCATCTACGATCCGTGATGTCAGATTGTTGCGCTGCAATGTGAACGTTTGATGATCTTAGGTTCATATACTGCAAATAACAAAGAAAGCATGAGTATAAGAGGGAAGGATCATGAGGAAACAAAACAGGGAACAATATTTGGATATTGTTCATTACGAACTTGTTCTTATATTATTATAAGGATCAAGAATAAAACCAATATCATCTGTCAAGACCGATCGAACCGCATATCAACCTGTTCGTGGGTTGATCCGCGTTCGTCGTTTTAAATCCAAGAACGAGAAAGTTAAAACTTAAAAATAATAACCCCTACCTCAAAAGGTTCTTTCACTGATGAATAATGTCTCCACATTGTCATTTTTCATCCAAATTTGATCCAAATCCCGTTTGTCAATTCGTTGATCTGTTGTTGTTGGAAATCTTCGTTCGCCGTTCATCAACGATCTTCCTCCAGAGACTCAGAGCTTTCCTCTCTACCTCATCATTGATTGATCACTGTCAAACCATTAAGAGGTGTTAACCACCTTTCTATTACTAATGCAATGTGGAATTTTTACACCATTTCATTAATGAAATAGCATTTCAGTTATGCTTGGTTGGAAATCTGTTATGTTGCAACATTTTCTAATTCAAACAAAAATAAAATAAATCCAGTTTATTTTATTTAACTTTTTCTTCAAAAATCCAAGAAAATAACTTTTCTAGTCAACCCACACTGGTCAAAGTTAAATCATTTCTAGGAGAATCCCTCCATTCTGAGTTCAACGGTGCCCTTAGATTTTTGATCCAAGAACCGATTAAAAAGATATAAAACCCCACTCACACATTTAAATAATAAACTTTTCAAAAAGTTCAAAAATCCATTCTGGCCACTCCAGGTCTCAGAATTATGTGTCATCTCAGAGCCTTGTCTCGTAAAAATCCCATTTAAATTTGAAATTTTTTTCCATGGAATCCTAGGATATTACACAAATAGTTATACCCCCCCTGTAGTCAATCCTCTAGTTGATCCCGGTTATACCCATGTGTGATCCCACACCTTTTCCTTGATTTCTTATACTCCCAACCATCTTCTCCTGCTCCTAGATCCAACTGGGAGACTTCTGTTTCCAAATATGACTAAAATACTTCATTTTTTCGTGAATATAACTAAGAGACTTATAACTTTATTAAAGGCTTGATTCACTAAAGTATGTTCTTTTATTCCTCCACCATGAGATTTCGAAACTAGACTTTCTCATGTACTAATCACACCATGATTCACAGTTTCAGTTTTACCCTTTTACCAATGTGTTAAACTGATTTTGTATCATAAATTCAAAATTTAATAACAAATTTCACTTCATTTTTGATTAATTTATTTTGTTTTTATCAATTTTAAAAAGGTAAATATTACTTTTTTTTATAATTACATTATAGTTGGAGGTGATATGAAGGTCTCGGGATGAAGTGAAATAAAAATGGGCCAAACTGTACATGATTCCAAGAACACCAGTGGACTCAAACAAAAATTTATACACAAAAATAAATCCAATTGGGAAAAAATTTTGTGGGATTATACAAAATTTATGGGATACAACTCTTCTAAAGTAACCCATTCCCAATTCATCCACTAAGAGGCCCATACGAACTGATCTATCCAGGGAATCAAATTTGCACAAATTCAAAAGTGGTGTTATATATTCCATCGATATATTGAGTTATAGTTTTCAAAATGGTTTAAAATTCTAGGTGGATATATTCAATAGGTGGTGATATAACTTTTTAATTTTCTCTAAAGAGAGATAATACTATTTAGAGTTTGACAAGCATGGGCCAAGTGGTTCCTCAAAATCTGGGGGCTCAAAACCACCTTCCAATTTTTCTATAAAATGATACCTTAGCAAACCCATTTTTTAAGTTCGTACTAGGATAAAATCTATAAAATTTTGGAGAACCAAATGAGTCCTCTCCTCATCCAATAAATTATGGAGGCCCCTATCCTCTTAGTGGGATCAAGGATGAAGGTGAAGTTTCACCTAAGCCTCCTCCTCCTCTCGATGATGAGCTGAACAGTGGACGATCATTTCGAGGGAGCTACACACACTTAAAAGGGAGTTCTAATACATTTTATTCTATTGGGTTTATTTAATTTGTGTGTTAAATATTTCACTTATGGTTTATCTTGACATGATTCTCCTCTAAATGCATTTATTTTGACATAATTAATTGAAACACTTTCCAATTCAACACTGAATGGGTTGAGATTTCAAGTGGGAATCTTTGGTTGCTCCAATTGGTAAAAAATAATCCTCTTTATCTCACACATAAATAATATATTAATATGATTTTGTAGCCTTAAATCTATTATTGGGGTCCAAACCTTGGAAACATGATTTTTTTTCATGGTTTGGTACTTTGTGTAACATTTTACGAGGCAAGAGGGGAATTAAGATCTTGAAAACCCTAAACCAAAGAATTCCATTAAACCATGTAAAAATTTCAGAAAAATGAACTATTCAATATGTCTAGTGAACTTGAAATGAAATACTTCACTCATAATTCTTAAAACACCCCATTTATTTATCAAATATTAAACTCTTTAATTAATTTGTTTTGTTTTTAAAACTATTTTCAAAACTACCCCTTTTTTTAATAATATTTTTTTAAAAATACACACCTTAAACAGCCAATTCTCCTTGAGATATGACCTAGGATCTGAAATAAACTATAAATAAACTTTAAAAACATAATAAATTTGAATTTTAATGAAAATATTTTCAAATTTATGCATCGTTTCTAGGGAGTGCTTTGGTTTTTAGTGCGTGTTTTTTTTAAGTTTTTTGTAAATTTTGTGAATATATATATTTTTGTTTTATCTTACACCTTTAAATATATATTTTATTATTATTTATTTCTTTTTTTGGTTTTATGAATTACACATTCATCTCCAAGAGATTTACCACCTTTCAAACTTGAACAAGATAAGATCCTACATCTACGACACTGAGACACACAGGAGAACCCTTTGAAGGGGGACACCCAAAACATTGAAACTCTCCTCGATCATTATTTTTCTTCTAGAAACCATGTTAAAACTGAACATAACTTTTATAACATGGATGAAAATAATAGAACACTAAAATAAATAACCTCAACTGATGTTGACATCCAACCCACTTATATTCAAATTCTAGGAAAGACACTCAATTTTAAACTAAAATCCAGTTTAATTCAGTTATTACCAAGATTCCATGGACTGGATGGTAAAGACCCACATAAGCATTTAAAATAATTTCATAATGTGTGTTCAATATTAAAACATTCTAATGTAGATTAAGAATAATTAAAGATCAGGGAATTCCCTTTTTCATTAGATGACATTTCAAAATATTGTCTTTACTATGTTAATTCAACAATTCAAGGCTGGATAGACATGAAATTCCTTTTTCTTGAAAAATATTTCCCATCCCCTCAAACTAAAACAATAAGAAAATAAATCTGTGGAATAATTCAATCACAAGGGGAAACACTTCAAAAATATTAGTAATTCTTTAA
Source organism: Viscum album (assembly GCA_963277665.1). NCBI lineage: Eukaryota > Viridiplantae > Streptophyta > Magnoliopsida > Santalales > Viscaceae > Viscum > Viscum album. The sequence continues at coordinate 631,403,985 of OY728146.1, forward strand.
AAAGTTTATGTTAAAGTTTCCCACACCACCAAATAAGTGATCAACTTTTAATAAATTATTTTTTTGATGTTTTAATTCCTATTGATCGTAACATGATTGTTGTTGCTGTAGGTGGTGCACTAGTTGATAAAACCCTAATCATTGTAAGAAACCTCATTGAGAACATGGTACAAAACACTCAAAATTTCGGTTCAAGGTCTATTGTACCCATTCAAGGCGTCCATGAGGTGAAAAGTAAAAAATTCTAGAAGACGGTGGACACAAAGTTCGAAGAGGTAAGTACCATTATTCAAAAAATTTCTCTTTCCCAAGGGAAATCCCAATCCCCTCCTCCCATCCATTGTGGTTTATGTTCTTCTAACACCCACTACTCTGACCGATGTACTCAATTGGGAGAAACATCTGAGAGTTATGAGGAAATCTTTCCAGGACACCCCTATAACCAATCCTTTAGGCAAGAACCTTACTATACATCCAACCTTGGGTGAAAAAAAACCAAGCCTATAAAAAAGGGGGTATTAAAACCAAACTCAACAACCATGGAACTAACCGGGGTAGAGTAGTCATCCAACACCAACCAAAAATCCTCAACCACCCCAATGGACTTTCCAACAACCCCCTCCAAAAGCTGATCCTACCCTAGAAGACATGATAAAACAAATGGCTGCCAACAATCTCCAATTCCAACAAACCACCCAAGCTTCCATACAAGATATAAAAACCCAATTAGGATAACTCACCAACTCGGTGGGGGAAATCAAAATTCATGGGTTGGGTAAACTACCTTATCAACTAATAGTTAACCCTAGGGATAAAGGAAATGTTTGTTCCATTACCCTTAGGAGTGGAACACAACTTAAAATCCAAATGACCCATCCATTAGCGTCATCCACTCCTAAAAAAACACCATCCAAACCATTGATAATGTTCCAAATGTTGAAAAACCTTTTCCTGAGAGAAGCCCTTACAAAGGAAAGAGTGTGTCTATTGATGATTCACCATGACCAACCATTCCTCTTCCATTTCCTCAAAGGGAAACCCAACCAAGGAAACCAAAAGACACTGAACTTGATAAAGAAATCTTGGAAGCTTTAAAGAAGTACATGTTAACATCCCCTTGATTATTGACATAAAGAAAATTCCATGATACCCAAAGTTTCTCAAGGAGATGTGTACACACTGAAGGAGACTTAGAGGTTATGAAAATGTGAGCTTGGGGAGAAATGTCTCAACATTGATAGATACATCACTTGCTATGAAATAAAATAGTCCTGGAACATTCACAATTCATTGCACCATAGGGGAGTATTCATTTTCCAATGCTATGTTTGATTTAGGTACTTATATAAATGTGATGTCTCACTCCATTTACTCTTTATTGTAAGTCAGATAACTAAAGCCCAAAAAAATTATTGTTCAACTCACAAACTAGAGTACAACACACCCAACTGGTGTGTTAGAAGATGTTATTGTGAGGTTGTAAAATTTAATTTCCTTTCCTAAATTTTATGTTCTTAAAATGGAAAATGATAAGATGATTGGAAACTCCCCAATTATATTAGGGAGGCAATTATTTAAAACCTCAAAAAACATAATTAATGTCAATAATGGTACATTTTCTATGGAGTTTGGTAGTGAAATTTTCCAATTCAACATCCTGATTCCATGAAGCACCCCTCAAAAGAAAATTCCCTTCTCTCTGTTAATTTAATTGATGTACACCCTCACCCTGAAAAAAAATTAATTTCTTTCCCTTGATCCCCTTTCAGATTTTTCATCATTGATAGGCATGCTAGGTAATGATTCATTGATTTAATGTTGTACTAGTTTAGAAAAATTTCATGCATGTTTGTTAATTGATCATTTCTTGAGCACTGAGGATCACACAACCATCGATGATACTACTAATCTTATAAAATCTCATTACTCATAAGAGGATGTTACCACTAAAAAGTTAGATGAGATTAGAGATTGTATGGTCCTGAAAATTTTTCAAAGGGAAAGTAAATACTCCCATAATTTTTGAAAAGGAAAGAAAATAGATTGGATGAAGGATTTAGAGATAATTGTTGAAGAATCCAAAGTTGGAAAAGGAAAATTACCCATCTACATACTAAATCCCTAAAATGGTACACGGAAGGTGCCAAACATGAACCAATAGTTCATGGAAACCCATGAGGTGTTGGTCCACAGGGCGTTGTCCAGAAAACTAAGCAGTATACATGATGAAGAATACAACACCACCCATTGTGAACCATGTAGTTGGAGGAATCAAGGCATAGAATTTCACCCTTGCTTATCTCCATCACGAATCATGTAATTGGAAGAATCAAGGTGGAGAATTTCACCACCACATACCACCACTGTGAATCGTATTGTTGAAAAAATGGACATGGAGAAACTCATTCCTTCAAACCATATACACGAACTCAATAGTTCAAAGACGAGGTAGAACCAACAGTGCCCCATTAACAAGATGAAGTTGTTCGAGGGATTGAGGTGGTGATTTTCACTACCACAAACCAAAACCCTACAGGCTATTATTGACTGAGTTGTATACACACTAGAATATATCCCCATGGGATTCCATAAAAGGTTCCAAGAGATCCATATATCTAGCTTCCATGAAACTCTATAAAAGGACCCATATGGGAGAAAAAAAAGGAATGGAATTCAGAGGATTGGATGTAATTGTGAGATATATTTATTAAGAGATCGATCGATGAGGCATGAACCTCTTAAAATGAGTTTCTTCAGGTATAAAACCACCACATAGTATAAAAATAGGCAAATGAAATATTAATTGTTATACTGAGAACCTAATGGGAAAAATGCAAACCATATTCTGATGGGGGATGAACTTCCCGCAAACCAAAGGATCAATACCCATTATTTACTTTGGCATCCCATGTAGCACAAGGCTACACAGATGGAACCCTATGCTATATATCACCTCGTTAGGTGGATAAAACTCGGTGTTGTGTAGCATCGTACTACACTCCCGGAAACTAGTCCCACATAGTAAAACACTACGTGGATGGTTTCTCCATCCGCGTAACAATACGCTATGCAGGGTGGCCCCTATACCACATGAGGAAATGGTACCCAGAATGGGGTACCCTCAAATGTTTCACTCTCTAGATTCAATCATCTCCTTCCATTTCAGCCACCTTATCTGTAGTCCCTTCGTGAACCAGTCCAACGACATCAGGACGAAGTATCTTACAAATCCACCAAACCCATATGGTAAAACCACCAGGTGCATCAGCATTCCCTTTTGAGTTTACATACCCATGGTAAGAGCAGTCACATAGGGAATCCCTACAATGGTGTAGATCTTGGGAATGTCCATAAGTTTACATTCCTATGGTTACCTGGGGTCCAACCTTGGGATACTAACATGAACCTCCGCATTCTAGGGATCAAGGGTAATTATTGGAATTTTCATTCAATGATGGATAATGATAAGTCAAAGGGATCATGCTTGATTTTCCTTTTGAAGAGGAGTGATTCTTCTCTCCTTTTCCAGAACTCATTTCAGGGCCCTCCTCCTAAGGTAAGTCCCTGCCCTTTCCATGGGAGGTGGCACTCTTTCTCCTCTTAGAATCATCCCAAGACATGTTCAGATAGATCATCAGACATGGATTTCCTGAATATCAACATAGGAGAGTAAACTGGCACATTCAAATCCAATCTCTCTATCCCTACCTTTGGGCTCCAGTGCCATCTATCAGCAGATGATGGGGGACATGAAATATTCAGACCCACTGACTCCTATTGTTTCTCACAACGAGAATGAATCACGTGGGCTTATAGGTTGACACTAATCATGACATCCACATAACCCGAAACGGGGCTTCCTCTATGATATAAGCCCCAACATAAAATGAACTATGAGAACTCTGATTCCTTCCCCAAACAGGATATGTAGGATGCCTATACAAAGGCCTGAGCTCAAAGGGGATCCTTTTCAAAGGTTATCCATAATCATATCCCCAAAAATAGGGCCTCCTCTACTGTATAAGCCCCAACTTAAACTGAACTATGAGGACTTTGATTCCCAACTAACTAGGATATGTAGGAAGCCTCCCTAAGGTCCAAAACCAACACCCAAATCACCCTAGTGTTCTCCGAGACATATCCCTGATAGAGCCATATCCACCCAGGAGACCATGCCTCTTATGAGCATCATGGGACACTTCGGCATAAGTCCCACACAAAATCATGACTAGGAATTTTCTTCTTAAATGTCCTAACTGCATGATATTAAATTGCATGGATGGGTCCTCGTCGCATGACCTTAAAAGGTGATGTTTCCAGTTAAGTGGCCCCAGACTATGTGGGTTTTGATTTCTCTCACAAGTATACATAGGAATCCCATATTATGGGTTTGATCCCGAAAAAGAAACAACTTCCACACCCTGGATGATGATAAAATCCAATGTGCCTCATCACATGGTTTAAACTATCATTGTATCATCAATTATTGATCCATGTGTATTGATGATTTATTTTTCAACCCAGGGTTAATACTTAGACACATTATTGTAAAAGAACCAAGGATTCATGAACATATGAACATTTTTTAAATATATAAGAGAGTTCTAGAATGGGTAATAATTCTACCCAAAAGGGTGTGATGGGACCAAACTCCCATCCTCTTGATCAATGGAGTCCTTAAGTGTCATTGGAAAAATATTCATCCAATGAGAACCTGAATTTGGAAAGCAGGTCCATGAAACATTGATAAAAGGGCCATTGAGTGTTTTTGGATCCACGAATAAACCTGTTGGAGACCATCTGAGGACATCGTACCCGAGGTGGTTCAATTTCAAAAAACACTGAACCCCGTACAGTCACCCATTGGGACCACTCAACTACGGTACCTCCTTCATAACACAATAAGGATATACTAACTAGTTCTGGTGCGACCAACTCTCCCACTAATAAGGGTCATGATGCACCTCAGTCCGAAAAAAATGGTGAACCCAATGTGAATCCTTAACCAAGGTGGCAGATCACCCCACCTCAATCCCATTTCATATTAAAAAAGAAATACAGACAAGTAAAATCATCAATTATGCATATGATCATTAGATGATACTTTGATGGGGTTTTATTGTTTTTATATGTCACATATATTATAGGTATTATGTAGAGATACAATCAATCCAATGGAATCCCGATATTTTTCTCAGACACACATGTCAGCGACCACACTGGAAACCAGGTCCCCAACAAAGGAAAAGACTGCCTCGCCAACCCAACATCTTTAATGATGGGTTTCAAAAATGATAATCAAAGTGTACCACCAAAACAGTACTCTCCCCATGGTAAAGGTTTCAAGGAATGCCCTCCAATCGGTGAAATATCACACGCCACCTCTTTAACCACAACTGAAAATCCAGCATAGGATGACCCCACTTGCCATCTCAAATCATTTTAGGCCTCCGTCCATAGAATGTGACAATGAGTACCTCCATTACCTTAGGGAGGTAGATGAATTCAACCCCAATGACTTTATCCCAACTGCACTGGAACCCCACTCGAGTGCCCCTACTGGAGGACGTCACCACTAGCAATGTACAACCCAATAACCTCACTCTGAAGAGAATATCATGCCAGGGGACCTGATGAATTCCAATGAACATGGGCCCCTCGGGCTTCTTGATGAAGATAAAGAATGCATAATCATGAGAAAGTCATCACACTGATCCCTGAGAAGAAGATCTACTCTAAAAATGCATCAACATACCATGGGAATACATACAACTCAACATCCTCTTCTGAAACCCACCATGAATATATGGCGGAACAATACGAGCCAGTGAAAATTTCCACCAATGATCATCGGTCTCGCTGCACAGATAGGGTGTACATTTATATACAGATGTGAATCCCATCTAATGCACAATAATCCCTTCATCCAAATATGACAGAAACTAGCTACAAGCTGGAAAAAATACCTACCGATGCACAAGAAGTCCATCTTCCAAATAGGGTGGAAAAACATGGGCATTCATACAACACTGTCAATGAATATGGAGCCTACCATTCAAATATAGTGGAAATAAATAGGTAGACATAAATTTCTTCCTACCAATATCAATCCAACCATTCAAATATGGTGGAAATAAAATATAATAAGAGTCAAATTTCTACGGATTCACATCAAGACTATGAGACAAATACAGTGGAAAATGAGAAGACACAAATTCCTTCTCACAAATATAAAGATCACCAATCAAATATAGTAGAAACCTGACAAGGTATCCAGTGTATCCTGACTACAAGTCAGGGGCAGACTTGTTCCACTGTCCCAACATAGGAGAACTGCTAGTACCCACTGGAAACACATGGAGGATCAGATGAGGGAGAAACTCTTTATCTGTCATCGAAATGAGTATTTATACCCATTCCATCCCAAGACATATCCTAACACATCCTGGTAATGATAGAGGATCAAACATCAATTCTATACCATATACTCCAAACCTATCAAGATGTCATCGCGTATGTGAAAAAAGTGACGATTTGGGCCCATGATCCCATATACCTAGGAAAAGTGATTCATCCACAAAATAATATGGTTACTATAGATTAGAATTGCATCCTTATTCCAATACAGGAGGGTTGATGACTATATTCCATGATACAAGGACAACTAGATCAGGAACAAAAACCTGTTCCAACTGGGGGCACTAGTAAAACATGGTGGCTGCTCGAGGGAAAGCATATATACCTCTCAAAACTCAAGATGATAATTGGTGTATCCTAATGAAATCAAGGGGAACAAACAATCAAAAACCCATATATGAAGTCTGTTACCAACAGTAGGGGGGGCCATTTGGCTGCAAGAGAGAACCCAAAAATGAAGGGTGCCAAAGGCAGCCAAAAAATGAAGAGCACATTCATGATGCTACTCTACTAGAAACTAGAGTTCTTAACACCATAAGAAATCTATCAATATAGGATCGAGATCTTATTGATACATTTCCAAATTATGAAATTAGAAGTAGAAGTTGTGAAGCTCCTCCATGCAATATTGCTATTGGAAGATCTAAAGGTCCTCCTCAGTGCACCAAAAGGGGCTTACTCTGTGGGATAGAAATGATTGATTATGAGTTCCTATATCCTGATGCATGTTAGGGTAGTCCTCCCCTTGAACAAAAGATCAAATAAAAAGAAGTTCCCCCCCTTTCCATCATCTACCTTAATTATCCTCTGCAGGTTATATGCTACAAATATTATTCTCCCTATAGTTGGACTTCAAGCAATGATGGTAGTCCTTGCCATGATGGCGGTCTCTGTGAAGACCATCCCCCCAGTGACATAAATCAGCGAGAAGGCCCTCTCCTCATTTTAGTACATCCTGAAGGTCCTCCCCAGAATGCACACTATATATATTCTCCCTACATCCAAACATCAATCCATAATGGTAACCTTCTCTATAATGGAATTCTCTATAAAGGCCCTCCCCACAATGACAACAAAAAGAAAGAATGTCCTCCCCTTGATTTGGTCCTCCATGAAGGTCCTCCCTAGGGTACAATCTGTGGAAAATATCCCTACAATCAGATGATAAGCTACAATGGTAATCCTCACCACCACAACTACGACTGCAAAGGTCCTCCCCACACCTGTCCAAATATGAGAAAGACCTCATATTATGAGGTTCTTGGAAGGATAGGGTCAAATATTCTAGAAACTCTATAAATGAAAAGTGGCATCATTTCTCATCCAAGAGACAGACCAGGGATACACTCATCCTCTGAACCACCCCTACACCATTCATTCATCAATTAAGTACCTACTAGCCCTAACACTCAAGATGAAATCATCAAAAAGCATCCAAGTTGGGTACAAAAAGTAGAGGAAGCCTTGATAGAAGAAAAACATAATATGTTTCTCATGAGAAGATAGATAGCCAGGGATGACATACCGAATATGTTCTAGCCCACAACCACTTCTCAGTTCAGTATCCCAAAATATTTTTTATAAGAATTCATACATAACGTTTGACTCAATAACTGGACAACTCTCCGTCCATTGAAAATTAAATTTCTACCCTATGATAGGTATACAGACCATCTTAGTTTACTGGGGGAGCTTCATCAAAAAATTGACTTAGAAGCCCTTATTTCTATATGATATTTGTGATCAGAAAGGAAAAATAAAAACCTTGAATTGTCTTGACTCCATACTCTGCAAAAATTTCATTGCCTCATCGGTGACGCCCTGTCCGGTGTTCACATTTGAGGGTGGGGAGAACATGGATCTCTACACTTCACCCTACACCCTGTCCAGTATAACCCACGGGAAATGGAATTCTGAAATGTCATTATCCCAATATGGAAGCAAAATGAAGTACTTATTCAGAAAAAGTGGCATACTTGACAAGAACCAACCTAGAGTAAGTCTCAAAAGCATTATGAATGATGAGAGAAACCCACTGAGAAGCTCCAGAACATGGACACCGAGAACATTCAACATGATTCTCACCTAAGGGAATCCAACCAATGAGAACTAATCATGTACTCATAAGAAAATAATTTATTTATAGATCAGACACCATATTCGGATCATGACCACATTGGAATGCACAAAATCAAGAAGGAAGTAATAGTAGCAGCAATCGCTCTAGTACGAGAGTAACCCCATACCATAGAGTTGGGGGAATTTTTAACACAAAGTGACCCCATAAGACAAAAAAATCCAGGCTGAGACACATAAATGGGAGAATGGAAGGAACCCCAGCTTGTACGGTTGGGGGAATTTTTACCTCAACCACCCACCCACTAGAATTCAGTCTTTTCCAACCTATGGAGGACAACAAATAGAGAGGTTACTCACTCTATCCCATATCAAAACTTATGTCCCCTGAAGTGGAGGTGTACTTCTGGGTCATTTCAAGGATACCTTCGAGCTAGTATTCACCAAGAAACTCGAAGAGGGTCCCAAAATAGAAGGAGAAGTTCCAAAAAGGGATGCAAGACGCCCTCCTACCATTCGATACCAGGAATGCCATCCCAAATGTGGTATGAATTAGTGAACGTCGTGGATGTAAATCCCACAAAAATTATTGAAGATAATCCAAATGATGAGGATGTAAGATAAGATGGTTCTCTTATAGAGGCGGTCCACACCAAGCATGAAGGTGTGTGTACCTATAACCAATGGGCCACCTTAAATTTGGGCGCTCCCTTAGCTAATCCATCATTACCTCCTTTGTAAATCCACAGTAAGGAGAAGAATAAAAATAATGTTTCCTATAGCCCACCACCTCCTCCCAACAAGTATTCTTCCCCATGCTTGAGGAGATATTCATTCAACATGAGGAAGAAATGGAAGTGCTAAGAAGAATAAACGGTGTGTTTCTACAAGCAAGCTGTTCTATCGGGTATGTTCCTCCGGTGGAGTGTCAACACACACTTCCACCAGACGTACCTCTTCCCTATGAGCTCATCCCGACAGATGAATCAAGGTTGGAAAGCTCATTCAAGGTAGTTCTAGGACCATAATTCTACCTAAACCTAATCCAAGAAGGATATCATGATTTCCATCTATTAGGGAAGCAACCAGAACAGATTTAGGTGAACCCATAAATAATTATCATGGTTGGGTATCCATATCAAGTTCCAGCAGTGCTAACACGTCAAATATTTCCCCTGATGTACCCTGCCATTCTCAAGTTCAACAAGACATGCACCAAGGTCTCATGAATACCATTGAGTCATTGATGAATCGATTAGAAGCCATGGAAGGCGGCGTGCTCTGATAAAACCAGAATGGAAACCTTACCCCGACTGAGTAAGAAACATTCCGCCACAACCAAATTTCTGGAACCCTTTATTCGCAGTGATTAATGGTTTAGGGGATCCAAAGCAACATCTAATTCACTATGCACATTACTATGACCCCATGATGGGAACCCCATAGTAATAGGAAGTTATGAAGCTCAGATGATTTTTGAAAACTCTGTAAGGTTCAGAATTTGTATGGTACACCAATTTTCTAGCTAATTAAATAATAGTATGGGAGGATATTTGGTGCCATTTCCTATTCCAGTTTAGCTCGAAATTTCCAAAAACAATAGTCAACAACCTCATGAACTAAAAACAATGAGATAATGAGATAGTTTCAGACTTCATTTCCAGATGGAAAGGTTTGAATTACTCCTTGAACCGATCACTCCCCCAAGATGATATGTTGGCCATGTGCATTGAAAATCTTCATGATAAGATGCGAACACCCCTCGTCCTAGTAAAATATACTAGTTGGTTTCAGGACTTCTCCACCATTGCTTAAAGGATAGAATATTACTTGCAACAGACTAATCTCGAGTACCGGGCAACCCTATCATCCCCATTCAAAAGAGCTAGAAGAGCTGAAGCGGCTTTTGTCATGATTAAACCACCCCTACGATGGCTCTAGCTTCAAGATCCACACCAAACCATGGAGGCCCCCTAGATGTCAGCATCCACCCCCACCTTGACAATATGAGTGAAGGGGGGCTAAGATAAATCATTTCGAGGAATTAAGAAATAAACTTTACTCGTTATGGGACAACCAAGTCCATGGATACTACTTAGCTGCCATGAATTGAAACTTTCTATAACTTTCGAAGCTGAAGAGGGATAATAAGGTAGGTCTTGATGACTGGACATATTACTATCATTTCCATATGATATTGGGACACAACATCTAGGAGTTCTTTGTCTTCAAGGACCTCATACAAAAGATGACAGATTCTAGACAAGTCACGCTAAGACCACTACGAGTGAAAGTGACATATTTTTCCACCACTGCTTCAGATGAAGAAGGGGAGTATAAAAAAGCTGTTAACAAAAAGGATAAATTTTTTAATAGTTATATGACTTGGAAAACAATCAACCGAGCCCATGGTATCATCCATGCATAGTTAAAGTAATCAAATGTGACTCCAAAAAATCCTGATACAACACAAACAACATCCCCAACCCCAAAATCCTCTAAACACTGACTACCCAAAAATTAGTACAATCATAAGGGTGAAAATCAAGAGTAGGAAGATGAACTTTCACCAAATCCAATGTTGGCTCTAACATTGTCATATTTCATGCCATCAAATCTGAGAGTACGAGAACTACCCCAAAAAATGACACCACTAAAAGAAGTTGATTGGGGAAGTCATCATCAGAAGATAAACTTATTTTTGAATCCATCAATGTCATCCAATTAATGGATCCCTTCTCAAATGATGAATATAGTTATCAACCAAAATTCCCCACACCCAATTGGGGGGCTGGAGGAAGAATCCATAGAATCTAGGGATATTAAGGGAGACACAACCACGGTTGAAATCAAGCTTATGGCCACACCCCCGCTTGAACCATCAATGTTACAGAAACCTATAGAAGGACCCACCAATAGATACAATAGGGACAAGAAAATTCTCTTACCCCCATAGGAAGCCACCCAGTCTAATATTTTTGGGATATCCATCAGAGGAAGAACAGGTGGATAATTTCCCTTGGAAGGTGAGCAAACCTACCCATACCAATTCACAAAGGACAGAATCCCCTCTGGCTCTGATCCCAAGGGCCGGCCCATCATCATCAAATGTTCAAGCCCCTAAATCACCTGTTAAATAGAATCCACAATCTATGAATCACTAGACTTTAGATAAAAAATATGATACTTTAAAGCAGTTAGCTTTTGTACCATCCAAGCTGTCAACCTTGGATGCACTGAATCTATTAGAAGATCTTAGGGAAGCACTCATAAAAGTGTTTCTAAGTTCCCAATAGTTTGAATCTGATGTAGCAGCCACAAAAATCTACCTGATAGAGAACAATCCTTCAAAATGACACACAATTATCTCATTCTTAGATCAAGATGAATACACCATCATGAAAGGACACATCAAACCCTTATGTGTTTGGCAGGATAAATGGTGTCAATATCCAAAAATTATTCATCGAAAATGGATTTGGAGTTAATCTACACCCACTGTGGAAAATTCGTCAGTTGGGTTGGAATGAGGATGATCTGACACCTAGTACCATGATTCTGTTGGGCTATGAAAAAAGAGAGCAGAATCCATTAAGCAAAATAATGATCGAAACCCAGTTCGGTGACCTCGTAGATCACCCAAAATTTCTGGTAGTTTGAAATAATATATCTTTCAATGCCCTACTTGGGAGGCCCTGACTGCATCAACATGCATCAATACCCCCTTTTACCATCAGTTCCTCGAATATAGAATTAATGGAAAGAGTGGGACACTACATGCCAATAAGGCCCCATTCGACCTTTGTGAATCACACTATATTGATGCAAGGTTCTAGGAGCCAAAATGGGAAGCAACTTCTAGTCGATGGTATTGATTGGATTGCTTCCCCAAACGGTTTAGAAATAGTTACATCTGATCCCCTAAAGTATTTTAAGGGAGAATACATACTTTACATCTATAATATTGAGTGCACAAGTCTATATTCAGACACGTATTTAGCAATCCTCATGATTTTGGTCATGGACGCTGAGCCTGATAATGTTGAAAAGCTCACTGACTCCCAATCTAATGGTAGGGGTTTGGATACAAATGCCCCCGAACCATCAACAAAATTCTAGAAAATCCCTGCCTCACCCACTAAGGCTAGAGGAAGTGTCTCTTCACTCAAAGAAGAAGAGGAAACTATTTTACCCCTCACTGCATCTTCTCCAAATAACCCCCCACTGATGGCCAAGGAGAAAGAGGTGGATTCACCTCCCAGACACCAAAATTTCAACTCTTCCCTCAACTATGGAGAAATCATATCAAGGATTGTTTCTCCATCATAATATGAAGAGGAAGATGATGAGGATATAGAGGAGAAAGAATAATATCTAAGGGATACCCCTCTAGAATTTGAAGAAGGCATCTCTACCACCATTGATGAACTCAAGGAAATAAACTTGGGTACAGAAGAATACCCACGACCCACTCTGATTAGTGTGACCACACCTTTCTAAGAGAAAGATGTATACACCTATTTCATGAATAATAATCAAGATGTTTTCACTTAGAATTATATAAAATTCTAGGCATCGATCCAGAGGTGGCCACTCACCACCTGAGATTACCAAAAGACCACCATAGTTATAAGAAAGTTGTCAAAAGGACACTCGACACATGATACTAAAATAAAGGATGAATTTGAAAATATCATCAGATCCAAATTCATTAGGGAATTCAAATGAACCATCCGGATAGAAAATATTGTCCCCATCAAAAAGAAAACTGGGTAGACCAAAGTCTGCACCGATTTCAGGGATCTCAATTAGCACTACCCAAAAGATGATTTCCGAATCCCGATCACATAATTTCTAATCGATAAAACTATCAGATATGAGGATATCTCTTTCATGAATGGATATTCATGATATAATAAAATCCAAATGGCCAAAGAAGATGAAGAATACACTACCTTCAGGTCTCTCTATGGAGTTTTTTTTCTATAAAGTGAAGCCTTTTGTTTTGAAAAATTCTGGTTTCACATATCAACGCGTCATGCACCGTATCTTCAAACCCTTCCAAGAAAATTTTGTAAAATTCTATGTAGATGATTTGGTGGTTATGTTGTGATATTTCTTAGATCACCTGTTGTATCTTGAAATAGTTTTAAAAAATCTAAGACAACATAGTATGAAAATGAATCCCCTAAAGTGAGTTTTTGGTGCTACCTTAGGAAAATTCCTTGGCTTCATCATACGCCGTCGTGGAATTGAAGTCGACCATAAAAATAAAAAGGCCATCCTTGAAATTTCACCTACTTGAAACCTCAATGAGTTGAGAATAATCTAAGGACACCTAACCTACATTCAGTGCTTCATATCTAACCTTGCAAAAAATCCTTTCCCTTCATCAGGTTAATGAAAAAAGGGGTAGAATATCAATGGACTGATTATTTTCAGGAGGCATTCAAAAATATCAAGAGATATATCTTAATCCCATAGGTGATAATGATTTCTATCAAAGGAAGACCATCCATTCTATATGTGACCACCTTGGAGTGATCCCCAGGAACCTTCCCCACACAAAAGAATGATTCTGATAGCGAGAATGGTCTCTATTACCTTGTTTGAACCATGATCGATGCTGAGACTCATTATTCAAATATCGAGAAGACATAACTTGCATTAATATTTGTGGTCCAAAAGATAAGGCATTACTTTCAGCACCACGAGGTCCATTTGGTCTCATGTAGAAACCTTCTCAAGTATATTCTCAGTCTTACAATGTTAACTGGATTCCTATCACAGTGGGAGGTCATCCTACAGTAGTTCGATATACGATTCGTGCCTCAGAAATCCATCAAAGGCCATGCATTAAAATATTTCTTGGAAGATAATCCCTCAATGGAAGTGTCACCATTAGATGTTGAACTACCTGATGAGGAATGGATCTCTATTCAATAGAGCTCCTAGATGTGGGAAATTCACTTTGACAGTGCCTCCAGAAGCATGATAGTAAAAATAATGGAAGACCCTAGACTCAATAAAGTGGGGCTGGGAGTCATACTCATATCCACCAAAAAAGTATTTCTTCCCTATTCCTTCCTATAGTCAAATGGATTCACAAATAATTAAGTAGAATACCGTTCCCTTATTGCAGGCTTGGAGATAGCACTCCAAGAGAAAGTCGAACACTTGTAGATAAAAGGTGATTCAAAATTGGTCATCAATCAAGATAATGGTGACTATGATATCAAGAAAGAGGAGTTTATCCCTTTGATGAACCATGTATGAGAATTTATGGAATAATTCCTATCAGATCCAACATTGAATTATGTCCCTAGGTCACAAAATGCACAAGATGATGCATTGGAGAATGCAACCACAGCTTAGGCCGACCCAGATAAGAATGAAACGGTCATCAATATTGCCCACCGATGGATGGTCTTACCATTAATTCAAGCCAGCACTGATGAAATAAAGAAAATTAGCCTCATATATAAGTCGTATGGTCCTACTACTGGTTGGATGTCTCCCATTAAAGATTACCTTCAAAGAGGAGAGCTCCCACTAGATAGGGATGGAAGGGAATAGATCTAGAGATGGGAAACAAACTTCCTCCTATAAGATGGCACAAACTATCAAAAGGATCTCTACAAATGAGGACTTGATGGATTCCTTCTCAAGTGCATTTATGGAGAAGTGACCACTACCTTCATGAAAGAAGTGCATGTTGGAACTTGCGGAGCACATCAATCATCATTCATGATCATGCAATAGATTAAAAGGCTTGAGTACTATTATCCCACCATGATGTAGGATTATTCCACATTCACCAAGAAATTCCATTCCTTACAAGTTCCTAAAAATTTCATCCACCATCCCCCAAAGTTACTTCACACAACCAAGTACTCACATCCATTTTCCATATGAGAAATGGACATCATGGGACAATATCCACCAACCATGGCCATAAAATTCAAATATATTCTCAAAGAAACCAACTTCTGTTCCAAATGGAAAGAATATGTACCCCTCAAAGAATTTGGAGCAAGAAGCATTGTCAGCTTTTTGAAATCCAACATCATCACCAGATTTGGTGTCCCTTATAAAATACTAATGGAAAATGGCACCAATTTATGCTCTATTGAACTGGACAAGCTATATCATGAGTATGGAATCAAATCCCACCATTCATCTTTCTACCATGCAGAAACCAATGGGAATATATAGGCCTTAAATAAGACCTTATCCAATATTGTCCAAAATATGGTAGACAAATATAAGAAATCATGGCTGGAAAATTTCCTCCATGCTCTGTGGGCTTACCGGACCACGACTTGCACCACCACTCAAGCAACCCTATATTCATTAGTATATGGTATAGAGGTGGTTATACCCATAAAATTTCAATTATCATCACTCCACATGGTTATCTAGGATCAACTATCCACATATGAATAGTCCCAAGAATGGTTTGATGAGTTGGAGGGGTTGGATGAGAAAAGGTCACACATTTTGCACCATTTAGAAGTTTACCAGAATTGGATTGCATGATCCTTAAACAAAAAGGTTATCCTTAAATATTTACTTGAAGGAGAGATGGTTTTGGTTATCAAAACACCAATTATAATAAAAAAAACCTTCGAAATTGGAGCCAAGGTGGGGAGGACCATATATCATTCACAAGGTCTACTCCAACATAGCATATGCCTTAATTTCAATGGATGGATAGCTCACTAAATCTCCCACCAATGCAAGGTTCCTAAAAAAATACTTTGTGTAATTAAAAAATAATTTTCTTAGCTGAAAGAATTTAAAATTCATTGCACCATAATCATATTAGCTTCACGACGTTAAAATGCATAGCACCAAAATATTCTTAGCTGCACAGAATTAAAATGTACAGAACCACAATCATCTTAGCTGCACAATGTTAAAATGCATACCACCAAAATCTTCTTAGATGCACAAAATTAAAATTTAAATCACCGCTTTCATCATAACCACACAAAATTAAACTACATGGAAAATTTTTCCTAACCACATGAAATTAAAATGTATGGAGGTCATTGTGTTCTGAATAGTGATTCATCACGCATGAGTCTAATTCGTGCAAGGGAAATATACAAATTCCCCCTTCTTATGTATGGGTTATACCAACACATGGAGTGTATCTTAGAACTATGTGTGGATTGATTCCCATTCATTAGTGGGATATGTAGTGATTCCTAAATTCTTCATCCTAGTCCAGCCACTAATATCAGAAGAAAAAAATAACCCCCCTTCCCTGTGCACGAGTCATACCAGTATAGGGAACATGTTTTCTATAAATACATATGGATTTATTTCCATTCATCAATGGAATATGTAGTGATTCTTGGATCCTATATCCTTGTCTAGCCACTATAAAAATTCAACAATTCCCCTTTCCCTATGTACATGTCAGACTTGCATAGGGGAATCCATGAAAAGTCCTAACCGTAGGACATTAAACTGTAAGGAACTTAAAGAACTATATATGGATTTATTTCTAATCTCATAGAATATGTAGAGACACCTTGAACCTAAGTCTTGGTCTAGCCTCATGTGATATAAATGCCTCCCCTCTCTATGCATATGTCAGACTGGAATGAAGAGTGTTCAAGAACTATGTGTGGCTTGATTCCTTCCCTCACAGGATACATAGTGACGCCCAGATACATCATCCTGGTCTAGCCACCATTAAAAAAAATTCCCCCTCCCTCTACATCGGTTATACCGGTACATGGAAGTTTTTTTTCAGAACTATGCAGACTTTGATTCTCTGCTAACTGGGATACATAAAAAACCTCCCTAAGGTTCAAGCTCGGCACTTCACCCACCTCATCCTTTTTCACACCGGTTCATCGTCATCCTAAATGTATGAAATTAAACTATATGGGATACTAGAACTATGTGTCTCTTGATTCATGACTTTGTAGGATACGTAACAATACCAGAATCCCATATCCTGGTCCATCCACCATGAAAAAAAATGCGTCCTCCTGCATATAGGTCAAACTTGCGCATGGAAATTCATGAGTCCTAACCGTATAATGTTAAACTACATGGAAAAATAATTCCTAACCACATGACATTAAACTATAAAGTATCTCAAGAACTACATGTGCCTTAATTCTCAATATGTAGAGATACATATCGACACTTAGACCAGAAATCCCGGCTCCAGTCACGCAAAATAAAACAAAAATGCCCCCAATATTCTACATGTGAAATGAAAATAGTTGCAGGAGATTCTAAATCTGGATTCTTATATCTAGAAAGTGTCAAAAGATCATTCCCTCCCCTACATACAAATCATATCTATGTAGAAGATCTTGTACCTCATAAATGATCTCAATTTAAATATTTCTCACATACCTAGATATACCCCTTTCATCCATCAAACTCCATGCCCCAAGAAATATCGAATCCCATTAATCACCCTTGGCTATTGAAAATGGACAGCTAGTTTCCTGTGGACACCTTTGTTTGACTATGAACATAATTCCCTAGAAGCTTGCATACATTTCCCACAAAACAACCTGTCAACCAAAGGAAAATTCATCCTTAGGAGAGGATTTTTCTACTTATGTACACCCATTGGATTCTAAGACTCGCATCATCCCTCTTGATTTGAGGGCTCTCAAAATCATGTTTACACTTTCTTACCCCGCTCACATTTGGGGAGTACCAGGGATATCCTGACATGATTAGCATATATTTACGCATGATTCCTTTTTGATATTTCGTCCCTACAACATGACATTAAATTGTGCTGGCAACATCCTTTTTGAAAGAATTAAAACTGTATGGAACCATAACAACTATCTCGTTCATGTAGAGTCACCCACATCTTCATCACATGAAATTATTTTGCATAGACCAATAATTCCCCCTTCTTTGATCTTTTCATCCCTAGATGGTGGAGTGAAACCCTTTTCAACCGTTATTTCTTACACCGAGCATTGATCGTGTGGGCTTAGGAATTTAGGTGGGGAATTCCCCAAAGTGCCTGGGAAAATCAATCCATAGTGACTAATCCTGCTGGAATGACTTTAAAAGGCATATTAGAGTTTTCACCTCCATGTTAGGAAACCTAAAGTCCTAACTATAGGACATTAAACTGCAAGGTGCCCAAAATGTTGCTAAAATTACCTATTACCTACACACAAGACAAAACTATGTAGGGCTCCTAATTTTAGGACACCCAGATCTTTAGAATCGAGCCTCACTCTAGGAAGGTAATCAAAATACCCCACCCTACATGAAAGTTATATCCATGTAGGACAGTTCCCAACTCTATAGATGATCATAACCTAAACATTTCTAACATATCTAGACACATATTTTCTAACTATCAAACTCCACGATTCAAGAAATTTTAAATCTTCATAAAACTCCCCAACCATCTAATATGGGAGGAAAATGTCCTTCAAACACCTTTGTTTGACTATGCATACAATTCCCTAGCCGCTCTGCATATGTTTCCCACAAATGGTCATGTCAACCAAAGACAAGTTCATCCCTAGGAGAGGATTTTTCTATTTCTATATTCCCAAAAAATTCTAAGCCCCATATCATCTCTCCTGATCTAGGATCCCTTGAAACCAAGACTTACATTTTCCTCCCTATCTATATCCTGAAAATGTTGAAACAACTTGGCCCGACCATCTTCTAGTTAATCCGAGATTGTACATCAATTTCCTAATCGCATGACACTAAAAATGAATGATGCTCGACAATAAATGTTCATTTGTGGGCCTAGAAATTCCAAATAATGTCCTCCCTTAGGTTCCTATGCATGAAAAGAATCCTCATAGGAATGTTCAATGTGGGTCCTGCTTCATTGGTAACCCCATGTGCAAAAAAAATTGTGTCCCATTCATAGGCATGAACCAGACCCACATATGGATAAACCTTAAATGAAATATGTCTGGATTAATTCATATACTCATAGGATATGTAGTCACATACGAACCTCTTATTTTGGGTCTCAAAATGAAATAGAATTGTTCAATCCCTACCTACACAAGGGTCAGACCTATGTAAGGAAACTACTCACATAGATTTGATAAAAATGCCTCCACTTATTCTTGGTAATCCTGGTGAAGTTCAACCTAAAATTCCCCCTTTTCATGTTTAGGAACCCCTCTTCACACACCATACTTTATGTCCAGAAAGGTCAGAATCCCCATAACCATACATAAATATTAAAAATGGATGGCTAGTTTCTTATGGACACCTTTTATTGATTATACACACAATGACCCAACAGATCTGCATATGTTGCCCAAAAAATTTCCTATCAACCAAAGGTGAATTATTCCTCAGTAGAGGCTTCTCCTACCTCAGTATTCCCCTATGATATTTACATCTCACCTCATTACCTAGTTTCAAAAACCCCCCAAATTACAGTTTACATCCTCTCTCCCCTCTCATGCCTGAAAGTGGTAGAACGTTTCTGGTCATCCCACCATAATGATGGAAGATCATTTATCCCCTAGTTAGAGTATAATTAATTTAGATAATAAGTATCAAATTTCCAATATGTATGATGTTAAACTAAACCATGCATTATCCCTCATTTACATAAGCCAAATTCACGTGGGATAGGTTTCTCAACCAAAGCTAATGCAAATGAACTCATACTTTTAGACATCGTTCCCTCAACATGACACCCACTATGGTATTCAACAACAAAAAAAATTTAAATTTACATAAAACTTACTATCCATTGGATATGGATGGAAAATATCCTACAGACACATTTTCCTAACTATACATACAATTCCTCGACAAATCTGTAAAAATAGACCCACAAAAATGGTCTTCCAGCTAAATGAAATTTTTTTATCATGAGAGGTTTTCCCTATCTCTGTACTCCCCATAGCTTTCATGCCACATGCCATATCCCATTATCTAGAAAAAAAAGTCATCATCAAGAAAAATACCCTATCTATGTCTGAATTTTTTTGGGACATTATCGGTTAATGAGTCCTAAATTGGGGTCCTCACCCTATAAATCACAGTCCAAACTATTTTATATAAAACATTAGTCTTGTTCAAAGCTGTTTGACCTAAAAAATTAGTAATGACAGTATGGTTTTCAGGAATTTAAACTTCCTATGAAAGAGGAAACACTCACCAGGATGAAAACCTTAAATGGGAATACTGAAAAAAAATCAAGTACCATTTCACTAAACCTATGTCATGTACGGTTTAGGCAAAAATATTGAGTAGAAAAAAAATAAAAATAATAAAAAAAATAAAAAAAATAAAAAAAATAAAAAAAATAAAAAAAATAAAAAAAATAAAAAAAAATAAAAAAAATAAAGAGACACAAAGATTATTAGTTTGAAAACCCGCAAAGATAAGCCTAAGAAAAATTCAAGTTATACCTGCTAAATCCACAACATAAAAGGATTAGGAAAAATTTGGGTAATAATAGAAAAGACACAAAGTCTGTAGGGTTTTCCATGAAACCCTACCAATATTCGAACTACTCTCACTGAGCCCCTTGGCTCAGGAAAAAAGTAGAGCATGATTTGATTATTTTAGTTATCTCATATTGTAATTAAATTTGATATCTAGTTGAGATTATGGCTTAAAATGCATCCAATCATAAATGATGGATATTTAAGGTAAAGGTAAAGGAGAATCACTGGAGAGAAACATCTTTTCATTGTATTACATAAAGGTATGAAGGGAATCCACAACCTTGAGCCTCTTTATATGGGAAGGACACTAGAATTAAAAAAGATGTTTATTAGATTCACATAGTTGTATCAATACCTAATTTGACTCTTCAATGTCTTGGAGAAGCTTTAACAAAGTTATAGTCTCATTATACACACCTGCCCGCAATTCTTTTACCTCCTACGACACGTCAAGGCCAGCCTTTTCCCCTTCATCCACTAGCCATGGTCCCTCATCAACTACAGTTGTGATTTGGGACCATTCTTATTTAATCCACTCCAGTTCATTTCTCTACTGCTCCACCTCCTGATCGAGTTACTCCATTAAGGACCTTTGTTTCGAAATTTCACTCTACAGCCTTGCAACTGCTCTAGCTTGGTCAGCAACTTCATTTATAAGAATATGTGTGGCCACAGTAAGATGATCCCTAGACTTTGCAAAAAAAAATATAGGAATCGAGTGTGATAGATTTCTCTCTATCCATGACCACCTGCTTCACTATGTCGTAAAAACCATGGTAATCAAATCCTCTAACCCCCAGAACCAAAAATTGGAAATGTAATTTGGGTAGTTTTGTCAGCATATCGGCAAGTGGTGTTTTAGAAATCAATATCTAGATGTTTTTCCATACCCTTTGGAATATGGGATGAAGGATATACAATATTTCTCCATCGGTTTTGGAATCACTCCTATATGATGAAACATATTCAGGAATAAACATCACTAGGGGATGCCTTGACTCGATTACTTCAGCATGACTTGACCCTACAGTAGTCATAACTCTGGAAGTTTCGATAGGAGGTAGGATCAAGGTGGAAGCTCCAACTAAAAACCCTTGTGGTTGTGATCTTGAATTCAAGGGTGAGATAAAAAAACAACCTCATCTCATGAATATAAAAAAAAGAACATACATGAAATTTATGTAAGAGTGGAAAACTAACCTCCACCTACTGAAGCGCTAATATCTTCGACTTCCATTATTCCATAGCTACCCAATGAAAATGGTACTACATATTCAATACGTAATTGAGATTTAGGATCATCCAAAGGAACTCGAGACTTAGGGCCATGCCTGACTAGACTAGAGGCCTCCAGAAGATTGATTATAGAAATTAGGATCGTAAGGATAATCAGTTTGGACAAAGGCCTGATGGCCAACTATGAATTTCTGGGAGCCAGAATCATGACCTCTCCTATGGCTGTAAAAAAGGTATGATGGCCCATTCTAAATTTTTGATAGTCGAGATAAAAACATACCTTATGGTTATGACTTTTGGGAGAGAAGGATAAGCATGATCAATTAGAGCATCAACCTCTAGGGTCATTCCCTCTATAAGGGTGGGGTTCACCAGGTTTGGGGCGGTAGACTCCGCAAGACTAGGAGTTCCCCTCACATCCTATGATAATTGGGGCTCCCTGCCTAGCTCAACTATGAATATTGATGTTGTCCCATCCTTCTATGCGACAATGAGATCAACACACTCAGTTGTGGCATCAATCTTTAAAGCTTCCCCCATCTAAGGGATGTAGGCCACCTCATCCAAAATAGGCACCCTTTGAGAACTAACAGTGCCCCGAACTTCCTCAACATGCATATCATCTCTTCCTTGTTCAACCACAATTGTCGGTGGTACTTCCTCTACCACAGAAGGAATAAGTACTGTAGACAGCTGGGAAAATACTGCCTGATTACTTATCAGTTCAACATTAAAATATGCACACAATAACTAATCAGTAAGGTGAAAGTGTTTGGTATAAAAACCAGATAAAAAAATATAAAAGTTATTTGTTATCCCTATTTTTATGCATAGTGAAAGTTGATATGACTATAAATGTTTCTTAGTTTTCCATGGGGATGGATTCATGAGGGTAATATCAAGAGGATCTAGAGGGGGGAATTCCCTAATAGGATTCACAATAACTGCCTCCATGTGTTCAGCATTACTAGGAGAACCTTCTTCAGTGACCCCCACACCTGAAGGGATATGTTCTCCAATGGCAGTACCTTTGGGGGTGTACACTAGAGAAGGTATCATCTCCAGGGTCTCCTCTGATTTCTACAAGAGTTAGGAATAGAGTGAGGATCCTTACAATAAATTAAAGTAAAATTTGAGATCAACAAGAACAATTACATCTTCTTATGTATCACTCAAGTCAGAGTATATCACCATATATGATACTCAATTAGACTAATGAAGATTATATTTGGAGGAATAAAATCACCTGTCCATTTCATTCAGATATTTGGCTACTTTATCTATATATTTGTGAACATAAAACCACAAGGGAGAAATGGAAGCTCCAAATCCCGGAAGTTCAAAGCGTTATGCTTGAAGCATCTACCAAATTTATTCATTAGAAGTATTCACCCTCAAGTACTCCTAGAACTTCTGGGACCTTGGAAAGGTAGATGTAATAGGAATGGATAAGGCTGGAGGGTTAGTATAAGGAAGTGAAGTGGGTTACATCAACCAAAAATTCTTCCTGGGTGACTCCAAAACTCTAGAACCCCCAGGGGATGGGCGGTTATGAGATTCAGAGCATGAATAAATAGTTTCCCTAATCATATACTTAGCTGAAACATTGGTAAGGTGAGTAAC
Source organism: Viscum album (assembly GCA_963277665.1). NCBI lineage: Eukaryota > Viridiplantae > Streptophyta > Magnoliopsida > Santalales > Viscaceae > Viscum > Viscum album. Next base: position 631,427,780 of record OY728146.1, read on the forward strand.
TCCAGAGGTATCATCTTTATCCCCATAGACTTCAGGCCTTATCATGGACATCACTTGGTGAGAATATTTACACCAGCCCTATCGGGCATGGATTGGGGTCTCAAGATCCCATATAAAAACATCCACCTTTCCAAGATCAACATCATTGAGATTTCAGCAGGCACTGACACATAACTGATTCTAGTAAGGTAAACTTTAGTCCCCTAGATAAATAACCACAAAATGCAAGGGTATTGAACCTGGAATGATTAGAGATTACTTAAAGTATCCCATTTTCTCCAAGCCATTGGAAATAAAACATTAGGAGGGATGGACATATGATTCTCGGTGGTAGTGTCGATAACCTTGAATGCATAAGAGGCCACACCCAAAGTTCTCAAGACCTTACTCTGGGGGTTCAAAACCAAGAGAATTTCAAAGAGATTTCCCTAGTCAAGAATGCTCAGTAGATTCCTATTGTTTTCCCTTATCCCCTAACGCCTTAGGGGCCATAATAATGGGAACTGGGTCTGCCAACTGGCCTTCTCGATACAATTGAACCCAGGAATCAACATAAAGTTTTATAAGAAAGTGTACACAACACTCAAGTATCCTCTCAGGTAAAAATTATCCACAATTTTCAGTATATCATGCGATTTTTTTCCTGGTGCACACTATTGAGAGTAGGGGGACATAGAATCTAGATACAATTAAACGGATGACTAAATATACAAGGTACATATCCCTTAAAGATGATTTCCCTATCAATATGGACAACCAAGATACCCTCTCTTAAATAAAATAGGTATCCTCGATTAATAAATTCTTCTGATTCGACATTCCCAATGCTATAAGTAGGGGAAGTGTAAGGATGATAATTAAAGAAGTCATGACAGTTGATTCAGGTTAACAATTCTTTTTCGTTCCATTCGGTCTGGTCTTTCTGCTTATCATGAGTGGCCCATCCCACTAGCATAACCCTAACAATGCTCTGAAGATACTTCCTAAAAACAACATGTGGAATCAGTAGAGGATTGATAAATGTGTAACCCCTTATGTGGGATCCTATCCAGCCCCATATGATTTGGAGGGGACCAATCACCTGATGAGGTGGATTCCCCTCACTAACTCAACCTAGTAGGTGATAAATCATGGGAAATATAATAATGTCTAGGTTGATTCATTTTCCAGTGTCTAGTTGAGCCTCTATGACAAAGGTTGTTACTCTCACACTGCCAGACTCTCATACTAGTAAAATCCATCCACTCAAAAACATAGCCAAGAAGGCCACCAAATAGAAAAATCGATCGAAATTAGGGACAAGTTCCCATACCCATTCATGAAACTATCCCTATTCCAGGGTAGGCTAGTAAGAACCTACTCGCCTTCGGTTTTCCTTGGTTGGGTAGGACCTGGGTCTATGCGCGCTAGGCTCTGGACCTCTTCGCTTAGAAAAGGTATTAATCTAGTCTCAGAAGGGAATGTATTGCTTCGGGAAAGGGTCTATGTCCTTTGAAAGTTTTTTTATTGGTAAATGAGCCTATTATCCAGAGGAGGAGTCCTCTCCTCATCATCCTAGGTGGAAGGAGGAGGTAGAAACTCATCATACATATCCCCAATAATGGGTACCCCAAATTCAGTCGAACAACCTAGAGGATAATTCCAAACTCCCCATGGAATAAATGAAATGTATTGGTATCTAGATTCCATATAGTCAGAAGATAAGAAATTAGGGCCCCAGTTCAATGAGCATAGGTCTAGGATAGCTATACAGCCTCATATAACCCCAAAGTCTACAATTCAACCTGAAATTATTCACATCTCTAATGAACCTATAAAGGCCATCCCTAATACAAAAAAATGAACCTCTAGAGTGAAGGTGTCACTTTGAAAACCATCCATTTTGTTCATTTTATGTGGCCCTCCATGAAATTATATGGTATAAATGGACCATTTCATCTGGATTTCATTGTGCACCCTCTAGAGATCGAGGGGAATAGTTCAATAAGGACCCAACAACATTATCCTTCTATATGAATCGTCCTTTTGAAGAAATAAGGGCCTTAGGAATGATGATATAAAATATAAAAGTAATAGATTTTTTATCCCAATATGGTTCCATAATTGTTATATCAAATAGTAGACCAAATCCATAAATGGGTAGCTTTTTTGAAATTGATTACTCCCTCTAACCCACAGTAAGAAAATTCACTAAGGATTGATGCAGTGGGGAAATATGTATCTTATCATCAACAAAGTTCTCCATATTTTTCTTCTTCTCATCAGTGGCTGAAAGGGGAGCAGTAAAAACACTAGTGTAAATAGCATCATCAACAACAGCTTGTGGAAGAGCCATATCCTTTTTGCACTAAAGACCATACAAAAAGTCAATCCAATAAAATCTTTGGGAAAAGGGAGAGAAATTTGAAAAGAACTAAAATAAGTCCTCACAAAAAAACATCCCACATACTGAACCCCAAATATGGTTTTCATAAGGCATTCCCTGTGAACTAATAGTTCACGTAACGTCCCACGAAGCACTAGCCCACAAAGCACTAGATAGAGAACTAAATAGTTCGCAGATTGGGAGAACCACTCACTGATCCTTACTATGTGGTTGTACAAAGATCACAGTGAAAAGAATTAATGTTTAGTTTTAAAATCAAAAGTTTAGTTTGTAGATTTTAAAAAAATAGTATGTGGGTGAGGGTGATCGTGAAGAGTTTTCAGTTCGCGGAATGCAAAGCACAATTTGCGGATGAAGGATTTCACAACGTGTCTTTGGTACATGGAATAAAGGAGATCCAAGAGAATTTTGAGGAGTGATTTTCACTGAGAAGTCTAATAAATAAAAAATTACATAGGCCCTCTTATATATAGGCGTTCCCCCCTATGGATCCACCTTTCTACCAAAAACTAGTACAATTCAGGACCGCTTTATACATCAAAACAACCTCCTCTTCATCCCAATCAGAACCCATTCTAATTGGGGGAATTTGTAGGGTCCTGGAAAAATTTCAAAGGGAAATTAAATACTCCCATAACATTGGAAAAGGAAAGAAAATAGATTTAATGAAGGATTTAGAGAGAATTGTCAAAGAATCCAAAGTTGGAAAAGGAAAATAACCTGTCCACATACTAAATCCTGAAAATGGTATGCCGAAGGCACTGACCGCAGACCAATAGTTTGTAGAAACCCAAAACCAATAGTTTGCAACAACCCACAAGCTGCTGGGCTGCAGATCATTGGACAGATAACCAAGCAGTATATAGGACTAAGACAATGAAGCTGGCCATCATGAACCATATCGTTGGCAGAATCAAGGTGGAGAATTTTTTCCCCACGTACCGCTATCACAAATCACGTCATTGGCTGAATCAAGGCAGAGAATTTAATCCCCACATACCTCCACCATGAACTATGTCATTAGTGAAATGGTGGTAGAGAAAATCACCCCAACACACCGCCTCTGTGAACTCAAAAGTTCATAGATGAGGAAAAAACAATAGCTACCCATGAACAAGATGAAGTCATTCATGTGATTGAGGTGGTGACTTTCATCATCACGAACCACAACCCCATGAGCCTCTATTGACCAAGTCTTTCAAAAGATAGGTGATATCCCCATGGTATTCCATAAAAGGTGCCAAGAGATCCATAAATATAGCTTCCCCAACACTCTATAAAAGTTCCCTGAGGGGAGAAAAAAAGAGGGCTGAACTTCCAAGGATTGGACAAACTTGTGAGACAAATTTCTGAAGAGATTGGTCAATGAGTCAAAAAAATCTTATGATGAATTCCTATAGGTATAAAACCACCGTATAGTATAAAAATATGAAAATAAAATATTGATTGGTAGACCTTGAACCTAATGTGTGAACTGCGAACCATATCCTAGTGGCTGATGAACTTCCCACGAACCAAAGGATCAATGCCCCTTCTTCACTCTGGCATCCCACACAACATAAGGATACATGGATGGAACCATATGACGTGTAGAACCCCACTATTCTAATAGAACTCTGAACCACATAACATCATGTTTTGTGGCTGGAAACTAGTCCCGTGTAGCAAAACACTACACGAACTACATACAGGTCTGCATACCATCATGGCACGCAGACAGTTCCTCCACCTGTGTAGTAATACGCTACTTAGGGAGGCCCCCATCCTGTATGAGGAAACAATTCACGAAATGGGGTGCCCTCAGATGTTCCACTCTCTGACTTCGATCATCTCCTTCCATTTAAACTACCTTGTCCACACCACCACTACAAGCCAGTCAAACAGAATTAGGATAAAGCCTCTTCCAAAGCCATTGCACCTATATAGTAATACCACCAGGTTCATCAGTCTTCCCTTTTTGAGTTTACATACCCATGGTAAGAGGATTCATGTAGGTAATCCCCAAAATGGTGAGGACCCCTGTAATGTCCATAAGTTTACATTCCAATGGTAACCCGAGGTCTAACCTTGGGATACTAACATGAAACTCCCCATTCTAAGGATCAAGGGTAATCACTAGCTTTTCCATTCAATGAGGGACAATGAAAAGTCAAAGGTATCATTCCTACTTTTAATTTTGATGAGGATAAATACTTCCCTCCTTTCCCAGAACTCATTTCAGGGAACTCTTCCTAAGGTAAGTCCCTACCCTTTCCATGGGAGGTGGAACTCTTTCTCATATGAGGCTCAACTCAAGAAACGTTTTGATAGATAATCAGACATGGATATCCTGGATATCAAAATGAGAGAGAAAATTGGCACATTCAAAGCACCCCCTCTCCCTCCCTTTGGGATCTAGTGCCATCTATCAATAGATAATGGGGGACGTGCGATCTCCAGATCCACTGCCTCCTCTTGTTTCTCATACTGAGCATTACCCTCATGGGATTAGTGGTTGGCACTGATCACGATTTCCACATAACCCCAAACATGGCCTCCTCTATAGTATAATCCCCAACTTAAAATTAAGTATGAGAACTATGATTCCTGCCCTAAACAGGATACATAGGACACATATCCAAAGTCCTGAGATCAAAGGGGATCATTTTCAAAGGTTATCTATAATCATACCCCCACAAATTGGGCCTAATCTATGATATAATCCCCAACTTAAACTAAACTATGAGGGATTTGATTCCAAACTAATTGGGATACGTTGGAAGCCTTCTTGAGGTCCAAACCCAACACCCAAATCATCCTAGTGTTCTTCAAGCCATATCCCCAGTAGATCTATATCCACCCAGAAGACCATTACTCTTATGAGAATCCTAGGTAACTTCAGCGTAAGTCCCAAAAAAAAATCTTGACTAGGAATCTTTTTCCTAGACATCCTAGCTGTATGACATTAAATTGCATGGATAGGTCCTCATCGCACGACCTTAAAAGGTGATGTGTCCAGTTAAGTGGCGCTGAACTATGTGGGTTCTGATTCCTATAATGAGGATACATAGGAATCCCATGTTATGGGTTTAATCTCGACAGTGAAACAACTTCCATCCCATAGATGATGAAAAACTCCATAGTGCCTCATCACATGGCTTAAACTAGCGCTGTCTCTCCAATTCTTGATCCATGTGTATTCATGATCTATTTTACAACCCAGGGGTAATCCGTGGACACATGATTGAGAAATAACCAAGGATTCATGAACATATAAACATTTCTTAAATCTATAAGAGAGTCCCAGAATATGTAACACCCCAATATTTAAGGATACATTTCTCTGTGAATAATAAAATAGCTTGCGTTATACGCAATTTCAAGTTCTAGCACATCACGACTAATCAAACCAGCCATTTAAAAAGAAGTTATAAATATTAATACCCACTTTTTGAAATTTTATAAATTTTATTTATCAAAATTGAATTCATTTTTGGATTTGGAATATCAAAATTAGCTTAGGGTAAATTTTTGGTATTTTTCAGAAAACTTTCAATTTTTGATGAATAGTGAAAAACACTGCCTTATTGTTTAAAACTAACTTTTTATTTAAATAATTTTTAATTTAAATTTATTTTAAAGTAAAAATAGATACATAATACCTATATTAGTACAATTTAATTCATTGGAGTCATTTTATAATAAGATTAGATATATAAAATTTTATTGAACTTTTTACCGTCTTTTACCCACCTTCTAGGAACATTTGAAAATTTGAATAAAACGTAATTTTACCGCTTCTATGAATTGAATTTAAAAAATACAGGAGGCACATTTGACATCAATAAGTAAAATTCAGTTCAATAGGATAAAAATAATTTTTGGTGAATAATAACTTTTGAATTTTATTTACCATAATTAAAATTAAATAGGGTAATTAAATGTAAAAATGATATTATAATTACCCTAAAATATGTCCTAATTATATTGGATAAATGTTTTTTTACCAAAATCAACCTTAGGAAAAAAATATAATCCTTTTTGATCCACTTGGATTAGATTATGACATTTATTATATTTTATTTAAAAAAGAGTTAAAAGTGTTAAATTCAAATTTTAATAACTAAAACATTTTTAATATAGGGTTATAAATAAGATAAATTAGACTATAAATATTAATTAGAAAGATAAAAATATTTAATATTTCATAGTATTTTATTTATAATTTTTAGAAATTAAATAATTAAATTTATTGATGACACAATGATGATGTAGTAATTACATTATTAATGAAGTATTAAAATAATTGATATTATAAATATTAAAATAAATGTAAATTTAAACTTTTGATTCCATACACGAATTTTATAGGTGAATATGAAATGTTAGGGTTAATTAAATGTATTTTTTTCAAATAAATCAGATTGTTATGACTTTCACAAAAACAAAATATTAAATAGTGTCAAAATTCCCATAAATGAGTTTTTAAAACAAATAATATTTTATTATATTATATAATAGTACTAAAAAACTAAGGTTTAGAAAAATTACTTAAAAATAATGTTAGATATGTCATTAATGAACGAATTTAGGTTCTCTTGGCATTTTATAGTAAGTTTATTAACCATATAGTGTAAGAATAAAAGAAGACATGGTAAGAGTTAATCTATTTAACAAAGGGTTAAATGTAAAAGGTAAGGCTAATATGGTGACCTAAACTTGTCTAAAACCTAATTTTTGAGATTATTTTGACCCATACATACCTTATACTCAAAATAAATCCATTTTGATCTATTAGAAACCGAAAATGATTTTATAATAAAATAATATTTCAAGCTTCTCCTAAAGTGACCCTCACCTCTCTTATAAAAGGGTACTTCCCCTTCTCTCAAATTTACACCTCAAAATCCATTTGGATCAGCCAAAACCTGCTCAAATATCCTCTCAAATACCATCAAATCAACCTATATTCCTTACATTGATCATAAATCCAACATATGGATCCTTTTTATTCAAATCAAAAGGAAACACCTGAAGAAGAGGTAATTATTTCATCATCTCTTTCAACGTTCTTTTCTTCTTCCACTCCTATTTATTTGTTGTTTCCATAAAAAAATAAGTACCTTATAAATAATGTGATGTTATTATAAATATGGTAAAACCATATTCATTATTATATCCATCCTATGAATGACAAATTCACCATAACTGCGTATGTACGGCTTACCGTCTCTACGTCATGGTGTAGTTTGTTATTCAAAACTTCATTATTTGGATGGGTATAATAATGAGTATAATTTATGTAATTAATAAATATAACATTTTAATGATTATTTATATATAATATACCATCCAATTACATACTATTTCACTATAATTATATTGTCGCTCGTACGCACGACTTACCGTCTCCACGATGCGATGAGATTTCATTCCCCATCATAACCATTCAAGAATAATTTTCATTTTATGATTAAAAATAATGTTTAAAGAACTTAATGTCATTATATATATGAATAAAATACATCCTATCCATAAAAAATAATAATTACATAACAAAACATATAAATTAAAATGAATCAGTTAAGACCCGAAATAATGATACTACTAAAATATTATTAACAAAGAAATATTAGAGGATCATATTTGATATCATATTTATATATGTGGTTCTTGTATAATGTAATAAAAATTATTTAACCATTATAAATGAGGTTAAAGTACCCTAAAATAAGGAAAAGTACAGGGTAAGGGGTTTTCTTCTCACTTTTTATTCCCGTGAGATTCATGCTATATTGGCAACTATTTTCTTTTTTGTTATGTATATACTTCCCATAACTATATTATTTGGGTAATATACTTTAATTTATGTGTATTTACATCTTAATTTTATAATCCTTCTTTCATTGGGTGTATGTTTCGTATGTTACCAAATCTGTAAGGGAATTTCTAATTTCAATTTCCACTCATTAGGTTTTACGCATACTTCATCAATTATTTTACTCTAATATTATGTGTGAAATCACTATTTATTTATTTATATAGTAATTTACACTCCCCTTTGTGTGGATATACTATTGATACACATAATCACTCCATTTATAAATTCTCAAGTCATTGATATAAAATTGATAGGGGTAATCTTAACTCAATTTCCATTTATTGAGTTAAACATCCAAGTCATTGGTTTTGTTTTTACAAGAATATGTGTGAATGTACTCTAATTGATTTACACTGAATATCCAATAATATTGAGTGTATTTATATTTTTCACACATAATTATGTCATTGATTTATCCTTAATAAAAGGATATAGTCTTTATAAAGGATTTAGACTCAATTTACATTCCATTGAGACTTCTTTGTTGTTATGCGCCAATTCACTTTTATATGGTGTATATACTGTTCTTTAACATAGTATATAATGAATCCCTTTATTCTCATGATATTATTAAGTTTTTTATTAATTTTATTCATAAATTATTTTTATTCAAGAGTCTCTCATTTGGTAAGGTAATCTTTAACTAAAATATCATTTTAAATGTTTTAAAGATTTATTCTTCTAAATATTTCTCATTAATGTCCATGTTTTAAAAATTGTTTTAAGGATTTATTTATAAGTACATGAATTATTTGAAATTAAAATTCATTTCAAAAGTTTCAAAGTGGTATGGGACACTTTTATTCAAAAATCTATTTTAAAATACTTTGATAAATTGTGTGACTTTTAAATGTTTTCAAGAAAAATGGGATATTTCTCTCAAATAGTTTTACTGATTATTTTCATCTATGTCAATATCCTTAATTTTATTTTATTCTTGATTGATATTGGTTTATTATAATTAAATATTCAATATTGTATTTAATTAGTTATGTTTAACTGTGGATATTCTATTTTTATACCATTCATGGTTTGTGGTTAAAGTATTGACATTTCGTATGCTAGTTTTAATAAAAATGTTTAGATTATGTTTCCCCCTTTTCCTTTGAGGAATAGATTGGACGTAGTAAGTGATGGGTGGGGCCTACAATAGGCCCTCAATGAATTGGTAGGTCTCATGAGACAAACTAGTGTCTTGGCACAAGGACTTGATAATATTTTTATTTGTAGTATTGGCATGAGGCCTTGACTATGTGGTTATGACGTTTGAAATTATGAATTCAATCATTATAAAATTAGCTATTGATATTAAATGTGATTATTCAACTAGTATAATATCCATGTGAATAAGTAAATGGAATTATTTGATTTATCTTTTCCATATTATGCTGAAGTTTAAGTTTAAAAGGATAGTATTTTAGTCTTATACATTGCCTTAAATGTTTATGATTATTTATGATAGCTTCCACTATATTGTTTATCCTTACTAAGCATATGAGATCACCCCTTTCTTATGTTTTATTTTTCCTAGGATGCGAAGAAGTATATTATGATTAACCTGTAGGGATATGCTAAGGGATATGAGTGTGTTCAAAGGAGGCACAAAGTTTTTTTTATATCATAATGTAATGTAAAACTTATTTATGTATCTAGTACTTCCAAGGCTGCTAAACTGATCAGTATTTCAAGACTTGATCTCTTATGATCATGCCAATGTTATGTAATAATACACCAACTCTAAGTAACTAGGGTTGGGGAATTATAGTTGGTATCAGAGGATGTTTAGTACAAACCTTGAGAATTAGATGTAGAAAAAATATGATTAGAGAACATTACCCTAAGATAGAATTTGAGGATTAGTATAGAGGAACTTCCAAATTTTTGGGTAATATAGATATTTTGTGAGTTTTACAAGAAATACATCCCTATCTGGATACTACAAGTGGATGTGGTTCTGGAATAAATGTACCTAGGAGTGAAATATCTGACAAGGAGTTTCGGTCTTGACCCGGGGTATCCTGGTACATGACAATGGGCCTTACTGCTCATATTGTTTGACCCTGGCAGGGGATATGCTTAGAATAATTAACATTTTCTTTACAAACCGATTTGAAGGATTTTAATATAAGATGAGAATAAATAAACTTGGTTAATCCTAAGGTTTTTTATATTGAAAATAAGGTGTCAAGATATTCTCTAAATGATTTTATGACTATTGTTACTCACACTATGATTTCTAGTTTTAGTCAATGAATGGATCCCAAGGAATTCATAGTAACATTGAACATGATGTACAAGGTGAGAATAGTGGTGTAAATGAGCAATTAAATGGAATTTTGATAGTGGTAAAAGATATCATGTTCATTATGAATTAGTTTTCCAAAAATATGAACAAACAAATATACATTAACTAACTCCCAAACTCAACAAAGAAGAGAAAGGTGGAGAATGACAAGAGCTCCAGCAGTGAAGACCATGGAGAAAAGAAATATCAATTTCCATCATACAGGAAATGTGGAAGGAGACACATAGGAAAGTGTCTCAATAGAAGAAAGAAATGCTTTATGTGTGGGAAAAAAGGACATAAAGTAAAGAATTGTTGAGGAAAAATGAAGAGTACTATGAAAGAAAATAAAAATGATCCTAAGAATCCATTTACAATCATTTTACATAAATGTAGGGAACCTAGGAATTACCCAAGTCAATACCCTATTATATAGGATAACCACTATGTCAAGGAAGAACCTATATGGAAATAAATGGATGTAGAAATGTTTAAAAGTATTAATGCTCTTTGTTGATGAGATTAATTTGTATGAATTTTCTCTTGTATGTGTAACCCTACAGTTTGTTATGTGAAAATGTTATTTTAGGAAGAATTATATTTTTTTGTGGATATAGTTATAAAGAACCATTTGGGTTTATATGATCCTTGAGTTTGATATAATTACAAGTTAATACTTTTTGGATGAAAATGTGTATTATGAGATAAAATTTATGGTTAAAATATGTTATGGTTATTTTTGAGGAATTTATCTCATTTTTTGGAATGTTATAAAATTATATAATTTTTGAAAAAGGACAACACGTAGATCGTGTGACAACCCATCGCGTCGGACAAAGCTTTGGGAATCAAACCCACAACCAAAGTGTGACTGAGATTTATTACATACCATTGGACTACGTGGAGTCCCTTGTTAGTATGACTAATTATTTTTAGTTAAATGATTTTATAGATCAATAATATGTTGATTTTGGGAACTTATGATTTATCAAATGGATATCCTTATTATAGGAAAATGATTTGGTGATTAAGTGATAAATTTTATTTTGGAAGACGTTCGCTCTTTTGGGAACACTATATGCCTAAGGAAAATAGAATACTATGGGATTTAATTTGAGGAGTAATTGTGGATTTTTATTTTGGATGAATATATGTTTTTATTGTGGACTTATAGCGATTTAGGATATTTATGGAAATGATTAACCTATCATAGAGAATATGTGATTAGGTTAATTAATTTTAAGTATGTGACTCTAAGATTCATCCGTGTTATTTGGAGATAAATGTTATGATTTATCATGGAAGACAATGTGCTCAAATCCTTATGAACTTTTGGTTTCAAACTTATTTTAGATTATTTTAAAGAATTTTAAGGACAATTGATTATTGAATGGTATTTATTGAACTTTGGGTATTTTTTGTTTAATTTTTGAAATTAAGAGTATTATTTCTTTCTATAAAGGATTATCCATTTTGGGGGTCATCTGATATTGTACTAACCATTTTGGTTCTGTTTAATCTCTAAAGAAAAGGGAAATATATAGTTCATCTTTTGTAGATTATGTGATTCTCTAGAAGTTGATTCTAGCACTTCAGGTGTGACCAAGTCATCTTGAATACTCATAATTTAGAGAAAAGATGAGTTAGTGGTATAAATTTATTAAAGGATGAAACTATACTCTAAAAGTAAGTATATATCCTCATGTTCGTAGTAAATATCATAAATAAATTTCTCAACATTATGAAAAGGAACTTAAAACAAAAACTTTGTCCGTTTACTCTTCCTACTGGGCAATCAAAGACCATTTAACCCATTATAATTTTATGGTTTTCTGGTAGTTAAATTTCTATTGATCATGTTTTCTATCACTCTCCATCAGAACATGATGATTTTTTTCTCTTCCATATCCATGTTTTCTTATATGGAACCCTAATATAGGTTATCTCGGGAGACCTTTGTACTTCTCATTCTTTTAAAGTGATAGTTTTTTATACTCTTTTTTTGATGTGGGATTTCAACAAAGATGTTTTGAAATGTCAAAACCATAGTTTTTGTTTCCGAGTTTAAATTTAGAGGATGAAATTATTTTAAGGTGGGGATAATGTAACACCCTAAGCTTTCACGGTATGCTTCTCTTTGAATAATACAATAGCTTGCATTATACGCGACTTCAAGTTCTAGCACATCATGACCAATCAAACTAGCCATTTAAAAAGAAGTTATGAATATTAATACCCAATTTTTTAAATTTTTTAAATTTTATTTTTCAAAATGGAATTAATATTTGGATTCAGAATATCAAAATTTTCTTAGGGTGAATTTTTGGTATTTTTCTAAAAACTTTCAATTTTTTATGAATAGTGAAAACACTGTGTTATTGTTTAAAACTGAATTTTTATTTCAATATTTTTTAATTTAAATTTATTTTAAAGTCAAAATAGATACATAATAACTATATTATTCCAGTTTAATTCATTGGAGTCATTTTATAATAAGATTAGATATATAAAATTTTATTGAACTTTTTACCGTGTTTTACCCACCTTCTAGGCACTTTTGCAAATTTTCATAAAACATAATTTTACTGCTTCTGTGAATTGAATTCCAAAAATACAAGAGACACGGTTTACATCAGTAAGTAAAATGTGGTTCAATAGGATGAAAATAATTGTTAGTGAATAGTAACTTTTGAATTTTTTTTACAACGGTTAAAAGTAAATAGGGTTGTTAAAGGTAAAAATAATATTATAATTACCCTAACACATGTACTAATTCTATTGGATAAGTGGTTTTCGATGAAAATAAACCTTAAGAAAAAAATATGATCCTTTTCGATCCACTTAGATTAGATTAGGACATTTACTATATTTTATTTAAAGAAGAGTTAAAAGTGTTAAATTCAAATTTTAATAACTAAAATATTTTTAATATAGGGTTATACATAAGATAAATTCGATTATAAATATCCATTAAAAATATAAAAATATTTCCTATATCATAGTATTTTATTTATAAATTTTATACATTAAATATTTAAATTAATTTATGACACAATGATGATACTGTAATTACATTATTAATGAAAGATCCAAGTCATTGGTTTTGTTTTGACAAGAAAATATGTGAATGTAATATGATTTATTTACACTAAATATCTAATCTTATTGAGTGTATTTATATTTTTCAAACATAATTTTTTCATTTATTTATCCTAAATCTAAGGATACAGTCTTTTTAAGGGATTTTGTCTCAATTTACATTCCATTGATACTTCTTTGTTGTTATGCGCCAATTCACATTTATATGGTTTATATAATGTCCTTTGACATAGTATATCATGAATCCCTTTATTCTCATGATATTATAAATTTTTGATTAATTTTATTCCTCGATTATTTTATTCAAGCGGCTCTCATTTGGTAAGGAACTCTTTAACTAAAATATCATTTTAAATGTTTTAAATATTTATTCTTCTAAATCTTTCTCATTAATGTCCATGTTTTAAAAATGGTTTTAAGGATTTATTTATATGGACATGAATGCTATGAAATTAAAATTCCTTTCAAAAGTTTCAAAGTGTTATGGGACATTTTGATTCAAAAATCTCTTTTAAACGACTTCTTTGATAAATAGTGCGGCTTTTAAATGTTTTCAAGAAAAAGGGAATATTTCTCTCAAATAGTTTTACTAATTATTTTCATCTATGTCAATATACTTCATTTTATTTTATTCTTTATTGAGATTTATTTATTATAATACAATCTTTTATATTGTATTGAATGAGTTATGTTTGACTATGGATGTGCTATTTTTATACCATTCATGGTTTGTGGTTAAAGTATTGACATTTTTTATGATATTTTTAATAAAAATGTTTATATTATGTTTCACCCCTTTCATATGAGGAATGAATTAGACTTAGTAAGTGACGGTCATGGCCCACTATAGCCCCTCGATGCATCAGTAGGTCTCATGAGACAAACTAGTGTCTTGGAACAAGGTCTCGACAATATTTTTATTTTTATTCTTAGAACGAGGCCTTGAATATGTGGTTATGATGTCCATAATTATGTATTCCATTATTATGAAATTAGATATTGATATTACATGTGATTATTCAACTAGTATAATATCCATGTGAATAAGTAAATGAAATTATTTGATTTATCTTTTCCATATTATTCCAAAGTTTAAGTTTAAAAGGATTGTATTTTAGTCTTATACATTTCCTTAAATGTTTATAATTATTTATTATAGCTTCCACTATATTTTTTATCCTTACTGAGCATATGAGATCACCCCTTTATTATGTTTTATTTTTCCCAAGATGCGAAGAAGTATATTATGATTGACCTGTAGGGATATGATAAGGGATATGAGTGTGGTCAAAGGAGACACAAAGTTGTTGTTTTTATTTCATAATGTAATGTAAAACTTATTTATGTATCTAGTAGTTCCAAGGCTACTAAGATGATCGGTATTTTGGGACTTTATCTCTTGTGATCATGACAATGTTATTTAATAATGCACAAACTCTGGGTAACTGGGGTCAGGGCATTACAGAATAGGAAATAATTCCCACCAAAAGGGTGTCATAAGCCTGACCTACCATCCTCTCGACCAATGGATTTTTTAAGTGTTGTTGGAAAAATAATCATCCAACGAGCACCTGGATTTGTAAAGAAGGTCCATAGATCAGGTATAAAACATATTTTTGGTGTTTCTTTCTCTATGAAGAAACCTGTTGGAGACCATTTAAGGACATTGTACCTGATGTGGGTCAATTACTAAAAACACTGAACCCCCATACAATCCCCCGCCGCGACCACTCAATAGTGGAACCTCCTTTATAACACAAGAAGGATATAATAATCAATCTTGGTATGAGAATCACACGAACTAAAAAGGTCCATGATGCACCTTGGGCCAAAATGGTGACCTATCACTTTCAAAATCACTCCCATCAATCCAAAATCCACCTGAATTGGAACTTAAACAACTACATCATGATTTAAAATATTCATATCTTGAGAATAGAAACAAGCTTCTTATCATCATTGCTATTTCACTCCCTTTAGAGAATGAATTGAGACTTCTTTAACTTTTGAGGGATTAAAAATAATCTTTGATATGGAAACATGCTGACATTCTTGGCATTGTCCCATCAATTCTCAAACATCATATATTGTTAAATTATGAGGATAAACCAGTTAGGCAGGCATAATTTCTACTGAAACCAAACCTCCTAGATGTTTTCAAAAAGGAGGTAACCAAATTATTGGATACTAGAATCATTTACCCCATCTCTGATAGACAATGGGCCTATCTAGTGCAAGTTGTTCCTAAAAAGGTCTTACTATAATTAAAAATGAAAATAATGAATTTTTTCCAACCTAAGTGTAAAATAGTTTGTGTGTTTTCATAGACAATCTCTTACTAAACCAACACACTATAAAGGACCATTTCCCATTTCCATTCATTGAACAAATGCCAGAGAGGCTAGCAGGGAAGTCCCATTACTATTTTCTTTATGGGTATTCTGGAAACTTTTAGATTGATATTTCCCCCAAGGGTAAAGAAAAGAAAACCTTTAATTTCCTCTTTGGCACATTTTCATATAGAAGTATGCCATTTGTTCCGTGCAATGATCTGGGTACTTTCCAGTGATGCATGGTTAGTATTTTTTCAGATTACCTAGAGAATTTCATGGAAGTATTCATGGATGATTTCACTGTGTATGAATCCTATTTTGATGAATTTTTGAGCAGTCTTGGTTCTATCGTACATCATTGTTTTAAAAATATTATTATATTAAATTATGAAAAATGTTATTTCATGGTGCGATGAGTTATAATATTGGGACATGTCATTTATAGGGATGGTATCCAAGTAGATAAATCAAAAGTGGATGTCATTTATTCCCTACCATTACCCAAAAATGTGTGGGATGTGTGGTAATTCCTAAGTCATACTGGATTTTATCATAGTTTCATTCATGAATTTAGTCTGATTTCACTTCCCCTATCCAAATTACTCTAAAAGGAAAAAGAGTTTGTTTTTGATAAAGAATGATAAGAAGCTTTTAATAAGTTAAAATGGAGTCTCACATCACCCCTTGTAATCCAATAACCTTAGTGGGATTTAACATTTGAGATCATGTGTGATGGATATAACTATGTAGTCGGGGAAGTCTTATAATAAAGGGTCAACTGAGCTCCACATATCATAGCCTATGCATCACGTACATTGGACCCTTCCCAATAAAACTACACCAAAACTGAAAAATTATTCTTTTCTATTGTGTTTTCCTTGTATAAATTCCGATCATACCTTTTAGGATCCAAAGTCATTGTGTTTTCAGTCCATTAAGACCTCTAGTATCTCATCAAGAAACAGGACGAAAAACCACATGTCATTTGTTGGATTCTCCTCCTTCAGGAATTTAACCTAGAAATTAGGGATAAAAAAGGAGCAGATAATGTGGTGGCTGACCATATCAGTAGGATTCTTCCATCCTCAAACATTGACTCATCCCCCTGTATTCCCATAAATTAAAATTTTCCTGATAATAAATTATACTGATTGCAAGATGTTATCCCTTGGTATGCTGAAATTGTAAATTATTTGGTAGTATCTTTCATTATTACTAATTTCAACAAAAACCAAGCTGACCATCTAAAACATGATTCCAGTTGGTATATTTAGGATGACCCCTACCTTTAGTTCACATGCAGTGATCAATCCATTAGGTGTTGTGTTTCCAATAGCGATTTTCAGAATGTCCTTAGTTTCTTCCACACTCTTTCTTGTGGGGGCCACTTTAGTCCCCAATAGACTGCTTGTAGGGTCCTCGATTCTAGTCTCTTTTGGCCAAAATTGTTTCAATATTACCATGAGTTTTGTAAATATTGTCCTCACTATCAAATAATGGGGAATCTCATTAAAATAAATGATATTTGAAAACAAAAATTTCTCTTTCATGAAATTTTTGATGTTTGGGGTATTGAATTTATGTGAATATTATTTAATTCATTTGGGAACATGTACATTCTTATGGAAGTTGATTACATATCAAAATGGGTATAGGCACAATCCACGAGGATAGATGATTCCAAGATTTTGTGGAATTTTTCAGAACCCAAATTTTATATAGGTTTGGATTACCTAGGTTCATCATCAGTGAAAATGGTTCTCATTTCTGTAACCACACAATGAAATCAATTTTGAATTGGTATAGTGTTGTAAATCAAGTGTCTGATTCATATCACCTAAAGACCAATGGTGAAGCTGAGGTGTCAAATACAGAGGTAGAAAAAATTCTAAAAAAATGGCTCAACCCAATAGAAAATATTGGAGTCTTATACTTGATGATTCATTATGGTCTTATCATACCGCCTTTAAAACTCACATTAGAATGTCACCTTATTGACTTGTTTTTGGAAAGACTTGTCACCTCCATGTTGAGATAGAGCACTGAAACTAATAGGCCATTAAAAAATGAAATTATTATCTTTCTGGTGTAGGTACACAAAGAAAGCTATAGATTTAGAAGTTGGAGGAAATTCATATAGATTCATATGATAAATCCTGGATTTATAAGGCAAAAACCAAGGCTTCCCATTACTATCTTATCCTTCTTCATCAATTCCACATTGGGAATAAGGTCCTACTTTATAATGCAAGGATGGAGTTACATACATGTAATCTTTTTTCCTACTATTTTTGACCATACAATGTTACTAATGTTTATCCATTTGGTGTTGTTTAGGTTCAAAATTAAGAAATAAAAAAAACCTTCACTGTTAATGGGAAGTGGATAAAAAACATTCATGAAGCCATTCCAGAGTCCCTAATAGAGGACTTCCATGTTCAAGAAGAAATATATGAATGAAACCCACCAGGTTTTATCCTTCCATCCCACATTCTTTTTTATTATAATGATTTCACTATATACTCTAGGTGTGGGGGGATGGGTATATTCTTGAGTTAATTAGGATTTGTTTTCATATTTATTTCTTTTTTTTCTTTCTAAATGGTATTGTTACCTTTACCCATTTATTTTTCCCCTCACTTTTATTTTGGAATGTTAATTAATGATTCCCACTTAATCATGAAAAAATATGACCACTCAATCATGGAACATGATACCCTCTTAATCATAGAATTCATTTAAAATGCATGAGTATTTTTCCTATTTCATGTTGTTTTAATATTTAAAAAAAATTGTTTCAATGATAAAATGTGTGTTTTAGAATTAATTTAACATTGAGATGTGAATTTATTTAAAAAAATTTGTTTTTAGATGATATAAATGGTTGTATAATTTTGAAAACTTTGAGAACAATGGTACCCTTTGTGTGAGTAGTTTATAGGAAAATTGTGTCACTAAATTTCTCCACACATCTTTGCACCCAACCATGAAGTGTGATTTTTCTCACTCAATAGAAGGTAAATATAAGTTAGGTTAATATTTATCAGCTTTAAAAAATGATAATTCCAAACGTTTGTTCCTTATCTGATATTTTTCTTTACTATACTAGATTGACTTATGCATGCGTACCTGTTATCTGACTATTGTACTTCATCAAAAAAATAAAAAACTAACAAAATCAAAAAAAGGGATGTATCTTGGGAAGTAAAAACCCTTAATCAAACTTTGATCTTATTATAACTATTACAATTAAAGTTTTGAGTAGATCAAAAAAGGGTTGAGAGAAGAGTGTGATATTTGTTCCACATTTAACTTTTCAATAATAATAATAATAAATGAGGGGAGTGATGAAATGTGCAACATATGGGGTTATTAAATAGGTGTAGATAAAAGTGGTGTTCTATATTCTGTTGATATCTCAATATGTAGTTTTCAAAGGGGTAGAAATATTAAATTGAGATATTAAATAGGTGTGGATACATCTTTTTAATTTTCTCCCAATCTAGATAAGTCTTTATGAAGGTCAAAAACCATGGTCCAAGTGGTTTATCGAAACCCGAGGGCTCAAAACCACCTTCCAATTTTCCTATAAAATTATACCTTGGGAAACCCATTTATAAATTAGAAATATGAGAAAAGAGAATCCATTTTTGAGATAGAAAGGAGTCCTTTCATCATCCAATAAGTTCTGGAGTCCCTTATCCTTATAGGGCGATCTAGGATTAAGGAAAAGTTCCACCCGAGCCTCCTCCTCCCAACAGCTAGCTAAACAGTGGAAAATAATTTTGAGGGAGCTATACACACTTGGGATGGAGTTCTAACACTTATTATTTTACTTATTCTCTGTAAATTGTGTGTTAAATATTACACTTATGTTTTATCTTGACATTATTCTCCCATGAATTTATCTCTTTTGATATAATTAAGTGAAACAATTTCCATTTCAACACTGATTGGGTTGAGATTTCAAGTGGGAATCTTGGGTTTCTCCAATTGGGAAACACAATAATCATCTTTCTCTAACACATACATAAGATATTTTTATGCTTTGGTAGCCTTCACTCTATGCTTGAGGTACAAACCTTGAAAACAAGATTATTGTGTTGAGGGTTGGTACTTTGTGAAATGTTTTAAGAGGAAAGAAAGGAATCAATATCTTGACAACCACAAACCAAAGAATTCCATTAAACCAAGTGCACATTTCATAATAATTAACTATCCAAGATGTGTAGTGAAATTGAAATGACCTCATTATATCATAATTCTTAAAACACCATCTTTATTTATCAACTATTAAACTCTTTAATTAATTAGTTTTGTTTTTAAAACTATTTTCAAAACCACCACTATCTTTTGGTTATATTTATTAAAAATACACACTTTAAACTTCCAATAATCCTTAAGATATGACCTATGTTCTTCCCTAGACTATAAATCAAATTTATAAAAATAATCAATTTGATGTGTCATGACAATGCGATCATGTACCTTTTCAAGTATCTTCAATAGTCACTGAAAGAGTCTATTGGTCATGCTCTAATATTCTGATCACCTATAGATAATCAGTTTCCTCAATGTAACAAATTCTCTATCTATAATTATTTCTTCTACCAAAAAATTCCTAGCCTCACTTAATGTGTTAATGTGATTAACAAACATTATTAAATATTTTATGTTAGAATAATACATGAAAAATTCAATTATTTCATGTACATATAATGTATGGATATTTCATTGGTTATTAATATAAAAAACCTAAAACATATAATATTCATTTTTCTTGTTTTATGTGCCATTATTCACTGTTTTACTTCATGTTTCACACTACCTTTTAGTGAATAAGATTCAAGTATCTCAATGTTATCATAGCTCGCAGGCATGCATGTTTCTTCTCAAACTCTTGTTCACTTCCTACCATGTGCAATTTTTTCCTTCATGAAAATGTATCATGATAACCTATATATATATATATGTATTTTTTTAGTTCCTCATGTAAGTACACTATCCTTGAATTATTTCAAGATTAATATGTAAGCGTATGGATCTTTGAATAAGGGTGTTATATCACTATCCTTATCCTTCATGAAACACAATGTGGTAATAAACAATGTTTCATAGTATCTCAGTGCAGTCAGACAAGATATGGAGGTTATGTATATCACACTATTTTGAGTTACTTCACGGAATAAGTTCTGTGAAAAAAAAATTGAGTATTATTTTCACAATATGAATGCTTACAATATTTTCTTCTCATTCA
The DNA here is from genome assembly GCA_963277665.1 of Viscum album. Taxonomy (NCBI): domain Eukaryota; kingdom Viridiplantae; phylum Streptophyta; class Magnoliopsida; order Santalales; family Viscaceae; genus Viscum; species Viscum album. The sequence goes on from OY728146.1 coordinate 631,448,999, forward strand.
CATAAGAATATTATGGTAGGGTATCTCTCTTCACAAACCAAAAGGCTTCGTGGTGGCTTTATTTTATTTGGAAAACTAAGAGATCTCTCAATATTGAAACAATTCTCCTCAGCTTGATTATTCTTTATTTATAGGCGATCCTTTCTTCCTCACACCACCTTAGGTCCAAAAAATATTCTTCCTCAAAAATTTTCATTTTATGTCATTTCATGGTTTGATAAAAACATTATCAATGGTTTAGATAATATCAAATATACACTGAAAAGGATAGTGCCTTCTCTTATTTAAGTTCTCCTCAGGTGCATACAATGTTGATAATGTGATTCTCCTCATTTTTAGGTAAGAACTAATCCACACATAATGATGAATGTATAAACTTAAGTTGAATTTAATAATATCACATTCTTTTAATATATTCATGCATGCAAGATGAAGAGTTCATGCATGGAGTCATATCAATCTTGAATTCACCATCCCTTCAACATCACCATGGAAGATGGATGAAATTGTGATATCCAATTATTGAAGTTATATGGGGAAACAAAAACTTATCTAGGGGTTGATGATGATGATATTGTTTAGAAATACATGGCATGGGATATCAGGTGATTCATATCATCTCTATCAAACAACTAGTGTTCTATTCATATCTCATTAAATCTAGATAAATATTGCGGAGCATCAACATGTCCCACTTAGAACATATCCTCATTCAGGCACTACCATATATTATAACCATTTCCATAACTGCTTTAAGATAGTATCAAGGGATCAACAACCACAACACAAACACACTCGCCTCATGGGCCACACCAAACCATGCTAGCTAACTAACACCATGGATCGATCCCATGTGCTCTCACCAAGAAAAGTCCTATAAACCTAATGATAACCCACTTATACCATTTTCCATGAAGGATTCATGGAACTCCTCTCCTGCATAGTTGAGGTCTTTCTCTCACACATCTAGGATTGATGTTTTCCCTTATCTTTCTTGGTTGGCTAAATTTTTTCCAAACACATCCCAAAAATTGGCAATGTATTGTCAATATAAAATTCCAAGCCATATTGTTCTTCTTCTCAAATATTTCTTCAATAATCCTTCATGTAATAAAAAATCTTTCTGAAAAAAATATTTTTCATAGATTTTAATTATATCTTCATGTAATAAAATACATTTCATGATCTTCATCAAATCCTATTCTACAATATGTTGTATAAAATATGTCACCACAAATGACAAAATTCTCAGAAATGATGAACAATTCCAACAATGATCACATTTAACTTGGATATTTTTTAAGCATGACATCTAGTGACATTAAATGTATTAATAAAAATTATCCTAGAATCACCACTCCGTATTCAACTTTCCAACACATATTGATACATAATTGATAATAAATGAAACACTAGGCCCAAAAATCCCATGTTTTATATTTTATTATCAATATATAATCACATATTAAAATTCAGTATGTGTGCTCAATACTTTCACCCCATTCTGGGAAATCAAATATAGTAGAAAGTGAGGGTTTTCTTATCTCATATTTCTTCTCAAATATGTGTTCTTCTCCCTTTTAAGTTTCTTTCTTGAAAACTAATGAGAGAGGGATGATATTATATGGTTTTCTTTGAAAATATCATTTAGTTAATCAAATCTAAGTCTATGTGGGATAAACTAATGTAGAAAAAAATAGAGATATAACTAGATATGTCTAAGATATCAATAATATACCATGCATGTGAAATCGAGCTTTGAAATTATGAATTGTCATGAAAGGAGATGCAAGTAATCAGATTTATCAATAAAATGATAAATCCTGCACACACTTTAACAAAAATATCTGAATGTTTAGGTGTAAAATAAATAACACCCCATTGACTCATATTTTCGTCAACCAAGAAATCCCCCATAATTTATATGATTAATATAGTTAAGAATGAGGGATGAAAGTGTGATTCTCACAACTCATTATCCAATCTTATAAAACTATTTTAAGATCCCAAATTTAATGTGTGGTGAAGATTTAATAGCTCCATCTCATAAATACCCCCCATAAAGGGATTCTTCTATCTCCTTAAATTATCTTCATATTAGTAAAAAATAATATATATATGTTTTGTAATAAGGAGGGACCTTCTTGTTATTTAAAATTATCATTTAGGAAAAGAATGATATCTCAAAATGGGCCTTTTTTATACCAATCAATGTTTTTGTAGTCACTTGCTTTATTTTTTCTTCAGTAAGTGTTCCAGTTTCCTCAAATTTCATATCCAATTTTAGTTGATTTGAAAAAAATAGGCATTATTTTATAACATTTTCCATCTTCTCCGAATCATCAAAATAGTTCTACTTTATTTTCTATTGAAGAATATTCCCTTTATCAGTTTAGTAATATCTGATGGAAGACTTGTCATGAATTTCTCAATCATATGGCCCTTCTACTTCATCCAACCCATTATTCTTTTAAGAATTCATATATGTTCTGTCTTGGTAGCTTGGATGAATTTCTGGTCACAACATTAATTCTCTGATAAAATTTCCTAATATATTTACCAAAAATCCCCCTTGATTCATGCTTGTTTCCTATAAATGAAATGTTATACCTAAAATATTAGGATTTTTTCCCATAATATTTATATTAGAAGAAAAAACACATGAACTCAAATATTTTACCTTGATATACATTTTGTATAGATACTTGTTGTTGATGTAGTTCTTCAAACTAAAACTTATTTTTCTTAGAGGGGTAGTGATCTTCTTGAAATATTTCTCTTTTATTTTAATGTACGAAATGATCTCTCATTTTTATTCTCTATGACAAATTTTTTAAAAATGTTCTTGTTTTTTTCATCTAAATACTGACTTTCCACCATTCATTTTCTATGGATTTCCCTTATTCGGTGTTGGTATTCTCTTTTATTCATATTTACTTCCCATAAATATAGGACTTCTGTTATCCTCATGATTTATTTCTTATGCCAACATCTTAGTGACTTGTGTCGAAATTTATAGTAACACCATCAATAGCTTACGATACTTCTTCTCTACTTTTATGGTATGTTCTATTTAGATTTCTCAAATTTTGAACCTTTCTACTTTTGAGAGGAAACACCACTATTTGGGAAACATCTTGAAGAACATATATTCATGATTCTTTTCACATACACCCTTTATGTAGTGGATTTATCATTATTCTTCAACATCTATGTTTTCCCATAGTTTGGTTTAAAACCATTACATGAAACTGAAATAACATTAGTACATAAGATAGTTTCTAGATTATGGGATACCTCCTTCTTGGAATATGTTTCCATTTTATTCGAGAATGATATCATTCCTTTATTGGGATCATGATCCTTAATGAAAAAAGAAGTCGAAACATATATTTTTATAATAGTATGGAAAGTTTCAGTTTTTTTGTGGATTCATGAATTTTCAATTTCAACTCTAGCTCTAAACACTTCATGTTGAAGGAATTCTTCTCATCTTCAACTATTCTCAGCTTGTCTTCCCAATATTCCTTCAACTTCATTAATTGATATTCATGAATTTTATTTGATTATTGTAAATAATTTTCAAGATACTTTATATGTTTTTCTTTACCCTTTATTTGAGTGGCTTTGACAGCCATTAAAACATTGTACAATTTTTAAAGTATATAGAAAGTATCCACAAACACTATCTCAGAAAAAAAATTCTCACAAGCACACCATTGAAGTTCTTTTTGGGTATCAATAATGGATATCTTCCTTTCTTCTACCTGGTCTGTGAGAGTGATGCACTTTCAAAAATTCTTGCTTAGTGTATCCTCTAGTTCTTCAAATTCTTCTTTTAACTATGTTTTATTAGTGAGAAGACCCTTTAAACCTCTAACAATACATTTTAAAACTTCTTTGGAAACTTTATTTAGTGGTTCTTTGAATATAAAATGAAGATCACTAAGTGATGTATTATTATTATAGATTGAGAAGGCTTTATCAGAAGAATAATAATCAAGTGAATTATTTCATGTTATACTATTCAGATTACTGTTATTTGGAGGTGTCTCTCCATTCATAGTAAGATTATTCTTCATCTTCCTTATCGGTATTTTCTTCCTAGTCTTCTGAGTCTTGGAAAAAATATTCATATCATCATCCTTATAAGTAGATTCATTTTTCTCCATATAATATAGCTCACTCATTTATTGAAATTTTCAATTCTTAAAGACTTTCTTGGTTATTTATAGGGAACCCTTTCTGATACAAATTACAGAGCCCCAAGCAAGATTAGGTGCTACTAAGAGGGGGGGGGGGGTAAATCAGTGATACACTTATTTTATGAATTATTTCACATTTAAATTCAAACTATTGAACTTGTTATGGTTATTGATCTAATCTATGATATCTCTTAATCTCAACTTGTATAAAGTAGTAATAATAGTGAGAGTAGCACACAATATTTATAAGGTTTTGTATAAATACCCACCTTTACATTTTACATAAAATTTTGGAGGTTAACCGATAAGTAAAAACCCACAAAGAAATTATTAAGGACTTCAGTCCATCAAGGGATGAAAAATGGATATCAAATTCACATAATCGACAGTTTATAGGATGGTTTCAGGACCATGTATTTAAGGATTCAGATGAAAATCCAAACTCAATTTCAGAATGACTTCGATAACTAGCTGGAGGACCAAGTGTGTATATATTATATTATAATATTTATATAATTAATGGTTATACATTCTATACTAATGAACATGATGAAGACAGTACCATAAAGAATAGTGAATTTACAATTTTGGATGAAGCGATGCATGTTTCCAGAGCTAAGGACAAAAATCCAATTTATGAAAATATGTCATACTTTGGCATCATCAAAAAAATATGGGAGTTGGATTATAAAAAATTCCAATTGCCAATTTTTCAATTAAAGTGGGTTGATAATAGGAGTTATATTAAAATATATGAGTTGGTATTTGTGAAAGTTGATTTCAGTAAGGAAGGGTACAAAGGAGAACCATTTATAATGGCATCATAGGTAACACAAGTATTTTATGTTCCAGATCCTGCAAACTGAAACTGGTAAATTTTTCTGTTATCAACCAAAACCATTTATGGTTTAGATAAAAATTAAAATGAGGACTACCCTTTAATTGGGATTTCATAATCATTTTATAGTGGTACCAATGTAGATGACATTTTTTATTTTAGAGGATACCATAATGAAGGGATTTGGATAGTCGATAGAGAGGTCAAATCCCTTAAAACTTTTAAAAAATAGAGTTCAATAATCATGTTATATATTTTTTGTAATATACATCATGTTACCATATGTTATTATCTATTCTCTATTGATTTTATATAATCTAAATTAAATGTTAAAACACTTCTGTAGATAATGACTTATGCATGTGATAATGCTCCCAATTCCGAGGCACAACATGTGTCTCAACCTACTGTTGCTTGTAGTGTAGAGGAACAAAAAGTCTCTGAACCTACTATTTATCGTAGTTCAGAGGAACTATAGGTCTCTCAACCTACTATTTCTCACAGTTAATAGGACCAATAGGTCTCAACCTACTGCTGCTACTCCCAGTGTAGAGGTACAACCACCATTTGCACATGCTGATGCTAGCACTCTGAAGGAATATATCGAAGATGTTGAAACCGAGGAAATTATAGGAAATGAAATACTTGAGGCACAAAAAAATAGGAGTTTTGTAGTTTGACAATGTTAGTAAAAATATTTAAGGAAAAAAGTGAAAGGCATCAAATACGAGGTTCGATAGAATAAGCAGGGCTAACATGTTAACCCCAACAAGGCCATGTTCAGTAGTTACATTTGACTCGTCACTTAGAAACACATGCCTATTGATGTATTGTCATGGAAGCATGTTATCAATGGGATTAAGACACTATTGTGGGGAGATTTACAATAACATTATGATATAATTTATTTAATTTACTAAAAAATATAATAATAAAACATTGACTTACTCTTCATCATCCCTAGTAGAGTTCATTTATAGTTGACGACTCACACAAGGACTATGTATTAAGGGTTGTTGGACAGATTCAAAAAATATTTATTACAATTTTAAAGAGTTATTATCTTAAATATACTGAAGGGAAAATAAACCCACACGCACCTTCTATTTATGCACACATAATAACCTAAGGAGCGTGGGTTGCATTTACTAGCCACCGTGCATAGCAGTCTTTTCAAGTACATTGTGTTTGGTAATACATTGTTTGATGATACATGTATTAATCAATTTTATTGAATGTTTTTGATTTATGAAACAAAAACTGAGTTCTAAAAATAAGGAATGATAAAAAAACTAGCATACCCCTACCGTAAATCAAGGATGGGGTATGCTTCACTTGAAAAAAATTGGTACGTATTTTAAATCTATCGTAATACTTTTATGTGACATAAAAAAACACCATAAATATTTACCTCTATTTATATGTATATTAATGAATCCAAATACATAGTCACTACCATCCCACGCCATGTGCTATGGAAGGAGGCATGTGTAAATAAAGATGGTATACTAATAGATGAAAACACACAAAAAATGTGGGAGACATGTGTAAGTATGAAATAATAAATATTTGTTTTAATTTAAATCAATATTACATAATAATGATTACTTATTTTCATATATTTTCTATCTAAAATAGTCATAGGAATCAACAACATCCAAACAGGATCTAAACATACTTTCGGTGGCCTTGAAGCATCCAAAAAAGTATGGCTACATTAGAGGTGCAGTTTTTGGGGTGACACCCCAAACATTTTTTTGAAAAAAAACAAGAGGAGGATCAAATTGAAGAAATTAAAATGATGAGAGAAATATTATATATCCTTTAAGAATAAATGTAATTGAAGAGAGAGATCATAACAGATTTTATGGAGGGGGGGAGAGAAGAAGAAACTCAAGAACAACCAACACATGAAGATCTTACCCCAACCCCACCAGCTTTGAGGTGAGCCATTCCCCTAAAAAACTTGTATTTTTTGAGGTAATCAATGTTATAATAATTTCTTCTCTGAATTGTGAATCAGATAGACACTGATTCCTTTCCTGTACTGATAATATACAGGGTGAAAATGACTGTGATTTATATCTATCAACACCCACCCATTACCTTGTAGCGAGGGATACAATGTTCAATATCCAGAACTCCATGCTACAAAACAAACCACTTCGAACAAGCCATTTCCTAGTTTTGATTAATTTTACCCAAGATCTGAGCGTCGAGATACCTATTCCAATTGATGATGAAGATATTAATAAGGTCGAACAATCTCTTGGAACATTCATCACATAGCTATCATAGCTTGTAAAAAAACATGTTGACAAGGAGGTATTCATTTACAATTTATTTTTAAATATAAACCTTTATCATTGAATGAAAAAAGGTCTAAATTAATGAATGTTATTATAGAAAGACACATAGAAGGGGGTGAAAAGAAAGAACGACTCAAAATCATCTCAAGGATCAACCAACCGATTGAAACGATCTACTTCAAGCACCTTAAACCCACCTGTTCTATATCTACATTCATTATCTGTATAGGCTCATGTAAATACAAATTTGAAAGAGGGTTGTACTCACTCAATTGTTTTTGATGAAAATATGTATAGAGGGTAAGATCCATATTTCATTAGTGTTGAGAATTTAAGTGAAATCTTGTAGTATTATTGGCTAGGTGAATCAGTTTTAAATGTACGAATGAGGTATGTTTTCATGATTTGATTTTCCAAAAGATGACATACTATGATAATTCTCACTAAATACATTTCACATTTTTCATAGGCATATATATGAAAAACAATTGAAGGTATTTCTCCATGAATAAAAATTTGGACTTGTTAGTCCTCACGTCACCTATACAGAACAAACAAAAATACAATCCAATAAAGAGGGTGAAATAGTGGAAGACCTGCTCAAATTGTTTAACAACAAAATTACAGATGATAGAATTTTCTTAATAACAATGATGCTAGGGTGAAACTATACAATTTAATTATATAAAATATATTTTAATTTATTTCATTAATTATTATTTTTTATGTTCTTAGGAACTATTGGATGCTTATTGCGGTCAATTTGGACACTCCAAATGTCACGACCTGTCCCAGTGGGGCCCGAGCCGCAACTCCCCAAGCCCGCCTCCAATAGGCCAGGGGCTGGTGACTAGAACCGAGTAGGCATGTTACTAACATGGGAGGCATTGACTATAAACTTATACACATTCACATACATCTCCAAGCCCACAAAGTTGAAAAGTAAAAACTACTAAAATGGAAATGCATGCAAACACTAAAAATCCCAACCAACAGAGTACGACAGGAAAGTAAAGTACAGAAAGTGTAAAACCCTTGGCCAAAAGTATAAGCCCACAAAAATTGAGTCTGAAACAAAGTCCAAACTTTAAATAAAGGTAATGGGACTGAAATCTATAGCCGTAGGAACACACCTTAGCCTGTCTGAGCTCACTGAACACCGTCTGGTCTTGGTTCGCCTAGAATCCTGTCAAAGGCTCGCTCGTCTGCACAAGACACAACACGTGCGGGCAAAGCCCGTGCAGGGGTGAGTATAACAATACCTAGTAGGACACCCTGAAACCACAAAGGAATGAAACAAAGGAAAATACTATAAATTAAAGATACAGTCAGCTCTACACAGTATATGTCTACAGAACATATACAAGAATATCCAGATATACTCATACACGATCGACTATCACGACACCACCACTAGGATCCAGCTCAAAGATTCCACTAAGCACGTAACAAGGATAACACACTCCTAGGTTTGAAGAGAGATATACTAAGTACTCGTTCCAAGAGAACACACTCCATAAGTACTTGAAATTATGATGCTCAGATGAGGATCACATCCAATAGGCATGGGGTGATTCCAACAACTCAGTCTAAACTAATCTGCTAAGCAGAGGATCGACGCCCAACTAAAGTTGGTCACATCAATACCAAGAACTCTACCTATGCTTCCAAGAATGAATAGAGGATCCGGCTCCAAGTCTCACAGAGGGGATTCCAACAACTCTATTCAGGAATTCCTGCTGAAGGGATCATACTCCAACATATAGGAAATGATACCGAAAACCTTCAGGAGAAGACCAAGGGGATGAACCCTAAATAAAATAGTCCAAGTCACAGAAGACAACTGACTCAATCCATGTAAAACTAGTTACACGACATGTAGTATGGTTACACACCATGTTACTTGACTCCAGGTACTGCCTGTGTAAATGGCCCGTGTCATCCGTCCAAGTTGTGTAAAACTCAACTACACGATGTGTAGAAGGATCACACGTTGTGTTCTTTGACTCCGGGTACTGCCCGTGTAAACGAATCGTGTCTTTAGGAATTTCCTATAAAAAGTCACTACACGACATGTACTTGGATTACACGCTGTGTCTGAATACCTGGACTCGCTCCGTGTATGCTGGCCATGTGCCCGTACACAGTCTCTGTCCGTGTTGCCATGCCTGTGTACCAGTACACGGGGTGTCCCGCGTATCTGGACGTGTCTGGCTGGGAAAGGATATACATGCTGTGTCCTTGGTCATGTACCCAACCCATGTCCGTGTACTCCCGGAGTACACTCCAGGTGATCCCCAACGAACACATGCTGTGTAGCCCATACTACACGCCGTGTAGTCGAGATTTTTCCAGAACGCCGTCTTTTTCCTCCGCACCTTGGTCGATTTTCTAGTTTCTGATTCTGCTGTCCGTTTGCCACAAAACTCAAGACGTTGGGTCACCTCGTCATCGTGATGCTGAATCCATGGGTTTTGGGCCTTCGATCGACTCTAAAATCTGATTCCGGCCACCTGTATGGAAATCGTTTGAATAACGATATCTTCCGATCCACTTTGATCCATCCACCAAAACCGTCATCACACCTCAGAAAGATCACTGCAGTGTCGATTCTTCAATTTGGGATCGTTGCATCGTAGAACGGACGCGCAACGATCCATTATTCATCGTCCCATGAAGAACGCAAGAAAGAAAAAGGGAAGAAAATCCAATGGACAATTTTGAGGAACAAACCTCCATTTTCATTCGTCACAACGTTGATCCGCTCCTGTTAATAGGCTTAAAAGGAGAATAAATCAACAATAATAAATCAACATGGATCAATTTCCCAAACATCCCCGCAAAAGACCATCCCGTAAATACGATTGATCTGCATGCTAATTTGTTCATGGATTAGTCCATGTTCGTTGTAGGAATCAATAATGGGAAAGAAATCACAAAGAGACCAAACGCCCTACCTGGATCCACGGTGCTCGTTGGCGAAGATCCGGTCACCGCGTCGTCGTCGCTGGAAAAATCCATCAAGAATATCGTCGCCGCGTTGGGGGTTTTCTCCAGAGCTTTCCTAGAGCCTCCAGGGGTTTCGGGGTTATGAGGTCTATAACCCCGGACCCCTGCACAAGCCTTTATTTAAAAGGATAAATGATATTCGCTGCAACTAAATTTAATAAAATATTTTAATTAAATATTTTATTACGTTTGCGTCCAAAAACTGTATTTCACCATCGACCTGTGCCAGCCGATGTTAGGTCTCTCCTAGGGTAAAACTTCTGTTCTGGACGCAACGGTGCCCTCAGATTTATGATTCAAGCACCCGTTTAGGAGTTATTCCACTTTTTCAGGAAAACAACACGCGCGTGTCATTTAATTACTTAATTAAATTAAAACATTTGTTCCGGGCTCACTGGGCCTCAAAACTGCACGCCGTCTCAAAGCTTGGTCCCAAAATAATTCCCACATAATATTAAAATAAAACATGAAAAAATCTGAGACATTATATCACACCCACCTGAGGGATTTTACGTCCCTAAAAAGCCAACACAAAGGCTACTCAAAAAGATGTGGGTACTTCACATGAATCTGAGCCTCCCACTCCCATGCGCTCTCCTGGAAATTCCCATACAGCCACTAGACACGCACCAAGGGAATAGCTCGCCCACAAAGGATCTTCTCCTACCGATCCTCTATCTCCACTGGGTACTCAACAAAGGTCGCTCCATCATCGATTTCCAGCTTTCCCCAGTCGATAACGTGCGATGGATCATGCACATACCTCCACAGCTGCGACACATGGAAGATGTTGTGTACCTGGTCCATATGAAGAGGTAGATCCAAGAGGTACGCCACCTGGACAACTCTACTCAGAATCTTAAAAGGACTGATGAACCTCAGAGATAGCTTTCCACCTCAGCCAAATCTCTACAATCCCCGTCGAGGTGAGACCCGAAGGAACACATGGTCTCCCTCTTCTAACTCCAAGGGCATCTGTCTCCTGTCGGCATAAGAATTATGCCGACTATGTGCAGTCTTCATCCGCTCCTGGATAACCTTCACCTTCTCTGCAGTAGCTCGCACCATCTCTGGGCCCATGAGTGCTGACTCTCCTGGGTCAGTCCAGTAAAGTGGTGACCTGCAAAGTCTCCCGTATAGAGCCTCGAATGGTGCCATACCAATAGTGGAATGATAACTATTGTTATAAGAAAATTCCACCAGTGGTAGGTGATCCTCCTAGCTAAGACCGAAGTCTAGTATGCAAGATCGTAGCATATCCTCCAGAACCTGGATGGTCCGCTTCGTATGACCATCAGTCTGAGGATGAAACGCTGTGCTCAAGCGTAACTGAGTCCCAAAATCTCCCAACAATCCCTTCCACAACTGGGATGTGAAACGAGCATCACGATATGAGATGATTGTGGATGGAACTCCATGAAGTTGAAATATCTCTTGCATATAGAGGCATCCCAAGATCTCTACTGAACTCTGCTCCCGTATGGCTAGGAAGTGGGCCGACTTGGTGAGTCGATCAACGATCACCCAGATGGCATCATGTCGCCTAGAAATACGTGGTAAAACTATCATGAAGTCCATGGATATCCTGTCCAACTTCCACTCTGGAACCTCAAGGGGCTGAGTCAATCCTGCTGGCACCTGGTGGTCAGCCTTTACTTGCTGACAAGTAAGGCAATGAGAAATAAACTTTTCCACACTCTTCTTCATTCCTGGCCACCAGAACTGATTTTGGAGGTCCTAGTACATCTTTTCCACACCTGGATGCACCACCAAAGGAGATGTATGGAACTACCTTAGGACCTCTTCCCGCGAAATCACTGTTACTACTGTGCGCCCTCTGGAAAGAACAATGTGCTCCCCACTTTTTGAATATCCTTCGATAACATCACATGCGGATATCTGAGCACGTAGAGTCTCACAGCTAGCATCCTTGTGCTTTGCTTCCCTGTCTCTCTTTAAGAGTGGAGGGGAAACAACCATCGACCAAAGGTAAGCTCCCTCATCTCTATCCACGAAGGATAACTGTAAAAAGGCCAACTACCTTGTTGCCCCATCCAACAACTACGAACTGGATTTCCTGCTGAGAGCATCTACCACAACGTTCCCCTTTCATGGAGTATAAACGATCTCAAAGTCGTAATCCTGGAGGAACTCAATCCATCGCCTCTATCTCAAATTCAGATCCTTCTGACAAAAGATATATCTGAGACTCTTATGATCAGAGTAAACGGTAAACCGCTCACCCATCAGGTAGTGCCGCCACATCTTCAACACGAAGACTACCGCTGCCAAATCAAGATCATGGGTCACATAGTTCTGCTCGTGTGGCCTTAACTATCGTGAGACATAGGCAATCACCACTTGACTCTGCATCAGGACACAACCAAGCCTGGTTCCTGACGCGTCATAGAATACTATGTACTCGACACCCTACATCGGTAGTCTCAAGATCGGGGCACTCATCAGACTCGGTCTCAACTGCTGAAAAGCCTGCTGGCATCTCTCAGTCCATACTAAAGGCTGCCCCTTTTGGGTCAAAGCTGTCATGGGTGCTGAAATTCTGGAGAAATCAAGAATGAATCTCCAATAGTATCCTGCCAAGCCAAGGAAACTCCGCACCTCTATCACGTTCCGGGGTGGCTTCCATTGCTAGAACTGCCTCTACCTTAGATGGGTCCACTGCTACATAATCTACTAAGATAACGTGTCCCAGAAAGTGGACCTCATATATCCATAACTGACACTTCGAGAGTTTTCCGTACAACTGGTGCTCTCGGAGTGTGTCTAGAACCATCCTTAGTTGCCTCACATGCTCCTCCTTGGACGTAGAGTACACAAGGATATCATCGTTGAAGACCACCATGAACCGATCTAGATAGGGCTGAAAGATCCGGTTCATGAGTCCCATAAACACTGCCGGGGCGTTCGTCATGCCAAAGGGCATCACCAAGTACTCATAGTGATCGTAGTGACATCTGAAAGACGTCTTCGGTATATCCTTATCTCGTACTCACAACTGGTGATAGCCTGATCGTAGATCAACCTTTGAGAAACATAATTCCCCTCTTAACTGGTTGAAGAGGTCATTGATCCTTGGTAGTGGATACTGATTCTTCACGGTCACCTGATTCAAGCGCCGATAATCCACACACAGCCTCAAGCTTCCGTCTGCCTTCTTGGAAAACAACACTGGGGCCGCCCAGGGTGAAACACTGGGTCTCATGAAGCCCTTCCTCTGAAAGTCTTCCAGCTACACCCTCAGCTGATGAAGCTCTGTAGGAGCCAACCGATATACTGATGCTAATATCGGTGTCATCCCAGGTTGAAAATCAATGCAGAAATCTATCTCCCGATGAGGAGGTAGTCCGGGGACATCCTCCGGAAAGACGTCCTCATACTCAGCCACTACTTCTGGAAATTGGAAACTCGTAACATCTGCTGCTCCAAGGGATAGGATAGCCAAATAATGTGAAATCAGTCGTACCTTCCTATGCATGAGTCCATCCTGCACTGCCTGGGTCTCCTTTTCACTGATGAAGGAGAACCTCGCTCCATCACTGCGGACACACCACACCCTTCACCTAAAAAATTCAATCTAGGCATGAACTGTGGCTAGCCAATCCATACCAAGAATGACATTGTAAGGCCTCGACGCTACCACCAAGAGGTTCCAACCGAAACTCTTGCCTCCAAGGGTCAGGTCACACTGTTTGTAAAGGTGTGTGATCTCTGAATCTTCTCCAGTCGGTGTTTCTAAGCGTAAGGGTTGAGTCAATGACTCAACAAGAATCTCAAGGTCTCGAACAAGATAAGAAACCAGAAAATAATGAATATCACCTGTGTCTATCAGTACGACAGTAAAAGTAGAAAAAACCCAGATTGTACCTCTAATCATTCCAGGAGTACCTGGGTCATAAGCCTCTGCTGCCTGCAGCTATCCCTGCCTCTGTCCACCAGCTCCCTGAACCTGAGGTGGACCTCCTGGGGGTGGTGGTGGTAAAAGGTAAAAATGACGACCACCTCCAACTAGTCTCCCAGCTCCTCTACCACATCCGCCGCCCTACAGATATATCTGTTCCACACGTTGCCTCTGCCTCGGTGGTCCATCCACTGCTCCCATGTCAGTAGTACAGTGGGTTGGACAATCTCGAGTGAGATTTTCTCTGCCATCACAAGAGTAGCATTGCCTCTCTTGAGGCTGGTTGGATGCACCCTGCGAACTCTATACGAGAGATCCCCTACCCTGGGATATCCTCTAAAAACGTCTCCCATGACTGGGTCCCTAACGTCGGCTCCCTGCTACCGAGGTCTCCGCTCCAACTCACTCACTACTAACAACTGCTGGCTGTCTTTGCTCTGCCAAGAAGCTCTCGACCACTAGAGCCCGCTTGAGCACCCCAACATAAGTAGGAATGCTTATAGGGATAATGCTAGCTCATATATCTCTACGCAAGACCCACTCAAAAGTATGATCTCTGAAGTACTGATCCCTGACCATGTCCATCGAGTACCGTGAGAGGTCGGTAAACCTCGATGAATAGTCAGCCACCGTCATGGTCCCCTGCTGAAGCTGAAGAAGCTTCTGTATACATACTGCTCTCAGGGTAACCAGTGAAACTCCTCTATGAATAGATGCTCAAACTCTGACCATGAAAGAGTCACCTCGTCATGGGTATGGACAACAAAACTCCACCATCGCCCTACCGAGCCCTACAGAAGGCTCGCTGCCAGGATCACCATCTGGTCTGCTGGTGTCCGGACCAAACGGAAGACTCTGGCCACTACCTCAAGCCAGTCCTCTACTGCCTGAGGGTCAGGCTCGCCTCGAAACCTGAGGGGTCTCTGTCTCTGAAACTCATAGAGTGTGCTCAGCCTACGCTCCTCCTCCACTGGTACAGAAGGCACTAAACATTGCTCCACAGGTGGTGGGATAGCTGGAACACCACCCGGAGGTATAACTGGGGGATTTAGTCCCTGTATCGAAGCTTCATCACTGAGGGGGTCATCCTCGTGATTGAGTTGCTAGATCCTAGTGGGTGCGCGTCGTGGAGGCATCCTGTAAGGAAACAAGATGTATCTCAGTCAGTGAGTATATCTGGAGAGATGACTCAAGAAGGACATGAAAACCACAACCCATTCCTATATGATGCATGTACCATTATTTTCCCCTGCAACTAGTGTTCTCACGTTCCGAGTCGAAAAGCAAGTTATCAGAGTCCTGGTGTATGGATACGTCGTCCGCCTGCACCAACACTTGGTTCCCTGGACTGAAAGACGAACTCGAAACACTTAACACTGTTGCCCCAAACCAACTCACAGACTCTCGGTCCTAAGGTAGAACCGACCACCTCTGATACCACTCTGTCACGACCCATCCTAGTGGGGCCCGAGACGCAACTCCCCAAGCCCGCCTCTAATAGGCCAGGGGATGGTGACGAGCACCATATAGGCATGTTAAAAACATGGGAGACATTTCCTATAATCATGTACACACACACATACATCTCCAAGCCCACAAATCTGAAAATTAAAAACTAATAAAATAGAAATGCATGCATACACTAAAAATCCCAACCAACAGAGTACGACAGGAAAGTAAAGTACAGAAAGTGTAAAACCCTGGGCCAAAAGTACAAGCCCACCAAAAGAGAGTCTGCAATAAAGTCCAACCTGTAAAGAAAGGTATTGGGACTGCAATATATAGCCTTAGGAACACACCTCAGTCTGTCTGAGCTCACTGAACACCGTCCGGTCCTGGTTCGCCTAGAATTCTGTCAAAGGCTCGCTCGTCTGCACAAGACACGACACGTGCGGGAAAAGCCCGTACAGGGGTGAGTATAACAATACCCAGTAGGACACACCGAAACCACGAAGGAACACAACAAACTAAAATAACACAAAGGAAAGATACAGTCATATCCACAAAGTATATGTCTATAGAACATATAACAAGAATATCCAGATATACTCATACACAATCGACTATCGCGATACCACCACTAGGATGCAGCTCAAAGATTCCACTAAGCACATAACAAGGAGAACACACTCCTAGGTCTGCAGAGAGATATATGAAGTACTTTTTCTAGGAGAACACAATCCAAAAGTACTTGAGATTATGATTCTCAGATGAGGATCACAGCTAATAGCCATAGGGTGATTCCAACAACTCAGCCTGAACTAATCTTCTAAGCAGAGGATCAGCACCCGGGTAAAGTTGGTCATGTCGATACCAATAACTCTACCTAGGGTTCCAGGAAAGAATAGAGGATCTGGATCAAAGTCTCATAGAGGGGATTCCAAAAAATCTATTCAGGAAGTCCTGTTGAAGGGATCATACTCCTGTATGTAGGAAATGATACCAGAAACCTTCAGGAGAAGACCAAGGGGACGAACCCTAAAGAAACTTGTCCAAGTCAGAAAAGACAACTGGCTCAAGCCATGTAAAATTGGTTACACAGTGTGTAGTATGGTTACACGCTGTGTTCCTTGACTCCAGGTACTGCCCGTGTAAAAGGCTCGTGTCATCCATTGAAGCTATGTAAAAATCAACTACACGGTGTGTAGAAGGATCACACGCCGTGTTCCTTGACTCCGGATACTGCCCGTGTAAACGGCCCATGTCTTTAGGCATGTTGTATAAAAAGTCACTACATGGAATGTACTTGGATTACACGCCGTGTCCGAACACCTGGGCTCTCTCCGTGTACACCGGCCATGTGCCCATACACGGTCTCTGTCCATGTCGCCATGCCCGTGTACCAGTACATGGGGTGTCCCACGTATCTGACCGTGTCTTGCTGGGAAAGGGTATACCCACCATGTACTTGGTCATGTTCCCAACCTGTGTCCATGTACTCCCAGAGTACACGCCAGGTGATCCCCGAAGAACACACGCCGTGTAGCCCATACTACATGCCGTGTAGTCGGAATTTTTTCAGAACGCCGTCTTCTTCCTTCGAGCCTCGACCGATCTTCCGGTTTATGATTTTACTATCCGTTTGCCACAAAAATCAAGACACTGGGTCGCCTCGTCATCATGATTCCAAATACATGGTTTTTGGGCCTTCGATCATCTTTGAAATCCAATTCCAGCCACCAGTGCGGAAATTGTTTGAAGAACAATACCTTCTGATCTACTTCGATCCGTCCACCGAAACTATTGTCGCTCTTCCAAAAGATTAATGTGGTGTCGATTCTTCAATTTGGGATCGTTGCATCGTAGAACGGATGTGAAATGATCCGTTGTTCATCACCCCATGAAGAAAGCGAAGAACGCGTGAAAGAAAAAGGAAAGAAAATACAATAAACAATTTTGAGGAAAAAACCTCCACCGTCATTCATCACGACATTGATCTGCTCTCATTAATAGGTTTAAACGGAGCATAAATCAACAATAATAAATAAACATGGATCAATTTCCCAAAAATCCCCACAAAAGACCATCCCACAAATACGATCGATCCACGGGCTAATCTGTTCATGGATTAGTCCACGTTCATCGTAGGAATCAAGAACGGGAATGAAATCACAAAGAGATCCAACACCCTACCTGGATCCACGACACTCGTTGGTGAAGATCCGGTCGCCGTGTCCTGGTCGCTGGAAAAATCCATCAATAACATCATCGCCACGTTGGGGGTTTTCTCCAGAGCTTTCCCAGAGCCTCCAGGGGTTTTAGGGTTATGAGGTCTATAACCCTGGACCCCTGCGCAAGCCTTTATTTAAAAGGATAAAATATATTCACTACAAAAAAATTTAATAAAATATTTTAATTAAATATTTTATTATGGTTGCGTCCAAAAACTGGATTTCACCACCGAACTATGCTAGCCAATTTTAGGTCTCTACTAGGGTAAACCCACTGCTCTGGACACAACAGTGCCCTCAGATTTCCAATCCGATCACCTGTTTAGGAGTTATTCCACTTTTTCAGGAAAACCAAACACATGTGTCATTTAATTACTTAATTAAATTCAAAAATTTGTTCCGGGCTCACCGGGCCTCGGAACTGCACACGGTCTCAAAGCCTGGTCTCAAAATAATTCCTACATAATATTAAAATAAAACATGGAAAAATCCGAGACATTACACCAAAGATTTATTTCCTAGATCCAATGCATTTATATCCAACAAACCAACCACACATGATGGTGTTTGTCAATTTGTAATACACTACATCCAACATTTTAGAAATAAAAATCTAGTTATATAATTTATATTATCTTTTAATGAGGATTATGTTATGATAGAGTGGTGCATGAATATCGTCTACATCATGGAATGAGGCCAGGGGAAATGGATAAGAAACATCATAAGTACTACGATTGGATAAGTAGCAGGGTATATGTAATATGATTTCACTATCCAAATACATATAAAAAAATTACTTATTTTTCTCAATGTTTCTACAATGTCCAAAACAAACAAACGGAAAAGACTGTGGTTATTATGTTTGTAAATTTATGAAAGAGATCATATTCCATGAACAAACTTGTATCACTAAAGAGGTATTTTTGAAAATAATAACTATTTAATTTAAAATATTTATTAATCCTTTATGTATTTATAATTTTTTAGTAATACCATGATTGTTGAAAAATATCATATTCACAAGATGATATAGTTTCATTTTAAATTTAATGGTCATTATAAATAATGGAAGAATGTGCGCAAATAAAATTAAGATGTGACTGGTATTATTTAAAGTATCTATTTTTTATTGAAAATTGACAGTATTTTTAGTAAAAAAACTAGTGATATACTAAAAATTGAGTAAACACATTATTATTGATTTGATACTTTAAGAAAATGATCCATAAGTCATTTGTGATGTGTAGGAATAAACCACACATAAATATGATGCACGATGTGAAAATTATGACTTTAAGTGTGTATTTTTATATTTAATTAACAATACATTTAGCAAAAAGAACAAGTGACATACTGAAAACTAAGAAAACACATTCAGATTGTTTTTATACTTTTGGAAAATGATCCATCAGTCATTTGTGAAGTGTAGGAATCAACCAAACCTCAATCTGATGAATGGTGCAAAAAATATGACTGAAAGTGTCTGTTATCAGTTTAAAATTGACATTTTAGCTCAAAATGTATCACTCACTAAAAACCAAGAAAAATAACTCTGATTATCTTCATAATTTAGGAAAATAATTCAGAAATTCTTTATGACATGTATGAAGTGGTCTCATGTCAAAATAACCTACGATGTGACCGATATGACTCAAAATGCTTGTTTCTAGTTTGAAATGATATTTTAGTAAAAAAACACAATTCACACACTAAAAACTAAGTAAATTCATTCAAATTATTTTGATACTTTAGGAAAATGATCTATAAGTCATTTGTGACGTGTAGGAATGAAACACACCTCAATCTGATGCATGGTGTGATCGGTATGACTCAAAGTGTCTCTTTTTATTTAAAATTGACATTAATTTTAGTAAAAAAACACAAATAGCATATTGAAAACTAAGAAAACACATTCATATTGTTTTGAAAATTTAGGAAAACAATCCTTGATTCATTTTTGACGTGTAGGAATCAACTCCACCTCAATAAAACCCACAATGTGACCGGTATAAATCAAAATGTGTCTTTTTATTTAAAATTGACATTAATTTAAGTAAAAATAACAAGTGACATACTGAAAACCAAGAAAAAACATTCGAATTGTTTTTATACTTTAGGAAAATGATCCATGATTCATTTGTAACATTTAAGAATCAACCTCACCTCAATCCAATGCACGGTGTGACTAGTATGACTAAAAGTGTCTGTTATTAGTTTAAAATTTACATTTTAGCTCAAAACAAGTCACTCATTGAAAACTATGAAACTTCATTCCAATTGTATTCATAATTGAGGATAATGATTAGTATGTTTTTTTGATGTGTATAAAGTATTCTCTCATAAAACTGAGTCACGATGCTATCAGTATGACTCAAAAAGTGTGTTTCTAGTTTGAAATGATATTTTAGTAAAAAAACACAACTAACATACTGAAAAACTATAAAATTTATTTGGATTGTTTTTATACTTTAGAAAAATTATCCATGAGTAATTTTTGATGTATAGGAATCAACAACACCTCAATCCTAAAAATGATGTGACTGGTATAAATCCAAATGTGTTTTTATTAAAAATTGACATTAATTTAAGTAAAAAGAACAAGTGGCATACTAAAAACTGAGCAAACACATTTATATTATTTTGATACTTTAATAAAATGATCCATGAGTTATTTTTGATGTGTCGGAATCAACCACACCTTAATCTGATGCACGGTGTGACCGGTATGACTAAAAGTGTCTGTTATCAATTTTAAATTGAAATTTTAGCTCAAAACATTTCACTCATTGAAAACAAAGAAAACACCCTCAAAATGTCTTCATAATTTAGGAGAGCTATTATTAAGTCCTTTGTGATGTGTATGAATCATTATCACCTCAAAATAATTCATGATGCAACCGGTATGACTCAAAATGCATGTTTATAGTTTGAAATAATATTTCATTAAAAAAACAAAACTGATATACTAAAAACTGACCAAATTCATTCAGATTGTTTTGATTATTTAGAACATTGATTCAGGAGTCATTTGTGACATGTAGGGATCAACCACACCTCAATACGACTAATGATGTGAAAGGTATAAATTCAAATGTGTCATTTAAAATTGATAATAATTTTAGTAAAATAACAAGGGACATACTAAAAACCAAGAAAACCCATTTATATTGTTTTTATATTTTAGAACAATGATCCATAACTCATATTTCATGTATAAGAATCAACCCCACCTCAATACGACAAACGGTGTGACCTGTATAACTCAAAGTGTGTCATTTTTATTAAAAATTGACATCTTATTAATGTATTCTTTCATATTAATGTTTAATTTATTTCTTTACAGTATTACTAACATAATATTTATTTTATTATATAGGTGTAACATTTTTCTTAAGTTGGGAAGATTTTTTCAGAAACTAATACCATGGGAGGACATTTTTGATCGGGGATCATGAATGTCAAAGGATGAAACATTACTATTTTTAACAGTTTGTTGTATAATTGTAAATGTAATTATATAAAACATTATTTGAAATGTATATATAATTGTTTTCTAAACAATTATGTGAACTTCTTTTTTCTTGTGTGCACTGTGCAGGTGATGTTTTGTGCAGGAGGTGTGTGTGTGCTGTGCAGGTGCTAGTGGGTGTGCTGTTATATAATCAAAACATCATAGGTAGCTAGGCCTTTATCAGTGCTATTTTGAGCATTGATAAAGGCCCCCTTTATCAGTACTATTTTGAGCACTGATAAATCCCCCCTTTATCAGTTCTATTTTGAGCACTGATAAAGTCCCCCTTTATCCACGTTATTTTTAGTGCTGATAAAGTCATCCTTTTTCAGTGATAAAAATAGCACTCCTAAACGGTCTCCTTTATCTGCACTATTTCTAGCACTAATAAGGGGGGGGGGGCTTTATCAATGCTTTTTCTAGCATGGATAAAGGACTCCCTTTATCAACACATTTTTAGCACTGATAAAGGGGATCCCCCTTTATCTTCACTATGATCAATAGTGCTTTTCTAGTGTCGTTAAAAGCAGTTTATAGCTCTTTTAAAAGAACTATCTATATTAGTGATCACACACACCCTCTTATGAATGCACGATGAGTTATAGAATATATGATTAATATTTCTAAAAGACTTAAGGTCGATCCATCAACCATTATATCACTCATGGTCATTCAGTCATGGTAGGTTCCAGATTGTTCTTATGGTTAGTCCATTTATCATTCTTGGAAACTCTTGTGGTTGATTAATGTCCATGTTCAGTCCATCTATAGCGATAGATCATGGTAGGTCCTAATTTTTCATGTGTTGAGTTGAATATAATCATAGTATCTCCTAGTCTTCATGCGGTCATTCATTCTACTACACTGGTACTTATGGTGGTTTGGAGGATTTTGGTCAACCATGAAATTATCAATATAAAGATACTATATATATAGTAATGGTATATTGAGGTAATATATGACATCAATAGACCATATTGGATGTCTTGAGTTGTTTCTATAATTCATAATAGGAGTAACAGTGTCCCACACTTAAGAGATTCCCACATCAAAATTTATTTAAGGAGGCTTTATCTTATTTACCTCGGGTTCTCCCTCAGTAGCTCAATGAAGTTAAGATGCGAGTCGGTGCTCTCTCATGACCTGTTTCTCTTGATCCACATAGAAGATTCTAGACACCCATATCCAACCTATATGTTGACCCGTATAATCCCATGCACCTATGTGTGAACACTCTTCTACCTTCCCTTATGCAGGTTATGCCTTATCTAATCCATAACCCACCAAGGCTGGACTTGTTGAATTAGACCCCGCTTGGTTGATTCATTTCCCATAAGTACAGTTGAGGTGTTTCTTTATTCGGTTATTGGCGAGCCAATTTTTTTAATAAACTCCAATTAAAACACTTATCCAAATTAAAAAACTAAACTTCCATGAAATATAAAACTTGAGAATTCCTATAATATCCAACCAAACCATTATATCCCTATCATAAATTTAATTTATCAAATATAAACATATTTTCATGTTATAAAAAATTTACATTCTCTAAACAACATCTGCATGTGTCATTATACTTTAAGAGAAGTTCTCTAATTATCATATGTATTCTTAAGTATGTAATTCATAACAAACCTCTATGAATTATCATCTAATCTATATTTCTTCTCAGTTGCTTAACACATATTGATATCCAAACATATTGAAAAAAATACATTTATCCAATAGGAAAAATAATAGTATATGTAAATACATATTTCGTATTATATAAAAAATATTTAAGAAAACATATTAAATTTAATTCAATATAAATATATTTATATATTAAAATATGATATTCAATAAATATACAGTGTTTTTATGAAGTTTTCATTTTATAAGTGCTAAAAAAAGTACTGATAAAGATAACCTTTAAAAATTCTTTTTTAGAACTAATATTGAGGGTATGTTGGGATACCTTTTATCAATGTTTAAAATAATTGATAAAGGGTACTATTTAATAGTGATTTTTTGAGAACTAATAAAGTGTACCAATTTATCTGTGCTGATAAAGGTCATATGCTATGAGAAATTTATCAGTGAATTTAAATAATGATTTTAAGGAATTTTTTTATTAGTTCTTAATAAAAGAATGGATAAAGACACCTTTATCATCACTTTTTAAAAATATCTAATACATGGGAGTTTTTTTAATATTAATTTTATTATAGTGAAAATGATGCACAATACCATTTTATTTAACATGAATTCACACAATGTATGGAATTGAATATATCTTGGTAGTTGAACTCATAAATATAAATGAGTAGCTTATTTTAATCAACAAGCTTGTGGCTTCTTTGAGAAGATCCTATTCATCTACACTCATTAAATTTTTTATAATTATATAACATATCCTATGCTCTGAGGATTTTCAAATCATCAAATCTCCGAATATAAATATTAGAGCAGTGAAACACATATATTTTAAAGGCTGGTGATTAAATCATACATGGTAGGAGAATCATATACATGATGTTTAAATATTTGATACTTAGGTTGAAGGTCGATCAATAGTCTTCATAGTTATTATTAGAGTGAGATTATAGGATTCTAGCTTACCTAATGATGATCTAGATATAGGGAACCCAAAAATTTTAGGATGTTATTTGGAAATGGATTGTATAAATGTAGATACTCAAATGATTCATTATAGGCCATTAATATTTGGTAGGCTAAAAAAATGAATAATAGGAAGGAGTGATATTTTTGATTGTATTAATGGCCAATGTCTAGATTTATGATATAATTAAGGTTGTATGACTGCATGGATAATATAAGTTTGATTTTGATCTATTTTTGAGCATCGATTTAGATGGATACTTGTAGATGTAGTCAAGGATAATGATGTGGATATTGATCAAATACACCATAGGTTTCAATCTAATTTGATAAGGAAGATATGGTAAATAAATAGTCCAATTAAGTGTAGTATTCTTCCAATTGATTTTATTAATTTTGATCGATAGGGAATATTATGTGTGTGTGTCTGATCTAATAATAAGAGACTGATTTTTATCCCATCTAAGAGATTATAATCTATGAGAAGGCTTAATAATAAGGAATTGGAGACTAATTCAAATACAATATTTTAGATTATGAAGTAGTTTGATTGAGATTTGAGATTATAAAGGTCTTCATTGGGGAAGTGAGAGAATCTAGAGGCTAAGAAAGTGGATTCTTGAGGAAGATTCAAGAAGGTGGAGGCTAAGAAAAAAATAAGACATTGAGAAACACTATAAATAATGGATTTATAGGAGAGATACATGAGTGAAGAAATAGATGATTCCAAGGGATGAATCTACAAAGAAGGTGATTAATTTTATGTAGTAATAAAAGTGTACCATCTTAAATAAAATGAAATTGTTGAAGATTGATAGTTTTAGGATATTTGATCTTACTTTTTCTATGACTTAGGGATTACTATCCTCTGTAGTTATGATTTTAACTATATCTTATAGAAATATTCATAAAATATGAAACATATTCTATGGACACATGGAAGTGGTAGGGTGTGTAAAAAATTAATAGGGTAAAATTATTCCAAATATTTTTCATGATATATTTATGTAATTGAAATATTGATGTGTAAGAAATTAGTTAAAGATTTATAAAAATCAGCTATTGTGACTCAATTTTGATGAGTGAATCTACTTCTATTTTCAAAGTGTTGTTTTCTATTAAAAAATTTATAGAGGTGATTTTATAGACACACTGTAGTCACAGTTCTTAGTATCAAATCCATCTTTAATTCATGGTTTTTATTATTCCATCTTCCATGATTTGAATAAAAATTGAGGACATGAATAAAAAAAAAGGTATTATTATTTAATTTTATAGTCCATTATCACAAATGAGTATTTTTAGTGTAAATTTTCATAGGATTAAGGAATGAGTTATTGATTATTTTATGTTCTTTAAGTAGATATTTGTGGATAAATTAATTTCTCCATGTGATAGTATTTTGTTCCATAAATGAATTCCAGTGAAATTATTCTATTAAAAGTTATATTATAATTTATAATGTAATAGTATTATGTAATTTCATAATGTAAAGGTAGTATTCAATTACATATTATATTGTAATCTTTCATAGGTTATTATAGGTGAATCATTGCATTAGAGTTCTATAATAGTGGTTCTTACAGAATTTTCTAGAAGAATTTTTCAATATATAATCTAGTGGGATTTTCTAATAGAAATTTCAGTGGAATTTTCCATTATAAATTCTAGTTTAATTTTCTATTAGATATTAAAATAAACACATTCCATTGGAATTATCCACTTGATATATTATTGGTCACATTATAATGGACTTTTACAATGGAGATTTCAATTGGTTTTCCTATTAAATTATTCACTATAAATTTAAGTGGAATTTTCCACCAGAGATTCCAATGGATTTTCCACTAGATAATTTAGTGGAATTTTCTACTAGATATTAAACATATCATTAATCACTTGATATTTTTTCACTTATAGAAAAGAATATCATTCTATAGTTAGCAAGAATTATTCTTTGGTAAAATATCCTCATAGAGAGACATGAACATGTTTACCTATACATATGGGGGGAAAATTTATTTCCACATGGTCAATATGATTATACTATATTTATTGAAGAGAGTAATCATACTTTGTACAATATTGGATCCACCCATATAATGATATCCCAAATAAATACATTAGAAGTGCAAGCTACTGAGTTGTATGTGAATGATTCAATAGGTATTAAACCAAATGACTCGTTTTCATTCATGAAAACTATAGCTGTAGAAGCATATATTGTAGGGTATATGTGTGTTCATAATTTTTTTGAGGCCCAAAAATCAATTAGATTGGGTTCAAGGGGATGAAACTTCCATGTTTTATTACTAGGAAACAAAATGCTAAGAAATAACTTTATTTTCTTACAATGTTCAATTTGATAAATATGAATGTATTAAAAATATTTTTTTTGGGTTAATAAAAAAATTAAAACAAACTATGAGTAGTTTGGTGATGTTGTTACTTTTTTACAACATTTTAAATACCAATAATGATATCAGGACCTTGGGTGTGTTTTTTTGCTTTAATCATCACAAAGAGATCATGGTGTTTCAGAATACATTATTATATAATAAAAATATGTGTTTATTTTCCTGGTTGTTTCAGAAATCATTGGATCTACTTCATATAAAGGTAAAAAACATTATTTTCTAATTATGATGTTTTTTGAAAAATAAATTTATGATGTTTTTCCTAAAACTCTATATTACCTCTATATGAGATAAAAATAGAGTATTTTTTTGGGAAATTACATGAAATATGGATCTTGGTTTTCACATAGTTTAAGAAGTGAATGTTTGAATATCAGAGTGTGATGATTTTTTATAGATAATAGGATGTATTATATGAAAAATATAGAGATGAATAATCTTCCTAGTTATATGTTTTTAAAATTTTTAATGACAAGTGCGATCATTGGTTTTTTAAAGAATCATTCATTTTGGGATTCAGAGTACTTAATTAAGAAAATGTTTTAATGGTTTGTTAAAAGACATTGTTAACTGAAATTTATTTTAATTAATTTTTTTAAATAGTTTAAGTAAGTATTAGTAAAAAATAATATCAATAAACAAATGATAAATTTTAGATTAAATATAAATTTCCACAAAATGATTCCTTGTACCATGAAATCATGGGATAAGATACTAAAAGATATAAACCAAAGTTATTTGTTTTATTTCAACATTAAAATTAGTTGATTGGAACTTTTCATATGATATACCATCATGAATTCTAGGTTCTATAATCAAATATCACTATGAAAAAGTGATTTGAAGATGATTTTCTTGTTATATATAATTTTTACAAGGTTATAATTCATTGTTTTTGTCAAAAATTTGATTATTACGATAATCTATTTTTTATGGTTTTAAAAATTTATGATCAACTTTATATGAAATTTATTTCTAAAATATAAATTTTAAAGAGAAGGATATAGAGATAATGAACCATCTATGTGCCTGATTATCGAGGGAATAGTGGTAAAGTAGATAGAAAAATGTTGATAAAAAACTATATAATGATTTGGCATGAATGGAAATAATGTTTTTGACATTGGCATGCGAGATAAATGATTTTTATGGAATTTACTTCTCAAAATATAAGTAATTTTTCTAATGAAATGTGTAACATGAAAACAAAAACAAAAAAAATAAATTTTTATGAAGTAAACCACATAATGGAGAGATATGTAACCTTAAAAATACATCATAAATGGGTTAATAGAATCAAAATGTTTATGGAGAAAATAAATCAAAACAAGAAATAAATAAAAAAACTAGTAATGGTTATTTTATGATTCTGGTAGGAACTATTAAACCACAAATAATTTGTTTTATTATCTTTCTAAACTCTTTTACTTTTCAATGTGAACTTTTATAATAGCTGGAAATCTACACTCCCAAATCTATTTCTAAAATCATAAACTTTACATTTTTGACTTTAAATATGAACCATTTTCCCCCTTATAAACCTTACAATATAAAAAGGAAAATATTGGTTCACTTAAATACCCAAATACATTTTTGGTTTAGAGTTTTATAGAATTAGGAAAAAATATTAACAATTTGGATTCATAAATAATAGGTTTATAAGTGTCAACATCATCTCCCACTATACCCATTTTTCATATTCCATATCAAGTCTTCAACATCACCAATTAAATTATTAACATATGAAACCTTTATAAACACAAATCATTTAACATAATTCTTAATAACCTAGGAAAAATGAAACATAATAAGGGTGAGATCAAATTATCAGTATGAGTAAACATAAAAATTAACAATTTAATGTCATCAGTGAGAATAAGATAAACATAAGGGTATGATGACATAATCAAAGTGCATGAGCATAAAATAAGATAACTAATACACATAAAAACTTAATAAATAGACATGTGGAAAGGCATAAAGATTAATAAAAGTCAAGATTCATGAGAATCAATAAATCACGATCCATGTTATGTGATTATTGATCCAAGGAAATGTTTAAAACTCATAAAAATCATAAAGAAAATGTGTTGGTATATTAGAAAATTATCTTCATAAAACCATTACAATAACCATTATATAACCCTAATAAATAAAAAACCACACATTTTTTCTTCAATACCCTATTTATTAGAGAACAATTTGGGTGAACCCATCATATAAGCTATATCGGGATCACTAATGAGCTTTAATGGGGATAAAACTTTCATAAAAAATGTCCAAGAACAATAACCTGAATAAAATACATATAACCTTCATCTCATCATAAAACTCATAAAAACATCCAATATTCCTTTTATAAATTGATTAACCATTGTAAAATAAATGAGTCCCATGACAATCTCATTAAAACATGATTAACAAGTGGCAAAGAAACAGGTTCTTTGAAAATATAATAATCTATCTAGATAATGAAAAGTATGGTATTAATACCACATATTTCTAGTAGGGTGTAAGTAACATAAATGGTTTTTTTAGTTAATGAATAGAAATACCATTAAAAAATCATTAAAACCATTATTGAGGAAAATAACCTTTTTACTTGGAAAATCAATTTTTAAAACTAAAAATTAAAGAAATATTTTGAAAATAATTTTCATTGAAAACAAAAATGGAAAAATATAAAAGAATATTTAAGGAAAATAAGGTACATGATAGAGTTAAAATCTTTTCATGTTGTAAATGTTGTAAATTTGAAAATAAACATTCTTTTCAAACATTTTGTAAAGGGAGTCAAAATTTTCCCATTTAGAAAATGTTAATAAATTTTATTTTTTAAAACCTTTTAAAATAAGGTCAAAGATTATTTGAATTATATTTAGTAAATATTTTATGTTTAGAAAATAACATTTTTGAATTTTTTTTAGAAAACACAGACATGGAAGAGAAATATTCCTGATCTAGAAGAAGGTACAAGACTGATATCACTTACAAACAACTTTCTTGATATTTCTTTAATAAATAAGGGATGAAATGAAGAATAAACATGAAAAATAAATAAACAAATATATTATAATAAAATATAATTGGTTCAATAAAATAAGATAATATTATTTATTCCAAAGGAAACTTGAATAGACACAGTATGGAAATAAAGGAGATTGTAATATAAAACCTTCTCCACTTTGGTAACTATTCATTTATAAGCCCCATGAAAGAATAATTTAAAATGATACCTTAAATATAATGAACATAATAAGGTTTTTGATATAACATAGAAAAGAGGAAGTAAATACACATCATAAATGAAGATAGGTGTATAACATAACATTTTTTCTAAAGAAGACAATTTGATACGAGCAAACATTACAATGACCATAACATTGAAGTGAGAATTAATAAATGAATCAATTATCTATATCAAATGTAAATAAACATAAAAAAGTAGAAATACAAAAATATTTATTAAAAATTCATTACACACATAATATTACAACATAAGATATAATCATGAAGTAATATAACCCATTGAAAAGAAAGCGAACTATAAAATTATTTACCACTTGGTAACTTTCAAGTCAAATCCCCTTGGATGAAATAAATCAAATTAAAAATTAAAATACCATGATGTATGAATAATTAATGGTATTACATGTAAAAGGGGTAATATATAAACCATATAAAATAACTTATTTTCTTAATATTACAATATTCCTCAATCAAGGGAAATCGAGATGAATTCCCTTACCTGAAGTACATACTTTCTATGTATGTCCTTTAACTTCTTCTATTAGAACAAAAACCTTTGGATATATTATTAAGGATGTAAGGGTTGATATTTTTGGATGAAAATGAGATATTAAATATGTATATGGATGTTGGGGAGGGATTTTGGTAGGGTTTGTTCAAGACAAATGGCTTCAAAGGTGTGAATAAGTGAGGGGAGGAAATGAACTTTTAGAATAGAGAATGTGTGACATTTTAATAAATACCAAAAACTATTAAATAATGGGATGTTAATATCAACCCAAGTACCTAGAAAAAATATAATTAAATTATTGGATGAATGGTATGGTTAATTCACAACTCCACCATAAAAAAAACATGTTTTAAACATGTTTTTTCTTGACTTCTAAGTTTCATCAATTTTACCATTTTAGTTTTCACTATGGTAACTAGCCTTTTTATTTAGGAAATTTATCATTTAAGAGTAGAAATAAAATTATTATTATTAGATAATTTTTAACCCCTTATTATAAATATGAAATCAAATTTATAAAATAAAAATAATATGTTTGTTTAAAATTAATTTTAAGACAAGCACATGTAACGTGAAAAACCTTGTTTTACCCTTAACCATAGTAAAAAAGTTTTTTACTATTTAGGGGTCATTATAAATATTATAAACTTTCCATTGGTCCATGAATGAACCATTATTGTTATTTTTAAACATATTCCAAGTAATTGGTAGATGATATAATTTTTAATAATTTTAAATCATTTAATAAATTATTATTTATTATAAAATAACTTTAATGTTAATTTTGACACTATTCATTTAATTTGACTTTAAAAACATCAAGAAAAATGTGGAATTGGAATATATTATTTTCAAATCTATAAATAATGTTATATTTATCTAAAAAATTCATGAAATATAATAATAAATTCAATTTATGTTACTTTTAATATTTTTAGTATGATTTATTTTATTTTTCTACAAATTAAATAATTATTTCCTTGGCGTTGATTAAGATTTTAAATTTATTATATAATGAATAATTTTTTTTTTTAAATTTAAATCTTGAATTTAATTTTATTATTCTAAAAATGATCATAAATATTCTTTCACATATGTATTTTTTCCCTATGTGAACACATAAATGATATTTAAAAGTAAGAGGGTGAAATTTTGACTTTTTTCTTTTCTTAAATTATTAAATTGGTTACATTCATGGAGAGGTGTCCCACGAGAACATAAATATTGATCCAAAGGTTATAAGGGTATAAATACCTACATCTAGAATTTATTTTATTAGTTTTTATGTCATTTTAACTTTTATCTTTTTAGTTTAACCGCTCGGTAAACCCGTTTTAACATTAACCAAGGTAATTAATTTTTACTATTTTTACTATTCATTTTGAAAATTAATTTAAAAATATTATATAGTAATAATAATAATTATTCCAAATATATAATCCATTTTTCTAAATTATATTCACATTATTTTTATAATTTAATTTAAAATTAAATCTGCAAACACGACAAAAAAATTGTTTTTTAAGAAACCTATTTTTCAAGGGTAAGCTGATTTTATATTAATTATATGACTAGTAAACATAATTAAATGAATGTAAATTTAAATTAATATTTATATATAATTTAAACTTTATTTAAAAAATTCTTCATTAGGGGTTTTTTTAATTAATTAAAATGGAGAAACATTATGTACTTTAAAACAGTTTTTTCCAAAAAAATGTGTTTTGAAACCCAAAAATAAACTTATAGTAAAATATTGTATAAAGATGAAATAGATATAATTAAATGTATTAAATATAAATAAATAATATTTATGTTACTTTAAATTAAATTTAAATTTCATTGATAGTTTTTAATTACTTATTTTATTGAAAAGAAATGATAGTTTTGCAAAAATTGGTATTTTTCACTATTTACTAAAAGATAAATATTTTATGAAAAGCATCAAAATTTCACCCTAATTGAATTTTGATATATTTATTTCAAAATTCAAGTTCCTTTTGTAAAATAAATATTATAAAATATCTATGAAATAATTATAATATGTTCTTATAGGAATCAATAAAAATCATTTTTGAATAAAACATATTTTTGAGGAATAAAATTACTTCACTAAAAAATTGATCTTTATTGATTAGGATATTTATATAAATTTCATAAATTATTTAATACTTTTCATACCGACCAATTTAATGGCTAGGTTATGATAGTCATATATTTCAGGGGTAATTTAACCTCAGTGTTGTGTGTCGAATATGCTATCCAACATAATGTTCCTCTTAAAATATCAGGGTGTTACAAATTTTATCTATTTATAGGGGTTTAATAGTAGGAGAAGAATTATTTTAGTTTTTTATAAACACATGTTACATGAAAAACCCCCTGATTTTATCATGTATTTATATTTAAATAAATCATGTTCATTCAGTATCTTATCATACACATAACACTGAACTAAGATATACACAGAATTATTCTATTAAGGAATAACATTAAAATGGAATAAACACTAAAATATAGAAAAATGAAGTAAAATTAGTAAAAATAAAAAATATAAAAATTACATGTAAATAAAAATACAACAAGATATAAATATTTCTTATCCTGATCTTCCATTAAGATCTTATCACCAAATCTAATTATGGAAATAATAAAAAACGTTTTAAATATGATAAACATGTTGATTAAAGTAATGATAGAATGATATGAATGATTTTCATGAGGAATATAATCTTATATATAAGAGTGGAATATAAATATTCTGAACATGTATTCATTGGGTATATATGGTGGTTATGCCTATATAGTCATTGAGCTTATGTAGCCATTGTGTATATTCCATTATTGGATATATGAAGGATTAAGGAGTTAAATTATATGGTTCATGGAAAAATATTTTATAATTAATTAAAATATGTATATTATAATATATCCTTTGAATTGGTGAGTATAAATAGTTGTAATCACATTATAAAATTTATATAGAGATGTAAAAGTAGCGGTATCCAGTAATAGATGTATTCCTTATGAGGCTAATTTTTCAAGCATGGAAAGGAGGTGGTATAATTAAAATTTTCCCTTGAATATTACCTAGATGAATTTTAAGTGTGAATTAAGCAGAATCATCTATTGGAAAATTTTAAGCTCAGGGAATTCACTATGAGATCCATGATGGAATAATCATCACCTACAATTTACACCATTTTTATCTCATCCTTAGGTTTTATATAGAGGTATTAAAATGTTTTTAATTCGAAATTAGGATGATATAAACTTGTAATTATTTTTAGTGTTATAAAAAAATTTATATTACAATAATGATTCTAACATCAATTAATGTTATAATTAAATAAATATAAATTAAAAACCCATTTATTACTAAAAACAAAAAATTTTAATTAAATAATATTTCAATTTATCATTTTTAATAAAAATAATCACTAATAATGAATTATTTTAATGAATTTTTATACATTTATATAATGATTATTAATTGGTTTGATATAAAGATAAAATATTTTAATAGTAAAAAAGATACTCTTCTAAAAAATTGTTATACATTTTAATTTTAAGATACTAAAAATATAATGTTTTAAGTATTAATATAATAAAATTTAATATTTTAAGTATAAAAAGTAGTTTATCACTAATCAAATTATTAGTAATTGATATGAAATATGATATATAAAAATTAATTTTTTAAAATTTCATTTTCTATAAAAATATTTTACTTCTAAATATTTTAAGTCATCATTTAAAATTTAAAGTTCCCATATTTATATTTTTAATTAAGCTAAATGGAGTCAAAATTTGGAATCAAAATTTCTAAATTATGTGAGAGGTATCATATTATATTTTTAAGTAAAAAAATAATTACCTTGGTAAATAATTAAAAAAGTAATTTAAAATGGTATGAATTTTATATAATTACATTTATATTTAGACATTATAAAAGTATATTTTTACATGAATTAGTCAATAATAAAATTATAAATAATATATATTTACCTAAATCAACTAACTATATTGTTATTCTATATTTACCCTTATTCTAACTCATGTTTCCAAATTAATGCCCCTCATTTTCACATATAAAAAGAGATCTCCCCTATTTACTCCAATACACTTGTATCCTTTGGTTTTGTCTTGAATCACTACCCAAATTACATCTTATAAATTTCTCTCTCATATTGGTCATCTTATGATCCCATTAGAGATGCCTAAATTATAGATAACCATGCCATAAACACATATTATTTCATATTTCATAACAAACTTTTCTAATAAATAGTATTGAAGGTATCTAAGGTCTAGTGCCTTTGGAAGATATGAAATAAATATACATAAACATAAACATAAAACCATTATTTTTATTTAATAATCTATATAGTTATAATAAATCCCATATATATTTTAAAACCTCATAGGATCTCCTTTGGAAATACATAATGAAAAGTGTGAGATAGAAAACCCAGTAAAAGAATAACCATCGAAATAAAACATAACATGAGAGTCAAGAGTCATAACATGGAATCATAAAGAAGATGATCCTAATAAAAGAGAAATTTCATAAAGAAATTATGTCATAAGATCATAAACATGTGGCTAAAATATAAAACATGATATCATAAACATATGTCAAGGGTCACTAACAAGGCCATCATTATAAAGTGGACAAATTCCCATAGTGGATTATGTTTACTCCCTAATACCTTAAATAACATCTCATTAAATATAAATCTTTAATAAATTTATTATAGGGTTATATAATTATACCCCACTTGTCACATGAATTAAAATCATACATATTCACTCCAAATAAGGAAAACAAAGCATAAAAAAATTATAAGCATGATTAAACCCATGAGAAGGAATTAGGTTTCATAATTATTATTCAAGGAATAAAAAAAGAATAAATCATTTTATTAAATGTTGGGACCGAAGCCTCATTTATTATTAAAGAAAATCAAAGACCTATTTAACTGGGTAGGGGGAGACCCATTACATAGCCCGAAGTCCTAATGGGAATTTAGCCCATTACATGGCCCGTAGACCCATTGTTTTGGCCCAAAGCCCATTCTGTGAATAGTACTGCTACAGTACCCCCACTGCAACAGTACTGCAAAATAAATCATAATTATTAAAAGTATTATAATAAATTAAATCATTTATATGTTAATATTTGAAAAATAAATACAGTTCTTGATAATTGAGTTCCAATATATAGATTTCATGATAAAATCAAGTAAAAGAAAGAACAAAAACACACCACTTGGGTGAATCTTTATGAAATAATAAAATGATATTTTTAATGATAGAAATACCATATAGTTTCTCATAAAACCATAATTGAACCAAAATGTTTATAAAAATAATAATTAGGGTTTTTTAATCTATTCATATATTGAAATATTTTATTAGGGTGATTCTTGACATGAGAAAATAATTAGAAAAGTTCCCTTAAATTGGGTTTACTTAAAAGTGATAAATTTGAAAAAAAATAGAAATATATACAACCCCAAAAATGAAATGGATATTTAAATAAGTATATATTTAAGGGACATATATAAGAAAATATAAGAGTCACATGATAATAATATTGCATAAAAGGTCGAAAAATAAAGAGAACTTGTAACTGACAAGTCATGAAGGAGTTAAGGAAAATCCCTTACCTTGGGTTCCAGATTCATTCTGTACACACGAATAACTTTCTAAATAACTAAATTAAGTTTAATAAATACTTAAATTTTAACTTTATTCAATTATATTTCATATTATATGTTAATTTAACTATAATATTCTATTTATTTATAATATTTTTTTCTTGTCCACATTGGTTACTGGAGGTTGTTTGTTCATTTTTTATAACTCATTATGTATGTTGATCATGGTATAAAGTGTTGTAATATTGTTTAATAATATCCAGAGTCTCAAAAATTTTATGTAAATATTTTTTATATATTAAATATATTTTTATTTCTAACCATGAAGATTGGTAATGAAAAATGAAACTCACTATTTGTGGAGGTGATAGTTCACACGTACACACAATTAATGTTTCCATTTCTCAAAAAATGCAAGGGAAATAATATAAATGATTTTTTGAAATATTATAATCATATTAATATTATATATAAATTATTTATTCAAAAATTAAATCCTTTTTATCAACCATAAATAGTGATGATGAAAATGGAAAATGTTACTTTGTGGAGGCGGTAGTCCGAACAATGTACTAACGATGTTTTTATTTGTCATAGTTGGTAGAGAGGAATAAATAATATTTATTACATTAATATAATGAAAAATCAGTATAAAAATGTTAAATATTTCATTATATTGTTATGTATATATGATATTAAAAATAGAAATATTAATGAGAAAAATTTAGAACGAGGGTAATACTTATGTTGAATACTTGATCTTCTCTAGGATATTTCCTTAGAAGTGAAGGCCATAAGATAACTTGTAGAGACTATGGAATTAATGGTGAAAAAATGAATTCTATTAAAGTTATTTTAGGTATATTTTCAAGGGATATACCATTGTTAAGTGTAACTATGGAATGTTGGAAGTGATCCCATTTTAAAATGGAAAAGGCACTTTTATGAATACCCTTTACCCTTCCATGACATCATTACTCTATTCCATGGTAAATGACTCCAAAATTTAGAAATAATTGATTTTTTTGTGATATTGGGTTGATAAATCCTCATAAAATACTATCCAAACATGTTTTAAAATTTTTTCAAGTATTTTACTACAGGTTTTCAAATTTTCACATTTTGTTTTTTAACTTGGTAACTAGTTTTTAAACTAAGTAATATATATTTTATTTTAAAAAATAATATAATCCCTATTAATTTTTTGATGTTTTAAAACTAAATTTAATAATAATATAATATATTTAAATTTATAAATATGATAAAATCAACTTTTATATTAAAATATATAATATATAAAAAATATTTTTTATAGAAAAATGACTTTTAACCATTTTGTGACCTTTAATATTATTTAGAATTGGTTATAAATTGAATTATATTTAATATATTTATATATGGATTTAAAAATAACATTATATTAATAATTTAAATTAGATAAATCATAATAGTTAAAAAATTACACCATATTAACAAAACAATTCTTTTAAAACAACTATTTACCATTATCATGACAATTAGTAGTAATATTTATAATATTATTTGTATACTAAAAAATGAAATTAAACTTTTAGAAAATATGATATGTTGAACTGAAATAGAAAATACATTTTGGTCATATTTAATTTCTAAATGTGATAAAGTTTAATTTTTAATATAAGCGTGTAAAAACAGTTTTTAGTGTGAAATATTACTTATGTTTAAAAAATGTTATAAATGTGTTTTATATATTCTAAATAGTATTTTTAAGTTATTTATATTACATAATAAATATATTTTTTTATATCAAAATGGTTTCTTAAACTTTTTAGTAAATTTTACTTTATAATAGAGAAAGATTTTAGAAAAATTGGAATTTTTACTATTCACCTAAAAATCTATTATTTTAGAAATTTACCAAAAATTAATATTAAGATAAATCAAAATATTAATTTAATTTTTTTAAATTCAAATAATAAATTTATTATAAATATATGAATTCAAAATATAGTTACTACTATCTATTCTTATTATTTTAATGGTTATAATAGTCATCTTATATAATTTAATTTTTTTTTAAAGTTTTGTGGTTTTTGGTTTAGTCTATTGTTATATGTAACATAAGATAGTCAACATGATAATTATTAAGATAAAATAATTATTAATATCTTAGATCATTACATTCTCCCCTCTTATGAAATATCACCTTTAAAAGTTGATTTTATACACTAAGGTCAAAAAATGAGGGTAATTTTGTTTCATAGTCTATTCATGTTCCCACATTTCTGCTTTATAAATATTGTGTCTCCAAAGTAAATTGATAAGGTGAGATGTATTATTTTATAAAACATTGTCTCTGTAGTACAAGATCTTCACCAGCTGCTCCTCTTATAATAGATCATTCTCTAACTATAACACCTATGAATTTAGTACATGTGATGGATTTGGTATGTATATCTTCAAGAGGGATATTATGAACATATCATGTACTTTGGACAAGTTTAGTGGGAGCACCAGTTGATACACCATAGCTCTAATGTGATCAAGAATATTGTCTTAAAAACTTTAATTCACCTACTTCATCCCAACATACATATGTTATATATCTCTTTACATATGGGGATTCACATGGGACCATTTGGATGCTTGAGTGGAAACTATTTCTGTAAGAGAACTTGACTAAAGAAAGATTTTGGTCCCAACTTCTGTTGAAGTCCATATATAAATATCTCAATATATTCTCAAGTTTCTCAATTTTCCATTAAAAGTTTCCATCAGTCTGGGGGTGATAGGCCAGACTAAAGTTTAACTCTATGTTTAGGGTATACTTAAGTCACTTTTAGAACTTTAAAGTGAACCTTTGATCATGATTAGATACAATCTATAGTGTTTTTCCATACAGCCTCACCACTTCTCTAATCTATATCTTTGTAATGAGATAAAGTGAAAAGTCCTATAAAATATAAATAAAGTTAGAAATACTTGTAAAAAGGTCCAAAATAAACTATATATCATTTTCCCTTTCAATGTTTTTGGAAGGTCCATGAAAAAATAAAATGCGATGTTGTCCTATTTCTACCTAGGTATGTGAAATGGTTATATTATGCCTTTGTATTTCTACCTCTCAACCTTCATCAGCTAACACACTAAGAATTTGATGTATATTTCATAATCTCCCTTTTCATATTATCCCACAACTTGTATTCTCAGATAATGGTATAAATTTTCATGTTTTCTAAGTATATGGAAAATGAAAATCTATGATCATAATTTATTAGCTTCTTATTTATCTCTAGATCTTGTAGAAGGAAAAGTAGTTTCCCAAATTTTACAACTAATTCATCATCAACCTTGAACTAAACAGATCATTCCTTCCTCAGGGAATCCACCTTCTTCTGTATCTCTACATCATCCATTTCATATTTCTAAATCTTATAAATTTATGATGGATTAGAAGTCATTTGATAAATGTATAATGATGCTCATTTTTCACGATTCACATGTCCATACTTTTCATTTCCAAGAAGACCAGATCTTTCTCAATCGTCATGGGAGATAAGGTTTCATGATCTTTTCTACTTGGAGAATATTCCACTTTATTTTACATACCAATATGGTATTGTACAGAGTAATAATAATCCATGGTCAGATATATTCATATTAATTGGTTCATATTGAGATCCTTCCATGTGAAAATATATATTTTAGAATGTTATGGTCCTTAAATACATCACACTTCTCTCCATAGAGATAATGCATCCAAATTTTCAATAGAAATATTCTTACGGCCAACTCAATATCATGATATAGATAATTATTTTCACATGCCTTCAATTTCCTTGAAGAATAGGCTATTATGTTATTATTCTACATGAGTACATAAACTAATACCATTTTTTATGAATCTTTATAGATCAAAAATCCTTCCATACTTATGTGTATGGTGAGTATACATGTTGTGATTTATCTCCCCTTAATATACTTTAATATCTCTTCATAATCATTAATATAAACATACGTCACTCCCTTTTGATTAAACTTGGTTACTGGGTTTGAAACTATTGAGAAGTTTCTCACAAATCACTAATAATACCCAACTAATTTGAGGAATGTTTTGATTTCCATCATATATGATGTTCTAGGATAATCCTAAATCACCATATTCTTTTAAGGGTCTACATATATACCTTTAAATATGATAAAATTTCAATAAATCCTACTCGATTTATAAAAAAATTATATTTACTATACATTTCATATAACTTATTCTTCCTCAAAGTTTTCATCACAATATTTAAATGCTCCTAATGTTCCTCCATGACTTTGGAGTATATAAAAATATCATCTATATATACTAACATAAATTTATTTAGGTAATCCCCAAAGACTTTATTCATTAAGTCCATGAATATTTATATAGCATTCATGAGTCTAAATATAATAATTATGAACTTGTGTCATCTGTACCTTGAACGAAAGGTGGTCTTAGGAATAACCACTTTCTTCACCTTTAACTGATGATATCATGATTGAAGGTCTACTATTGTAAATTATTGAGATATATGTAATTGACCAAAAAAATCATCAATCCATGGAATAAGATACTTGTTATTTACTATGATATTGTTGATTTTATGATAATTGATACAAAGAAACATATACCCACTCTTCTTATTAACAAAGAGGATGGTGCACCCCATAGCGAAGTACTTGGGCCTATGGAACTTGTGTCCATTTTTTATTGTAATTTATTCTTTAGTTCATCTATCTTAATGGGGAAAATTCTATATATATAAATGGATATTATAAGAGATCTAGGTTTAAGATAAACTTATAACACAACCTCTTAGTCAGGAGTAAGACCAGGGATTTCTTTAAAAAATACATCAGTATAATCCCTTAAAATGGGTATGTCTTCAAGAGATATCCTATCCTTTGATTCAATAATTTGGTCTAAATATTCTTTCTCATAAAGAAAAAATATCCATTATTTATAATAATATTATATAAGAAATTCATCCTCCTCCTTATACATGAATAGAATCAGATAGTAGTTCAGGATATAGAAGGTGATTTTCCTCACCTAATAGTTGATGTGGGATATATATAGAGGAAACCAATCCATTATAAGAATATCATAAAATTATAATGAAGGTATTATGATAAGGTTTTCTAGGATATTCATCCAATTTATATCAAATAGGGAAAATTTATGTATTTAAGATTCAACAATCTCTCCATTAGTAGTTTTCATTGAAAACTTAACCTTTATGTTTTTTTGGAAATGTTTAAATAGTTTTAATAGAAATAAATTATATGAAATAGTACGTAGAACTATAATAACATAGGACATTTTAAGTTCATTAATGGATAATAATCTAACTTTTCACTATTTGATTCTTGTTTTAGTCATTTACTATATCCAAAAAACCTAGGGATGAGAATACTCAGACTAAAAATCATATAAAAGGGAATATATGAACTTATAAGGAATAACCCATAAATAGCATGTATATCCTAATATAAAAAAATAATATTTATTTAAGACTCAACATAATCCTTCTAAATCGCATAGATATTCTAAAACATAATAGGGTATAAGAAAAGGGTGTTCTAGATAGTCTAGTAAGGGAATAAACATGGAAATGAAGCATAACATGAGAGTCAAGAGGCATAAAATGAGATCATAAAGATAATGATAATAATAATGGATCTGTTTCATAAGACAATGACATCATAATAACATAAAAAGTTGAAATAATATAAAACATTATATCATAAACATATGTCAAGGGTCACTCTCATGACCACAATCTTAAAGTGGACAAAACCCCATGGTAGTTAAGTTAAATTCCCAATCTATTACATTACATATCATGAGATATAATTTTTTAACCAATTCCTTGGAGGTATATATAATACTATTACAACTAGTAATATAAATTAATATCATACATATTCATTCCACATAAGGGTAAAAACTGTACATAAATCATAAGCATGATCAAACCGATGAGAAGAAAATGAGTTTCATAATTCTAATTCAATCAATAAACAAAGGATAAATCCTTGGGATTCTCAAGAGAAGAAGTAATTAAATAATTTTTATGTTAATATATGAAAAATAAACATATTTATTGGTTATTGACATCCAATATATAGATTTTATAGGAAATATCTAGGAGAAAAAAGAACAAAAGTGGACCACTTGGGTAAAGCTTTATGAAATAAATAAAGGATATCTTTAATGAAGGGAAAACCTTATTGTTTTCCATAAAACCATAATTGAACCAATATGGTTATACATAAAATAAATATAATTTTTATAATCTATTAATTATTTAAAAACAATTTATGGGGGTGATACTGGACATATAAAAGTGAACAAGAAAGTTACCTTAAACATGGTTTACTTAAAAGTGTGAATTTTGAAAGGAACTAAAAAAATGCATAATGCTAATAATGAAACATATATTTAACTTGGTATATATTTAATGTTCATATATACAAAAATATAAGAGGTTTAAGAGAATAATATTTCATAAAAGGGTTAAATGGAAAGAGAACTTGTAACAGAAAATTCGTGAATGAGGTACAGAAGATCTCATATCTTAGGTTCTATATTAGTTTTATACACTCACTTAAGTTCCTGAATAACCAAATTTAGTTTATGAAATACTTACATAAGAACCTTTTTCAACTATATTTATTCCAAGTTCCTTTAACTATCATGTTTTATTTATTTATAATAGAGTTTTCTTTCTTATATTGGTTACTTGATGTTTTTTGGTCATTTTTTTGATAAATCCTTATGTATGTTGAGAATGATATAAGTAATTTTAAAAAAGATTCATAATATCCAGAATACTAATAGTGTTATAAATTATATATATATATATATATGTATATAAAATATATTTTTAAGGCCAACCATGTAGGTGATTTTGAAAAATGAAACTCATTACTCATGGAGTCAATATGACGCACGTACACTTGATTAAGGATTCCATTTCTCAATGAATGAGAGGAAAAATAGTTAGAATAATTTGAAATTTAAGAATCATATTTATATTATAAATATAATATTTATTCACCTATTACATTATATAGACCTATTATTATCATACATAGATATTACATCTTTTTAGATGAATATTCCTGACATTACACAAACACATGCCTGAGGATCATAATGGTATAATGCCTTTAGAGACTAGATATCCAATATTATTATTTAGTAAAAGATCTTCAATATATCCCACAAAGAACTTATCACATAGTAATCCTCATAGGAAAACCCTACTGGAACCTTTTTTCATAACATGGGGAAGGAAACATAAGAAATGGTGCGATCATGTAATGACCTAACCCGTTGGGGCCCACCTGGCTATTGGAAGACTAGGATTCCATAACCCCAAGACCTCCTATATAAGACAGGGGATGAAAACAAGTGCTGATAAGGTATAAGTAAAATGGATGGTCTTTACCTAAAGTACCTGTACACATGAACCTAACCATATCCATACATAAGTTTTGATGAATAATAATAAAAGAAAATATCATCTAGAGTAAAAATAATGCATGTAATACCCTCTAGGGAACCCAAAAGAGTGAGATATAATAAAAAAATGGAATTGGGAAAACACATTCCCATCCATAGAATATATCCCAACCTAAAAATAATTGAAAATGAAATGTTGAGAGAGCTCAGCTCCAGATCTCCAAGCCTGACCATTGTATGTGGTCTATGCACCCAAGTATCCCTAATATCATCTGAAATAAATGCCAATATATCCTTCATCTCAATATAACATGTTACCTGTGGGAAGAACCCATACATGGGTGATTATTTACATACCCATAGGACACCTTGAAAACTCAAGAGGGTGTAATAGGAGACATGATAGATGTAGTTATCTCAACCCAAAGATAGAGGGAAATGAAACCCAAAAACACACACAAACACACACACACACACACATAATCATATAATTAACATATAAGATAGATATGGGGGATCTCCATCACCCAACCTATCCTAGGATGATGAGTCTTCTAACTTTTCCAAAG
This sequence comes from Viscum album, assembly GCA_963277665.1. Classification (NCBI taxonomy): domain Eukaryota; kingdom Viridiplantae; phylum Streptophyta; class Magnoliopsida; order Santalales; family Viscaceae; genus Viscum; species Viscum album. Next base: position 631,492,954 of record OY728146.1, read on the forward strand.
GTCCATCATTGATACCCAACATCTCATGTGTTTTTTCAAAGAAGTAATCATGTGGAGGACCCACACCTTTCCACTATTCTGAAAATATGAGGGGGGAAAATATCTAAGTAGAGGAACCACCCATATTTACATTAAGGGGGTGAAACTCTGTAAATAGATAGAGAAACCACACCCTAGTCCATCAGGGGGATGCCAATCAATAGGTAGTGGAACCATACCCTAGTCCACCAGGTGGATTCTAATCAGTAGGTAGAGGAACCATGCCCTATTCAGTCATAGGGATTCCACTCAATTGGTAGAGGACCCATTACATAGTTCATTATGGGGATTCCACTCAATAGGTAGAGAAACTAGTCCCTAGTTGGTCAGGGGAATTCCACTCAGTAGGTAGACGACCCACTCCTTAGTCTATTTGGGGGATGCCACATGGTAGGTAGAGGAACCACACTATAGTCTGTTAGGAGGATGCCACTAAATAGGTAGAGGAATCACACCCTATTCCATCAAGGTAATTCCACTCAGTAAATATAGGACCCAAACCCTAGTTAGTTAGGGGGATGCTACTCAGTTGGTAGAGGACCCATGACCTAGTCCATTAGGAGGTTGTCACTCAGTAGGTAAAGGACCCATGCCCTAGTTCATTAGGGTGATTCTACTCGGTAAGTAGAGGATGCATGGCCTAGTCCATCAGGGGATGCCACTCATTAGGTATAGGAACCAAACCCTAGTCTATTAGGGGGTTCCACTCAAACCAGTGTGAGAAGTATGGGGGACCCACACCCTGGTACGACATGGTGGTTGCTAACCCTAAACTTTCTAATATGATCCTTCATGATAATTTCCATCATTGAGTGACACCTAAAGTATAATCACACTCAAAAAATCTCACATCATATCTCAAATACCATCACGAAGGCCATTATCAAGTTTTATGTGGGAAAAAAATTAGGATAGGCTTCTTAAGGGCCAAAATATGAGTCAAAATAAAGGAGATACAAGAGGTAGAAGTTGTTGAGGGAATTATATGGCATGTAAGGGGTCCACATAGTGTGTAACCCTACCTCACCCCTTTGCAATCTGTTTGCTAACACATAGTTCATTGGACATGTAGGAATACATGGTTTGTAAGGGGTCCACATAGCATGTGATCCCACATCATTTCCTGGACGTGTATTTTATAGACATGGATTGGTGTCTATGTCATCGTAAATGAAATGGATGGGTCCCACACAACCTATATCAACCACCTGGGGACTTCCAGTGTACTTTTATCCATGATTGTCTCCTTCGGGCCATGCCTGTGTACCTGGATGTATACCTAGCCATTTTTGAGCCTGAGTACTTGGCCATGTCTAAGACCGTGTAGTTAGACCATTTCCGTGTGTGTGGTCATGTCCGTGACCATATACTACCGAAGTAAATTTTGGGATGCCAGTAATGGGTCACATGGATTTCAGGGGTCCCACATGGTGTGTGATACTTTTCTCTACCCAAAAACCCTATCCACCACAGCCAGGGGACTACAAAATGTGTATTCTTCCAGACTACATGCCATGTAGTAAGATTTTTTCATAGAAAGATATGTTATTTCATGAATTCTTCAAATCCATATCCTATCCCATTAATTCTACCTATTGAAAACTAGATATTGGTGGTAGTCACCTTTATCCATCAATTCTGCCTTTCAGTTGCTATAAATCATATTCTATTGATCTGAATGAAGCCTTCATGCTGCCCGATGTGCCTCGCATCGCTTCCAATTGGTCCTAGATCCCATATCCACAAGAGTTATCACCTGCATACCACAATGTTCTTTGATCCCTCCTCAAATCTCCAAATTGTTCATCGCATGTGTATATACCATTAATTTGGGGGGTTTTCCGCATTAAAACTCACCCAAAAAATTCAAACAACAACCCCATAGGCCAATGACAAATAAATTGATTAAAGATGAGGTAAAACACCATAAAATGGGTGATAAAAATAATTGACCAAGACTCCTCATCCAAAAATTGTAAAGTACAAAAACCAGGGTGAGATCATGGCCTAAGAAAAGATAATAAATGGATTAAAAAATTTAATTCAATAAAGGGGATCATGGAAAGGGATTACAATTTCCAAAAAGATATAAAAAGATCAAATTCATGCTTTATGAATTTAATCAAGAGGGAAGAAATCACAATTGATGAGTCCTACCTCAATATTGGACCAATCATTGGTGAAGAACTTATTCACCAGCGATGAGGATGACCCAATGTGTATTCTTCCTATAGATACACATTGAACTAATAATTGGTCATTATTTGATCTTAATCCACTAATGAAAAACCAAGAAACCTCCTCTCAATGATCCCAAGGTTATGCGACTAACCCTATAAATTTTGCATGACATGATACTTATAGAGGAAAATAGGTTTTAGACATTAAATGAATGAATTAAATTAATTAATTAACTAATTCACTTAATGTACCTTCCAATAGCTGCCTCATCTAAATTTCTAGAGCCAACAAAATTTAGGTCACACCTAGTGTAAACCCCATGATTTGGATTCAACTATGGTCTCATATTTTTGATTTGGGACTCTTTTGAGGATATATTATATTATTTATGAAAAACATTTATGTGCATGATATAAAATATATTTAATATTTTTATAAAATTCATTCTGGTCTCATAGGGCATCATAACCCCCTAGTGTCTTAACACCTCGCTCCAAAAAATATTCCTTAATATATTTCAAAGTATTATTAGGAAAACACAGAGTCTCTACATTATTCAATCCTTCAAATATTTTTATCCCCAAAAAGAAAAAAAAGTAAAAAAGTAGGGATACTGAACCTATATTCGGTTCTCCCACTCCCAAGATCTCTCCTGCATACTCTCATAATACCAAAACACACGAAACAAGGAAATGGTAAATCTTTGTAGGATCTTCTACTAAATACCCTTGATCACCACCGGGTACTCCCTTAAGGTGGATTCATCCTCGATGTCTAGCACTCCCTAGTCAATAACGTTTATAGGACCATGCATGTATCTATTTAGCTATGACACATGGAAGGCATAATACACCTGATACAATTATGGGGGTAAGGATAGGTGGTAATAAACCTCTCCAACCATCTATAAGATCTCAAATGGAATGATAAACCCTAGGGAAAACTTTCCTCCCTAGCTGAATCTCGATAATTCTCATCATGGGGAGAATCTCAGAAAAATGTGGCCTTGCTATTTGAACTTCAAGGGCCTATGACATTGATATAAATAAGATTTATATCTAATATGTGCAGTCCTCATCCACTCATGGATCACTCAGACCTTTTTCATCATTCCCTACACCATCTATGACCCAACAAGAGATGACTCACTAATCTCAGTTCAATATAAGGGTGACTGGAAGGGTCTTCTATACAGGGCCTCAAAAGGTTCCATGTCGATAGAAAAGTGATAGATATTATTTTAAGAAAAAAATACCAAAGGTAAGTGATCCTCTCATTTCTAACCAAAGTATAACATGAATGCCTCAGTACATCCTCCAACACTCACATAGTGCACTCAGTATGCCCATCCATCTAGGGGTTAAAATCTATATTCATCCTCAAATTGGTCTTGAATTCCTCATGTAGGCCTCCTCAAAATAGTGACATAAACCACACATCATATTCAAAGATAATCATCAAGGGAACCCCATGAAGGTGAATGATCTCCCACACATACAATTTCCTCAAAATCTCTACCGAACTCTACTCCCTCCATCCATCCAACATTAAGAGATTTTATTGATAAAGGTGGTCAAAGCCTAAAAAAGTCACGGGAGGTGAAAATAGTGAAGTACGAGAGCATCATCCATTACAAGACTTACACATTCATGGAGAAGGGACCTAGTGGTGGTAAAAATGGTACATGAATTGACCAGAGAGACACAGGAAGCCATGAATTCTGCAACCATATTACTCTCTCTCAATGTGTGGAAATAGCCATGTGACTGGAAATCAAGTTTCTACATCTATGAACAATATTGATGATAGACCAAGGGATTGGGATAGCCTTTGTGATAGTAGCTTGGAGAATAGAGGAGTCTGTCTCCACTCTTAAAAGTGAGATATTGTGAGAAAGACCCAGTTCTGGTCCCTTATTCATGGCCAACACTTCAGCACAGAGAGAGTCACCAATGCCAAAAGGAACACTAAACGTAAATATGACCAAGCCATTCTAGTTTTAGACAACCCCTACCCCTCTCATCATACCATTGATGCAAGACCCATCAATATTCATTTTAAGACCAGTAGTAGGAGGAAACCATTGCACCCATTTTCCCTATAAAGAAGATCCGTGAGTGATTATAGGTGAGTATTTACCCTTCAAGAGCTGGTGGAGGGAAGGGGAATATTCCCAGTTCTTAAATAGAGGAGCTAAGTCAACGGCTAATGAACTAGGATGAAAGATAATAGCCAGATTCAAGTTTTTCTTCACCTCATGCCTCCACTTGTTGCGGGCATTCCATAGAGTCTAGCAACCTGCGGCCACAAACATCATCCATGCCCTTCTCTCTTGAGAGTTTGATTGTGAATTTTGATACCAGAAATGTAGAAAATTATTACTAGTGAACTCCTGATCAAGAATTCTACAAAAAACACAAAGACCATTCCACAAAACGGCTTCCCATTCCCCCTTGAAGAAAAGATGGTTGATAGTCTCCTCACCAAGATAGAATTGTGACCTCTCACTGTCTGTGGAAGACCTATCACAAAGTCTATGGATATTCCATCCCATTTACAATTTGAGATCTCAAGAGGATGAAATAAACCTATAAGAACTTATTATTCATCCTTCACCTAATGGAGGAGAATGTGACCATTGGAGATCCCTCCTATAAATACCCATCCATTTTAATGTTTTAAAAGCTATGAACTTTTGGGATAATTGAAAAGCTGTGAGATATTTTCTAGATTTGCTTCATGCGAAAGCCTTAAAGAGTTTATGTTATGAATAGTTTGCTCCACAAACTTAAATATTAAACAATATTTGTTTTCCTTGTATGATTCTTGTTGTTATTGTTTATAATTGAGGGCTTCCAAGATGAAGGAAGAGAGATGTGTCGATTACCTGCTTAATTAAGGGATTCCAATTTTAAGGAAGACAGAGGTGTTGATCACCTTACAGATTGAGGGCTTGCGGGGATAGAAAACAGATTCCAATATTCATATTGAGGGATTACCCTAGTGTGAGAAAGTCATAACTTCTTAAAAGTATAAATAAAGAGGCCTTTATACAAGGTTGTTGGATACCCTTATCTTTGGGTTAAAATATTTCAATACACTTTTACTACTTGTTTAATTACAAACTCTTTAAATTCCACTACATTTTTGTTAAAAATAGAAAGTGTAACTTTCTTACACTTTCTCTATTGTAATAACTCTGATTTAAGATTATATACTATTTAAGGTAGAATATTACTTAATTATACATGTGTGCTTATTTATTTACTTTATATTTATAATCGGACCTTGCGTCCTTCTGAACTCTTTATTAATGATAGTAGAGGGTTTTGTGAATCTTGTTTGTTTAACTTTGTTTAACAAAGTTACCTTAAGGTTAAAAATGAATATTTTGAAACGTACAATTCACCCCTTCTTGTAATTGAGTATCTCCATATTATATTTTGATACTATAATTGGTATCAAAGTGAGTCTTTGAGATACTAATACTTATACTTAGTATCATAAGGAAAATTTTCATTACTTATTTTACTTATAGTTTGTTTATTTCTATAATTTGTTTATATAAAATTTTTGTTTATAAATACATACTACACTAACATGTAGAGTGGAAAAGGTTTTGTTTTTGGAATATAGGAGGAATCAATATTGGATCTATTGACAATCTAAATCCAACAAGACCACTAATTTTCTATGGTAATGATTATGAGTATTGAAGAGATTGAATGAAGAAATTTATTATTAACACAGGATTTGACCACTTTGTTATGATTACCGGTGATTATAAGATTCTGTACATTGAAGTCAGAACTTTTACCAACCAATAAAAACAAGAATATCAAATTAATTATAAGGTATAAAATACTTTGTTGTGTTTTATGACTAGGAATATATATAGTCAAATATATTTATGTGAGGCAGTAAATTGTATTTAGAAGAAACTTGAAGTTACACATTTTGGAACATCGAAAGTTATAGAAACCATAAGATCTTTGCTTAGAGCTTATTATCATGGTATTTTTCCTTATGGAGAACCAATAATTAAAGTTTATTAAAGATTCATGACTACTGTGAATATCTTAAAGTCAATGGGAGAAAAATGCTTAGATGATGAAATTCTTGTTGACAAGATTATTGATATCATGCTGAATGAGTGGGAATAAAAAAGAACAATTATTGATGAATCTAAGAAAGTTACAACAATTACTCTTGATGAGCTATTTGTGACACTCTTGCAACATGATAATAGATTAAAGAGAGATACTAATAATATTAAGAAGAATAATGGGAGTGTCGCTTTTACTACTACTTTAAATCATATGAAATCCAAGACTCTTGAGAAAGTTTCTAAGACAACAAAGTCTAAGAAAGTTGTTTTTCAGTCAAACACAAGTGAATCTGAACAGTCAAATAATGAATTCTCCAATCTTTTTTGAAGGATGAACAATATTGTTGGAAAAAAGGATTTTATGTATAGATATAAGAAGAAATATAAGAAAGATAAGAAAGATTCAGAAGTTATATGTTATGAATGTAAGAAAATTGGACATATCAGACCTAATTTTCTTAAGATGAAAAGAAAGGAAAAGAAAGATAGACTTTCTGGGAGGAATTAGAAAAGATTTTATAAGCCTAAAAGAAATAAATTCTTGAAGGAAAATGATTCTTATAGTGCAATTAGTGGATACTCATCTGATGAATCTTCATATATTAAATATTCTCAACATAAGAATATTGGTCTTATCACTGAAATGACTATAAAGAATAAATATTTCAGGGATAGGGTACACACTAATGAATCTTTAACCAATATATATTTAAGTGACAATTATCTTGATGAAGAAAATTATAAATCATCAGGAAAATAATATTCTTTAGCATAAGATAATAATTTACCTTCTTTTGAAGAAGTATCTAGGTTTTCTAAGTTACATGAGAATGAAAATAGTAAGGTCAATAATAAAATTGATAAGTAAAATTCTAGAATTAATATTTTAACAAAATAAGTATGAGATCTTTCTAAAGATCTTGATGCAAAATATTTTAAAATTGCTTCTATTTCAAAAAACCTTGAGGAAGTTAATTCTGAGAAGGATAAAATTTATAAGGATATTAAAAAAGTTATTTATAAGAACAATGTTTTGGAGACTAACTGAAATTCTAATAATAATGACTATGAGGATAATAATTTAGTCATTAGACTAAAATCTAGATTTTTTAAAGAAAATTTTGACAACCTTTACTACTGGTAAGTAAAGTTTTTGTAAAATGTATTCATAACTTCATCCTCTAATTAATAGTTCTTTATTTGGTTATTCTCATTAAAAACTAGTTTTTAGCCATAACTATTTTGTTCCTCAAAGTGATACTTTTTGCACTCAGTGTCAAAGTGGTGGAAATTGGGAGAAATTTTTTTCCTTAAAAAAAATACAATCCTTAGGTTTTCATAAAGCTTACTTTTCCAAGAAAATGTGGATTCTTAATATTTTAATTTCTAAAAATTATATACCCAAGAAAGTTTGGATTCTGAAAGTATAACTATTTTATTTTAGGAAAATAAAGGCAGTAACAACAATAATACATGGTACATGGATATTGAATGTTTTCAAAACATGATTAGTAACAAAAAATTATTTGAAAAGACCATTAAGATAAAAGGTGGTAGAGTCACTTTCAAAGACAATGCTGAAGAAGAAATTTTTAATACTTGTAACATTGTTCTTCTTGGAAAAGCCATAATTTCAAATGTTTTATTTGTTAAAGGTCTTAAGAACAATCTTATAAGCAAAAGAAAATTATGTGATGAAGGTTACCTTGTGAATTTTAGGAATGAATAATGCTTCGTACACAATTCCAAGGACCAGTTCATTCTCCCTGCCCATAGACAAGAGAATTTTTATACACTTAACTTATAAGACCTTAGGATCCAAGACTTAACTTTCCTTAGTGAAATGGAATATCAATATTTGTTATGGCATAAAGGACTAGAACAATATAACCTTATGAAATTATGTAAAATTTATAAGAAAATACTTGTTAAGGATCTACCATATCTTATATTTGATTCTTCAAAAGTATGTGATCCTTTTCAATATGGAATGAAATATAAGTCTTGATTTAAAAAAATAAGTGAAGTATCAACTTATGATGAATTAAAACTTGTACACATGGATATTTTTGCTCCAACAAAAACAGGATGTATTGGAGGAAAATACTATGTATTTTTTATAGTTGATGATTACACTAGATTTACATGGGTTTATTTTCTAGGAAGAAAATATGAAGCCTTTTTTTATTTCAAATCTTTTTCAGCTAAAATTAAAAATGAGAAAACCTTCCATTTATAACTATTATTATTGATCCTGGAAGAGAACTTGAAAATTTAGATTTTGAAACTTTTTGTAGTAAGAAAGGCATTACTCATAAATTCTCAGATCCTAGAACTCCTGAGTAAAATGATGTTGTTTAAAGAAGAAACCTAATTCTTTAAGAGATAACAAGAACCATGTTGAGTGAATACTTAATCGCTAAACACTTTTGGGCCGAAGCTGTAAGAAACACTTGTTATACTATAAATCAAGTTTTAATAAGGATATTTCTTAATAAAACACCTTATGGATTATGGACATGCTGAAAACCTAGAGTCTCATACTTCAAAGTATTTGGATGAAAAGTATTCATTTAGAATAAAAAATATAACTTACATAAATTCACACCTAAATTTGATGAAGGAATTTTCCTAGGATATTCCACTACTTCTAAGGCCTATAATTTTTTTTATAGAAAATATTATACTATTTAGGAAACAGTACATGTTAAATTTGATGAAACTGATTCCTTTGTTTTTAAACAACCTCAAACTACATCTTAAAATGTGTTTTCAAAAACCCATTATCAAACTTTGATGGAAGAATCTTCTATTTAGGATAATACTCAAGAAAATGTTTCTGATTTATTCACACTAGAATATTTTCTACCCTATATTAATGGACATGCGTTACAAAACCCAAGTCAGTTGATTATAAAGAATCTTCCCAGGGATAATATCGTTGGTGATTATATAAAACTGTAAGGACTAGAAGTTATTTAAGAAATTATGCAGAGCATCTTGCATTTCTTTCCCAATTATAACCTAAAAGTTCTGAAAAAGTTTTGGGTGATGATGTCTTGATTTAAGCTATGAAAGATGAACTAAATGAATTTGAAAGGAACAATGTTTGGACCTTGGTTCAAAGACCAAAATAAAAATTTTCAATTGGAGTAAATTGGGTCTTTAGAAATAAATGTGATGAAAATGGAATCACATTAAGATATAAAGAAATATTAGTTGATAAAGGCTATAATCAACAAGAAGGAATAGACTATGAAGAAACATCTACTCTGGTAGCTAGACTTGAATCTATTTGAATTATCTTAGCCTTTGCAGCATTCTTTAATTTCAAACATTTTCAAATGGATGTGAAGTGTGATTTTCTTAAAGGATATGTTCAAGAGGAAGTTTATGTTGAACAAAATTCTATTTTTTAAGACACAAAACATATTTATCATGTTTTCAAACTTACCAAATTTTTATATGGTCTTAAACAATCCCTTAGAGCCTGGTTTGATAGACTTACAAGATTTTTGTTACTAAACAATTATGTTAAGGGAACTGCTGATCCAACATTTTTTATAAATAAAGAAAAGAAAAATGTTTTAATTATCCAAATTTATGTTGATGAAATTATATTTGCAAAAACTCAGCAATCCTTAACTGGTTCATTTGAGAATATTATGAAATATGATTTTGAAATGAGCATGATTGGTGAGTTAACATTTTTTATTAGTTTTCAAATTTCTCAACATAAGTATATTAAATACATTCTTAAAAATTATGGATATGAAAACACTAAAAGTATATGTACTCCAATTGGTACCTCAAACACTCTTGATCTTGATGAAGCTGGGAAACCAGTAGATCAAACATCTTTTAGAGGTATGATAGGAAGTATACTATAATTAACAGCTAGTCATCCATAATTAATGTTTTAAATATGCTTATGTTCAATATATCAATATAATCCAAAATAATCCCATTTAAAATATGTGAAAATAATTTTTCGATACTTAAAGGAAACTATTGTCCTTGGACTTTTCTATTATTTTGGAAATGAATTTGTTTTAAAAAGTTTTTGGGATACTGCCTTCGGTGGTTATATAATGGATAGAAAAATTACATCTAGAACTTTTCATTTCTTAGGATATTCTTTAGTTTCTTGGTTGTCCAAGAAAGAACACTTGATAGCACTTCCCACTTCTGAAGCTGAATATGTGGCAGCTGGAAGTTATTATGCTCAAGTGTTGTGGATGAAACACACACTAACAGATTATGGCATGAGTTTTACTAAAAATCAGATACTATGTGATAACACAAGTTCCATATCCTTAAGAAAAAACCTTCACATCACTCTCATGCAAATCACATAGATATTAGGAATCACTTCCTTAGGGATCGCACACTTAAAAAAGATATTATTTTACAATTTATCAGAATTCAAGAACAAATTACTGATATTATTACAAAATCATTACCTTTTGATAGATTTGGATACATTAAACAAAAGTTGGGAATGATAATTGTAAGGTAATCATTCATATCTACTTTTTTTGAAACAATATACTAACATTAAGATACTTCTTTTTATACAAGAAGTACATTTTTTTTCCTTAATTTTTTTTCCAGAACCTAATAAATGATATTCTAAACCTAAATAAAGGTTTCATAACCTAATTAATATTTTCAAAACCTAATAAATGTTTTTAAAAGCTATTTCTTTTTTCAAAACCTAATAAAGGTTTTCGAAATCTACTAAAAATTTTCTGAACCTAATAAAATTTTCGTAACCTAATAAAAAATTTTGGAACCTAAAAAAACTTTTCAGAACCAAAATTTTCTAAGAGGAACATTATCAATACTGAAAAATATTTATGAGAACCCTGGAAGGTACAATTTCTTACTTATATTCTCTTAGTTAAATTTATATTTGTTGGTATTTCAAAATTTTTTTAAGAAAATTTTATCGGATTCATATTTCCTTAAATATGATTATTTTCTTAAAACCTCAAAAGATCAGAATCTAAATCCTTCTTTGCAATTAATATCATCAGTTAGATTAGATCAAGATAATATCAACCATTTAATTGACTCGGGATGTTGAACCATTACTGCGAAGCCTATATAAAGGGACCCCCTTCGCATCCCACATTAGTTTATATAACTTTTTCACCCGAGACATGCCTCCCTTCAAAGTCACCAATCCGATTCTTTCATCCTTACCTTAAGCTCTGAATGTCGATGGAAATTTCTTTTAAAACTTCATTTTCTCTTCATAAGTAAATCAAATACTAGATAATATTTAGATAAAGGTTAGTACATCATAATTTCTTTTTTAAGTATGATTCTCTCATAAGGAAAATTATCATACTAAATGGATGGGAAATATTTTTCATAGAAAAGGAAAGGAATCAAGATCCTATTTATCCAGATCTTATAATCAAATTTTATGATATAGTTCAATTTTTTTAAAAAGGTGAAAAAGATATGTTTTAGTTAAAAATTTATGGAAGTACCTACTCTTTATCCTACAAGAAAGCTGTAAGTGTTCTTAAGATGCCTTATGATGGAGAGGAATGCTTTTTTGCATAGGTATCTGGACAGTGAAGGTTCATTTGATAAGGTTAAGAAAATGGAATGCTTAAGAATTCATGGAGTGAAGAAACCTATGATCTCCAATATCTCAGAAAACCACATAATAGTATCCCTTTGGATGCAATGACAGCTGATTCTAAGAAAAGGGCACAACAACACACTAAAGATGTTAGAAATATTAATGATGTATTTTTTAGTTAATCTAAGAAATATTAACTTGATGAAGTATATCTTCCTCACCATTAGAAAAATAAAGAATGGAACAATAAAATCTCATATTTTAAAGTATCTTACAATCTTGTCTAAGATCATTGTAATCTACCTAGAAACCTTCAAAATTAATTTCAAGTTGAGGACTAAGAAATTTAGAATCAAGTTGTTGAGTGATGACACCCTCCAGAGAATGAATTTTTGTTTCTATGATATTTCATCTAAGTTTTTTGATATTACTGGTGAGGCAGTCTAAGATAGAGAGAGTTCCAAATCCAAACCCAAGAAAAAGATAGCCTAAGAAATAGAACCCCAGAAAAGAGATCAAGCCTTTGAACCTGCATTTGTACATACTAAGCCTATGAAATACACAACCTTATCAGATGAAGTATTTGCTAAGTGGAGAGATCAAAAGAGAAAAAGAAAAGAAGGAGACACTGTTTTTGGATTATATACTACCGATGCTAATGCCTTAAAAATTCAAACTTCTAAAGAGCTTGAGAAACAAGAAAAAGTAAAAATATTGAAGAAGAAAATGTTGGAAGCTGATATTATTCAATCTCTATATAAAGATACTGAGAAAGACTTTGAACAAGTAGAAGTACCATAATATTTATTTCTTGAACCACCTCTTTAACAAACCCCAATAATAGTTGTAAATTCATCATTGACTAAGGGAATGAAATCTGTTTTAGTTCTATATTTTATAGTTGAAGAAAAATACCAACAAGAAGTATAAACCAATGAAGAATAGAAAAGTGAAGATGAGATCCAAATTTTTGAAGAAGTTGAGAAGGAAATTCATTCCAAATAGTTTTTAATAAGAACATCATAAGATTCATCCACCAAGATAGTTTCAGAAGGGAAGTCTTTTTAGAAAGATATTTTTGCTGAGGAAGAAGTAAATAAGATCCCCTCTAATGATGGAAGTGGTAATGATGATATTGTGTAACATGTTGAAGGAAACGATAATGGTGTTGTTGGAAAAGATGATGATAAAGAAGTTAATGATGATGATGATAGAATAGAACAAGATTCTGGTGGAGAAAGAAATTCAAAGAATTGGGAAGGAAATATTTAAGGAAGGGAAAGGAAAGAAAGTTGTTGTTGATACACCTCAAAAAGTAGGTATTTAAAAAACAAAGAAATATGGTGTTGGTACATCCAAGAAGAAAAATAATGAGAAAATTGAAGTTGACTAACCAATAAAATATTCTGTTTAGGAATATTCCTCTTGAATAGGTGAAGATTTTGTAGTTCAATCCCTAATGGTTATTGTAAACTTCATTCCAATATTTCCAAGTATAGAATCCATATTTCAGTTGATTCACGAATCAATTAATAAGAAAACAGATTTAAAAGACCTTCTCATGGAGAAAATGATTAAAATAAAATCTGAGTTAAAAATCTTCTTGAATAGATATAATTCTCACAGGAAGTCACGCAAAGAAATAACCAGATTTTCAAAAATAGTTTCAGATGATCTTAAGTTATTTGATCATTTTAGTGACTCAGTCAAGGATTCTTTTGATAAATTTGATGAAAAATCTAATAATCTCTCAATAAGATATTAATAGAAACTAAAGGAAGAGAAATATATCCACCAATAAGAAGTTAAAGATCTAAATGGAAAACAGAACTCCATTACTCTCAATATAAAAAAGGAGAAGGAAATGAGGGAAGATTTGGCTAAGAAACATAAAAGTCAGGAAGACTTTATTAACTATCAAGACAAAATATTTATGTCTTAGGAATAAAAGATAAAAAACCTTGAGAAGAAAAATTAGTATTAGGAGGAGTTTCTCAAGAAGTTTCAAGAAGATCACAAGGATTTAGAGAAGTTGAAAGAAACACTGAAAAAGATAATACCAGAAAAGAATAATAAGGATGATTAATTTTTTCCAAATATGGTATTTTTTTTGTAATTTTTTTGATGATTTAGTTATCTAATTAAATTATTACTTTGCATTGTTTCGTGTTTTAGTTTTCCTAACATTTTAGGTACAATATATATCTTCCCATTACTTTTTAAAAATCACAAAGGGGGAGAAAATAATGTTAAAAAATAATAATAAGTTAAGGAGGATGATGATCATGATAGGTGGAGATTACTTAAAGGAAAAAATACTTAAGTAAAGGCGGATTAATTTCTTTAAGAAAGATAGAAAAGCTCAAAGATAAGAATATGATCCTTAGGGGGAGTTCATAACCTAAGGGGGAGTTAGTCATATTCACTCTAATTCATAAAAAATGGGGATATAAGTATTTTTTTTAAGTTCAAAAAATGAAAATATTATATCTTTATATTATTTTATGAAAAGTTATTTGTGCTTTCCAAACAGGGGGATATTTTTTAGTCAATAAGTTTCCTTATAAATATTCCTGTTCATCTAGTTTTTGAAAATCACAAACAAATTTTCCTTAAGATTTTTTTATTCCTTTTAACTTAATCTAACCATCTTTTCTTTAAGGCTGAATATACTGAAATAAATTAGATCTTTTTCTAAAAACTCAAAATATTAAATTTATTTAGAATATAATTTCCCAAGAATCATGAATCTGATTCTAATTGAATTGTGAATCTGATTTCCTGAGAATTGTGAATCGAATTCTCACAAAATTGTGAATCCAATTTTCCTATAAATGAAAATATGACCCTCATAGAATTGTCAATCCAATTTCCCTAAAATTGTAAATCCAATTTCATCTAAAATCAGACTCTGATTATCTATAAAATAAAACTAGAATTATATCTAAAATCAGACTTTGATTCTCTCTTAAATCAGACTCTGATTCTTTTAGAAATTAGATACCTATTTTTTACATTTTCAAAATATGATTACCTATAGTTTTAGAATCCTATTTACACTATGTTAATACTATTTTTTTTAAAGTTATCATATTTCATTATTGTATCATTTCATTTTTTCGGATCCAAAATATGACAATGTTTCTCATATTGTATTAAAAAATGATGTCTTCACATTATTTTTCTTATTTTTTTATATAAAATGATGTTGTCCAATTTGTTACAATATAACCATTGACTGAGTGAAACCTATATGTTTCCCTAAGAAATTTAATGGAAATATGACATTTGGAGGAGAATGTGACTATTAAAGATATTTATTATAAATACTTATCCATTTGACTATTTTCAAAGCTATGAACTTTTGGGATAATTGATACTATGTGAGAGCTATGCCAGATTTTCTTCGTGAAAAATCCTTTAAGAGTTTAAGTTGTGAACATTTTGTTCCAAAAACTTAAATGTTAAATAATATTTTTTTGCCTTGTATGATTCCCATTGTTGCTGTTTACAATAAAGGTATTCCAAGATGAAGGAAGAAAGAGGTTTTGATTACATTCTTAATCGAGGGATTCCAAGTTTTAGGAATACAGAGGTTCCAATCACCTTACAGATCGATGGATTACGGGGATAGCAAGACAGATTCCGATCTTCATATCAAGGTCTTACCCTGATGTGGGTAAGACTGAATTTATTGAAAGTATAAATCATGGGACCTTTATCCAAGGTTATTGGATACCATTATCTTTGGGTTAAAATATTTCATTACACTTGTACTACTTGTTTAATTAAAATTTCTTTAAATTATGATAAATTTTTGTTAAAGATATAAAGTGTAACTTTCTTAAACATTTTATGTTATAATAACTTTGAGTTAAGATTCTATACGTTTTAAGGTATAATATTACTTAAGTTTACCTATGTGATTATTTATTTACTTTATCTTTATAATCGGACCTTGGGACCTTCCAAAATCGTTATTAAAGATAGTATAGGGTTTTGAAAATCTATTTTTAACTTTTTTAAAAATAGTTTCCTTAAGGATAAAAATGGAAGTTTTTAAACTTACAATTCACCCCACTCTTGTAATTGAGTTTTTGAATTTTATATTTTGATCCTACATAAATTTATGCCAACTGAACCTCCCTTACACGCTAGAGAAGTGGAGGACTTAACACCATTGACTGAAGAAATGTTTCAACCTCATTCTCTACCAAGTTTAGTTGTAACAAATCCAATTACTCGGACACCTTGTCTACTTGGAAAGAACATGACTTCTTACTAAGGTAAACTTCCACCACATTTCCCTTCCCATGAGAATAAACTATCTCAAATTCATAGTTCTATAAGATCTATAACCAAAGAGTATATTCTACGTTTAGATCACTTTTTATGAAATCATTCTTGAGACTCTGATGGTTTGAGTAAGAAATAAATCACTATCCTAGAAGATAGTTCCTCCACATCCTCAGTGCGAGGATTGTTGCTGGAAACTCTGGGGCATAAGTGACATAGTTCTACTCATGGGGTCTCAACTTCCTCACCCCATATGAAATTACTTCCTAACTCTAAATCAAAATGAATTTGATCCTAGCTATAGATGCATCAAAATAAACTATATACCCCATGCACTCTTATGGTAGTCTCAAAATAGGATCACTCATTAGCCTCAGCCTTACCCCCTCAAAGGATCTCAAACACTGATCAATCTAGGTAAATGGATTCCCTTTCCACGTTAGAGTGGTCAGAGAGGATTCAATGTTTGAGAATTCCACCATAAATATGATGATTCCGGTACTAAATCTATGAGAGTTCCCCATGACATTATTACTCTCAAGGCATGTCTAGAATCCATCCTCAAATGTCTCACTTTATCTTACTCAGACACCGAGGACATATGGGTTCCTATAAATAATACTATTACAAACTGATCTATGAAGGTTTTAAAGACAATGTTAACAAGTCTCCCAAAACTAATTGGGATTGCAACACACAAAAGGGTATAAAAATTGACTATAAGTAACTACATAGACTTTAGAAATACACTTTTGGTATAGTCTCCTCTCCAAATAAGAGCTGGTGATAACCCATTTTGAGGTCAAATTCTGAGAACTAATTTTCTATAATCCAATGGTCAAAGATGTCATCTATTCTTGGGGGTGGATACTCTTACCTAACCATCAACTGGTTTGGGTGATGTCAATTCACACCTCACCTTGAGATCTTATTTACCTTGTAGGTGAAAAACACATGGCTTCCTAGGTTAACACATTGGGTTTTATGAAGCCTTACTTTTGTATACCCTACAAGCACACCACTAGCTCTTGTAGCCCCATAGTGATGTGATAAAACAAATATTGGGCCATCCCTAGTGAAACTCTATGTAGAGGTCCATATTATTATGGGGAGGTAAACCTAACATGCCCTTAGGAAAGACATCATCATACCCCACCATCATTGCAGGAAGCTGAGAGCTCATAACATCCACTAATTTATGGGTAATACTATCCAACTGATAAATTGGATGTAACCTCCCATGAATGAGATAATTCTACTTTTCCTAGGGATCACTCCTTATCAAAGATAAAAAATCCATCCCATAAACCTGAAACACTACCAAACTCACTCATCTGAGCATGGATGGTAGATGACCATTCCATACCGAGGAAAACATTATAGGGTCTCACTTACACTACAAAAATATTGCTTATGAGGATCTATATCCTCACAGATTAAGGTCACCCTATTGAAAAAATATGTGATCATTGATCTTCTCTATAGTATCCTCTAACATAGGGGTTGATAAAAAGGTCCTCCATTTATACCTCTAGGTCTTGAATAGGTGCTATTTCTAGTGTAATTTAGCTTATGACCCTGGGATATAAACTACAATTGGAGAAGTGGAGACATATAACATACTCTAAACCACGCTTGAGCCACCAGGCCAGAATCCCCTTCTACCAAAAGCTCATACTTTCCCTCACCCTTCTTATCTCCTTAGCCAGGTATTTGTCGCCACCTCATCACACCAACCTACCCCAAACACACAAGTTAAAGGAAATTGTCTTCCATACCTTGACACTATCCTTTCCCAGTGAAACTGAATCACCCTCACTACTTGGAATTGTTTCAAAAGAACCCATATCAATGGGGGGATTGTCTATCTTCCTTGAATATCTGAAGAGACAATAAAAATATCCATCATAGGGCTCTAATGATGCTAAAATTCACCCTGGAGAGGTCTCAACATGAGTAACACCATCAAAAGAGGACATATATGAGTGAGATATCTAAACCACAGAATCTAGCCTGATCTCGACTACCTTAGAAGAATGTTTAGATCAATATAAAACCTAAGAGATATGTATTTTGGAACTCAAAATTATCACTCATTACAAGTGCGTTATCTATTGGTACCACTAAAAACAACTATTTCTCTATGAAGAGAACTGTTTTTCAAGTATCCCCATCCAGTTGGTCAGTATCCTCACATGTCTAAAAAATCAGATCACTGACTTAAGCATATCATCTGATGCCTAGGGCTCAGGCTCACTATGAAACCTCATCGGCCTCTAGCGCTAGAACTCGTGGAGTGAGCTAATACTACATGCATCCTTATATTTCTATGATGGTATAAAATTATTCTCAACTAGTGGGGGTGATGCTACCTACCCTCTTGGAGGGAAGATCTCATGTGATGATCCTTGAACTAAGTCCATGTCACTCATTAGATTATGATTACAACCATGAATCAGTAACCTGGCGAGCTATCTTCATGGAGGCATCTTGAAAGTGATCAAGACGTACCATAGTCAAATGAGAATATATATGAATAGATAAGTCAAGAAATATATACAACTAACTCAATTCTATATGATTCATGTATCTATGTTCCATGCAACTAATTACTTAGTAATCTGAGTCAACAAGTAGGTAGTCAGATTCTTGGTGAATGGATACATCAGCTGCTGCACCAACACAGGGTTCCCTATCCCAAATGTTGCACTTGAGACCCTTTAACAGTATTTCCCTAAGTTACAAACCAAACCTCATAATAGGAAAAAATCCAAACACCATAATGAGGTTGAACCACATCTAATACCAATCTGTAATGACCTGATCCACCTAGGCCCACTTGGCCTATGGAAGACCAGACTGTTACAACCCCAAGTCCGCCTTTATAGGCTAGGGGATAGTGAAAAGATTTGAGAAGGAATAAATAAAATGGTATCCCTTCACCTAAATAAACTATATTAATGAACTCAACCATATCCATATAGAAGTGTAGAGTAATAATTATAAAATATTTTAAAATCTAGAGTAAAAACTATGCATGTAATAACCTCTAGTGAATAAAAAATAGCATGATAGAGTAAACCAAAATGGAAAGGAAAGAATACATTATAAATAAGAAAATATTTTTCTACTAAATAAAAATTGGGAAATAAATTATGAGAGATCCAGACTCTATATCTCCATGCCCAACCAACGTATGCAGTCTATGCTCCCGAGTATCCCTAAGCTCCTCTGAAATCACTAGTTATCTGTATGTAGTATATATAAGACATGACTTGTGTGGGGAAATCCCATGAAGGTGAGAGTATATACATACCATATAGGATTCCCTAAAAACTGAAGAGGGATCAATAGTATACATGATAAAAGTATCCATGTCAAAACAAATCTAGAGGTAAGTGAAACCCAAATATGTAGATACATATAAGAAACCCATATGAGAGAGAAAGAGGATCTCTATCTCATAGCCCAGCCCTGAGATATGGGTCCGCAAATAGTTAAAGAGGTCCATCATTGATTCCCTATATCTCATGTGTCTATCTAAAGAAGTTACCATGTGGAGGACCCACAAATCTCCATTTTACTTCATAGTTGAGGGGAAACAATATCCAAGTAGAGAACCCACACCACGATAAAATAAGGGGGTTCCACTTAGTAGGTATATAGAGGACCCATTACCTAGTTCATAAAGGGGATTCCACTCACTAGGTAGTTGACCCACACCTTAGTCCCTTAGGGTGATTCCACTCAATAGGCAGAGGACCCATGCCCTAGTCTATTATGGGTATTCAACTTAGTAGGTAGAGGACCCATACCCTAGTTCATCTGAGGATTCCACTCAGTAAGTTGAGGAACTAAAACCTAGTCCATCAGGAGAATGCCACTTAGTAGGTAAAGGAACTATTCCCTAGTCCATCAGGGGTATTCCACTTAGTAGGTAGAGGACCCACATCCTAGTAAATCATAGGGATTCCACTTTGTAGGTATAGGACCCATGAAATAGTCCATCAGGGGGATGCCACTCTATAGGTAGAAGACTCATGCCCTAGTCTATCAGGGGGGTTCCACTCAATAGGTAGAGAAACCATGGCTGAGTATATCATGGGGATTCTACTCAGTAGGTAGAGGACCCACTCCCTAGTCAGTCAGGGTGATTCCACTCAATAGGTAGAGGAACCATACCCTAGTCCAATAGGTGGATACCACTCAGTAGGTAGAGGAACCATACTCTAGTCTATCGGGGGTGGGGGGGGGGGAACTGAAACTAGTATGAGGAGTATGGGGGCCCCACACCATGGTATGATTGGAGGTTTCCAACCCCGAACTCTCTATAAAGATCATTATTAATCATTTCAATTATTGAGCATCTCCTAAAGAAGAATGACATTCATAAAATCTCTCATCGTAACTAAAACACCAATATAAAGTCCACCATTGGGTCTTACATGAAAAAACACTCAAAATAGGCCACTCATGAGATAAATTATGAGTTAAAATGATGAATATAAAAGAGGTAAAAGTTATAGAGGGAAGTAAATGACATGTATTGGCTCCACACAGCCTGTGAACACACCTCGAATCTTAGCCATTTCCTTTCCAACACATAGATCAATGACCATGTAAGACTATAAGAGATGTAAGGGGTCCACACGACATGTGATTACGCCTCATCAGTTGGACATGTATCCCATGGACATGAATTGGTGGACTTATCACTATAAATGGAATACATAGGTCCTACATGAAATTTCTCATCTACTCAAAGCCTACCTGTGTGATCCTGGCCATGCCCATGTTCTTTGGGATGTGACCCTGTACCTAGCTATGTCCCAGCCTGAGTACTTGGCCATGTCCATGCCCATGTAGTCAGGTTGTGTCTGTATGTCTAGCCATTTACATGACTATGTACACTCAGAGTATGAACCGGGATTCCAAAATCAGGTCACATTGTGTGTGGGGATCCCGCACGATGTTTGATACTTATCTCCACCAAAAAACCCTATTCACTGTAGCTAAGGGACTACATGACATGTGTTCTTTTGAACTGCACATCGTGTATTGTAGTTTTTTATAGAAATGTAATTTCTTTCTTTCATTCAAAAAATATGTGGCCACCACCACAATTTCCTCCAATTTAACAATTTAAATTGGTGGTAGTCAGCTCTATTCATCGATTACCGCCCTTCGATTGTCAGAAATTTGATTCCGTTCATCCGTATGAATCCCACATGCCACCCGATGGGCCTCCCATAACTAACACATGGTCTTGGATCCTAGATCCATAGGTGTCACCACCAAAATCCCATGATACATCCTGATCCCTCCTCAAATCACCAATCTATTCATTGCACATGAATTTTCCACAAATCTGGGGGTTCGATCATGCTCAAACCCACCTATAAATGTTGAACTATAACCCCATCAGCGAACAATGAAGATCATGGAGAACGATGGAAAAAAGAACCAAAAAAAGGGTGATAAACATCATTGGACAAATGTTATTAGATAATAATTTCATAACAGGGAAACTAGGGTGAGATCATGTAATAAGGAAGGATAATAAATTGAGTAAACAATTTAATTCAACAAAGGGGATCACATGAATGGTGTTCAATCACCAAAAAGAGATAAGAAGATCAGATTCATTATTTAACCATTTAATTAAGAGGGAATAAACCATAATTGATGAGTCCTACCTCAATATTCGATCAATAATTGGTGAACAACATGTTCTTAAGTGATGAGGATGATCTGTTGTATCCACTTTCTGTTGGTTCACCTCGATCTGATCACCTGTCATCATATGATCTTGACCCATCGATGAAGAATAAAGAAACATCCTTTAAATAATACTAGGGTAATGCTAATAACCCTAGATATTTTCCATGATAATATACTTATAGAGGCAAATAAGTTTTATACATTAAATCAATTAAATAAATATATAAATTAATTAATTCACTTAACATAACCACTAACGACTTCCTTATCAGAACATATAGCACTGACTAACTTTAGATTGCTCTTAGTGTAAACCCCATTATCTGTATTCAACCATGGTCCTAGATTTTTTATCCACAAATCATTTTAGGGGATGTTCCATTATTTCTGAAAAATTGTGCATGTGTGATATAAAAAATATTTAATATTTTTATAAAAATTATTTCTGGGTTCATCAACCCTCGGAACCCCACACCGTCTAAATGCCTCACTACAAATATATTCTTTAATATATTTCAAAGCATTATAAATAAAAAATAGAGTCTCTATAAATCATATGATTAGTAAGGGTAAACATAAGATATATCAATCTATGATGATATGAAATCAAAAGATATGAATAAGGGTATTTTATCATGAACATAACTTACAAAGTTCATACCCAACCTATCATAGATCATAATCCTAATTCATGGAATAAAACTTTATCATTTCTAAAAACATGGCTCAAAGAGTGATAAATCATCATAAATGAATCATGAACCCTAATATAATTTCATAAAAGTGTGTAACCATTATAAATATTTAAAACCATTTCATATGTCAAGGTTAAATATAGGACCATCAACATGGTAGATTAGAACTCATAACATGTTTTACATTATTATCTCATGATATATATAGATTTAAACATTAAATTGGATAGATATATAGGCCCACCCATCACATAATGAAAATTATACATATGTGTTCCACAATATCATAAAACATTAATCATATCAAAACCCATGAAATGAAATGGGTTTCATAAAAATTTCATTATAAAATAACTCGTGAAAAAGAAACAATTTTCATAATCATTTAATAATTTCATCAAAACATAACACATGGAAAATATGTTTATTTCATAAGAATTTTATCATGTAATAAAATGAGGAAGAGAACTGGGTTTCATAACATCTTTTCATTATAAACATAAACCATTCGAAGAAATAATAAAAATGGAATCTTTGTATCATATCCCTAGTAAAGAACAAGTAACATTGAAGGATTCCATCTTAGATGGAAAATTATTTTGAAAAGAAACTTGGAAAATTTATTAAGGAATTTTTTTTTAAAATCAATTTTTAAAATTGAAAATAGATAAAACATTTTGGAAATTATTTTCTTTGAAATTAAAACTTTAGACTTATAAATGATTCTTTAAAAATAATTTAAAATATTTCTTGAGAAAAATATCCTTTCCACTTTGAAAAACACTTTTTAAAATATAATAAAACTTGAAAATCCTTTTATTTGAAAATATCATTGAAAACATATAAATTAATATTAAAATAAAATAATTTCCTTGATGATGGGAAATTCCATTCATGTCATACATGTTAAAATAAATATTCCTTTCCCATTTTTGGTAAAATACAAATGGGTATTATTTGAAAAAAGACTTGAATATTCCTCTCAAAAAATTATGAAAAAAATTCAAATATGGGTAAAAATTTCATTATTTAATCTTTTAAAAAATGTTAAAAACTTTTTTGAAAACTTTTTTATAAAACATGATTTTGGAAAAAAAGGGTTTTCGACTAAAGAGAAAAGTAAAAATGATTTTTATTAAAAATATTTTTGAACTATTGAGTACATAAAGAGAGGAAAATGAACTAAAAAAATTTATTCTCATGAAACGACTATAGTATAATAAATCTCATGAATTTATTTAGATATGGATCATAATATTTCATCATTAGAATCATGAACATTAACAATTCAGATAAACAATGAGATTGTATCATAAAACCCTTACCACTTTTGTAACTTTTGTACCATAAACCCCAAAAAAGATAGATAAAAAAATGTATATATAAATCCAAATAATTTTCATTATAATAATATAAAAAATAATTTCATGGGTATCATATACACCACATAAAATAAACATGTGGTGAATATGACATATGTCTCATACAAAATAAAAGTGAGTTGGAAATCCCCTACCATAAGTATTAAATTCTTTAATATACATTAAAAACTCATGTATAATAAATATAAATTTACTATAAATATATTATAGAATAAAAATCATATTTATCATACAATATATGATTTACTTATGACCTTTTATTACCCTTTTATCAAAAAATCCATGTCGAAATCATGCTTTGGGGGATAATTGCTTTATTTTTCATGTATGTTTTGATTTTTTATTTTTAGTTATATTTATTTAATCATGGATACATAATCTAATTTTTTTAGCCATGATATAAATATCATATATAATCATTATATATTTATTTTGATAAATCTACAAAATTTAGAGATAGAAAATGAAAGACATCATTCATGGAGATAGTAGGCCGTACGTATGCATGAACATTGTTTCTATTTTCTTAAAATATTGAAAGAGGGAAAGGTAAATAATATATTAAAATTAAATAAACATTTTCATTCCATATATATTACAAATTTTTAATAGAGCCATCCTTATTTCATTCCATGTAAAGCATGAATAAATCACATCGCTTTGAGAGATGGCAGTCCACCGTACACAGAAACGATGTTATCATATTCCCATAGAATGGAATTAAATAAAGAATATGTGATATCATGATTCTAGAAGAATAATAATATAATAATATAATATATATAAACAATAAAATCATCATTATATCAAGTTGTGATAGGTGGTGATGGAAAATGAATAAAATCAGTTCATGAGGTGGTTGTCCGTTGTACACACAAATGATGATTTTATGACCCATTTGATAGAAAAGGAGAAAGATTTAGGTTTTTAAATTAACATAATAACATATAAGTATATTAATTAAACTGATTTTATCATATTATTATGGTTTAGAAATAATTCAAGGATACATAAGAAGAAATAAAATTAAACTGTCAATTAGGGACGTTACCTCTTCTTTATAAAACTTCTTTTGGTTTCAACCAAAAGGCTTATTAGAATGGTTTTATAATAAAAATGATGTTTCTAGGATGATATTAGGGAATTAAAATATTTATTTGTATAGTTATATTCTAAACCCATGGGTTTTTAATGTGTGAAGATGAGAGGAGAGGTGGTGGCCTTTTATAAGTGAGGTTAGTGGCGCACTTGTACTTTTTGAAAAGAAAAAGGTGTTACCACATTTTTCATATGCTAAAAGGATCCAAAATGGGCCTGTATCGAACCTAGAATAAATATTTTCCAAATATGGACATGAAATGGGTTTTTGAAAAGTTTTGGGCCATCCTTAACCGTTATCATTTTAGTTTAACTCTTAGGTAAACCCATTTTTACCTTAACCATAGTAAATAATTTTTACTGTTTTTAGTATTGATTATGGTCAAAAATTAATTTTACCTTATTAGATAATATGAATTATTATTATTATAAATATTTAATTTGTTTCTCCAAATTCCATTCACATAAGTGATTTTTTTTAAAATTGATCTCGTAGATGCGATGAGAAAGCAGGTTGCCAAATAGAAAATGTTGAAAAGTTTAATAAGTTTTTATATACAAATTAAATATGAAATTGATTAGAATGAAAAAATTGGATGATTAGATATAAAATTTAACTAATTTTACTTTTAAAACCAAATTAAAACAATTTTTCTATTTTTAAATGATTTAAAAGGAATGAAAATTCTTAATAAAACCTAATATTTTTCACTATTCATCGAAAAATCTATCTTCTCATAAAATTATTAAAAATTCATCCTAAGATAATATTTACTAGAATATTTTAATTTTTAAATTTTTTTAAAATAATGTTTCTAAAATTACTAAATATTACTTTTAAAATATGCACAAAAAGGCGACATAACCATTTTTTGAAAAATATAGTTTTTATGTGAAAAATTGGATTAATTCTTATATCTTATGTAGAAAACATATAAGATGAATGTTAAAAAATTTATTGAAAATATAAAATATAAATTTAATTAAAATAATTCAAAAAATTGATTTTTTATATTTATTGAGGTAGAACACATTTGTGTGCATAAGAATAGTTTTTCAAAAGTAGATATCCTTTATTTTCTAATAGTTTTTATTTTTATTTCTAATTAATTGTTTACTAAATAATTAATTTTATATATATGTTTAAACAATATATTTTCATAATTTATTTAATTTTATCCACACCCACTATTCCAAAATCTAGGTGATAACTATCATATTAAATAATAATATTTTAATATCATTTCATGTTTCATTTAAACTCAATATTGTGTGTAACACAATATAAACTTAGTGTTGTGTGTAAAAAAATGTAAAATCGGCTTTTCATGTAATTAAAAATATAAAAATGATTAAATTTATTTGAAAAAAATATTTTACAAAATCTTAGGGTGTTAAATTATACCCCCTTAAAATGAAAATTTCCCTCCAAATTAGTCACTTTGGTAAAAAAAACTGATGATAATTCTACCACATTACATCCTCAAGTTACTACATACTTCCTCAAACTTCTTTATCCCAATATACATATCTGAATATCATTAACATATTAAGGGTTCTCTTCCCCTTAATCGTGTGTTGTTCATGAAATATCACCATGTAATTAATTCACTTTTTAGGTCATTAGCACCATTCAAAATATTTTTGCAAATCCATTGTGAAAACTTATACTAAACAATCCTTATATATTTCATAATTCTTAAATTACAATAAATAATAACTTTAATCATTATACTTCATAATTAAACCATTAACTAGGATTCATCATCTTATTCATTAATAACTCTTTCCTTTCATACATTATTTGTAGTTTGTTCAACATTAACACAAAAACCATTATTTTTACCACCTTCCTATATCTATTATTCCCCATAAAAATAGATTTTTATAATGTCAATACTTTATGAATTTATAAAATTATGCTATTGAAGACATCTCTGGGAAACCATTATTCCCATCCATTACGTTAACTAAACTTTTCATTTTTTTCTCAGAAATCACTTACGCTTTGTCCTTATTATCCACACCTAAAACACCTTCTCATTCCTTTGATACATTCTATAGAGTGATTCTGCCCATATTCTTGAAATATAGTAATCCAAGTCTTCTTTACTCCATATTCTCCACTACCCAAACTCTCAATGAACTCTATCATTCTCTTATTTGGGGAGTCTGATTTTTGGTTAATTTGAAAGCTATTAATCAGAAATCATGATAATGAATTATGAATAATCATAACTTCCTCCCCTAAATTCATCATCCCATTTGGTCTCTCATCAATATCTTGTCTATCACATTAAATGTTAATCCAGTTCCTTTTTGTTCCCACCAATGACTAAAACCAAAAAGTATAGTGTGAGAAACAATAAACATAGGGGTAAACTATATAATCATGAAAAATTACTTATAGTATGTATAAATCATGATACTATATTTTCAATCTATTATACCTTGAGCTTAAACTATTTCATTAATGGTCATTATTTAAATCATTTATGGTGGTTTGAAAAGAGTTTGTCAATTTCCAAAATCATATACATATGGAGTGTCAAACCAAGTGTGTAGCAATAACTATTGTCATTCACCAGGTGACAATAAAGTATTTCTCAATGCTTGCTAATCTAAGTTATTTCTGCTAGGTACCTTGGTTTTAAACCCACATACATTTTTTTTATCCAGATAGGAATGTAATTTCTTAGAAACCATTTTTTATATCATTTAAAAAAATTCCAGGACTCTTTTTTATACATTGAATCATCCTTAGACATATCCTTAGACATATCCCTATTCATATACTTATAAATATCTCTAGGGATCTCACTAGTGTTTTCTCAACCCTGTTTCCAAAGGATAACTAAACCTTTACTCTGATACCAACTGTAGTGAACCGGACTTGTAATACAAAGATATAACACATTTTTATATGAATACTCATTAAATTATAAAAACACATGCCTGAGGATAATTATGGTTTATTTTCATTGGAGACTAGGTATATAATATTCTTATTTATTGAAATATCTTCAACATCTCTCCCAAATATCTTCTCAGATAGTACTCCTCTTAGGCATACCCTACCTAAACCATTATTTATAACCTAGGGAAGGAAACATAAGAAAGTGTGAGCATAGATTATTAGTAAGGGTAAACATAAGAGATATAAGTCTATGATCATATTAAAGAATAATATTCAAATAAGGGTATGTGATCATGAACATAAATTAATATATTCATACCCAACCTTACATAGATGATAAATATGATTCATGGAATACAACATTATCATTTGTAAAAAAATGTACATTAGAGTAATAAATCATCTTAAATCAATCATGAACCTTAATATCATGTGAAAAATTGTGGAACCATCATAAATATTGAAAATCATTTTATATTTCAAGGTTAACTACCAAGACCATCAACATAGTTGGTAAGGACTCGTCACCTGTTTCCTATTGCTATTTCATGAGATATAAATATTTACCCAATTCATTGGATGAAGATATAGGTCCCACCCATAACATATGAAAATAATATACATGTGTTCCATAATATCATAAAACATTCATCATATCATAAACCCTGAAGTGAAATGGGTTTTATAAACATTTTAGCATAACATAACGTATGAAAAAGAAACAGAATTCATGATTATTTCATCATTTCATCAAATCATAACCAGTGAAAAAATAAGTGTATTTCATAAGCATTTTATCATGGAATAAACAATGGAAGAGAAATTAGTTTCATAAACATATTGTCATTATAAACACAAACCAATCAGTAAAAGAATAATAATGGCATCCTTGGTTCATATCCCTAGTAAATAAAAAGTAACATCAAAGATGGGAAATGTTTTTTAAAATACACTTGGAACATTTCTTGAGGAAAATAAATTTTCATTTAAAATCAATTTTTAAAACTAAAAATCCATAATACATTTTTTAAATCTTTTTTTTTTGAGAATAAACTTTAAAAATTATAAAGGACACTTTTAAAAATCATTTAAAACAATTTTTGAAACATAAAAAATTTAAAAAATAATTTTCTTCCAAAATAACCTTAATAACTTATAAATTAATCTTAAAAGAATATAATTTTTATGAAAATAAGAAATTTTTTATGTCATGCATATTAAAATAAATATTCCTTTCACTTTTTAAATAAAATCCACACCAGAATTATTTGGAAAATGACATGAGTTTTCATTTCAAAATATTTTTTAAAAATTCAATCATGGGTAAAAATTTCTTTAATAAATAATTTTATGAATGTTAAAAACATTTAAAAAAAAAATTTAGATAACATGGTTTTGAAAAAAAAATAATTTTTGATCGAAGATAGAAATAAAGACATTTTTCATAAAAAAATCAGTGGTCTCTTGAGTACATAAAGAGAGTAAAATAAAGTTAAACCATGTAGTATCATGATAATATCATAGGAGAAGAAATTTAATGAGTTTATTGAGAGTGGTTCTTAATATTTCGACAACAGAAACATAAACATAAACAATCTAGAAAAATGATGAGATTGTATCATAAAACCCTTACCACTATAGTAACTTTTGTACCATAATCCCCATAAAAAAGTGATCTTAAAATGGATATGTAAATTTCAATTATTTTCAGTATAATCATAATAAAATAATTTCATGGGTAGTATATACACCACATAAAAGAAACACATGATGAATATGACGTGCGTCTCATAGAAAATAAAAGCAAGACAAGAATCCCTTACCCTAAGTATCAAATTTTTTCATTAAAATTCAAACCACATTTATGATAAATGTAATTTAATTACACATATATTACAAATACATAATCATATTTATCATACCATATATGATTTACTTATGACCTTTTATTACCCATGTATCAATAATTCCTTGTTAAAATCACGTTTCAGGTAATAAATTATTTGTTTTTCAATTATGTTATGTTTTTTTTATTTTGGTCCTCATACTTTGAACATGAATCAATATTCTAAAGAATTTTAACTGTGATATAAATATCATATATATTCATTATATATGTATTCATATAAATATAAAAAAGTTAGAGATAGAAAATTAAATACGTCATTCATGGAGATAGTAAGTCGCACATATGAATGAACATTATTTCCATTTTATCAAAAAGTTGAAATAAATAAAGGTAAATAATATATTAACATTAAATATTTATTTATATTTCATATATATCACATATTTTCATTAAAACCATATTCATTACCTTCTATGTAAAGAATGAATGAATCAGATCGCTTCACGTGGCAATAATCCGCCGTACATAAGAATAATGTTATCGTATTCCCACAAAATGAAAAGTAAGACAAAATATATGATATTATGATTAAGTAAAAATAATAATATCATAAATATAATATATAAAAAATAAATACACCCTTATATGCAGTTTTGATAGGTGGTTATGGAAAATGAATAACATCAGTTCGTGAGGCGGTAGTCTGCCAAACACAATAATGATGATTTCATAACCCATTTGATGGAATAGGAGAAAGATTTAAATTATTACACTAAAATAATAACATATAATTATATAGAAGATAATAATTTTATAATATCATAATGTTTTAAAAATAACTGAAGAATATGGAAGAAAAAATAAAATAAAACGCTCGATTAGGGATGTTATCTCTTTTTTAGAAAACTTTTTTTGGTTTTCTCCCAAAGGATTTTTAGGATGGTTTTATGGAAAAAATAAGGATAATAAGATGATATTAGGTAACTAAGGATGTTATATGGGAAATTATTTTCTAAAATAATGTGTTTTTAAAGTGTGAAGAGGAGAGGAGAGTGGTTTCCCTATTATAAGTGAGGTGAGTGGCACACTTGTAATCTTTGAAAATAGAAAGGTATTCCCATGTTTTTCACATGAAACAAGGATTAAAAAAGGGACATTATAAAACCTATAAGATATAAGGTTTAAATATTTCCATAAAATGGGTGTTTGAAAAGTTTTAAATCATTTTTAACCCTTATTTCTAGTTTAACATCCCAGTTAAACCCATATTTAGTTTAACTGTAGTAAATAATATTTACTATTTTTACTAATCATTATGGTCAAAAATAAATTTTATATTATTAGATAATATAAATTATTATTATTAAAAATATTTAATCCATTTTTCCAAATTAAATTCACATAATCATCAAAATATAATTTAACATTAACCCCGCAGACATGATGAGAAAGCAGATTTCTAAAGTGAAAATGTTCAAAAGTTTAAAAAGTTTTTATATAAAAATTAAATTTAAAATTGATTCCAATGAACTAAATTAGATTAATAGACATGAAATTGAACTAATTTTTCATTTAAAAAAATCTTAATTTTTTTATAAGTTTTTAAATGCTTTAAAAGAAATATAAATTCTTAATAAAAACGAGTATTTTTCATTGTTCATTAAAACATTTATCTCCAAATAAAATTTTAAATAAATAAAATTTTTATAATTTTGACATTTTTTTTAAAAAATAATTTTAATTTTTCAAATATATTTTATAAATTATCAAAAATTAATTTTAAAATTATTATGAAAAAGGCTACAAAACTATTTTTTAGAAAAAAATTATTTTTAAACAAAAATTTGGATTAATTCTTATCTATTATCTATAAAAATCATAATATGAATGATAAAATTTTGTTGAATATATAACATATTAATTTCACTAAAATCTTTAAAAAAAGTTATTTTTTTAATTTATTGAGCTAAAATGCATTTGTGTGCGTAAGAATAGTTTTTCAGAAGAAGATTTCCTTTATTTTCAAATAGTTTTTATTTTCATTTCTAATTAATTGGTCACCAAAAAATTAATTTTATATAAATGTGTATACCATATATTTTCATAATTTAGTTAATCCTATTCTTACCCACTATTCCAATGGCTATGTGATAACTATCATATTAAATAATAATATTTTAATAGTATTTCATGTTTTATTTAAACTCGATGTTGTGTGTAATGCAAGCTAAACTTGACATTGCATGTAATAAAATCTAAAATCATCATATCATGTAATTAAATATATCGAAAATATTAAATTTATTTGAAATAAATAATTTTACAAAATCTTAGGGTGTTACATTCTACCTTCCTTAAAATGAATTTCACCCTAAAAAATTCATCACTTTGGCACCAACAATTGAGGATAATTTTTCCTCATTACATCCTCAAGTTCCCATGAACCTTCGTTAAGTTGTTGGGTTTTCCATGAAACATTGACTAGGTGAGTGATCTTATTTTATATAACTTTCTCTATTCAATCCAGAATCTCTACTAGTTGTTTATCATAAGAAATATCATGCTCCAGTGGTACGAACTCAGAGTTTAGTACATGTGATGGTTTAGGTATGTACTTATCAGGAGAGATACATGGAACAAATTCCGCACCTAATAGAGGTTTAGTGGAATCACCAATTGATAGGATACCATCACGATATGATCAAGTATTTCAGAAAGAACAATATACCAATGGATTAACATTCCTTTGTATTGAAATAAAAATTTAATCCCTTGGTTGTGATTTAATTATTTTACACTTCATCTCTTACTAAAAGAAATGAAGATGAATTTTTTATGCCTAAAGTACTAACGGATCACAAGATCTATAATAATATGACAATTCATTCCTTATATCTCTAGTTATAAAAACAATGGTTAGCACTGGTTATCCAATATGGATAAATCTTAATATGGTGAAGTAATACATTAATATATAAAACCTCATCCAAAGTGAATCTTAAAATATTATATAAATGGTTAACCTTATGACCCTTACAAAATATTAAAATCCAAAACTTTTTGAAATATGGTCACTAAATTTCCAAAATGAACTTATCATTAATCCCTCAAACAATAGGAAGTGAATCTTAATTTTCACATACCAAACATGTGAATACGTTCATCATGTATTCCCTTAAAAAATGGTAATAACCTGAATTACCACAAAATATTATTGAAAACATAAATTCTTCCTTTTTACTTTAATAAAACATAGATTATTCAATATATTACTTAAATCCAAAAATACTGTAAACTCCATCAATGATAACATAAACCCATTTATCAATAAATCATTAATCGGTTCAAAGGTAATCAATAATATCCAATTTAATTTATCCATATCAATAATCTATTTATCACAACATAATTACATCAACATTAGGAACATATTAGGGTTTATCATTCCCTTAATCATGTGTTTTTCCTGAAATATCACATTTCGATTAAATCAATTTTCCAAGTCATCAGTACCATTCAATACATTCATTAAAATCCTTAATAAAAAACTTAAACTAAACAACCCTTATATATTTCATAATTCTTTAATTTCAATATGTAAACACTTAAATCATTATACTTAATTCTTAAACCATTAAATATGATCAATCATCTTATTCCTTAATAACACT
Source organism: Viscum album (assembly GCA_963277665.1). Taxonomy (NCBI): domain Eukaryota; kingdom Viridiplantae; phylum Streptophyta; class Magnoliopsida; order Santalales; family Viscaceae; genus Viscum; species Viscum album. The sequence goes on from OY728146.1 coordinate 631,526,510, forward strand.
TTCCTTTCATATGTCATTTTTCATCTCTTCAATATAAAAAAAATACCTTTACTTGTACCACCTTGTTGATCCTCTTCTTGAGATTTCCCAAAAGTACATTTATTTTTATAGTGCACAAACCTTATAAATTTATTACATTAAACCATTTATGATGCCTCAGTAAAAATATTATTCTCATATATTGTGTTAACAGAAATTGTCATTTTTGATTATCAACTGATTACTATATATCTTTATTCTCCACACCTAAAACATATTATGGTTCCTATGAGACATTCCCTAGAATGATTCTTCCCATATTCTTGACATATAGGAAACTAAGTATTCTTTCCTCCAGGGTCTCCACTATCTAAAATCATAATGAACTATATCATTATTTTCTTTGGTGAGTCCTAAAGTTGGTTAAGGTTAAAATTGTTAATTATATACCATGATAAAGGATTAAGAATAATCAATATATCCTTCAATGAAATCATTATACCACTTGTTACTCATCAAATTATTATCTATCACATTTGATGTTAATCCAATTCCTTCTGATTCTCACCATTGACTAAAACCAAAAATCATTGTGTGAGAAAAAATAATCATAGTGTGAAAACACATGATCATGAAAAATCACTTATAAGATATCTAAATCATGACAAATTCATTTCAATCTATGACACCTTAAGCTTAACCTAGAGCATTCATGATCATTATTTAAATGATTCATGATGGTTTGTAAAGATTTTGTAAATTTCTAATGAATATTCCCTAAGAACGTGAGACTAGGTGTATAGTAATACACATATTCATGCACCTAGTGATGATTGAGTCAAACTCAATGTTCCCTTTTTGTAGTATTACCCCAAGGTACCTCTGTACTTGATCCAAATCCAATTTTTGTCTCATGATAGGGATGCAATTTCTTGGAAACTACTCACTCTATCCTCTACCAAAATTATAGGACATTTTATTATATAATGAATCACCCTTAGAATTATCCTTAGTCATTCTCTAGACATATACTTAGATATATCCCTAGGTATCTCACTAATGTTTTATCATCCTAGTTTCAAAAGGCTAATTTTTTTCCTCTGATACTAAATATAGTGACCAAGGATTCTCATTTATCAATAATTAAACTTTTTATATGAATATTCATTACATTACAAAACACATGCATGAGGATTATAATAGTTTAGATCTTTTGGATACTAGTTACACAATATTATTACTTAGTGAAAGATTTTGAACATGTCCCACAAATATCTTCTCATGTAGTACACCTCATAGGCATACCATACCTAATTTTTTTTCATAAACTGGGTTGGGAAACTTAATAATGTGTGAGCTTATATGCTTATTAAGGGTAAAAACAAGATAAATGAATATATGATCATATAAAATCATAACATAAGAATAAGGGTATGTGATCATAAAAATAACTTAAAAATTTTATACCCAAACTATCACATATCATAAACAAGATTCATTGTATAATACTATATCATTTCTGAAAACATGGACTATAAGTGTAAGAAATAATCATAAATAAATAATGAACTATAACCACATGTCATAAAAGTGTGAACCATCATAAATATTGAATTTTTTTTTGTATTTCAATGTTAACTACCAAGACCATAAAAAAATTAGATCAAGGCTCATCGACTATTTCCCATTTTTATCTCATAAGATATAAAGCTTTACTTAATGCATTAAAGGGAGATATAGGTCCCAACCCTCACATAATGGGAATAATACATATGTGTTCCACAAGATCATAAAAAAATCATCACATCCGAACCCAATAAATGAAATGGGTTTAATAAACATTTCATCATAACATAAACCATGGAAAATAAATAGGTTTCATAGTCATTTCATCATTTCATCAAAGCATATCCTATATAAAAAGAAGCAGGTTTCATGATAATTTTATCATGGTATAACTCGTGGAAGATAAATAGGTTTCATAAGAATATTTTAATCATAAACATAAACCATTTAGAGAAAGAATAATAATGGTATCCTTGGATTATATCCATAGTAAATAAAAAATAACATCAAAGTATGTCATCTTAGATGAGAAATAATTTTAAAAAGACACTTGGAATATTTCTTGAGGAAAATAACTTTTCATTGAAGGTAAATTTTTAAAAATAAAAACTAAAAACCCATAAAACAGTTTGGATACCCTTTTCTATGAAAATAAACATAGAAACTTATAAAGGAATCTATATAAATTATTTAAAACATTTATTGATAAAAATATCATTTATTCTTTAAGAAACATTTTAAAACATATTTTTTTGGAAATAATTTTATTTTAAAATTTACATGAAAATTTATAAAGTAATCTTAAAAAAACATTGTTCATGATGATAGGAAATTACATTTATTCCATACCCATTAAAACATAGATTCCTTTCACATTTTCAGTAAAATAAAAATGAAAATTATTTGGAAAACGACACGAATATTCATTTCAAAACATTTTTTAAGAAGTAAAACATTGGTAAAAACTTCATTAATAAAACATTTAATTAATTTTGAAAATATATTTGAAAACAATTTTAGAAAACATGGTTTTGTAAAAAAAGTATTTTCAACCGAAGAGATAAATAAATACAGTTTTTAAAAAAAATATTATTTGGAAATATTGAGTACAAAAAGAGTGTAAAATGAAGGAAAACCATTTATTATCATGAAATAAGTATTGTGTAATAAATTTCATCTGTTTATTTATTGATAGATCATAATATTTCATCATCAGAAGCATAAACATAAACAATCCTGTTAAATGATGAGATTGTATCATAAAACCTTTACCACTTTGGTAATTTATGTATTGTAAACACCATGAAATAGAGATCATAAAATGGATTTGTAAATAAAAATAATTTTTAGGGGAATATTCATAAAATAAATTCATGGATAGTATATATATTACATAAAAGAAACATGTGGTGAATATGGAATGTATCTCATAAAAAATAAAATTGAGGTATAAATCCCTTACCATAAGTCTCGAAATACTTTGTACACGTCCAAACCTCATTTATAATTAATATAAGTTTATTATACATATATTATATAACCAAAATTACATATATAATACCATATATTATTTAATTATGAACTTTTATTACCCTTTTATCAATAATTCCTTGTTAAAATTACGTTTTGGGTAATAACTACTTTGTTTTTCATGTTTGTTTTGATTTTTTATGTTAGGTAATATTACTTTTATCATGGTTAAATAATATATATAATGTTAAAAATTATATTAATATCATATATATACATTATATATATATTTAGATAAATCTATAAGAGTTAGAGATATAAAATGAAATATATTGTTCATAGAGACAGTAGGTCGTACACACACATGAACACTATTTCTATTTTCTCAAAGTGTTAAAAGAAATAAAGGTAAATAATATATTAACATTACATAATCATTTTTATGTCATATATATATCACATATTTTAATTAAACTCATCCTTATTACCTTCCATGTAAAGAGTGAATAAATCACAATGCTTCAGAGGGTGGTAGTCTGTTTTACACACGAATGACATTATTGTATTCCCACAAAATGAAAAGTATGAAGGAATATGTGAAATCATGATTAAATAATCATAATAATATCATAAATATCATATATAAAGAATAAATCTATCATTATATCTGTCTATGTGAGGTGATGATGGAAAATGAATTACATCGGTTCATGGGGTTGTAATCCACCTTAAACAAGAATGATGCTTTTCTGACCCATTTGATGGAAGAGGAGAAGGATTTAGGTTATTATATTAATATAATAACATCTAATTATATAAAAGATAATTATTTTATCATATCATCATGGTTTAATAATATTTTTATGACTTGGAGGAAGAAATAAAATAAAACACTTTATTAGGGACGTTACCTATTCTTCAGACAAATTATTTTGGTTTTACCAAAAATGATTATTAGGATGGATTTATGAACAAAATAAGGATTCTAGTATGAGATAAGTGAATTAAATAAATTATTTTTGTTTCTCTAATTTGAACCAATGTTGTCTAAAAGTGTGAAGAGGAGAGGAGAGGGGTACCCTTTTATAAGTGAGGTGAGTGACACACTTTTAATTTTTGAAAAGTAAAACATTTACCCAAATTTTTAAAATAGTATATATAAGTTCAAAAATATTTCCATAAAATATTTCTTGAAAAAGTTTTGTTTCATTTTTAACCTTTATTGTTTTAGTTTAACCCCTTATAACCCCATTTTTACCTTAATAATGGTAAATAATTTTTTTCAATTTTTACAATTCTTGATGGTAAAAAATTAAATTGAAATTATTAGATAATATAAATAATTTTTATTAAAAATATTTAATAAATTTATCAAAATTAAATTCACATAAGTGAAAAAATTAAACTTAAAATTAATCCCGTAGACGCGATAAGAAAACAGGTTTCCAAAGAGAAAACATTCAAAAGTTTAAAAAAACTTTATATAAAATTTCAATATGAAATTCATTACAATAAAATAAATTGGATTAATAGATATAAAATTGAACTAATTTTATTTTTAGAAACATCTTAAAATTATTTAGAAGTTCTTAAATTATTTAAATGAAATGAAAATTATTAATAAAAACATGTATTTTTTACTATTCATCGTAAAATATATCTTCTCATAAAATTTTAAAAAAATCATCCTAAGATAATTTTTTCATGATGGTTTGAGATATTATGTTTATTTTTTAGAAAATTAAATTTAAAATAATTGTGAAAAAGGTGAAAAAATTGTTTTTTTAGAAAAATACAATTTTTAAGTGAAAAATTGGATTAATTCTTATCGCTTGTCTAGAAAAAACATAAGGTGAATGTTAAAAATTTGATTGAATATAAAATATTTAAATTTAATTAAAATAATTCCTAAAAATTTATATTTTTAATATAATTAGGTGAAACTCGTTTGTATGCATAAAAATAGTTTTTCAGAAGAAGATTTCCTTTATTTTCAAATATTTTTTATTTTCATTTCTAATTAACTAGTCACCAAACAATTTATTGTATATATATGTGTAGAAAATATATTTTTATAATTTAGTTAATTTAATTCATACCATCTATTCCAATGGCTAGGTGAGAACTATCATATTAAATAACAATATTTTAATAGTATGTTACGTTTTATTTAAACTCATTGTTTTGTGTAATGCAAACTAAACTCAGTATTGAATGTGAATGAAGATAAAATCATATTTTCACGTAATGAAAAATAGTTAAAATATTAAATTTACTTGAAAAAAATTATTTCAAAAAATCACGGTGTGTTACATACATACTTTTGATCATCCATTAATGGCAGTGATGAAAAACAGAAGATGTCGCTTTGTGGAGCGGTAGTTTGTGCAACGCACTAACGACACTTTTATTTTTCTTAACAGATGGAGATAAATAAATAATTGTAAATAAATTAATAAAAAAACATATTATTATAATAATGATACTGATTTCATTATATTGTTATGTATATAATAGATTTTGAAGAGAAATATTATAGAAAAAATGTTTTGAAGAAGGTAACACTTATGTTGGAGACATAATAATCTCTTAAATATTTCCTTAGACGTAAAGGACTTAATATAACTTATAGAGGAAAAGGGATTAAGGATGAGTAAGAAACCTCAAGGAGAGGTAGTTTTTTATATTTTCAAGGGATATTTGAATGGGGAGTGTAACCATGGATGAGTGGAAGTGATCCCCTTTTATAAGTGAAGAAAAAGGCACTTTTGGGAATACTCTTTACCCTTCCATGATATTATTTCCCTATTCCATAGTTAATGACTCAAAAAATATAAAATAATGTATTTTTAGGTCAAAGTGGGTTGATAATTCCTCATTAAATACTTTCCACACTTGTTTTAAAAATGATTCATGTCTTTTTCCATATATTTTTACATTTTTACATTTTGAATTTTTTACATTGGTAACTAGTTTTTTAACTCTGTAATTTATATTTTATTTTAAAATATAAGGTAACCCATATTATATAATTTTTATGTTTTGAACATAAATTTAATCTTTATTTAATCTAATTCAATTTATAAATATGATAAAATCATCTTTTAAATTAAAATATACAATATATAAAAAACATTTTTTTGTAGAAAAATTACTTTTGACTATTATGTGTTCATTAAAACTATTTATTATTAATTATAAATTGAATGAGTGTTAATATAATTAAATATATATTTAAACACAATCTTTGATTCAAAATTTAAATTAGATTAATTTTATTGACTAAATAAAAATTACATGATATTAATAAAATAATTCTTAAATTTTTTTTACTATTCTCACAGCAATTAACACCAATATTAATAATATTTTTTTATGAATAAAAATAAAATTTAAATTGAGATAATATTTTAATTTTTAAATGAAATATGATGTTTTTTATATATATTTTCTAAAAGTGAAAATTTATAATTTTTAATATAAGCATGTAAAAAAAATTTTAGTGTGAAATATTACTTGAGTTTAAAAAATGTTAAACATTGGGTTTTATAAATTCAAATTTTTATTTTTAAAATAATTATATTAAATATTAAATATAATTTTTATATAAAGACGTTTTATTAAAATTTTAATTCATGCTTGTTTTATAAAATTGATAGTTTTTACTAAAATCGATATTTTTATTATTAATAAAATAATTATGTTAGAAAAAAAACCAAAAATACAACTTAAGCTAATATTGATATCCTAAATAAAAAATTGAATTTAATTTGGTAAAATTAAAATTATAATTTATTACAAATATATTAATTATAAATGTTGTTACTACTATTTATTCTCTTTTGTTTAACTATTATAATAGTCATCATGAATAATTTAATTTTATTAAAGTCTTGTGGTTTTTAGTTTTTTCTATTATTGCATGTAATATAAGATACTCAACAAAATAATTATTAAGGGAAAATAATAATTAATTTCTCATATTATTACATAAATAATTCATTTTGAAGGAATTTATTACGTGATGGAGTAATTCTTTCAAAGTAATGAGTTCAACTTCATCTCATTTATTTATCTTCCCATATCCACTCTTCCTAAATATAATTCACCAAACTAATGATGTTATATTGAAATCATTTTAATTATATAAAAATTATATTAAAACCATATAAAATCATATTATTACTCATTCAGTCATTATATAATGTTCATTTTTAGGTTTATTTTACCATCTACATGAATAGTGCTATAACTTTTTAATTATGAATGGATAAGAAATTTTGAATGCTAGTAATATTTTTTAATAATAATTATTTTATTATATTTCAAAAATTATAATATGAAAAAATATATGAGTATATTCTATCAATTATTTTTTATAAAATAAAAATTTATAAAAATGATATTTTTAACTGTTCTTTACGTACCGTCAATGTAACATTAATAAAAAAATCCTGGAAATCCACAACCTAATAAAAAATATCTATATAAATAATATGGCTATTATAGAGGTGATTAATACATGATCATGAAGCATGGACCAAAACTGTTATACTGAGGCTAGCAAAAAACAAATGGAATAATTAATACTAATGATTAACTTTATCAATGAATGATTATTGAATATGTAATATGAAATTATAAGTGACCATTATTAAGTAAATTAAGAATAAAAAAGGTTTTAAAAAGGATATATAATAATCCTACATTTATTTTATAGGTATTTAGATATTGTTCAACCAAAAAGGAATCCAAGGTAAGGGTTTTATTAACTCAATTTCTATTTTATTATGTCATAATATTTATTCCATGACTATGTTATCCCAATTTTATTGTAATATACCATTTTCATAAATCATATAGATCTTTATATTCCCCCCCTTAGATTGTTCAATTTTTTAAAAATTATGTTAAGAATAATTATTATCCTCTCTATATGATATTTCTCTTTCATATCCACGTTCTTCATACCACAATATGTTATTTGTAACACCCCAAGACGTTACAATATTTTCCTTTTTGAATAAATTGAATTTTGTTACTATATTGATTTATACACAACACCAAGTTAAAATTATGCTACAAAAAATACTATAATTATCTTGTGGCACATGTAACACTAGGATGGATTGTTTTACACACATTACCAAATTCCTTCAATAGCTTGCATTACACACAAGACTGAATTTTACCAAACTGTAATATACTACTAATATTATTATTTAATATTATAGTTATCATCTAACCATTATAATGAAATTTCTTAAACGAATTAAATATTTTTTTATTTTTTTACATATTTTTATATAATTATTTGGTGACTAATCAATTAGAAATGAATATAAAAACAAATTGAATATAAAGGAAATGTTTTTATAAAAAACTATTTTTATACGCAAAAGACATTTTATCTTAATAAATTAAATTAACTACTATTATTGGATGATATTAATGAAATTTATTTATTATATATTAAATTAAACATTTTTACATACATGTAATATATTTTATAGATATATCATATGAACAAACCCAATTTTACGCATAAAATGATATATTTTTCAAAAGGAATTTTTTTACCTTTTAATGGAACACCTATTTTAATTTTTTTTTGAGATTTTATAAATTTTATTTTAAAAAATAAACTTCATGTTTGAAATATTAATTTAAAAATTATCTAATGGTGATTTTTTGGTATTTTTCTGAGAAGTTTAATTTTTTGATGAATAATGAAAAATACTGAATTTTAATTGAAAAAAAAATTTCATTTAAATAATTTATAAAGTTAGATTATATTTTAAACTAGTTTTAAATATTAATTAAATAAAATTTAAATATATTAATCCAATTTAGGTCATTTGGATCAATTTTTTTATTGATTTTGGATATAAAAACATTCCAAACTTTTAGACATTTTCAATTTAAAAACCCACTTTCTCGTCCCATTTATGGGATTAATTTTAAGTGAATTTTTGGGATTAATATGATTTAAATTTTAAAAAATGGATTAAATATTTTGAATCATAATAATGTATAATTTCTATTATGATCAACTTATTTTTTGACCGAAAATATTAGTGAAATCAATTAAAATTAATTACAATGATTACGGTAAAAATGAGTTTACTTAGTGGTTAAAAATCAATATTAAGGGGCCAAATGACCTAGAAAATCTTTCAAAGCCTATTTTATTGTACTATTTCAACAATATACACACTTTTATCAAATTTGATTCATTATTGGCGGCATATGATGTAAGAGAGACCCCCCCAATAATGTTTAACTTTTTATATTTACAAAACTGCTACTCCTCCTCCACTATAAAAGGGAACCCACCCCCTCACTTATTTACACTAATAAATATCTTTTCCTCATCAAAAAACTGAACAAATAAGCTCCAAAAATCTATCCCCTCATCCTAAAATCCTCACTTTTGGAATAAATCCAACCAAGGAAGGCTTTTGTTTTATTTTTTTTTCCACCCCATTAATTCTTCTTATATCTTGATTATATCATAACCTCAGTGTCCTCAATATTATTATGTTTTATTTTATTAATTTTATTACTTAAAATCACACAAAATACCATAAAATGGAATACACAATCATCGTTCATGTGTACAGAGGACTACCACCTCGTGAATCGATATCGCCCATTCTTCTATTACCACCTTTAAAGGTTGGGAACAATGATTGATTTATTGTTTATATATGATATATATAATATTTATGATGCATTTATTCTTATTGAATTATTTAATAACACATAACTTAATGATTTACATTTTGTGGGAATATGATAACATCGTTTGTGGATGTGTGAACTACCGCCTCCTCAAAGCGACATGATTCATTCATGCTTTAGATGGAATGTATTAAAGACGAGTTTAATAAAAATATGTGATATATATGACATAAAAATTACACTGTAATTTTAATATACATATATATCATTTATTTTTATTTCTTTTAATACAACAATAAAATAGAAACAATGTTCATGGATATGTATGACCTACCATCTCCAAGAAAGGTGTATTTCATTTCCTATAACTAAATATTATGAGTTACAATAAATAAATATATACGAAATATATATGATATAAATGAAATAATTATTATATTCATTTCATAATTACTTTTATGATAATATAATATATCATTTTAATTATTAACCCTTCATGCATTGAAAAAGTGATAACATCATTCGTGGACATGTAGATTACCACCACCTCAAAGAGATGTGATTTCTTTTGCATAAAAATAATTCTATATAAAAGTATATATGATTAAATAATATTATAATTAATATTTAATGATAATTATGTAAATATAAAGGTTAATTTCCTTCATTCCATATTGATCATTGAAAAATGGAAATGTTACTCATACGTATGGATGACCTACCATCTCCATGATTGTAATGTTAGTTCATTTTTCGTAATCATATTACATGATTGGTTTTAAAATTATAATTTATGTATAAATATGATAATTATTTCATGATTATTATTCCTAATATTTTTAAATAATGAACTCTTTAACCATAATATACCCACCGAAGTCATTTTTGACACATAAACCGTATATGGTCAAAACATCCAACTTAAACTTATTTGATTAAGAAATTATATGAAACATGTTAATATGTGAAATAAAATTAATAATAAAATTGGAAAATTTATAAATTAAGTAAATAATTAACATAATTTTATTATTCAGTAAAATAGAGACACACATAACAAGTAGAACTCAAGGTATCAGATTTTATCTCAATTTAAATTTTATTGAGACTAATATATTTTTATGCACCAATTCACTTTGATGTGGTGTATATACAAACAATTTTTCAATTAATATCACGATTAAATAATAATTCATGGTATATTAAGTTTCACATTTAATTATATCATCCAAAGGTTTTTGACTTGAAAATTACCAAGTGGTAAATTTTTTCTCTACAACCTCACTCTTTTGTGATTATTAACTTTCTCTTGAAACAATCACTTCTTTATGATCATTTTTTATTGTAAATTACATTTATCTTAAATATAAATTTACTTGTGTGATGGATATTATCGTTTACTATGAAATATAACATATTTAAATATGGTTTTTACATTTATAATTATTGATTAATTGGCGATTTTGATAAATATGTATTCTTTACCCAATAAGGATATTCGATAAGGAAAATTTTTTATGAATTAAATAGATTACTTGATATATGATATTTACTTTTTAAATAAAATAAATGGGTTGGGTACTTGTTAATGTAATACCCTTGATTAATTGGTAGTCTCATTAGATGAAATTATGTTGGAAAACTCTATGTGTTTGTAACCAGTATGTTTTGAACTATCTTGTGAAAGGACTTAATAGTAGAGTTATTGTTAGACAAACCAAATCGGTTTGTACCCATTATGTTTTAAAATATCTTGTGAAAGTTCATGATGTTAAAGGTTTCATGTTCCTAGGAAATATGAAGTTTGATAGTTAATCATTGCCTTTATTTTAGTTATTATTTTTGAAAGGATATTCACTATGAAAAAAAATATAGGTATATTTCATTCTCAGTTTATTGGTTAAATGACATGTGTGTTCAATTATTTACATTTACAAATTTATTATTCTCATTAATTCATTATTACTTCCTCTATATTAAACCCTTACTTAGTATTTGAAATCCTCATTATTTTGTCTCTTTTATATGGGATATGAATATGAATTCTTGGAATGAGTATCAAGGATGTTAGTATTTTACTTTTTTCATGAATTATTTTATATCCCCAATGTAAAATGTGTTTCTTATATGTAATATGGTTTTCAAAAACTTATAAACTTTTATATCCTTTAGGATTTGATTTTTTAATCATGACAATGTAATAAAGTAAGGCATTAACTCTAGGATTTTGGGGTCGGGGAATTATAGTTGGTATCTGAGGAAATTTAGTAGAAACCTTGGAAACTAGATTTATAAAAAAATAGATTAGGTAATATAACCCTATGGTATACATTGATTATATTCATATAATAACATCCAAAATAAACCTTTTTTATGATTATGAATTTATCTCTGCACAAAATTTTCAATTTATGTTAATTATTTCACTAGTTTTGTGATTATATAGTATGTTTCATAAGTGATATGACCTAATATATTATATGTTGTCATATACAAATGGTGCATATTAGAAATAATGTGAACCAAATTAATGCATGTGGTCTAAAGAGTAATAATGATTATATCTTTTATTTTCATAATCCACTCTTTCAAAGGGAACTGGTCTCCCAAACATTCTCATCATATGAGGACATAATATCATGTGATAAAAATAAAAAAAATATTTCTCAAAGTATTATGGATTTGGATGGAAGAATGATAATAAGAGTATATCTGGTCAAAATATGGATAAAGGAATGAATAGGAAGAATTATTTTACCACATGTGATAATTGTGGAAAAAAGTGACTTGGTAATTTCATGAAGGGAAAGTGAGTTTGTTATAAATGTGAAAAAATGGGACACTAGGAAAAATAATATAAAGTGAAGAAAGAAAAAACTGATATTCAATGTTTTAACTATAGTAAAATATTACACTACTCAGATAAATTCCCCATGAGTCAATGGAATATACCTAATAAGAAGTTAATGGATCATCTTAAATCTTTTGATATTAATATAGATTAAGAGGAATGATTAATTTTATTGTATTTAGATTCAATAATTATGTAATTTGATAATTTTATAATTTATGTACTGGTTATAAGAATTAAAAAATTTATAAGGATTTTACTATAATCCTATTTACTAAAGGATTTGAAATCATATAAGGAATGGTACCAAAAAAAGTGATTCAATTTCAAGTTAAAGTTGTTGGAAAGAACATGATTGAGGGAAAGATAACCCTTAATTTTTTACTGATGTTAAGATACTGATGATAGGTTAAATAGCTGATTGATATGTATAAAGTAAATTGGATAATATTAACTACATTTGAACTGATTATAATTTTTTTGATCATAATATTTTGGAAGTGTCATAAGTTTAACCATTTATGAATGGTTTAAGTTGAACATTGGATGAGGTTTTAGAGGATAATGTTTTACTTCAACATATTATGCAACCTGTGATAATAAATTAAGTATAAATATTTCAAGGCACAAATAAAGGATAATATTGTGTTTATTAAATTGAAAAATATAATTACTCATATTATTATAGAGTGAAATAATTACTTAACTCTAGGAAAAGGTTCTTAATGCAAAAATATTGTCCTATTATCATCATTTTTTATGATATCAATGAATTTTTTCACACCTTTGTTTTATGTATTCATGGTAAAATACTTTATCATGAACATGTTTTCTATCACTCTCCATCAGAACTTGATAGTTAGATTTCAATTTGATGTCCATGTTTTCACAAATGGTCCCCTATTCAAAATCTTTGTTTTGTGGTGACCATCACATTTCATTTTCCCTATTGTTAATAAGGTATTTTATTAACACTATTTATGATTTGTGTTTTCTAATAATATTATTTTCAAATATCAATCCCTTGATTATCGAGATCAAGTTTGAATTTCTAGGACATAATTTGTTTAATTTGGGGAGAATGTAACACCCCAAGACTGTAAAATGTTTTCTTTTAGAATAAATTTAATTTTATTGCTAGCATTATTTATACACAAAAAAAAGTAAAAATTATGATACAAAAAATAATAATATTATATTTCAGAAAACACAACACTAATTTGTCTAATGTTACACATAATACCGAGTTCCGTTAACAACTTTCATTACACCCAAGACTGAATTTTACTAAATTACAATATATTACTCATATTATTATTTAATATGATAGTTATCATCTATCCAATGTAATGAAATATATGAGAAGGATTAAATAAAGTTTTAAATAATTTTTTACATAGGTTTATATAATTCTTTGGTGATAAATTAATTAGAAATTAATATAGAAACCAATTGAATATAAAAGAAATGTTTTTATAAAAAACTATTTTTATGTGTAAGAGACATTTTATCATAATAAATTAAATTAATTAATATTAGTGGATTATATTAATAAAATTTATATATTATATATTAAATTATAAATTTTTACATACATAAAATATATTTTATATGCATAAGATAAGAACAAAACCAATTTTACGCATAAAATCTATATTTTTCTAAAGACAATTTCACCCCCTTTTAATGGGGCACATATTTTAAAACTAAAATTTGGAACTTTAATAATTTATTTCTGAAAAAGTAAACTCAATTTTTCTAAATTGTAATCTTAAAATAATATTAGGGTGAATTTTTGTTATTTTATTGAGAAGTTTCATTTTTTGATGAATAATGAAAATACCGAATTGTAATTAAAAAATTACTTTTCATTTGAATAATTTGTAAGGATAAATTAAATGTTTAACTGGTTTTAAATTTTAATTATATAAAATTTAAATCTATTAATCTAGTTTAGTTCATTGGGGTCAATTATTTATTGAATTTTGATATAAAAACATTTCAATCTTTTGGACATGTTTACTTTAAAAACCCGCTCTCTCATCCTATATACGAGATTAATTTTAAAGTAATTTCTATGAATTATGTGATTTTAATTTGGTAAAATTGACACCATATTTTGAATCAGAATAATTAATAATGTATAGTATGGTCATGTTATTTCTTGAAAAAAAATATTAGTGAAAGTAATTAAAATTAATTACAGAAATTAAGGTGAAAATGAGTTTACTTAGTAGTTAAACTTTAATCTTAAGGGGTAAAATGAACTGTAAAATTTTAAAAAACCTATTTAACTGACATATTTATACCATATTACCGCTTTTATTGATTTTTTTATTATTGGATCCTTATAATGAAAGGGAGACCTCCCAATAGTGTTTACCTTTTTATATTTACAAGAATGTCACTCATCCACTATAAAAGGGAACTCACCCCCACACTTATTTACACCTCTAAATCCATTTTGATCATTCAAAAACTGACCAAATAATATCCAAAAAACTATCCCATAATATTATAATCATCACTTTGGGAATAAATCTAACCAAGTAAGGAATTTGGTATAAACTAAAAGAAGTCACTTAAAGAAGACGTAAAATTCTTCAACGAGCAATTTTGTTTTATTTCTTTCTCCACCCATTATATTATTCTTATATCTTTATTATATAATAAACTAAGTATAATAAATATTATTATATTTTATTATATTAATTATACTACTTACAATCATAAAAACTCCCATCAAATGGGATACACAATCATCGTTTGTGTGTATGATAGACTACCGCCTCAAGAACTGATGCCATCCGTTCTTCCATTACCAACTTTAAAGGGTGTAAATAATGATGGATTTATTATTTATATATTATATATATTATATTTATAATTTATTTATTCTTCTATAATTATTTCATAACACATAACTTCATGCTTTCCATTTTGTGGGAATACAATAACATTGTTTGAGGGCATGTGGACTATCGCCTTCTCAAAGCGATGTGATTCGTTCATGCTTTAGATGGAATTTATTAATAATGAGTATAATAAAAATATGTAATATATATGATATAAAAATTATACTATAATTATAATATACATAAATATCATTTACTTTTATTTCTATTAATATGATAAGAGAATAGAAACAATGTTCATGCGTAGGTATACCCTACCATCTCCATGAACAGTGTATTCTATTTTCTATCACTAAATATTATGGATTAATATAAATAAATATATAATGAATATATATATGATATAAATAAAATCATTATTATATTGATTAAAAAATTACTTTTATAATTGTATAATATATCATTTTCATTATTACCCTTTCACACACTGAAAAAGTGATAACGTAGTTCGTAGACGTGTGGATTACCGCCTCCTCAAAGTAGTGTGATTCATTTTTCATCCCAATAATTATATATAAAAGTATATATGATTAAATAATATTCTATTTAATATATAATTATAATTTTTTAAATATAAATGTTACTCCCCTTCTTTCCATAATGATTATTAAAAAATGGAAACTTTACTCATGCGTACGCACGACCTACTGTCTTTATGATCATAATGTTAGTTCATTTTTCATAACCTTATTACATGATTGGTTTTTAAATTATAATTTATGTATAAATATTATAATTATTTTATTATTATTATTCTGTAGATTTTTAAATAATGACCCCTTTGACTATAGTCTACCTACCAAAGTCATTTTTGTCACATAAATTGAATATTTTCAAAACATATAACTTAAATCTAATTGATTAAGTAATTGTATGAAACTTTTAAATAGATTAAATTAGAGTAATAATAAACTTGAAAAATGTTCTTAAAGATTTAAATAATTAACATAATTTTATTATTCAGGGAGATAAAGACACATGTGATAAGTCAGAATCAAGGTAATAGATTTCGTCTCAATTTATATTCCATCGAGACTTATTTGTTATTATTCAGCAATTCAATTAGATGTGGTGTATATAATTCCCTGTTTTATTTTAATATCATGATTCACTAATAATTCAATTTATTTTATGTTTTACTTTGAATTATCCCATCCAAGTGGTTTTAACTTGAAAATTACAAAGTGGTAAATGTTATCTTTAAAACCTCACTTTCTTTTTTAATTTTTAACTTTATCTTGAAACAATCACTTTATTATGATAATTTATTATTTTAAATTACATTTATATTAGATATCTATATAATATTTTTATTAAAAATATCATTTCCTAAACCATATAACATTTGTACATATATTTTTATTTTAACAGTTATTGATTAATTGGGGAAAAATCGATAAATCCATATTATTTACTCAGTACAGTTATTTGATAAGGCACATTTTTTAAGAATTAAATCGATTAATAAATATATGATGAATCATTTTTATATGAAATACATGGGTTGGGGACTAGTTAATATAAGCCCCTCGATGAATTGCTCGTCTCATGAGATGAAATTAGGTTGGAAAAACTATATGTGTTTGTAACTAGTATATTTTAAACTGTCTTGTGTAAGGACTTGACAATAGTATTATGGTTGGAAAAACCAAATCAATTTTTAACCAATATGTTTTAAAACATATTTTTAAAGGTCATGATGGTAAAGGTTTCATGTTCACGTGAAACATGACATCTGATAATAAAGCATTTCCTTCATTTCTATTATTATTATCCAGAGGATTTTCACTATGAAAAAATATATGGGTATATTTTATTTTAAATTTATTTATTAAATGGAATGTGTGTTAAGTTATTTACCTTTCCATATTGATTATACCCATTAATTCATTATTACTTATGTATTTATTTCTTAGTGAGAATTTGACGTCACCTTTATTTTGTTTACTTTCCCCAGGATATGAAGATGAATTCCCAAAATAAGTTTCAAGGATGATGATATTTTACTTTTTTATGAATTATTTTCTCTTCACAATGTAAAATGTGTTTCATGTATGCAATCTGGTTTTCAAAAAATGTTAAACATTTGGGTTCTTTGAGATTTGATTCATTATAATAATGGTATTGTAATAAATCAAGGCACTGATCTTGTGCTTTTGGGGTTGGGGAATTACATTATTTCTTTATGATAAATACATATATTTTATAACATTTATAATTATGTATATATCTCCCTCTCTATTTATATTTAGAAGGAAAATTTATAATTCTTATAATCAATTTTATGTTCTTTAAAACTATAAAAAATAATTAAAAAGACATTCTATTCTATTTTTGTATATTTTGTATCCACCAACCTTATTTTATTCTATATAAACTTTATTTATTTTGAAGATTAAATTATTTTTCTTCATTTAAAATAATTTTTCAAAATACTTCTTATCACCTCCTTTTAGGGATTTTAAATACATCTTATCTTCATTTTTATAAAAAAGTTATAACACCTTTAAGAAAATTATTTTTATAAGTTCACATCAATTTTAATCTCTACCTCTATAGTATTTATCTCCTATAGAGTTATATTATATTATACACCCACTAATTTTTTTATGATATAATTCATTTTTTTGATTCAGTTATTTGTTTCAACCAATCCAATTCTTGATTTATTCTTATATGATACCATTTAAAATGTTAGGTAATCCATATCATTTCCATGGTCAAATAAATATTTAATGTATGATTGATTTCATTTGGAACACATATTTATGGTTTATCAGTATGTAATTAATGGGTCTAATATATACCTTCAATGTAATAGGTACAGATTTATGATCATGAGATGATGATATAATTCTTGAACATGATTATATTGTGTTATGTTAAAAACATTAAGCATGAACCTGATTATAGTTAACTATGATTACAATTTTATGTGAAGAAATGATTTTATTTTACTATGTTCATAACTTTATGCATGGACATGAATTAATTTAGATGATTTCACTGTGTTATTATTTTATATACATATATTTTTTCTATATTCCTATGTTATGATCTATAGATCATAATTATTGTCACTTGTCATTGTACATGGTATGCTTTAATGATGACCCATTTTGAGGTCATATTTATTTATTACATGATATATATTATTATAGCATGACTTATTGTCATCTCTTATTATCTTATATTATTTTTAATTTGGTATTTTTTTAATGATCATGTTTTCTTGCATGCTTATGATTTAAACCTTTATAAATAATTGACATGTTTTTAACTTACTAATTATTTAATATCACTCATCTTATATACCTCATTTTCCAAGGAGAGTACATACATAAATATTCCTATAATGAAGTCATTTGTAGATGATTTTATGGGATATTTTAAAGAAACAATGTGTAATTATAGTTCCCCATATCGGTTGGACCACAAGGGGTGGGGTTAATCAATGATCCTATTTTTTGAATTATTTTATTTTAATTCAAACTATTTTTTAAGGTTCTTTATCCACTCAATAATTTCTCAAAACCTCAAATTATGTGAATCATTAGTGAAATAGAGAGAAACACATAATATTTTCAAGGTTCAACATAAAATCCTACTCCTTATCAAGTTGGTTCGACACCCTAACACAAATTCTCTAATAAATCTCTAAGGTAACACGATTATAGTTTTTTAGAAACCTTAACTATAGTCATTTAACAACTGGTTAGACACCCCAGTTACAAGTCTCCCCTCTACAAATCAGTTAGACATCCCAATTGAAAACATCTCGTGAATGGTTATCCACTATAGCCATAAGAATTTTTAGTAATTGGTTAAACATACCAACTAAAAGAAACTTATATTTTGATCCAGTGACAGAAGGATTTTTTTTATTTGAGTGTTTGTTATATCACTTGATGAAATATGATATATTTTCCATGAGTGTACAAGATCTTTTGAACTTTTGTTAAGTTATTCATGATATTCAACAACTTATTGGATCTAATTTGTTCATCTTGAAACTATATCTATACCTGGAGTGATATAGTTGTTCCTCAACTCTTTGAATAATCAGTCATATAAAGATTCTTCTTCCTTGTATGAATTCTATATTTAGACTATACTTCTATTTCCTTGATTTGTGTGTGTGTCAAACTCTCAAAATTATCCTTTGATTAGTTTCTCTTCTCTAATAGAATGGCTCTCTAGAAGGATCTCACAATTATAATCTTTTCTCTACATTCATCAATGACTATATATTTTATAATCAAAAAATATCATGTGAATAATATCTAGTTTCTATTTATATTTGGAAACATCCCAATCATTAGTAGGTGTGATATTTTTATTCAAATATGGAATATATTTTTAGGTAAAATTATCCCTCCCAATATTAATCAAAATAATCTATAAAACCATTGCAAAGGTATGGGTATTTACTTAAATGAATTAGATATGAGTTATACTCATTAGTTCTTCTAAATATTTATAGGATACTGAGTTATTCTTCCTCATGTGATTTTAAAATCATCACATCTTTAAACTAATTAAAATATCCACATGAATGGATCTAGGAATCTCTATCATGTGGAAATCTTACTAATTCATGGAACTCATATCATTATCCAAATTATCCCTTGACTAAATATTTTCTTTATTATCTAGAATCTGGATCATTTAATCGATCATAATATTTTAATTCCATGAAGAACACCACTGTAGAAATAGATGATTATTATTTATTTATAATTTAAAAATCCTATAAACTTATATTTTCTCCCAATATAATCCATAAAAAATACTCTTAGTTTGTGATTTACCATGATGGAAACAAATGACCACATATAAAAACCACTGACTATGTGAAGTAATCGTGAGGCAGACATGTGACTAAATATACTACAACTGAATGTGAGGATTGAATATAAGGAAGAAAATAGACTATATAGATTGATCATATGTACAATATAATGACCATGAGGATTGATCATGTTAATAATACAAGAAACCATATAGATCATCCACATGAACAAAACACTAAGCATATTGATCAATCATGATGTAATCAAGCGATTATTCATTTTTCCAAGCCTAGAAAATCCCAACTAGATTTAACAAAAATAACAGACTCCTAAAACTATCTTAATACCTCCTAAAACAAATAAAAATTATTGAATGATATTTTATAAAATGTCTTTATATCCACCAAAACATTCCTGTAGTTTTCTAGAATATCATTACATTAATCATCAAATTTATTATTTCAACTTTTTCTCAAACCTCTCCACATGATTTTTTAAAGTTATACCCAGAAATATACTAAGTCATTTATCATGGAATTATCTCACTCTAATTCTGGAATTTGATTTATTATCAATCATGTCATCTAATTATATATCATTAATACATAATAATACTTCATGAATAACAATCATAATGATTCAAAAAATACATATTGTATCATTGAAAACAAATAAAACTCTTATATGGGAACTTCAATCTCTACAATTTATTTATTTTTCAATACCAATACAAACAAAAGTCAATATGTGTATCTCTGTGGATTCCTTAATCTCCCATTTATTGAAAATAAATGCAATGGTAAATGTAAGGGATATTCTAATAACTTGGTCTTCCTTTTAAGTATCTCTTAAAATTCATTCTATCCTATATTTTTGATAAGTGAAATACATCATGACCCACTCATGAGAAATATAATACCACATTTTTTCCTTATTAAATATCCTTTACTCAATAAACTCTCAGTTAATATGGGAAAACCCATAGTTGAAAACTATAATGCATAAATATGGTTTTAAATTTTTTCTGTAAATAACCATACAAGTGATAAAATTCCTAGAAATCATTTTAGTGGCTATTTAACACATATTTAGAAATAAATAAATAAATAAATATTCTATATCCAACTCGAAAAACCATCAAAACAGATCTTGTGTGAGTTAAATAACTCCTCCTTTCTCTCATGTTTTCATCAACCAACACCCCTGTCATGAACCAGCCTAGGTACCCTAGTAACCCGATAACCGAACTGTCAATAACATGGCCCGAATGGATTTCCCAATCAATAAAAGTTAGAAAATTGCACCTATAATCATACAAAATTAAAGTGGGAACTATTTTTACATAAAATTGGATTAGTTTATAAATAAGTTAGTATAGACACAAAAAAAACTCTATAGGTAGTACCAGAAGTCAAACATGCATAAATATGAAAAAGTATTATAAAAAAGTACCAAAAAAATAGTATAATTATCCAAGTACTAGTGGACAAAAATTCCCAATCCCAAGGATAAAAAACTACCACCAAGTCTAAGCGTAGAATTTCCCTTGTTTGAATTTGGAAGAACAAAATCTATAAACACCTGAAGGAAAAGATAAAGTGTGAGCTAAAATACCAGTAGGGTCTCACCAGAGATTCTATAATAAGATACCAACATTTAATTAATCAAATAAATCTTTAAATTTTAAATAAAAAATTATGTCATTTCATAAGAATATTTAAAATAAATTATAATTTATATTTCAAATGATGGAAAATAATTTAAATAAATGTCTTAACAACAATTTTATATAAAAAAGTTTATATAAATTCAGAAGGCATGGAAAACAGTTTCCAACAAACATTGGAATATATTTTTCAAATACAAACAAGTAAGAAACATGTTCATATACCTAAAGGTATGATATTTATGTGATATTGGACTCCACACACTCAAATAGTTTTCACAAAAATGTGTACACACGTTCCCCTCAATACTAACCAAGGAGTAGTCATCACCATCCCATCAGGAATGTGAAATGCTGTAGATGTATTATTTGTGTTGTAAATCATAGAGTGATTTTTGAACAACTCACTAAATACCTAAGGCTTAAATGTTCTCTAATATCAAAAAATATGGGTAATTTATTTTAATACTTCTTAAAATACAATTCACCCCATTATCCATTTCAAATATGCCTATTTTATATTTAAAAATCAAAACAAGTTTTTTAATCAAATCATTCCTTTTTTCTAAGATAAAACCAATGGTTTTTTTATTAAAATCATTTCAAGAATTTTTTAAAAAATACCAATTTGAAATAAATTACATAAAATTAATTTCAAAATTTAAATCCAACAATTTAAATTTCATATAATTCCATCAATTTCACAAATACACACCAATTTAATTGAATTATGGGGTTTTTCGAATTTCATACCAAAAATCCAATTTCAAATATAAATCTCATAATTCAATGTAATTCTATTATCAAAAAAATAATTTAATGAAATTCAAGAAATTGAATTAAAATAAAGTAATATAATTTAAATTAAGAAATTTAGGGTTAATAAAAATTGTCCATCACAATGGAACCACCTACCTTGGAAACACTAGATCTCTAAACACCAAACCCAAGCTAGGAAATCCTATGAGGAAAGTCGAAAATGATGATCTAGGAGTAAAACCAAGAATAAAGACCTAAAATAGTGGGTATTATATTCTCTAGAAACACGGAGATATAAGAAACCCTAGGTAGGAAAAGAGAGTAGGATTATGAGAATGAGAAGAGGAAACTTACTGAGAAGGGACCAAACGAGGATATACTAGCTCTGATCCACCTTGGAAAGGGTTTGGAGGATCCAAAATTGGTTCTTAGGATCTCCAAAATCTAAGGAAAACATAATATAGTTGAATGAGCCTGATCAGGCATTAAAAGAGATGGTTTTATAATTTTTTAACAATTTTATGATTAATTAAAATTTGTGAACATGGCTAGCTGGGCAGGGCCACATGGTTAGAAAAATTGTGCACCCTAACCATGTGAATATTTTAAACAGGTTTCGTGGTTTCTACTAGTTGGGAACATAGATTTTAAAACCACGCACCAACTGTGTAGAACCTTACTACCTCATTTTGTATGGTTTTCTCTAGCAGGGTGCACGGTCTGGGAAAACCGTGCTCCAAACATACACATACCAAAAACATTCAAAATTTACAAAGTTTTCATCTAAAATAGACCCAAATGAAACCCAACCCAAGAATGATCAAAAGAGGGGTTTATGAATGCCTAAAAATAGTAACAAGATGCTACAAACTCCCCAACATAGAAACTTTCAATCCTCAGAAAGCCTATTTAGAATATTCTATGCCAAAAAATATGATTCCACTACTCTCTCATCAATGCCTCTATCTATCATGTCTCATGAGAATCAGAATCGTTCTACCATAACACTAAAACCAAAGGTATCTCCCTCCTTCTAAGTAACTTGGTTTCAGAAACAACTATCCCGACTGTCCATTTAGTCATGGGTAAATCAGGTTCAACCTCAAGATCAATCTAGAACATGAGATAGATTAGATAGATACTTTCACCTTTGAGACACATGGGACATGTTATGTATCAATGTCAACTGTGGTGGAAGTGATAAATAGTAATCCACTTTTCCTATCTTCTAAACAACCTCAAAAGGTCTCACAAAATGTGGAGAAATATTTACTTTCCTCCCAATCCATCAATGACCCAAACAAGGTGAAAATTTCAAGAACACCTTGCAACCAAATAAAAATTCCAAAGGTCTGTGATGAAGACCAACATAATATTTATACAATATATTTTCTTTAAACATTCTATGATGAATCAATTAAATCTTTGATTTAATTTCTTGAACCAAGCTCGGTTTAACCATGGAAATTTCACTAATCTTCAACCAAAACAACAAATATCTACAAGGACAACCATACAAGGACTCAAAAAAATCCATTCTGATCGTATACTAGTAACTATTGTTATAATCAAACTCAACCAATCTTGGATGGTCAACCCAAGCTACACTAAAGTTGAGAACGTAGGTACATATCATAAACTCAAGAATCTGTATAGATCTTTATATTTGGCCATTCGACTGTAGATGATATACTATACTCAAATGGACATGAGATCCTAGTGCCTTATGAAGGCCTCTAAAAAATTGATAAGTGCACTGAGGATCCCAATTAGAGAATATAGAAGATGGAAATCTATTCAAACAAACAATCTCTTTCATATAGATATTTTCCAAATCATCAACTTTGTTTGTATCATGAATGGGTATAAAGTGATCCAATTTCATTAGCTGATCAATCACAACTCATATCCCATTATTCTTTCTCTAGGTACGTGACAAACCAACTACAAAGTCCATATATATTTCATCAAACTTCTGAGTAGGAACTGAAAGTGGATAAAGAAAACCTAAAGCATTCTCGTTCTTGGCCTTTACGTGTTGGCATATATAACAATGATAAAAAAATCCACCAATGCCTCATCTAATAAATGGCCACCAAAATCTACACTACATGTCATAGAAATTATTCATGGTTCTTGGGTTCACAACCCATTGGGAATTATGGAAACCCCCATCTAAACTTTCCTTACAACCAATGGTATAGAAAAGTGATTATGATAGCATAGAGTTCCCTTTGTGGATAATTACTAATATACCATAGTCTCCACACCATAAAGAGAGTATCTAATTATATGGAACCCACTATCAAGTAGTAATTCTTGAAGAATCATCTTAATAAGGGTGGATTTTAGCTGAACATTAAAAAAAGCAACCTTAGGCCCTAATTCCCAGACTCTGATATGCAACTGTGCAAAGATAGACATCAAGTTCCACTATTTTTAGGATTCTTTCACGGACTGGGTCAAAGGTTTCATACTAAAAGAATCTGTAATAAAATTCCATTTACGTAGTTTATAAGTGATGTCAAAGTTGAAATATGGAAGGTATTTTAATAAACGCCTATGGAATATATTAAAATCATTTTGATAGAAGATATAACTAAATCTATTGTGGTCTGAAAACATGACAAACCTTTCTTAGTAAAAGTTACGCCTCTGGTTTTTAAGAACATGCATCACAACTATAAGTTCAAGGTCATGGGTTAGATAATTATTCTTGTGTGGACTAAGCTGACAAGATCCATAAGTAATGACATGAACACCTTTCATAAAAACACATCCCAAACCTGAACCCGATGCATCATAGAATACCACATAGCCCTACTCAGCCTCTGGGATAGTCAACACCAGAACAATAGTCAAAAGTCATTTCAACTCAACAAAATAATCCTGACATTTCTCATAATAATAAAAGTTTACTCTCGTATGAGTTAGATCAATCATCAAAGAATCTAACATTGATAATTCCTTAATGAACCAATGATAATTTCTAGCTAAACCCACGAAGATTTGAATATCGAAAATATTTCATAGTTGTTACCATGTCATAACAACCCTAACCTTTTCAGGATGAATTGAGATACCATGTTCTAATAATACATGTCCCATGAAATTCACTTCTTGAATCTAGAAGTAACATTTTGAAAGGTGGCATAAAGACATTGATTTATCTATAATTCCAGGATTTCTCTCAGATGATGTGCATGATCCTCCTTAAACTTAGAGTAAATGAGGATATCATCCAAAAAGACTACCATAAATGAATCAAGATACTAATGTAAAATATTTTTCATTAAATCCATAAATATTGGAGGAAAATTGGTTAGAAAAAATGGCATGAAAAGGTACTCATAATGGCCATACCCGCTCCAAAAAGTGATTTTATGAATCTAATAATATTTGATTCTCAATTGATGGTAACCAGATAAAAGATCAATCTTTGAGAACCACTTTTACCCTTTAAACTGATCGATCAGATCATCAATTCATAGAAATGGATACTATTTTTTATTGTGACTTTGTTGGGTTTTTTAATCAATACGAAGGTGAAGGGAACCATCATCTTTATTAGAAAACCAAACCAAAACCACCCAAGGTGATACACTTAGGTGTATAAATCATTTCTCTAGAAGATCATTAAAACAATTCTTCAAATCATTCATTTTATATGATTCTATGTAGTAAGAAGTAATAAAAAATGGTTGAGTACTAGGTACAAAATTGATATAAAAATCTACCTCCCTTATCAATAGAAAACCATATAATTCAAAATAAAACACATTAGGAAACATGAAAATAATTGGAGGGAGATAACCATTCAAGGATTCCTACTCTTGATCAATAAAAAAATAGATATTACTTTCCCCAAATCCAGATAATAGTTTCTGGATCAAATTGACATTAGTTCCCATTCTTCTTAAAAGATACAACACACACCATTGGTTATAGTAAAGGAGACCTATCAAAGATAACAATAAATTTAGGCTTTATTAGAAACAAGCCAATCCATCCTGAATATGACTTTGAGAGGATTCATGTTGAGAATCATAAAATCCCAAGAAATCATCTGATAAAGAAAAAACACAAGTGGGACTATAGAGTCGCTTCTCTCTCTTAATTATAAGGGGTGTAGTAATATCCATCACATAAGATCAAATATTCATAGGAATATTTAGCATATTTAAAATATGGGTTGAAATAAATAAAAGAGATGCACTAGTATCAAACAAAGTAGTCACTAATGATGAATCTATAGTGATGGTACCTATCATAGTCACTATACCCATATCCCCTTCCTCCGAATACTGATCCACTATATAAAGAGGATTCATTCCTGATACCAGGGGATGGATGTCCTTTTCTCATGAAGAATCTTATTTCACTGCATTTTTAATAGGTGTTGATGATTCCGTTCTACTATGTGGAGTAGATAAAACATGGAATAACTTTTTTAAGTGTACTAAGCATCTGTAGGAGACACCTATATTGGGTTACTCAGTGAAAAAATGCTTAGAATTCCCATAACTTCCACATTGGAAACAAATCAAAGGGCCTATTCTCTGAACTGTAGGAGGATTAGAAAAACCCTAATATTAAGAAACACTATGAGAATCATCATGCTTCCTATTTCACTTATACGAATTCACAGTGTCACTAGGATAAAAAGGAACACCTTTCAACCCTAACTTGTCAGCCAGATCCATTTTGACGATCAACACTCTATCCAACATTTCAACATAAGAGGGGAGATTTATCATCAAAACCTAAGAATGAATATCAAATCAAATTCCCAACTCAACCCATTGAGTCTTCATATTATCATTTGATACTATCTTAGGTGAAAAATAAACTAACCCATTAAAATGGTTTTCATACTCTATCACGGTCTTGTCAGCCTAATCAAGTTTCAAAAAATCAATATCGTTGGCTAACACCATTGAATCTGGATAGAACTAGTTAGTGAAAAGATACTTTAATTCTTTATACTCTTATACCTCATGCTTTTTCATTTTCACCATCATGTCCCACCATCTTCTTCTCAGTTCCTCCAATATGAAGGTGGATCACTTCACCATGATTTCATGAGGCATTCTAGGAACTTAAAAAAATATTCCATCCTACTAAACCATTCCTCAATCTATTGAGGATTATTGGATCCTTTAAAAGCTGTTGGATTCAAGTAAATAAGCTCCTAAGAATAATCCTAAAGAATATTCCTCCGAGGTTCCACAGTTGGAGCCTGAAAAATAACTGGTGGTGGTGCATGTCCCAGAGCATGGACAGTATGCACAATCACCTCAACTAGACTTAGTTCCACAAGAAATGTTTCTCACAGGGATTCTATAACAGCTTCCTCCAAGATCCAATTCACACATATTCTAAGAGGAATTATGCTGCACAATATTTTAAGGCATCAATGAAGAGATCATATTAACACTCAAATAGTGAAATCATGGTAAATTAATCCCAACAGATAAGAACCCAAGATTTTAATTTCATACTATCCAAATTATAAGTAGGTAAAGAACTATAAATAATCCTAAATATTTATTTCCTTATCCACCCATAGGGAATTAATGTTCATTGTGGTGATAGATGGCCATACACTCAATTAGAACTACCTCCTAAGTCCTGAAAAAATTATACGAATGCATAATGACATTAAGATAAGAAGATCAATATAGAGCTCTAACACCACTTTGTCACGAACCATCCTAGGCACCCTAGTAAACTGATAATTGAGCAAGCATTGACATGGATTGAAAGGTGTTATAGATCCCTACAATTTGGTTACTAGAACCTGGCATCATACAAAATAAATGTGGGAATAATTTTTCTACAAAAATTGTTAAAGATTATAAACAAGTCAGTATACATACAAAAGAAACTCCATAGAAAGAAATTTACTAGAATTTAAACATTCATAAATAGCCTAAAATACTATAACCAGTTACTTGAAAAATAGGATGACTAGACAAGTCCCAGTAGACACAAATCTCCATGCCCAAGGATAAAAAACTATTATCTTCTCAAAGTAGAACCTGAACCTAGATCGAACCAGGAAGAAAATAATCTACAAACACCCAAAGGCACAGGTATGATGTGAGCTAAAATCTTTGTAGGGTCTCACCGAGGATTCCATAATAAGTAAAAAACATTTAATTAACCAAATAAGTATTTAAATTTTAAATAAATTAGTATAGAGTTTTAAAATAAATTTTCAAAAAATCATGATTTACATTTCAAATTATGGAAATAAATTTAAATAAATTTCTTAACCAAAATTTTTTATTAAAATTTTTATATAAATTATTAAGGTATGGAAACCAGTTTTCAAAAAACATTGGAATATATATTTAAAATAAAAAAAGTAAGTAACATGGTCATATGAATAAAGGTATGATAGTTCTAGGCTATAAGACTCCACACACTCAAATAGTTGTCCCGGAAATGTGTACACATGTTCCCCTCAATACTGACCAAGGAGTACTCATCACTACCCCGTTGGGGATGTGAGGTGTTGCAGATGTATTATCAGTGTTGTAAATAATATAGTGATTTTCAAATAACTCACTAACTACCTAAGGCTTGCATGTTCTCTAATAATAAACAACAATGAGAAATTTATATTAAAACATCTTAAATTACAATTCTTTCCATTATCGATTTCAAATATTCTAATTTTTAATTTAAAAACCAAAATAGTTTTTTAATCAAATCATGCCTTTTTCCAAGATAAAACTAATGGGTTTCTATCAAAATAATTTCAAACTATTTTCCCCAAATACCAATTTGAAATCAATTCCATCAAATTAATTTCACAATTTAAATACAATAATTAATATTTCACATAATTCCATCAATTTCAAAAATACAACCCAATTCAATGGAATTGGGGGGTTTCCCCCAATCTTATGCCAAAAATCCAATTTCAAATATAAATCCACTAATTTAATGGAATTGATTTTTTAATAAAATAATTGAAAGCAATTCAAGTAGCTGAATTTATATAAAGCAATTTAATTTAAACTATGCAATTTAGGGTTGATAAAAATTAGTCATCATAACAGAACCACCTACCTCAGAAACACTGGATCTCAAAATGAAAAAACTTTCTAGGAAATCCTATGAAGAAGAAATACAAAGAAGATACAATAATCAAACCAATATTCAAGAACTAAAAAAGTGGGTATTAGATTCTCTAACAACACAATGATCTAATAAACCCTTAGGAGAAATTAATGAGAGTAGGAGGAGGAGAACACGAAGAGGAAACTTACTTGGAAGTGATCAAATGATGATCTTATAGCTGCAATATTCCTTAGAGAAGATTTATAGGATCCAAAATAGATTTTTGGGAGCCCCGAAACCTCTGTAAAACATAATAGGGTAAAATAAGAATAATAGGGGGTAAAAAGGGGGTTTAATAATTATTTTAACAATTTTTAGATTAATTAAAAGCCTTGCGCATAGTTAGCTGGGCATGGATACATGGTTAGAAAAACTGTATGCCCTAACCATGAAAAACCTTACTACCTTGGCTTGCATGGTTTGCACTAACAGGGCACACAATTTGGAAAACACATGCGCCAACTATACATATCCCAAAAACATTCCAAATTTACAAAGTTTTCAATCGAAAAACCCCAAAGGAAACCCAAAATAAGCATGATCAAAAGAAAGGTTTAGGAATAAATAAAAACCAAAACAAGATGTTATAACCCTTACTAAACTTGTTGGATATAATCAAGAACATGGATTGTAAGTGTGATTGAAATACCCCATACTCCAAATTTAATAGAGTTTTGCATATTTTC
The DNA here is from genome assembly GCA_963277665.1 of Viscum album. Lineage (NCBI taxonomy): Eukaryota > Viridiplantae > Streptophyta > Magnoliopsida > Santalales > Viscaceae > Viscum > Viscum album. The sequence goes on from OY728146.1 coordinate 631,557,010, forward strand.
TAGAATTTCCAGATTAATAAAACTTGTGATATATTGATAGATCCATTATCATTTTTACTACCCACATCAGATTCACTCACTCTTTATCATGGGTTTTAAATATTCTATGAAGAGTAACTAATTAATACTATCTAGTAATGATAGCCACAAAATTAATTTTGTTCCTCTTAATTTTTTATAAATAACCATGATTAATTGGAAATAAGAGGGAACACTTCGATTACTCAGATGTAAAATCGAAGTTGAGAGTCTATTCTCAACCTCAGACACTCTTTTTTTCAAAAATAAGAACATTATTTCATATAAATAGTTTTAATATGTTTCTTGATCATCTTATCCTCTTGAAATACATATTTATGTGAATTAGTTTTCTTCACATTAGAATTTATGTTATGTGAAAATCACTTTTCCACTTTATACATTAGAGAATATGCGTCTTTAGGTAATTGAATTATAGTTTTAAATAGATATAACTATTTAGGTAGTCATGTTAATTATTTACTGCTAGCATGTACTAACAACTTCTACCATACATATAGACACTCATCAACCATTAAGTTTACATTGATTGGTTTCTTCTCTATTATTTAATCTAGGATGATTATATCCTCATCAACCTTCTTCTATCACTTCTTAGGATCATCTTGTATAATAATTCTCTTATGTTTTATTCTCAATTCATATTCATGTTCATTTTTTCAACATTTTATTTTTCTCAGAAGGTTATTTTCTCTCATTAGATCTATTATCCCTTTCTTTTGGCCTTATATTATTTTTATGAATTCAAATGTTATTATAATATACTAAAACATTTTCCACAAAAAAAATCTCAAAAAAATCCCAAAAATGTTGGCCTTTTTTGATGAATAACATGTTGTATAGTCTTAACATCTTGTTATTTTTTGGAATTATTCTCAGATTTTTGGGATCCTTTGGAGGGTGTCATATTCACAAACTTTCTTACACAAACCCTTTATGATGTGATGGGTTTATCAGTACTTGTTTCCATCCATATTTACAAGAACATGGTTTTAAAAATGTACCATAAATTTAAACAACATTATTATATAAGATAGTTTTTGGGTTATGAGATACCTTCCTCTTGGAGGATTTTTTAATTTGAATAGAAGAAGATCTCATGCTCTTAATTCTACTACTATGATTCATCTTATGAAAATGTATTTTAATAGAAATTATTTTGGCAACATAGTTCTTCTCAATAACATTGGAGGGTCCAATTAGAGTGGATTCTAGAATTCTCAACCTTACTTCAAGCTTAGGGAACTTTATTTTGAGGGAGTGCTTCTTTATTAAACTGATCTTAGGTTGTCTTCATGATCCTATATTATCATCTTGATTTTACTTCATGTAATTTTCTTAATTATTTGAAGGAATTTTCAATATTTTTTATTGCTTTTATATTTAACAAAAAATTGATCATTTTAAACATATATAAAGGTTGAAATATATTTCTCAAGATCATGTAAATGATCCAAAAATATTTTTTTGGAGACCTATATATCATAAAAAGTAATTTTCAATTCTTCCCCAACGAAGAGATATATTTTATAGTAACATGATATTTATTTCTCTCTTTCTTTGAATAGGTTAGTGCGAGTAATATATTATAAACATTTATTACTTCATGTATTTTCCAATTATTCAGCTTCTTCTTTTAACCATGATTTATCAATAAAAACTATCTTGATAGTACTAAAAATAAAATTGAAGACTTATTTAGGTAATATATTCATATGATCTTTAATCTTATAATGAATATCACTAAGTGATATATCATTATAATAGCTTGGATAATATTAATTTTTAAGAATAATAATCAAAAAAACATTTAATACTTATACCACTCTAGTTACCTTTAGTTAGTTATATTTTTCCCATTAAATTTATAAGTCTCTTCATCTTATTTTCCGTTTTTTTCCTCCTATTTTACTAAAGTCTTGGTTAAAATATATAGATTTAAACAAATATAAGTATTTTTTTTCATTTATGATAAATCAGGAACGTACTAAAATTTTATCATTATTAAAAAAATTAAAAATAATCACGGAAAAACATGTATTTATAAAGGTAACATTCACTTTGATACCACATTTAGTTCCCTAAGAAAGTTATAACACTCATAGGGGGTGAATGAATGAACATATTTTATGAATTATTTTCATTTAATTCAACATCTATTTTTTTAAGGTTCTCTATCTACATAATTATATTCATATCCTCACATCATGTGTATCTATAGTAATTGATAGTGAAACACATAGTATTTATAATGTTTGTCTTAAAATAAAACTCCTTTTCATGTTGGTTAGACACCCCAAAATAGATTATCCACTAAATATCTATGTGGATACAACAAATGTATGTTAGAAACCCAAAAAAAATAATTTAGTAATTGGTTAGACACCACAGTTACACGTTTCCTCTCTAGAAACTATTTTTGCACCCTAATTGTAATCCTCCAAAGACATTTTAGACACCCATCCATAATCTTATTCAATTTAAAGTTAAACACCCCATCTAAAATATCCTTTAGTTTTGATCAAGTGATGGAAGGATATCTTTTTTTCTTCAATTTTATTCTGAACCACTTGAGGAAATGTGATCTCTTATCCATGATTTTATAGGATTTGGTGCACTCTAGTTTAGTTCTTCAAGTTCTTAAAAAATTTATTGAAATAATACTATTGGACTTAAAACTCCCTACAGATATTAAGTAATCTGGTTATTCCATATCTCTTCAATTACTAATTTACTACAAGATTCTTATTACTTAAATGAATCCTAGGTTTAAAATCTTCTTCTCATTCCTCAATATATGCATGTTTTAGACTCTCAATAATCTTCTATCATTAGGTGTTCTTTTCTAGCAGAATATAACCCTTGAGGGTCTCATAATTATACTCTCTCTTCTTTTATTTATTTCTACATATTTTATACATAAGAAATAACATGTAAATAATATATATTTTCCATTCAAATTAAAAAATCCTCAATATTTAACATTAATGGTCTTATTATTCAAATCTAGAAGATATTTTTAATTTTAATTCTTCCTCACAATATCATTCAAAATCCCAAGTCAAACATTTCAAAAGACTCAGGTATTTACTTCTTTAAATTATAGATAAAATCATCTCATTAATTCATTTGAATATTTATAGATGAATTCGTTATTATTCATTATGATATATTAAATACATCATATCATAAAACCATTTGAAATATCCACATGCATGGATTCGTGAATCTATGCCTTATAGGTCTTCTTATAGAATATGGAACTGATCTCATTGTCTAGCTACTCCCTCATTTGGATATCTATATTTCATAGATATAATACTGATAATTTAGGTGATCATGATATTCTAATTTTATGAATAACACCTTTGTTTCATCGTTTGATTATTATTTATTTAGAATATAAATATTCTAGAAACCCAGATTTCCCCCCAGTATGCTCTATCCAAATAATCAAAGTAAGTGATTGACCATGATTCATAAAATAGAATGCATGTATAAACCACTGACTAGGTCAATAAACCATGAGGAAGAAAATAAAAATCATGTTCAAATAAATAACTGTAATGATTTACCATGAAGTATACACTTGAAAAAATGGACAGAATTTGTGTATAATATTTAAGATACTTTTGGTTTGTTTTGTAATAACTTTTTTTTGTCTATATATTTTTTATGAATGTTTTTATATTTCATGATAAAGAGAGTTACTATTAGTCATAAGAAGTTTTGTGTTACATTTATTCCATTTTAGATGATTCTATACTAATCATCAATGTTTCTTACATTATTATTACTTAATGATTTTCATGATTCTAGTTGAGTTTGTACAGAGGAGGAGAAGTTTGTTTCAAGAAAAATATCATGTTTTGGCTGTAAAAATTTCAAGCCTTATTACAGTGATGTTGTATATTATGATCATATAGGATAGTATTAAATCCAAAAGAATGAGTCTATTTGATAGTGGAATATGAAGTTTCTTGAAAAATAAATCTTTTATAAAGTTACATACTATGCTAGGTTTGAAGATGTAATGTTGAGATTTTATGGATTAATTAATGATGATCCATGAATTTTTAATTGATCATTGGCTGATTAGACAGTGACATTGAAACTCGAGCTGAAGAATAATTCTCTAAAGGTTACCAAATGGATAAGTTCAAAGTTATATAAGATAAAGTGGAATTAAGTACACCAAAATAGAGTAAAAATTTAAAGAATTATTTAGACCGAGTCTAAAAAATCAAGATGATACAATGAAGGTGATCGAAAAAATAAAGATGAAGAGTTATACTGGGAATATAGATCCATTTCTATTGGATGGAAATTTAATGATCTTCAATTATACAAGCATCTAAGGGATTAGTGAATGTATGATAATTGGAGAGAGAGTTACAATTTCAACAGAGGGAAGTTCCTATGAATTTTTATCAGAATTTATTTTGTTTGAACCAAAACCTATATGAAGTTAGATAAGACTTAATGGTTGGATGGAGACATTATTAATCATTGGACAAATCATTTTGGACAAACTTATGTTAAGTCCATCAAAAAGAGGATCAATTTTAAGAACTATTGATAGAGAATTCTTGAATGTACTAGACCATGTCAATCAAATGATAAAGATAAGAAAAAGTAGAGTTGTATAGAATAGTACTAGATAGAGGGATCTTATGAAGGAATATAACATAAATTCTCCCAACCAAGAATTTATAATCATTACATAAACAACTTAAAAGTTCCTTACAATGATGATTCTGATTTTTTATTTTTATGTTCATTAATATAGACAATATCTTATGATGTTTGATGAAAATTATTGATACTAAGTTTTTAGGAAACTTGATGAAAGTTTTAGAAGGTTTGAAGGTGGTGAAAAAAATATGAGTTGAGTAAGAAAATTCCAAATTAAAATTTTGGGAAACCGCACATTCCTCTAGTTTTTTTGAGGAAGTATAACTATATAAAGGGCTGTATGGTATAATTTCATTTTCTATTGAAATTTAAGAGAAAGTTTTAGTGCTAAAGAAAAGTCATCTAACATAGAGTAAAAGGTATAAAGACCTAGATTTCCCAACTAAGAATTCTACTAGTTGAATAAGAAGTACCAAACAGAGGTATTGAATATAAGTATATTAGATTTAGGTCCACCAAACAGAGGTATTTTTTATATATTTCATAAAACTAAGATTTAACTAATTGAGGCGTACCATATATAGATTATCTGGAAAAAGATTTAGGAACACTGGATAAAGTCTTGTTGAATGGAGGGAAACCGAAAAATTGATTTTTTGTCAATGTTTTGTGAGTTGTGTTGAAAATTTTCTTATCCTTATTTGGCTCAAAATTATAAGAAAACGTAATAACTGATGGTAGATAAAATAATTTTTTACTGGGAGATAGATGGATCTTGATGGGATTTGGATCATTTGAATTCACTTCATATCATAGTGAATTTCCATAGACTGATAGGATTCGACACAATAAGGATGTAGTCACCCACATTGGGGGATAACCTTGTAAGTATTATGTTCCATATTTTACTTTATAATTATTTCATACACATAATATTGAGATAAAAATTTTATAGTATTGAAGAACTAAAAATATGTATGGGTTAATATTAATAGAAAATAAATTCTAAAATATCTATATTAATTCACCCCTCCACTGTCTTAGTGGTCCTTGTATTTTTGGTAAATTTAAGAGGAATCATAAAATCTAGGTACCCTATGTAAGATACCTACATTTAAAATCATGGATAACCTCATCTGAATTAATATTATAGATATTCATTCCTTTTAGAGAGAAAATTATCATGGATGAAAAAATATAATGATTCGTCATCCTCTAACTCTTTGTCTATAGGTGATTGGTGAAACTATAGTTGAGTTTATATACATTGAGAAAGATTCTCTTATGACATTTTCCAATAAAAGGAATCAAAGGTTTGATGGAAAATATCATACTAAAACTCTTATATCATTGTTAGAAAATTTTTATATGAAAGTGAAGTGTTTCAAAAAATAAAAGGAAACCTTGGATGAATTGGAAAGAATCTATGATGAAAATATAAAAGTGAAGTAAAAAAAGATATAAAACTAGGTAAGAAATTTTGAAGATATTAGAATATGAGAAGATGAAACTATTATCAAATAATTTACCAAAGTTAATAAAATTTTAACCAATATCATGGTAATCAAGGATGCCTTGGAAGACCCAAATATTGTTAAAAATTGATGTGGAACTTTCCAGAAATGTTTTATCCTAAATTATCTACTTTAGAAGATAAAGTTGATTTATTTATTTATGAATTTCATAACATTCCTATTACATATGAAATAATGAAATCTATTACATTAAAAAAGAATATTAGATAAGAGATAGATTTTTATTCTATAAGGAAGATAAAAATTTTGGAACATAAACAAGAAGTAACGGGACACTGTGAATTGTAAGATAAAGAAGATGATACTGAAGTAAATGATAGAATTATGCCCCTTATCTTGTCTATAATTTTTTTTTTCAGTTTTTTGGGTATAAAATTATCAAAAAAATTTCGATGGAGATAAAAGTTTGTAAGTGGAAATATAACTCATGTGTCAACAACATTTATGAAGGAACATTAGAATGATTCATCTGGGAAGAGGTCCAAAATCAATCTAACTTTCAGAGTATAGATTCTGGACAACATCTTTGATACCAACATTTTCTTATATATTCTCAACCCCACTTCAGCTCAAGGTATGATTATATGAAAGGATAGGGATATTATGGAGAATATATAATGGTGAAGAGGACTTTCATTAAATATAATCAAGTTATAAAGGGATAAAATCCATGTGGTGGTGGGAAGTGAAGATCTGAGGACTCTTCTCTTTTGAGTTTGTGATTTTATTAGTTTTCCTTTATATTTCTTTGGAAACTATTTTTCTTTAATGAGAAGGATGTGAATAATGGGTAAGTGAAGTTATTTTCAATAGGTTAAGTATCCTTTTCAAAGTAGGGAAAAATATAAGTGTAAGGGCAGGAGGTAGAAGAGTCTGATCCTATTTATGGGTAAGAACAAGTACATGGATATCAAGAGACTGTGCAGGAGGTTACATAGAGTCTAGATACATAGTAGGTGTAGGGATAAGGGATCCCTCATACTTACCAAAATTAGGAGAAAATCAACATGTATATAAATATTTATAGAATTAATGTTTCATGGGAAGACATTAAATATATAGGGTCAACCTTTAAGAATGATATTTTTAAAGATAATGAGGTTTATGGATATGGTGACTCACATGATGATTTATAGACTAATTGTGAGTAGACTATACAAGAAGATATTTACAATAAGCTATTATAGGAGATGAATTTTATAGCTTTAGGGTGTTGAAAAAGGATTCATAAATTATAATTATACTTTTCAGTGAAATTGAAGTCTATAAAGTTATCTATTAATGAAGTGATAATGTTGAAACAAGAGGATACCACTAAGTTTGAATATCTGGGTAAGCTCTATGTGTAGGAGATTGTGATGTTACATGGGAGTTCTTCTACCACTATTTCAGATAGGGATCCTAGGTTTACCGTGAGGTATCCATACATTTTTTTGGATTACCACAGAATCACTGAGGGTGGAATTCTATTTGGGTGGTTTTTGATTGGTTGACAAAGTCTTCTCATTTTATCTCCATCAAGGATACCAATAAGGTTGAAGATATGGGTAAGATATATCTATAGGAGATTTTGAGGTGCGTCGGAGTCCTTCTGCCATTTGTTTTAGATAGGGATCCTAGGTTTACCCATAGGTTATGTAGGATTCTTAAAAAGGAAATGAGAACTCAGGTCAAGTTAATCACATCTTACCATCCATAGATAGACGACCAGACAAAGTGAGTAATTCTGATCCTAAAAGATATGCTTCATGCCTGTGTCTTGGAATTTGGTGGATCTTGGGATATCCATATGGGACTGGTTGAGTTTGTTTACAACAAAAATTATTAGTCGTAGACAAGAATGGATCCCTTTGAGGTGTTGTATGGTCACCCATGAAGATCACCTATTTTTTTGGGCTGTGGTGGGAGAAGTAGCTTTGGTTGGACTAAGTTTGGTTCAGGAGATATATGTGAAGATTCAGGATGTATGTCCACATCTAGTTACATCTCAGAGTCGAATGAAATTTTATGTGGATTACTTATGTCATCCTCTTGAGATTTCCATTGTTGATTGGGTTTTATTGAAAGTTTCTCTTTGGTTGGGTCACCGTCGACTTGTAAAACATGAAAATTTGTCTCTAATATATTTTGGACCATTTTAGGTCACTGAGAGACTCTGACATGTTTCTTATTGTTTAGAATTTCTACTTCATTTGATGGGTATTCATGATGTTTTATACATGTCTGAGCTTATGAAGTATCACCATAATATCTCTCATGATTTGAGTTACTCAGAAGTTGATTTGGAGCCAAATGTTTCTGTTCTAGAGAGACCAATGGAGATCGTTGACTCTCAAGTGAAAGACTTTCATGGGAAGTCAATTCTGTTGTTCAGAGTTCTATTTCAACATGGATCAGATTCTCATAGGACTTTGTAATGTGATGAATTGATGAGGGAGTACTGAACTCTTATTTTTATAGGGATTACATCTTCCACATGATTTTTAGGGGACATAAAGTATTTATGTTGGGGAATTTATAACATCCCATTACCAATTTTAAGTTACATCTTTAACTGAATTGTGGTTTTCCTTTTCTCATTGTTTGTATAGGCCCGATAATGAATTGAGATGATACCTATAATGGTGAATTCGTATATTTTTTGGACTCTCAGCTTTAACTTACTTTTCCTCTAGGATTTAGGAGGATTTCATGCCATGTAACTAGGTTACATGTCATGTAAGGGTTACTAGATGGAATTTATGAAAGGATTCACAATGTTAAGGGTTACAGGATATGAATAGGTGTAACACGTCAGGAGTTATTTAAATAACAGATTTTTAATCCAAGGTAATAGATTTCTCAGCAAACGTAAACACCTTGGATTTCATGATGTGTAAAAGAGTTACACATCTTGTAATTCTCTGAGAAGGGGAGATTTAGGGCACCTTTCGGGTTTTGGGTTACCATTTTATTGACTGTTCTTCTTTTCTCTCAAATCTATAATCCTATCTGAAGAATTTTGGAGAAACCATTCCTTTCAGAATTATCTATTCGGCATTCAATCTTCATTGCAGTTGTGGTGTATCTCTATGGGTGAGCGATCTTTCTGATTCTTCATTTCCATAAATTGTGGTACCATTATTGGGTTGCATCACCAGATACATTGATCTAAATTGGTGTTTATTCTTGTCTTCTTCCTATATTTATTGTACGATCTCATTTCAGAGGCCGTTCCTTTGTCATTCATGGTGCAATGAGTGTTTTTTCTCAAGGTATGTGGTATTTTTTCTTCTCCACCGACCCTATTTCTCAATTTAATCAATCCTAACTCATTTGGATTGGATTTTAGGGTCTCTGTTGGTGTTGTGGATTTTCATTATTGGTAGACCCCATTGAGGGAAATTGCGACCCCAGTTTTGAGGCAGGTGGTTCCATCGTTATCCTATGTTTGATAAATCGTATTGTTCCATTCTTATAAATTGGTTTATAAATAAATTGTTATAGAATTTTAATGGCTGTTTTTGTGTACTGGAATGAGATTTAGAGTAAAAGTGGTTTTCCTTGGTTTTTGATAAGTGAAAAAGGGGTATTTTAAAATAATTAAAAATAGTTTTGTGAAATGGTTTTCAAATTATTTTTGAAACATTGGAATGATTGTGAAAATGAGAACATGGGTTACCATGGGTACTAGGTGGAAGGTTTATCTCTAGGCCATATTCCATTGTGGGGGTTCACTTTTCGTGGTGTTCCTCTAGTCCTAGATTGTAGATTATTTGATCTAGTTATGTAGATGATGTTGGGATTTCACTTTCTGGGGTGTCTCTCTAGTTCTAGAGAATAGATAATTGGATTCAGGTACCAAATTTTACTATTCATAGATTCTTGAGTATGAGTAGTCTATTTCCTGACCTATTGTATTCCTTGGTGTTGTGATGCTTGTGCTACTACTATTATTTTGAATTGTTTGGTGTTGGACTATTTTAGCCTAGATATTCATATTTATTCTTGTGAATGATGATATGGAAAGTATTCTTTGAAATTGATATACCTAATTTTGTTTTAGTACTATGATAAAGAGGAAATGTTAACCATGTTTTCTATAAAACTTATTTACCTCCTATCATTCTGTGTTTTATTTAAAACGAGCATACAAGAATTTTTATACAGAGACTTATTATGAAACCCTTGGGTGGGATCCTATTGATCATATTATCTCACACCCCACACACATCTTCAGTGGTGAATAGACCTTTTGTATGTATTTCAATTTAGGGAAATTCAAGGATCTATAGATAGGCAATGGGGTTTCATGTCAGTTGGGTTGGGTAGCTAGTGGTGAGATTGTGGGAGTTTGTCTAAGCCATCCCATGGAGTGGACGTTTGGTTTTGGTAATTTGTAGTTCGACTTATCTATTGGAGATTTTGTCTACTTTTATAGTAATTTTTTTCCGCTGTCTTTCTTAAATTTATGGAATATATTTTTTCTTTGCCTTTTTTTGTTCATTCTTTCTTCATGTATATATGTGACATGTGTTTTGTTCAGGTTGGATGAAATAGTTCAATCTAGTTTGTCATTTTATTCTTGGGTGTTTTTTGCTAGCCCATGGGGATCAGAAATTCCCCTCGGGTATGTGATAGATCAGGTCGGGTGTTAAGTTTGAGGGAAACCTGGGTCGGTTCATTATAGAGAATCTATGGAAAACTACTGAATATTAGAGGAAAGGTCATGGATCAAGAGTTTTTTTATTGGGAAGTTGGTTCAATATTAATAATATGTTCATGTGATCTAAAAAATCTTGAATATACTATAGAATATATTGCAAGGTTTCTAATTTAGTCCATTTTACACTTTTTGACTCTATATTTTTTAGATTTTGGTGGTTTTTGGGCTTCATGAATCCTTTTTTTCTCTTTTATTTTATTTGTTAAAAGAGAAGTATCATGGGTATACAAGTTTCATGATATACCTTTGTAGTTATTATTATTATTATTATTATTATTATATAAAAATATATTTTTAGAAAAAACCATATCGTAGTGATTACATATTAATTCCAATATCCAAGAGGTATGGGGTTTGATTCTTGAAAATTGATTTTTTTTGAGTTATTATACTTGTATTGTTTAAAACACTATAGTGGAGGAACTATAACATGTTCTCTCTAGCTCCAATTTTAGTGGTTATACTATATTACTACTATAGAAAGTCTCTATTTAGGGAACTTTACTGGTTCACTATAGAGATCCTCTAGAAATGGGCTTTGGGATATGTGATTTTTGGGATTTTTACTATGTTTCATAGGAAGTGTCTAAAAGGATGTGGGTTTTCCCTTTATAGGGGTTGATTTCTTGATTTATTTGGGACTTTTTGGTACATATATGTCTTCATTATAATTTGTACCCTTAAAAAATTTAATAAATTCTATATAAATATATTAATTATATAAAAGTAAGGTAGGGATTTTGGATTCCCAATGATCCATATTTATATAAAAAAATTGTTTGTGATGGCCATGTGTTGGCCCCCTAAAAAATACACACACAAGTGTTTTTTTTAAATAGTAGACCCCTTCTCCATGATAAAAACATAAATATTCTCCCCCTAATTATAGGAACAGTGTTACAACCCTCAATTTAGTTTACTTACCTATATATATTCTTGTAGATATCTATCTAAATTTTATCTCTCTTATATAGTAGAATATATGTTCTTTTTATAGAATTGTGATCATAACAATGAGATAAATGATTTTTTTGAAATTAATGGATCTTTTCCATTTTAATAATTGATATTAAATGTTAAAGGATTCAATTAATATTGAGTTACATTACCCAAAACCACTTATTAGGATTTATCTTTATAATATAATGTCATTTTTTTTGTTGAATTAGAATCAAGTGTAGGTAGACAAAGAGTGAAAACATCCCATTTAAAATTAAAATAAAATTAATAATCAATTAAATAAAATGATTTATAATTTTTTTCATGTGGAAAAATAATTTTATATTATATTTAATTGATTATTGATGATTAAAAATCTATTTTAGATTGAAAGGTGGTGTTTGGTTATTTTTTAGAATGATTATTGGAAAAAACCAAACACATTATTTATTCTAAAATTTCTATGTAATAACTCCTTTTTTATTATAAAACCATGAATATATTTTATTTTTATAATTTTGATACATTTTTAACATAAATATGAAACTAACCTACTTTTGGATTCTATTTTTTTATCATTATGTGATTTAATTACAAGTTTCAAACTTTAATTGTGTGATTTTGTTACTAAAAAGGTGGAAGATTCTAAACTAAGCCATAGAATTGATGGGAATCAAAGGGGAAATGAAAGAAATGTAATTTTTTAGCTTAAGATATAAATAAATCTTTTATTTAAACTCACCAAAAACATAAAAGACCATGATATCATGGGAAATATAAATTCCATTTCATTTCCTATGTCACCACCAAGGATTATCATGGAGAGGTGGGGAATACTATGATATATATATCCCTCAATTATTGAGTCATACTAGTACTCATGATTTATGTAATGAATAAGAGAAGTTTTATGATATCTCCAAGTTGAAAGCAATAATCCAGTCACTCCTTATGATTTTTGGGTATCACTTATAATCTAGAATTCTCTATTTTGAAGGTGGTGAGGAACTGTGCTATACAGGTGATCATATATTATGATTTACCCATATCAGTATTGATAACATAAGTAAGAAGTTGAATTTTGGCCTATGATATTCTACTAAAAATAAAATATGTTACCCATGACAAAAGAACTAAGTGAAAAGGGGTATATCATATATTCTGATTAACCAATATCTAAATAAGTAATAAATAAGGTCGAGGTATAATTTTCTATGATTAGGATATATCACATAAGGTGATCAAGATGTTGAATTAATAATATTTTATATCATTAATATGATACATCTATATCATAAAACATAGAATCTCATTAAAAACTTATATATTTATCACCAGTAAAGTTAACTGAATATTCAAGGCACATCATATACATATAATGACCATCAATTAATTCTCATTAAAAATTAAATAAAATGGAAAATATATAGCTATTAATGAAGGAGGAGATCCACGTAGAGACCATGCATGATCCTAAGGGATGAAAATATGTTTCGTACATACTAGTATAACTAGATTGATAAAATAGATAAACCAACTTATCATATTGACGATGATCTAATAAATAGGTTGTGGAAAAGATTATGGTCATTTAATCTCACACTTACCTAAGGCATGGTGGAAGAGGAAAGACCATTGAGGATTCACTTCCAAATTGAGTTATCCAAAAGAATTATTTATGTCCATGTTCTAGGGAACCCATAACCCTAATATGATGAGAGTACTTTTTTTAAGGAAGAGTGGGTTTGTGAAATTTGGGTTTCTACTAGGGGGGATTGATTCTGGGAGTATATTAGGGTAGTTTCTTTCTTTTTTCTTTTTTAAATTTCATTATATAACACTTTTTTCCCACTATATTTTTTTAAATCCATTTCAATAGAGTTCTAACCCATTATTTTTCGTTCTAGGGAGGTTTTTAGTGTAATTTATTAGATTTTACAATTATATTTCATTCTTATTATTTGTTCTTACTCTGAGGATTCAAGGTGTTAAGAGATGAGAGTTGGTGATAGTTTCATACCATTACTATACATGGTATTTCCTTCTTTAAACTTTTGGATTTCTCAATGATACCTTCCTTTATTATATAGTGTAAGTAATAGACTTTTTATATAAGGAATTGATTGTATATGAAAAAACTAGGTGATATAGAGGGTGTATTGGTTTACACCCTACATGATGCATACCTAGATATATCATGTGATTATGTGATATCAATAGTCCTCTATGAACATCAGAAGTATAAATCTTATTGCCTAGGAAATATGATTTAGTGTACTATAAAATAAGAGAACTAATCTCTTAAAAAAATAATGGAGTTAGATAAATTAAAAATTGAGCCACTAAGGAGAAATAGATTTATGAAAACATTCAATTGAGAATTGTGATGCAATGACATTCGTAATCAACCAAGGAAAAAAATAAATTATTCATAACCTCACTTCCATTTACTTTTTATGTATTTTTACATTTTTATTTTATTTTATTACTAACCCACACCCAATGTATCCTTGATTTATTTTTAATAAATAAATATGTATAATAAAATGCCAATAGGATTGTTATGGGATTTGTGATTCCACGAGAGATGACCCTTTGGTAAGCCACTGTGTTTCACTTTTCATAGATTTATAAATTATGATTTATAAGACTAAAACCATAATTCTACTGATTGATATATTTAGGCTAGTATTTTTTCACAATAATGATTTATGTTAGGTCAATATTTTTTATTTAAAACTTATAGATTAATAAAGAGTTATAAATGACTTGTTCTCTTATTCTCAACCATTTAAATTATTTATTTAATAATTATTTTAATTTCTTATTCTAATTTAAATAATAAATATATATGTTGTAACAAACATGTTCAGTGTCTATATAATAAATTGAATATTTTTAGATACATTAAAAGGGTATTTAAATAATTGGAAACTTATTTATCAATGATTGTTTTGATGAAATCATGAATTGTTTATAAAAAATAAAGGATGATTTATATGAAAATGGGAATAGTTTTCACTGATTATGGAAAATTTTATATTTTAATAAACCATTTTTATAATTTATATGATGTGATTTATTAAATTACATAGTTGATGCCTATGGATGATAAATAGTCAATAAAATATGGTGATTATATTTATCATTGAATATATATATAGGGTATAATTATTTATTTAAAGTGAAATATTGATTTAGTGAATTAATTTTTTATATCATACATTATGTGAATTTTTAGTATAACATAATATATTGTTACATTTACATTGAGTGGAAATAATTGAATAGTTTTATTTGATGAGTGATTTTGATGATAATGATTGTTTTTGAAAGTTACATGATTATAATATCTTTGATACTTGATAATATATCTGTGAGTTAAATTTTGATATCATTATTAAATTAATATTTTCATTAATACATGAAAATATTTATTTTAATATGGATATGTTGATTTATCATTAATTATCATTGATGGTGTTTCATGAAAATTATTATTTATACTTATATATGATATTTTTTATTAACATGATAAAGTGATTATGGTTATAGGTGGTGAGGGAAATGTTAATTACTTAAAAAGACATGTGTTAGGCCCATTTGAGAGATCCCCAACCATTAAGAGGGAAGATAATTAGTGGTTTGAGTCTAATGTGAACTTTTTTATCCCTTTTGAAACACTTTTCCCACATATTCAGTTAGTGAAAAGAGAATGTTACTTGTAACATAATGGTGATGATGATGATGGGAGATATAAAGATATTAAGAAAGTAAAGCACATTACACATAGTATTGAAAGGTCCACACACTCTTGTTATAGAGTTTATATTCATTGGTGTCCAATAGTTATTATCTCATTATCAAAATCAATATATTGTTATTAAAATGGAAACAATATATGGATAAAGTTGGATTATGTTCCTAAACTCTGACAAATATTTCAAATAAAATAAAATGAGAATATATCATAAAAAAATATCACTATTTAATGTGATCATCCACTACCTTCCTCAAAGTGCATTCATATTAACAAATATTTTGTTTACTATTCCCCAGTCAAGCATGACCTAATTGGGGGGCCCAATAAATATTCCATATAATTAATTGATTCATCATTTTCTTACACACCTTTCTTATAATCTTAAATGATATATATATATATATATCATATATCTATATCTTTTGTCAATAGTATGGATTGATCCATGAATATTTCATTGCCTTATATTCCTCCATATGTTAATACCGTTAAATTCTAAGTTAAAGGCATTATGTATGCTACTAAAATATCCCATTTAAATACCCAAAATACACACCACAAATAAGACAATTTATTTTTTATATTTTCAATTTTAATAAATCATGGTACGATGAAATACTTTATGAGACAATATTTAGTAATATTAAAACAAAAAAATCTGACTAAATCTCTTTATTTACTCCTAAAAATCCTCAAAAATTTAATTTGAGCCCATATATATTTTGAAAAAGTTGTGGAATATTTATTATTAACATGGTATAATAATTAAATCTTTAAATATATTGAGTAATCTAAAAAATATATTGTGGAATGATGCATAATTACCGTAGAATGATTCATTATATTCATATTCTAGTAGTGACATAAAATCTCTACATCCTAAATATAACATCCCATCCTAGAAACTTCTAAACCATTACTCTGAGCCGGTTCAACACATGACCTCAAGTGCACCTCCTCATATTCCAGAGGCTGTCGACTAGTAGTGGGGGTCTAAGGTGAAACTATGAGGAGACTATATCCCTATATCAGGCTGCATAACCAAAAGTAAATAAAGAAACATCATACACATAAGAGTATATGAAAGGAATAAATTTACTGAAATAGAAGCATATTGTAATAAGATAAAATATAGAAAAGTCCCAAACATCCATGACACACATACAATATCAATCACCCACTAGGTCGATCAAAAATACAAAATATAAATTGAAAAATAAATATATCATGCTCTAAATCCAACTCCAATCCATGTAATTTACCTAGTATCCAACACTATAACACCATCAAAGATAATATTCTCGATAATACAACACCCAACACAAGGAGTAACCAATTTTTTTCTTGTAATAAATATATGAGAGATACTTGTCTTCCCATGTGTAGTGGAAAATCGAGTAGAGTGTTATTACAAATCAGTAGTTCAACCCCAAAAATGTTTAAAGAAAATATCAATCATATAATTTTTGTATATAGATAAATAATAGAACAATAAGTAGTATTTAAAGGAATATAAATTCTAGAGAAAAAAAATTCATCTAGTACCCACTATACCTCGAGTTTGAAGGTGAAACCCATGCTAACCAGACCTGCACCGACAAAAGATAGTTGTCTAAGAAAAAAAAGGGTGACACATATAGTGAACGATAAAAATAAATGTGGATTTTAATTTGTCATTTATCTTAGAAAAACATAAACATCAATTTCAATCATTCCTAGGGCCTCAGTCTTACACCCAAACCATACCAAAAACTATAAGTACCAATATGGAGTTTCAGATATTTCATTCTTATCATAAATGATAACCATAGTACTCAAATCCTAAATGTAACACCTGGCCACACATTCAAAAAATAATACTTAGAGCATCATTCAATCACCTTAAACCACAGATTAAGATCACTGGTCCATAATCATTTTGCATATGGTATACTTAAATTCTTAGAGCCTCAATCTAATACTTAAACCATAAATTATACTATCAGTTCATATAGACTTAGTTTAACACATGATCTAGATAGTATACTATCTATGTATGGAGTGTTAGTTCACCACCCAAACCATTCCATCATTTTTCAAATATAAAGGTTCGACAAATTTACCTTACAATATAAAAAAGTCAAAAACAAGCCATTTTCAAACCATTATCATTTACTTAGGTCCATTTAGAACTTTAACACTAAAAGAAGGTCAAACCACCTCTTTATGTTAAAAATTTAAAAAAGAATAAAGTCATTTTTCCAATGGGTAAACCACACACCTATTTCAAATCAAATTTTAAATCTATTTATCAAAATATTTTTATAAAACCAATTGGTGGTTAGTACCTCATTCAAAAATAGCAACACTTACAATCATAACTTTTCCAGTTTGATACCAAACAATGGGTCAAAATCTATGCACATGGTTAAAACCATTTAAAGGACCTCAAATGAATTTCATTAAATCCTAACACATTAAAACACACATTTTATCCTCTTACAGTTTGAAACCATTTAATACAATGTTATAAACATGATCTCTTTAACTATTTAATTATACCAACTAACATGATTAACTGAGTTAATCTCGTAACCACATATTTTTCCCTTCAAAACCCACATAACATTTTTAAGGAATGACATACCAAATGGGAATCCATAGGTTTGGTCTTATAAATAGTAATGGATCTAATGGTATCTATAGAAGGTTTAAGGTACCAAATTAAATCCCAAAACCATTTACTTACACCAAGGAAGAAAATAAATTACACAAAGCCTTTAATTCACATAACACATACATATGTAAATAATATGAAAAGTCTATGGGTAAATCTCTTATACTACATACCTCATCAACAAAGATTTAATCAACATTTTCAAAGTTATAAGGCCTTAGTAAGGCCCATCCAAATCCTATCCAAACTTTTTGGTGTCCAGATGAGTTGGTATCAGCTACCCAAGAACTCAACTCATTCCAAGCAATAAAAAAAACATAATATTAGAATTTAAAAATTAATATAACCATTTAAATTAAATTAGAATAAAGGTCGCCAATATCCTCGAGTTATTACCTCTTATAGAAAATTCACAAAATTTCCATGGGTGGTCCACAATGGACTCTTGATATAATTTCTAGGTAAATCCACAAGATGTGATACCAATACAATAATTAATTGAATTAATTCATTAGAAAACCTATGGAAAATAACCATTGTTACATACCTTAACAAAGAACCATACAACAACATGTAAAAATTATCTCAAGATATCTTTTATGCAAGACAATGATAATCCATTTGTAGAAGTGGATTATTCCAATATAATATGGTGGAATAGTTGACAAAAACTAATCTAGAAAACTCTAAAATTATATAAGAGTAAGAATAAGAAGAAAAGAGTCCACCAGATGAAGAGAAAATACCTAAAACATCATGAAATTTCCACAAACATACCCCAAATTGAGGGGTTGGATAAAGAGGATGTGGGTTGGGAACCCCTTGGTTCATGCACACTAAATGTGGAAGAAGGAGGATGGAGTGGAAAAAAAATACCAATGGGTAATTTTAGTAAAATACATATTTTACTGAAATTTTGGGTAGCCATAGTGTTCAGTCGCATAATTTTACAAACTTTGGTCCAACTATATGCTGCCTACTATCCATCACAAATGCTCTGTATGGTTTGGTTGCACAGTTAGAAAAAATGTGCACCAAACATGAGGCTCCCATTGTCTAACAAAAAAACGCCTCTTTCAATTTAACCAAAAAGGTTCATAACCATGATATGACCATGAAATACCCAGTAGACCCTTTTGCAACATGGAACATGGTTTATCTAGAACTGTGTGTAGGTCATGCACCATGTCTCAGACCCTCCTCATTCTCACATAGTTTCACCTCCCCATAGAGTTTTCCCAAAACCATGAAATAACTATATAGAAAAAAATTTCTCAGTTCAAAATGACGAAAAACGATTTTTAATATAAAGGTTTCACATGGTTTCCCATAAACCATTCACACCAAACCATTCACCCTTTCTAGAAAACTCTAAAACCTTTAAAACTTAACTTGAATACTCTAAAGATCATCCAAAAACCTGGGATACCTCTCGAAAATCATTCCTCATTTCAAAAAACCAATTTAAAGAATTACAAATAATAATTCCATTCTGAATACTGATTCAATATTTGACCTGTTTGGTAAAAAAATTTCAAATTATTTTTAAAATTTACAGCTCTTCCAAATGCGGGATCTTCCACTAGATCTGGATGAACACTTTTAACTATTATAGTGAAATTCAAGAAACTAATGTGCAATAATCAGGATATAACATCTAATATTTCACCTAAATAAGAATCTTCATCCTGTATACATTAAGATATCTTATTTAGGAGCAATGGTTCCAAATCAACGAAGCTACAAATCTATATGATTTAATATTTAAGAATCTATGAAAAAATAATGGAGAAACCATGATTTATTATGTCATAATAAATTTCATGTGTGAGAAATTATTTAATCATTATGAAATTGTGTCATCTCCATTTTCATTTCAGTGTATCAATGAGATTTCAACCATCTTTTTTAGAATAAAATCATGGAATAACATAAGGAAGTTTTAGCAGAATTTTCTATAATATGATACTCCATTAAAGTTCTTAAAATTTAAGTATCTACTTATTTTAATGTTTTTACAACATATATAATATATTAAAAAATTCATTATTATACCTTTTAATCAACTAAAAATAAAATTATAACTTTGATCATTGGTCTTTATCCTTTGATAGTCATTCATGTGATAAGATTTTGATACAACAAGCTCCATGATATCTTTTCAGGATTACTTACAAGACAAAAATATTAAATATAATTAAATGATATATGTCAATGTGTAATTAACTATTAATCAATAGAAGAATCCATAAATAACTCTATTTATAGGTTTATTCAACCAAAATATCATCTTAGATAGTAATTGTGATAATATCCATCCAATGGAAAGAAATTAATCATGAAACTAATCAAAAAATACCTCTAAGATATCTTCATATCCATAAGTAATCATGATCGAATCATTGAATATCATATTTACTAGATCACTTAAAAAATAGATCTATATCTTCCACATATTTTTTATGATCTCCACTAAGTTCCATTTTTTTAAAAAAAATCCAACACATTTCATATAAAATAATAATATCCCTTGATAATATCAATATAGTCAATGAATATCAGATATACCATCCTTAGATAATGAAAATAAACCTTAACAACAACACTAATTTTATATACATGGACTTTATCTTAATGTTATACATGGGAAGGTCAATCTCTCCGTCTAGATTTTTTGGAAATACGACCATCATAAGTCCTTATCATCAAAAATATAATTGTTTATAAAATATTAATTTATCACTAAAAATAGTAGTAACACAAATTATTCCATTAATTTTTATATCCAAATCACCTATTGAATCTAGTAATGAAAATGTTAGATTTATGATCATTTTTACCCCTTAGAAAACATAATCCAATAACATCACAATGAGTGAGTGATTATGATTGTACCTCAGTCTCTCCCACTTGATAGTTTTGAAAATTTTATCCCCCTTCATATGACGGTGACTTATTCAATTTTATAAAGATAAAAAAATTCCCCCCATATATTTATACCCTATTTGTAAAATAAATATTGTTTTATTTATTCCATTTGATACCAGTGAGTGCATTTTCAAAACAAATAAGTGAAAAAGAGAAAATTATTCACAATTTTTAAGGTCTAATATAACCCACAACCATCCATAAACAGTTAATCCTATTCATAGTCATCAAACCACAAGTTATAGAATCCAAAAATGGATTCTTAATAATAAAAATATCAATAAATAATAATAATTATATGAGATAAAACTCATTATAAGAGATGATAATAATCAATAAATAAAAATATCATGTCAATAAATGATCCCCAAATAGAAATTTTATTTTTTATACCCTCATTGATTTTACAATTTAACATCCCATTTCATAGAAATAAAAAATAATCACATGTTATAATATCTTCTGACTATAGACCACTGATTGGTGTCCCCACTAGAGTAATTAATTGACCTTAGGCACACCTCCCTATATTTCTAAGGCTACCGACTAACAGTGAGGGTATAAGGTTTTACTATTGGAATATTATACCCTCATATAAAACTCATATAAAAATTTAAATAACAAAGAAACATACATAAAAAATTATTATAGTATAAGTATGAAATAAAACATAACATGCTATGTTAAATGAATGTAGAAGAATAAAGTCATACATACCCACTAATCTCCAACTAGTCTGATCACATTAAAAAATTAAACAAAAGAAATAAAATTTTAAGATGATTTTATACCATCCCCAAGCTTCACTGCATCCTAGTCTCTAATACCCAATTGATATGACCCATCATGATCATTAAATACTAGGATTATTCCCTACCTAAACTTATGAATAATGAGGTATTATTATATACCAAAGTTCCATGTTCACATGAGCAGGGTGTGAGTACAACTCAGTTGGGAACCACCAATGGGGTCCCCAACATAACTAGTAAATATAGTGTATGCACATGTGATATGTTCTAAATTATAAAATAATAGTATAAACACCATAAAGTGGTTATCATCAATACTTGGGTTCTAAGCTGATATCCAGGATCAATCAAACCTACTTTGGCCAGTGTTGGGGTGTCTTTGAGCATAATTACATCATATAGAACCTAAGAGCATAAATTCTCCCTATAAGGAAATATAGTAACTCCATCTAAAACCCAAGGGCATGAAATCTCCCCAACTAGAAAATATATCATATGGAAACACATGGATAGACACTCCCCTCCCAGAAAACATATCATCTAAAAACTTTAGGGAATATATGCACCCAACTAGGAAACATGTATCATTATTTAGAAACTTAGGGGTATGCATATCACCTTCCAGAAAGAAGATCTTCCAAAAAAATAGGGGTATAATTTCCCTACCTAACAAAATCTATAAAATTTGGGGAATAATCACACCCTTCAAGTAAATAAGTAACCTAATTTGAAAACTTAAGGTCTTTCTTGAACCCTACCAAGAAACATGTATCCTCATCTGTAAACTCATGTACATTCCCACCCCGTACCAACAAACAAGTAATTTTTCCTTTGGAACCGAAGTTAAGACTCTCCCTACTGGGAAACACATACAAAAATATCATACACCATAGGGTATCCTCTCTCCTAGGAACCATAAAATAGCCCATGCATATCAGGCATCATAACCCATCTTTAAGATCACCTACTTATAACCAAGGCACTAGCCACTTGGGTATATCCCAACATATCAAGGCATGTATATGGGTCATGTAAACCACTTTTCCTAACCCTAAAGGAAATTTTGGTTTCACAAGAAAATCAATATGAACCCATCAACATTCTCATTAATATCATAAAGGGTGACCACTAGGGGTCCTCTTAACCCGTCCAATCTCTTATCACTGAATACAATCTATATTTGATTCCCTTCAGTGTTCCCTCAGTATGTCGGTCATAAAGAACCTTCATGTCTCATATCACATCTCATTTAAAGATTTATTAATCCAAAACTTGGATTAAGAACCCTTTATCACACACACTCTGGGACTGGAGGGCTCATCACATTTATGGAACTCACTAAGAGTCTAATCTTCCATGAAGAGGGTGTTTCCCATCATGCGAGAATTGTATGAATGTCTCTTCCATCATATCAAGACCCAATCCATTATCACTAAAATAATGAGCTCTATAAATCCACTTAGGTTATTCCTATATCATCCTATATTTGATTTATACCTTTTACCCTCATGATACAATTTCTATACTCAACCATTGGAATTATGGTCACTGAGCGATTCTATTTCCCAAAACCTCACTGGAGCACCCGCTTCAAACACTAGAGGCCCAAATTCATCCTTATCCAAGTCTGTTATTCCTATTAATGTAATTAAACTCATTTGAATTAGGAACAATGAGTCACTTAACATGTTTTTGTAATCAATTTCTTAACCATCGATGGATGATGCATTAAGCCAGTGCACAAGGGTCCATCATGGACCTATGAACTTCATCTATCCACCAGCGTTTTACCTTAAAGAAATAAATTATTTAATTAAAAAGGAAATATCCCATAATAGAAAGACCACATATAACATGTAATATCAATTTCAAAAAATTAAGGAGATATACAATGTAACACACTAATATATTAGAAGAATAATATGTTTGATAACATATAAGATACAAAACACCAAGCTTAAACAAACCATGAAATATTATCATTATAACATAGAAATTAAATTGGTGGGTATGAATACGATCATATGCATTATGAAATATATATATAAAGAATATACTCAATAAAAATGTATTGAATAATTCTTATGAAATTATCATTGAATTTTTAGTAAAGTCATTTTTTGGTTCAAAAATAAATTTTTTTCCAAAATGATTTTTTTCATTGATAAAATATTAAAATTAATTTCTGGAAATTTTAGAAATTTTATTATATAAAAGGATATAATTTTTTAATTTATAATATCAAAATAATATTAGAATAATTTTTTTTAATTTTATGAAAGGTTTAATTTTTCAATAAATAGTAAAAAATACTAATATTTATCAAAAAACTATATTTTATTTTTAAATGTTTACAAAGTAAAATTATATTTGGAATTAGTTTTTAAATATAATAAGTTGTTTTTCATTGAAAAAAATATATTTATGGTCTTTGGAATGAATTATATACTTGAATTTTATATAATTTTTTATTATAATTAAAAGGAAATTTTTCTAAAAAACTATTTATACTTCAATTTTTTATTTTTATGTTAAATTACTACCACATATATTTATTGAATTTGATAAAATTTATCTCTATATTAAAGGGTAAATCAGATTTATCTAGGTTAAAACTATGTGATAAGGCCACAAATTTTCATACTAATTCTTATCGGTTAAAGGTAATTTTACTATTATTACCACTGTCTTGAAATTTAATTTATTTAATGGAAACTTGTCCTTGAATATGACCTATATAATATTTAAGTAGTTAAAGTTACCAAATGCCACTATCTTAGTTTTAAATATCTTTTATGTGTCCACGTTGGAAGAAAATAAAGTTATGAACGAATCTAAATATCTATTTTTTTAATAATGAAATTATTATCATGATGGTAATTTATTTATAATTTTTAGTAATAAAATAATTATTTAAATTCTTGCGCAACCCTAATTAAATATTTATTTAATTAAGAGAAAAATAAAATAAATGATTTTAAAAATATTAAAAGTAATATAATTTGAGAAATTTATAGTGTTCCATGATTGTTTAGATAAATATAACAAATTTGAGGTTTTTAAAAGGATTATATTTAAATTTAAACTTTTTCTTTATGTCTTTTAAGTCAAATTAAATGAATACTGTCAACATTGAAATTAATGATATTTTATTAAAATAATATTTTATTAAATTATTTAAGTCATAAAAAATATTTAAATAGTAAATGGTGAATAATATATGGTATAAAATGTTATATATTTTCCATTTATGATCTATCTATTTCCTTATACATAAAATTATAACCCTTTGTGATTAAAAAACACGTTACCGCGGTTAAGGTTAAAATTGGTCAACCAAGTGGTTAATAAGATAGATAAGGTTTAAAATGTCACCAAAATTTATCAAAATTTTATTGGTTGATTGGGTTACAATTAAATCCTAACTTATCTTAAAATATATGGCCATTTTCAATCATTTGGCTTGAGAAATATTTTATTATAATTTAATATTTTATGAAATTCTAAAAGTTCCCCTCACCTGAATTATAAAAGGGAACCCTTAATTTCTATTATTTACACCATGTTGAGCCTTATTGATCAATAATACCATAAAAAATAAATTTTCCACTTCCTGATACAAATTTTATAGGTGTTGTTCTTCTAATTCACTAACCTGAGGATAC
Organism: Viscum album; assembly: GCA_963277665.1. NCBI lineage: Eukaryota > Viridiplantae > Streptophyta > Magnoliopsida > Santalales > Viscaceae > Viscum > Viscum album. The sequence continues at coordinate 631,582,627 of OY728146.1, forward strand.
ATAAGAGGAGGTCTAAGGGAGTTCTTTTAAACTAGTGGTAATCTCTTTAACTGATCACTTTATTTTTTTACTTATTATTTTAACTCCTCTAAATATATGTAATTTATCATAAAATAATAATTAAATTATTATAAATATACAAAAAATTTATTATCATTATGAAATAACTATTATCCACCCTCTTTCCCATCAAATAAGAATTGAATGTATCGCTCTTGTGTACATATGATTCACTGTCTTCTTGTAGCGATAAAATATATTTCTCCCCACCATATTTTATGAATGGGTATTATGATGGGTTTAATATTTATATTTTAAATTTATTCCAAAAATATTATTCTTTAATGACAATATCATATATAACTTCTCACCTTCCAATCTGTTGGAAAATGACAATATCGCTCGTCCATACGTGTGGACTATCACCTCTATGAAGTGATGTGATTCATTTTTCATTTTTTGTTTTACATGGATTTAAATAAGGATATATTTAAATAATAATTACGATATATTTAATATAATTATTATTCTATAAAGGTGAGTTATTTTTTACCTTTAGTTTATTCTTTCTATTGAAAAGTGATAACAATGTTCATGCGTACGTACGACCAACCGTTTCCATGAATAATGTAATTCATTTTTCTATCTCTAAATTTTATGGATGAATATATATATAATATGAATATCTGATATTTATATAATTATTAACATTTAGAATATTATGGAACCCTGAAAAAAGTACAAGGACTAAAACTATTAAACCTAAATTCTTATGAAAAAATGAAACAGTTAGCACCCAAAAATGATGATTTTACTAAGTAATTGTTGATAATGGGTGATGAAATGTTATAATGGGATCATATATGATATTATAAGTATTTATATGATTAAATTATTTATTATAATAAATATAAATTTATTATACATGATGTTAGAGTGCTTTCAAAGCAAGTGGAACTCGAGGTAAGGGTTTATCATTTCATATTTTCTTTTTTGGGACATATGTTATTTCATGAACATATTTTATTTTATGAGGTGTATATAATTACCTTTGACATGTTATTTCTTGTTTTTTTCTTATTCTCATTATATCTAAATTTTCACTGGAATTTATTCTTTCATGGGTCTTACGATTCAAATGTTACTATAGCAGTAAGGGTTTTATGTTACAATCTCATTGTTTATTAGGATTATTTATGATTACGTTTTAGAAGATGAATATATTATGATATATCTATAAAAAAACTCAGGAATTTTATTATAATCTATTTATTTATTTATAATATATATTTTCATTTGATTTTTCTCTCTTTAATTACTTAAGATACATAAAGAATATTTTTAAGAAAAAACTAACTTTATTTATCTCATTAATCGAAGATCCTTTTTCTTCTATATCATTGTTTTATAAAAATGTTTTCCAAAAATGTTTTAATGTTATAATATAGGTTTTTAAATTCATTTTTCCCCTGACTTATTTTTTTTACAAAATTCTCTAAAATTAATCTTCTTGTCATTTTTCGAAACGAGGTACTTTTGGACCTTTTATAAAAATGTGGAAGGAATGTTTTATTTTAAATTATATAGTATGAATGGAAATCCATGCCATCCTGACCAGTCAATTATTTAAATATTCATTGATAAGTTTCAAATTATATTTTTAAATAAAGGTATTTTCATAATATTTTGTGAATTTATAGTTTTTGAAAAATGATTATCCAAGTAGAAATAGTATTTTACTAAATAATGTTTTAATGATATTATAATGGTATTTCAATTCATCAAAGACAATAACCCTGAATTTCACTTATGATTTAATGTGGATATGATCCAAGGCTACCATCCTTGTTCATTATATATATGGTTTATATTTATGACGATAATATATTTATGAAACCCATTATTTTTTCATGGGTTATGATAAGATGAAATTTTTATGAAACCCATTTCTTTTCCACAGGTTATTCTATGATGAAATTTTGATGAAACCCATTTCTTTTCATGGGTTATGATATGATGTAATTTATGTGATCTTGGGTCAAAAATACGTATTATTTTAATTATATGACCGGTGAGCCAAAAATTATATAGACCACTAATACATTGGGTAAAGATTGATACCTCATGAGATAAATAGGACTGTAATGGGTAGTGAACCTAGTTCAGTAAGGGAATATTTCCACTATTATATTCTTGGGATTGATCTTTTACTACTAATATGGTTTATATATTGAACCCAATCCATTATGAACGTCTTGGAATTGAGCCATAAATACTATGGAAATGATTTTCTATTATTATGTGTATTCCATAAACTCTTTTCTTATGCAAATGTTATTCTATCATTCCTCATGCTATTTTATTCTTTAATTATTCATGTATTATAAACTACCAATATTTTTTCTACGAATTAATATTATGATATATAATATTTAGGGTATGGTTTTTCAAATTTTATTCTCATGTTCTCATACCCTTATGCTCATGTTTGGCTTATATTTACCTTTTTAACCCATACTGAGCATATGATATCAAACTTTCTTATGTTTACTTTCCCCAGGCTATGAAAAAAGATACTAAGTATGATATGACTAATAAGGGTTAAAGTTATGAGTATTTCAGTGATAGATTAATTATTACACCTATGAACCAGTTTTTTATGTATCCCAGATTCCAAACATACTAGGCCAATATGATTCAGATATGGATTGTAAAGTTGTATATGGATTATTCCTATAATAATATGTAATATCTCTGTATTAAAATTATGGTTCACTATAGTTAGCATCATAATAGTGTTTAGTTAATCTTTATAGATTAGTATTAGATAAATTTAGTGAAATCTATATGGATAATTCTATGTATATGATAGCATCCTAAAGTCTTGGTAATGATCCTTAATGACCTATGTTAAATATAATTTTTCATGTATTGAAAAGAATGTTTCTTTATTTGGGAATCCTATAAATGATTTTGATGATTATTTTGTTTCCTACTATGATTATTGTTTCTCACACTATGATTTTTGGTTTTATTTAATGTACGGAATCATGTGGATTCATGTTAACGTGAAAGGAAAATGGAATGATTGTACTGATGAGTAACCAAATGAAACGATAGATGGAATGTGAAACCTGGTGATTATGAATATTAATCTATATGATTTTATAATTTACAACCTCTACATAAGTGATTTTCCTGACACACTTAATAAAAGGAAGATGGAGTTTCATAGAGACCATTGAGAAAAAAATATCCAGTTATGTATGTGTCTATAATGTTGGAAGAATCACTCAATGGAATTTCTTGAAGGAATGAGAATATGTTTTGTGTGTGGAAATTAAGGTTATAGACCAAGTATTTATCAAGGAAAAATGAAGAGTTTGATGGGGAAAAAATAATTCCATCATAAGGTACCATTTATAGTTTAATGTCTCATGAGTGGGAAATATGGGTATTATCTAAGCTAATGCCCTAATCTAAGGGTTAACTCATAGACCAAGGAAGAACCTATGTTATACCAATATTTGAAGTTAAAGGATTGATGTGTTTATATATTTGGATTCAATAATTATTTTAGTAATATTTTGGATATAAGAATTAATAAATATCTAAGTATTTTTCTACAATAGATTTATTTAAGAATTTGAAAACGTATGTTGAATTATACCAATAACCAAGAAAAGTGATAATGCTTTGTTTGGTTAAATATAATATTGAAACTGATGGGATAATATTGGTGACCTTGAAATTGGTTAGTGATTTAATGATAAAGTGATTTTGGTTATCTTTTATGAAGTTTGTTATATTTTTGTATTTTGGAATATATTCAATGGTCTATGATTTTATTAGAGGAATATGGATTGTGTTAATTTTTTTAAGCTTTTATGTTTTCATGTCATGTTAACTTAGGAGCTATAGATACCAACATTGTTTTATTTGTTTAAGTTTGATAATAAGTTCAAATGTTTAGATGGAAATTTTTTAGGTTTTATGTGATGTGATTTTTGAGTTAATTACTTGGTTTAAAGAAGAATAATCTATTAATGTTTAAATTTACCTTTTGTTAAATATATTATTTAATTTTATGTTAATTATGGTATATTTGATAGTGGGATACAGATAATATTGATGGTTGTAAGGTGATTCATTAATAAGGTGATATATTTCAGATATATTTATGGTAAAGTTAGAAATTTCCTTTTAGGTTTTCATTTAGATTTTTTTCATGATAATTTGGTGAAGTTCCCTACCTTAAATGATAATATAGCGATTTATCATAGTGATTAATAATATTTTGGGAGATGTTTCAATGGGTTGAGGAATATGTATCCCTTAGGTTTAATAAGTGATTATTTGGAAAGAATATAATATTATTTTGATATATAAGATGAAAGGTATGATATCACCTTTGATTTTAAAACATTATTTAATGTTGAGGTTATTGAGGTTATTTGGGATGTATGGTTATTTATGAAATGATCTAAGTGGAACCATTGTTTCTATTCTATAAATTTGGGAGTTAAATATATTATTTAAATGTTTAATAATTTTGTGAATTATATTACATTATGATAACAATTTTTTCTGAATAATTTCTAAATATAGGAGGAATATATTCATATACTTTTTGATTCGTTAGAATATGTTTTAAGTACTTCAGGCCCAAAAAAATTCATCTTGAATATTCATTTCTTGGAGTAAGAGAAGAAGTTGAAATTGATCATAGAACAACCAAAGGATGAAATTTTTCTTATGATATAAAAATAAATAAATTAATAATATTTTATCATGTTCTCTATATTGATAGCAAACAAATATATCAACTTTAGAAAAAGGATCTTGAAATAAAATATTATAATTTTACCGTTATTTCTGACGAATCGATAGTATTTTCACCCATCATAGATTAATGGTTTTATGGATATTACCATTTTATTAAATATGTTATTTATCACTATATATTAGTCCTTAGGTGTTATTTTTCCCTTTAATATCTATATTTTCACTTCCCACTTTTTTTCACTTATTAAGAAACCTAGTTTTTTGTTATTTTAGATGACCTTCGTATTTCTCTTTCCCCTTTTCTAGAGGATTTTTTATTAACTATTTTTTGATGTGGGTTATCAACAATTTTTTTTTTCAAATTTCAAACTCTATATTTATGATAAAAACTTCAAATTATGAGGATATAATTTATTAAAGGGGGATAATGTTAAACCTTAATATTTTATAAGAACATTATGTTCGGTGGCATACAAGATATATAATATTAAGCTTAACCACACTGTGAAATATTATCATTATAACCGAGTTGTTCAATTGGTGTGTATGAATAGGGTTACCCAAATTATGAAATATATAGCGAATAATTAAAAAAAATGTATTGATTAATTGTTATTAAATGATAATTTAATTTTTAGTAAATTCATTTTATAATTCAAAATTACTTTTTCTTCAAAAAATATTTTTATTGATTTTTAAAAGAAAATATTAAAAATAATTTCTAGAAATTTTAGAAATTTTATTTTATAAAAATGATATAATTTTTGAATTCATCTTATAAAAATAATATTATGATGTATTTTTGATAATTTTTTGAAAGTTTTTATTTTTCAATGAATAATGAAAAATGTTAATTTTTATTTAAATAATATTTTCATTTTATGTATTTATGAAGTAAAATTATAATATTAATTATATTTAAAGTGTAATTAGTTAATTTGGATAAAAAAAATATAATTATGGTCTTTTTAATTAATTTTGTTACTTTAGTTTGATATAAAAACATTTTTATACTTAAAAGGGATTTTTTTCTCTGAAAAATTGTTTTTCATTGAGTTTTGTGTTTTTTCGTTAAATTAATTTCTGAAAATTATAGGTATAAAATTTCATAAAATATTTTTAATAAAAAGGTTCAAATTTTTAAAATAGGTACCTTTTATTTTTAGTTTTTATTAATAGTAAATGTGGTAAAATCTATCAGTGTGGTAAAGGGTAAATCAGGTTAATCTAGAATAAAACTAAGTGATCAGACAATAATTTTTCACCCTAATTATTATTTAATGAATATAATTATACAATTATAATCTTTTTCTCTAAATTAATTTTTTTAAAGGACACTTTTCTATGAAAATGACCTATATAGTATTTAAAGCAAAGTACGTTGAAAAATGTCACTCACTTAGTTTTAAATATATTTTATGTGTCCACATAAGGAAAAAATAAATTTATGAATTTATATAAATATATATTTCTTAAATAATGAAATTATATTCATGATGGTAATTTTTTTTAATTTTTGGTGATTAAATAATTAACTTAAATTCTTGCGCAATACTAAGAAAATATTTATTCAATTAGTAGAAAAATAAAATAAATGATTTTAGAAATCTTAAAAGTAATATAATTTGAGTGACTTATAGTGCTACATTATTTTTTTGATAAATATAACACATTTTTGTTGTTTAAAATGATAATATTATAATTCCAACTTTTTATTTTTGTATTTTAAGTCAAATAAATTGAATAGTGTCAAAACTAACATTAATGATATTTTATCAAAATAATATTTTATTAAATTATTTACAAATCCTAAAAAATATTGAAGTAAGAAAAGGTGGATAATATATAGTTTAAAATGTTTTCCATTGGGAATTTATGAGCCATATGTTACCTTATAAGAAAAATTATAACCCTTCAATATTAAAAAAGACCTTACCATGGTTAAGGTTAAAACTCAATAACCAAGTGGTTAATTGAAAAGATAAGGTTCAAAATGACACAAAAACCTATAAAAATTTTATTTATTGATGTTATTAAAACCAAATAACACCTTATATTTTAATATATGTCCATTTTGAATCATTTTTCTTGATAATGAATTTATTATAATTTAAACTTTTAAGAAATTTCAAAAGTTCCCCAATTATAAATGGGCACCCCATATTTCTATTTTTTCACACAAAATTAATCCTTATATATTGACCATAACCTTTAAAAATACCTTATAAAATTAAAAATACACATTATAAAGGTGTTTTTATTCCGAAATACTAACCAAGGGATCATTAAGAGGATATTTAATGGAGTTATTTCAAAGAAGAGGTAATCACCTTAACCGATCTGTTTCTTTTTTACTTATTATTTTAACTCCTTGGAGTCAATTTTATTTATCATAAATTAATATATTCAGTATCATTAATACACTAAAAAGTTATTATTATTATAAAACCACCATTATCCACCCTCTTTCCCATCAACGTGGAAGTGAATGTATCACTCATGCGTATGTATGACTCATCATCTCCCCGTAGCAATACAATTAATTTATCATCACCATATTATATGGATAGGTATTATGATGGGTTTAATATTTATATAATATATTTATGACATAATTCTTCTTCCTTAATGGTATTATCATATCTATATTCTCATCTTTCAATATTTCAAAAAAATGGTAATGTTGCTCGTGCGTACGTGTAAACTACCACCTCCACAAAGCGATGCGATTCATTTTTTATTTATATTTTACATGGGTGGTAATAAGAATATATTTAATTAATATATACTATATATATGATATAATTAAAATTCTTTAAATATAAATTATTATTTACCTTTCTTTTGTTTCATTTATCGAAAAGTTAAAACAACATTCATGCCTAAGTATGACCTACCGCCTCCATGAATGGTGTTGTTCATTTTTAATATCTAACATTTTTGGATGGATCTAAATATATATATAAGTATTATATATTATAATTATATAATTATTAACATTCTAGAGATGATTTAACCATGATAAAACTACAAGGACCAGAACTACCAAACCTAAATTCTAATGAAAAAACGAAACAGTTAACACCTGAAAACAAAGATTTGAATAAATAATTATTGATAAATGAGTATTTAAATGTAATAAAGGAAATATATATGATATTATAACTATTTTAAATATTTTTATATAATTAAAATAAACTTAAATTTATTTTACAGGATGTTAGAGAGTTTTCAATGAAATTTATACCCGCGGTAAGGTTTTATCGTCTCGAAATATCTTCTTTGGGACATATGTTATGTCATACAACTGTATTATTTTATGAGGTGTATATAATTAATTTTGAAATTATATATCATGATTATGACTTTGTTAATTATATTTAATATGTTATTTTATGTTATTCTTTCATGGGTCTTACAATTCAAATGTTACCAAAGTGGTAAGGGTCTTATGTTACAATCTCATTGTTCATCAGTACTATTTATGATTAAGTTTTTGATAATGAAATCCTATGATATATCTCCAAATAATCACATTTATTTTATTACCCTCTAGTTATTAATTTATAATTCATATTTTTCCTTCATATTCCACTTTTTATGTACTTAACATACTGAAATAATATTTTTAATTAAAAATTAACTTCATTTATCTCTTTGATCGAAGATCCTTTTTTTACATATCCATGTTTTCTAAAAAATTATGAATTTTTTTAATATTATACTATGTTTATTAAATTAACGTTAACCATGATTCAATTTTTTAGAATTTTTTTAAAAAATTAATATTCTTTCCATTCTCAGAATGAGGCACTTTTTGACTTTTTACAAAAAATATGACAGGAATGTTTTCTTTTAACTTATAAAAAATTAATGGGATTTACTTATATCATGATTGATAAATTATATAAATATTCCTTTATAAGTTTTCAAGGATATTTTCAAGGAAAAATATTTTCACAATATTTTATGAATTTATAGTTTTTGAAAAATTAATTTCAAGGTTGAAAGGGTATTTTTCTAAACAATCCTTTAATGATATTATAATGGTGTTTCTATTAATAAAAGACAAAAAACCTTGATTTTACATATGATTTACTGGTTATATTATCCAAGTAAAATATGATTAACTAGTGATATGATCCAAGTATACTATCCTTATTCTTTCTCTAGATGGTTTATGTTTTTGATGAAAAGATCTTTATGAAAGTTGTTCCTTTTACATGGGTTATGATATGATGAAACAATGAAATTTTTATGAAACCTATTTCTTTTCAAATAGTAATTCTATGATTAAATTTTGATGAAACCCATTTATCTTTATGAATTTTGATATAATAAATGTTTTATGATTTTATGGAACACATATCCATGATTTTAATTATGTGACTAGTGATCCTACAATTATATATCCCTCTAATATATTGGGTAAATATAGCTATATCATGAGATAAATAGGACTATAATGGAGAGTGAACCCATTCATTAAGGGACTATGTGCACTATGATAGTCTTGGGAGTGAACCTTGACTACCATAATGGTTTGGGATTTGAACCCAATCCACTATAATAGTATTGGTAGTGATCCTTTACTACTATAAATATTATTTTCTATACTAATGTGTATTCCAAAAACTCATGTATTATGCTAATATTATGATCAAATGGATCAATATCTTTGATTACTTTATGATTTTTTTCTTATAAACTAACAATATTTATTTCATGACTCAAGATTATGATCTATGATATTAAGATTATGTTTTTTAAAATGTTATGATCATATTATCATACCCTAATTCTCTTTTTATATTGATATATCCCTTTTTTAAACATAATGAGAATCTAAGATCACCATTTATTATGTTTCTTTACCATATGTTATAAATAAAGACATTAAGTATGATATTTATAACAAGGGATCTAGTTATGAGGATTTTTGTGGAAGATGATATGGTAAACTTATGAACCTATTGTTTATGTATCCAAGTTTCCAATGATAATAGAACTATATAATTCAATCATGAATCATAATTTTATGTATTGAATATTCAATTAATAAGATAATATATATATATATATATTTGTATAAAAAGTGTGGGTAACTATATTAAAGGAATGAACCACATAATTCAAATCCATTTCCTTTAAAATAAATATCAAATCCACTATTCTAATATCAATCAAGTCCCAAAATATACCATTAATCAACATGAGGAACTATTTCAAGCCACAACATCAAATACAATTAATTTTAATAATTATCATTAATTTTAAAATTTAACTCAAAATAGCATAATTTCCTATAACCATATTGAGCCATCTCACCAGATATCACTACAAATAAACACACATAGAAGGTCTATGGAAAACTCTAAACATAATCTTGAGTAAAATAACAATTATATATCCCCAATTTAGTAGTAAATGTCATCCAATATCACAAAAAACCCTAAATAAATTCATTAAGTGATTCACATCCAATAAAATGGAGAGAAATTACACATGTTCTATCATTCAAGATGCCTATAACTAGTAGAAGCCCCATTTTAATGGGATTATTTCACCATGATCTAGTGTAATACTCAATGAAAACCTAACCTATATATAATTAAAGAAGTGGATATTATAGGAGAGGAATAATAGAGAGGATAAAGGGAGAAACTCGCCTCAAATTTCCAATAGAACGTTAAAAAATCACCCCATTCAAAGGGGAATTGAATGAGAAGGAATAAAGGGGCCCTCCCAATTCTATCTTCATGCTAGGAAGAAAGAAGGAGGATTCACCCTTAATAAATCAAGGAAAAAATGGGTAATTACCTATTTTTATATGAAATTTGGTAGGTCATGAAGTTACTTTATGGTATTCCAAACTGTACACCAACTATGTGGTTGGAATTATCTCAAGACAAACCAGTTCACATGATTTTGATATATGGATTTAAAAACCATGTTAAAAACAAAAAAATAAATCTAAAACATGAATTTTAGGCTTTTCACTATTTGTATGCAACTGATCACTAACCATGGACTAACACAATATAAAAAACTGACCCACATGGTCTAATCATATAGTTTTCCCTAACAATGCGTTTACTGTGTGATAGGAGAAATCCATTTCCAAAAATTAAAATTTCAACTTGAATCTCTCGATGATCACCAGATCCATTAATACACCTCCTTGTCCTTGATCCATATACAAAAAATCTTCTCAAGATGTTATAACTCTTAAAATCTAATCTAAATCCCAATTTTCAAAATGACCCTTGCTCTAAAAATAAAAAATTAAAATTCCTTATGAAATTTACAACCTATAAATATATGAGGTTTTAAAACCTCCCCACCATAAGAATTTTAAATCCTGAGAATTCTCAATGGTCCTTCAACCTATAATATCAATCTACCTCAATCATCAATTCATGATCAACGTGCCACATTCTATCCTCAAACAACAAACAATATTACCCTGTACAACTCCAATACAAGGTGAACTATTCATGAAAAACCAAGATACTCACTCATTTCCTCCACTAATGCATGATCAACTATACCCACCTATCCCAAACACTATGATTTCATCAAGAAATTCATTCTTGAGCTTATGGTGCTCATTTCCATAAAAAATAGCTCGTAAGTTCCAATTTCAAGCCACTTTTCTCCCCTCTATATGAATTGCCAATAGAAATTATTTATCGATGGTACAACAATACACTCAGTGTGGTTATCATATCCCCAAACTCAATTCCACATAAAACACTAGTTAGTCTTACTCTATCTCACTTTTATAAAAAAACAGTCAGTATCATCTAGTGACACACTATCACATCACCCAATCCCAATTACTAAAGCTTTAGATTCATCACAGTATCATCTATACACCCAAACTTAAATATAAACCTGGGACCTTGTGTAATTATATAATTTAATCACCAACCACCCACACCATCCATCATGATCTCACCCCGAGCACCAACACACCACCCATCCGACTCATCCTCAAATAACATCATTTATACCACTAGTTGATTCCATATAACATACTCTATTAAACACCACATAGAAATCACTAATATGGTTTTTTATATGGATTAATATGATGTTAGATCTATATTTCTACTAGTATTTGACATTATGTTAGTCAAGGGGTGTGAAAAAATCAATTAATTTTTTAGGTTAAATGTAGTGATAGTGGTAACCCAAGTTTTCTCTCTCACAAAATTTGTTGTCACTTTGGTTAGTAAAGTGGGGTATTTTGTAATTATTTCAGTTTTGAAAAGTAAGTAAATAAATAAAACAAATAAATTTCAAAATAAGATGATGATAAATTTGGTTGAGTTAGGATTAACTGCCCAATTATAATGATATCATAGTCCCAAAATTAATGGTACTTATTATTATAAAGTGATGAATGGGAGGTTCTATAACTGTTTCACCTCTCACCCTTGGTTGAATAGTATTGGTGAGAATTTACTTAACAAAAGTCATTTTCTTAAACTACCCTTATTTTTGTGTGTGTTATTCATGCATAAAATCCCAATATTATCTAAGAAATACCCATCCGGGTCATGTGCCTCCCAAAAAATCCAAGAGTAACTAATTCCTATTCCACACCTTCCAAGAGCCACTAAGAATTTATCTAATTAGATCATAATATTCCACCATATATATCCTAAAATTGAGTGGATAAAGATTATGGATAATTTAAAAAGGAAATAAATAAGAAAAATTATTAAATTAAACACAACTATATTAAAAATCACTAAATTCTTCTAAATATCAAGACTAATTAACAAGAAAGAGAGAGTTTTATTCAATAAAGTGTGAATAATAAATAATTAAAGAAGGAGAACCATCCCTTACACAATAACCATATAATTTATCCTCTATTTTATGGGTACTAGATTTGAATGGAGAAGAAGAATATATTATAAAACTAAGTAAATTATAAAATAAAAAAAAATTAAGAACAATAGTAGTAGTATAGGTTCTTCACAAATAATTCCAACTCTCTCTAAAAGGTACCAATATTCCACTATACTTCTCTTATTTTGGAAAAGTTTGGCCTCTTGATCCTTAATTTGGTCAAACCCTCATTATTTCCATGTTTTTTATTTTTTTAAAAATTTCCTTCTTCCTCATAACATCAAATCTCCACGTGGTTCCCTTTTCTTGAAAATTTAAATGTTTCCTTACTTGTTATTGATTAAAATATCTTTTATATTATGATCCATGTGGAGTCCTTCAATTGGTTTCATGAATTTTGAATTGGAACCCTAATTATTTTTATTATATCTCATAGTTGATCCTGAATTTAATCTATAAATTTTTAAGCAATAAAAGCATGTCATATTTGATCTACTTTTGAAAATTTTCAGCATTTCTGAAAGTAAATATATTACAAGATAAATCTTATTACACATGGAAAAGTATCTTATAAATAGATTAAATTTCTTTCAAGCGGTCATATTTATTATGTGTATATGAAATTTTCTATGCATGGGTAAATTCCTTATCTTTATATGAAATACCTTATAACCTCTACAAATTTATTAGGCATAGGATAATTCTCTTACATGGACCAAAAAATCTTACACATAGAATAATTCTATTACACATATCATAAATTGATTTATGAGGGTGTTTTGTGAAGTTTTCCTTTTCCATTTTTTCCTAAATATAGTACAGTACTTTCATAATTTCTTCACTTGGACATAAGAAAAATGAATCATATTCACTCATGCCTTTTCCATTTATCATCCTTCAAACCAATAATTAATAAAAACATGATTCAGTGTATGCCACTTCTGATTATTCCATATTTTGATTAAAATAATAAAAAATATTGATAGAATATTGAAAATTTTATTCTAAAATTAAAAATTAATGCATAGATTTTCCAATTAATTTCAAAATGAATAAATATACTAAAAATCTAGTTTAAAGTTAAAGTTCCTAAGATCATATTACTCCACTGAAAAGGGGGGATAAATCAGTGGAGAACAGTTTTTATAATTCCATTATAAATAAATCAACCCTTTCAACGTATTATTATTTTATTTAATCAAATATATAGTCTCAACCTAACTCAAGTATGAAATAAATAAAGAGACAATTAATATGAGGCTTCTTACAAGGTTTGACCCCTTTGCGGGTAAACTACTTCTTATTGTGCTTAGTTACTCAACCCAACCATAGATTCTTCATAATAAGAATAGTATATTATAATCTTATGGTGATGACATAGAATTGTAATATGACTATCTAGAATCACACTAAACAACATAGTTTCACACTACCTTTATACATAATATGCAACCAAGAAGAGATAGATCTTCTAGAAAGCCTGGTTTCTTTGGAAATTGTGGAAGTATATATCCCTTGACGATCCTTAAATAATATTCAAGAAAAACTACTCACTTAATGTGAATAAAATATAGATATGCTTCTCACACTCAAATGATCTTATTGAATACTTGATCTTCATCATACGAGGATGATGATCACAGATATTTAGCTTTAGATTCTATCTCTTTTCCTAACTCTCGGTTTTCTATCATTATTTTTTAGAAATCTCATACACTTCTTTATTCATAAACTCCCAATATTAGGGATAATTAAAATTATATGAATTAATTTAATTCAAGTAATATATTTTATAACTCATAATTCTCATGTAATATCCCAAAAAAATCATACAACATGATATCATTTATTTCCTCATATGTTTAGACTCACAAACATGAACCACAAAATCCAAAATATTATTCACTTTTAACAACTGTATGTCTATAGTGTAATACCAAATATAACCTTCTTATTTGTCAATATATCAATGAAATACAATTCTATAATCTTCTCTATCTCTTCTTAATATAGAGAACAATTTAAAAAAAATGAATTTGTGAGTTCCATAAACAATCATGTCTTCATAATTAATAAAACGGACTCAATCTTTGTCTTCTTCATAAAGTTCATGATATGAGGTCCTATATCATACCATAACAACATCATAATTCAACATATTTTTCATTAATACTCAAAAAACACATCTAGGATCACTTTATGATCTCAGATCAGTGATTATTTAATTTTAAGAGTAGCTTAACACCATCACATGCACATTCTAGATCTAACATTTAGAAATTATTCATAGTAGATTCAACTTCAAGACACACCAACATATATTAAAATAAATAATCTTAAAACATAAATAGATTTTATTAATAACCACTTTCTTTGAAATATCACATGAAATATCTTGGATCACATTTTAGATGTGTTTTTTAATCGTTGAAGATATATTTAGCATTTTAATATTTTGTTTCTTCAGAAGAAATAGAGTCTAAAAACTCCAATTTTAACCCAACAAACTCACTTGAAAAATTATTCACTATAGGATCAACCATGAGATATATTGATCATGTAAAGCTACAAAAAATTATAACTGAGTGACCATATTAGGATCCTATCAACCACATGGTATAAATAAGTGATGAAATGAAGAACCTATCTACCCCGCATTTTAATCAATTAACCATTCATTAAATGCAATAGACCACAAAAAGAGTTTAAGTGACTATACTCACACTTTAATTGACTGAATGAGCATCTTATCAACTTCATGAGTAAACACAAGTGGCTACATGAAGCAATCTATATTTTTTTAAGTTTCAGATTGAACATATGAGTAACCGATCAACTGGATGACTAAGCTCAAGTGACCATATGAATTATTCTTCATATTGTTTTCCCAAAGTGTCAGATCGTCCATATGAGTAACCGATTGACCACTTGACTGTTTGATTGACGACATGACTAAATGATAGTCCACATGACTAAAATCATGAAAAATTCTAGAAAGGTCAAAGTAGGCACAAAATTACTTCAAAAATATCTTGAAAATCCTAGAATCAACTCAAAAACATTCATCATCCTCAGAAAACACTTGAAAATGTTGAAACAAATTCAAACCATTAATCACACATTAAATTTATTTAGAGGTAATTCAATCTCTCCCTTTTGAATTCATTGGAAAAATATCATAAATCTTTAAATAAAAACTCAAATTGGTACCTATTTACACAACCTACATGATTATCATTACATTAAAACCTGTCCTATATGATAAATTTATTTCACTAAAGAACTGAATAAATTTTTGTTTTTTAGATTATTTCATCACTCAGTGTCTATAAAATTTGTCCAAGTGAAACAGATAAACTTTACCTCAATTTAAGAATTAAATATCACTTATAATAAACCACCAATTCAAAATTATCAATAATATAAAATGTTAAGGATTTGATCAATCCTATTTTTTCTGATAATTATATTCCCCTTTGGAAAATAGTCGTGTCACTTATTCTCCCCCATTTTTGACATAACTCATGGCTCATTTGGGGGATTAGATCCACTTTTATTCAAGTGAGATGATAGGAATGAACAATGGATTTCATCCTTAACTAAAATAAACACTATATTGGTATGTATTTTGTGAAGATATTTTATTTTGATTCTGAGTAGAAATGTATTTAATATTGATTTCTCTATTTATCAATCTTTATTTAATAAAATGATGCATGGGGGAAATATGTTTGGATCTAGAGTGTTGTACAAGGTTCTTTGATAGATTCATTAGACTCTGATTACAACAAAAAACCTAAATGGATACTCAGTTTTGAATTTAAATTCTAAAAACTATACAACAATCCATAATACTTGTCTTCATTCATGAGCAGTTACTATATATTCTTTCTAATTGTCATTGAGTTATAATTATTACCATATCAACTCACACAACTCTCATCAATGAATAAATTCCCACCTGATATAGATTTTATATCGATACAATCACCCTCCTAGTATACATTAGTGTAGTCAAGTAGATTTAAATCCATACTGAATTTTAATATCATTCTATAATTTAATGTCTCCTTCACATATATTAGTATCCAATTTTCTTTTACAATGTGTGACTCTAGTGGGTAAAGTTGAAATTAATCATAAAGTTCCATAAGAAAGGATATGTTTGGTCTTAAATATGTCTAATATAAAATACATTCAATGAGTAAACTAAATTCTATTTTGTTGAAAATTTTCCTATATTTATCTTTAGACAATTTAGATCCAATTGAAATTGGTGTTGAAAATTATCTTGAGTCTTCTATTCTATAATTTTTCAACAATCCTTTGACATATTTTTCTTTTGATATAAATATGTTTTATTCAACTAAATCCATAATCCTAAATAATAATATATTTTTTTCCAACTTGAATATCTCAAGTAGTTATTTCATTTGATCATAAAATTCCTCACAAAGGTATTGTTTACCACTAGAAGAATTATATCATCATCATACACTATAAAAAGTAGTGTACTGTTACGACCCGTCCTCAGGGACCGTGCTGTGACTACCCCAAGCCCGCCTTCCATAGGCCAGGGGCTGGCGACTAGCACCAAGGCGTAATTCCCGATAAAAAGGGAAGGCATTGCCTTTGTAAAGTAAAAAAACACCACAGAGAAAGCAAGCAGTAGAAGTATACACTAAGTAAAAGCTTATACAAAAGTAAGTGTGGAAAAGTAAGTGGGCCAGAATACAAACCCAAACTAAAAGTAAAGTACAACTGGAAAGGGAAAAAAGTAACTGGAAGTAAAGCCACAATGTCGAGCTGTCCACTGGAAGTCCCACGTGAAGGGTGAGTACATATAGACTCCACAGCTCCTCGGGTCCAGCCGTCCGCTCCGAGTACGTCCCGCCCAGTGGTCCACCTCCAGGTACCGTCCTGCTCCGCAAGCCTCAACCACGATCAACGCTATCCATCGTCTGCAACCAACACAACATAGTGCAGGCATAGCCCATGCAGGGGTGAGTATAAGATACTCAGTAGGGACCCTGAGACCCCCAAAGGTCTCCCAGAATCCACAAGGATAATCCAAAAAAGAAAGATACAATCACGAAGCAACATATGACACTGCTTAGGTATATGCCCATACATATACCTAAGTCATAAATTCCAGTTCACTCCAACCTCCGAGCCCAAGTACAACCCAGTCCACACAAGAAACCACAACTCAATCCACACAGGAAAGCATAACGTAATCCGCATAGGAAAGCAAGTCAAGATTCAGCTCACATAGGTATACTTCTTCGTATGACGATAGAGATGATCAGATATAGCCACTGATTCATCTGAGCCGTCAGACCCACAAAGAATCGATAGGTACTAACCCATGCAATGACCCACAAAGGATCTGACCCACACAGGATCGATAGGTAACTAACCCCCACAATGACCTACAAAGGATCTGACCCACACATGATCGATAGGTAACTAACCCCCGCAAAGACCCACAGAGGATCAGACCCACACAGGATCTGTAGACGCTGGCCCATACAGGACCGCTGAGTGCTGACCCACACAAGATCGGACCCACACAGGATCGGTAACACTGATCCGCGTAGGATCGCTGAGTGTTCTAGTCATCGCCATCGAATCCACGGAGGATTCCTGCATAGTCGTCATCGTCGTCGCAGTCGCAGCCAACTCTAGGGTTCCCGCACACAGCAAGCTCGTTCGGGAGGGTCCGCTCCATGAGACGAAGGGCTGATACATCAACTGACACATAGTCCAGAGTTGATGTATCCAAAAGTTCCGTATCATCAACAGGAACTCAACGTCACAGACGGCGCGTCAATCAGACGCCCGGTCTGAGAGTTATTGGATTTTTCGTCCCAGGGGCCCGGTTGGTTTTTAAGTCAAAACCAACCCGACCATACTCCAACTACATCCAAACCTCGAGCATAGTAAGCCAAATGTTCCGTCTCACTTAGAGGAATCCACCAAATTTGACGGCACGTCAATCGGACGTCCAGAGCTCAAGTTATAAGCGTTTCTGCTCCGAGGGCCCGGTTGGTTTCGTGTACGAACCAACCCGGCTGAACCCAAAGTTCTTTGAAACCTTGAGTGCGATATACCTAAACGACCGTCTCGATCCAAGGATCGCATCGTAACTAACAGTTCCTTGATCGGAGGCCCGTATCTCAAGTTATGGGCAACTGTCCAAAAGAGGTTTGGTATTAGGGGGTTCGGGCCCGGTCCGACCCGGCCCGATACCCCCAGGGTCGGCCCGTACCGGGTCGGCCCGAACCGGGTCCAGGTCTGGCCCGCTTGGGCGCGGCCCAGTCTGGCGGACTGGCCTGGGCAGCCGGCCCGACGCGCGGCGCGCTGGCGCGCTGGCCAGGGACTCGGCCGAACGGCCGAGCCGTTCGGATACGGGGGGCGCTGCCCCCGCATGTAGTAACTACGGCCCCTTAATTGGGCCGCTCACGTCCGGCCAGCCGAGGGTTTGAAACCCCGGCTCTTCCCTGTCCGGTCGGCCCGCTTCTGCCGCCATGGGACCGGCAAGGCCAGTCCCCCCTGCTCTAACGTCGGCGGCCCGATTCCGGCCGCCGGTTCCGCTGCTCTGCCACGGCTTAAGCCGCGGTTTTGGTCCATCCAGTGCGGCGCAACGACACCGCGCCCCTCCGCCGCGGCCCACTACGGCCGCAGTGTCTTCAGTTCTTTTCTGGCGCGGCGCGACAGTGCTGCGGCTTGGTTCAATTCTCAAATGCAGGGCGCGACGGAGCCACACATTTCTTGCCACTCATTCCCGCGTGGTGCGACAGCACCGCGTTACTTTCCTTCGAACCGCAACAACAAATAATAATAAGGGAGTAGGGTTGGTCATGTTTGTGTGGTCCGGACCCCTCCCGTTAAACGATATTAAGTGGTCCAAATGAACGAGGTTAGATGACGGAAGATTTCAAAAATTAAAACACATAACCCCTACCTCAACGTTGTCGTCGAACGAGAGTTCGTCGCGGAATTAACCGTAGCGGAAGAAGAGGATCGCCGCAGAAGAAAAGGATCGTCGTGGAAGAAAACATCATGGAAGGAACGTCATTGGCATTAGGTGATCTCTGAGGAAGGCGTCTCTCACCACCATCTGCCGTCGGAGGTCGGCGTTCTTCGTCGGCGGCGGTGCGTTCTTCGCGTTCTTCATCGAAGAACGAAGAATCCTCAAGACCTCTCTTTTTCCTCCCAAAGTCTTAACACAACAAAAACCCCACCATAATAAAATAATTCCTTCCCTTATTTTATTATCATAACATAAGTATTTTAAATTCAAAATAAAAGAAATGAACAATTAATTCAAAGAATTAATTGTAACGATTTAACCACCCAAATTAATGAGGCATTTCTTAACCAGAATAAACGCACCGTTGACTTCATTAAAGGGGGGGGGGTGCAGGTGGGTTACTTAGAAGGAAATAAATGGTGGGGCTCGCGCGGGCCCCACCTCACAAATATCCTATCAAGTGGTTAGGATATTGTGGGTTCCACCTTATCCGCTTAACTTAGGTTAAGCCGCTTTAAGTAAAATAAAATAAATTGTCGCACCACTTTATTTTATTCCTTAACTTAACCCCAAAAATTAAAAACCACAACCGAGCAAATACAACTCCGGAAAAGGTGTTTCTAAGCAATTACCGGTTCTGCGATTCCTTTGGTTCCCTTATAATTTTATTTCGATAACCGGTTCAAAAGTTAGGAAAACCCGCTTGTGTGTTCACTGAACGTACCCGAGCTAAACTTCGGAAAAATATTCCGGGCACACCGGGCCTCGGAATCAGGTGCCGTCAGAAACCGCGGTCTTGTAAAATTCCCAAGAAAATTAAGAAAAAAAATTACTTGAATTTTTTAGGTCTTTACATCACTCCCACCTCAGGGTTTTACGTCCCCATAAAGATACATAAAAAACTAGGGAAACAAATGTTGGTACTGAGCACACATCTGATCCTCCCGCTTCCAAGTGATCTCTTGGAGGTTCTCGTGCTGCCATCTGATGTGCACTGGAGGAATCAACCGTCCACATTGGACCCGCTCCAGTCGATCCTCAATCTCCACTGGGACCTCCGCAAAGGTCTCCCCATCATCAACGTCCAACTCCCCATGGTCAATGATATGCGTCGGGTCGTGCACGTATCTCCTCAGTAGGGATACGTGGAAGACGTCGTGCACCTGGTGCAACTGAGGTGGTAGAGCCAGGTGATAAGCCACCTCGCCAATCCTGCTGAGGACCTGGAATGGTCCGATGAAGCGTGAAGATAACTTTCCACCTCGGCCAAATCTCCGTAATCCACATCGAGGTGAGACCCTAAAGAAGACGTGGTTGCCATCCTCGAACTCTAGTGGCCTCCGCCTCCTGTCAGCATAAGACTTCTGCCGGCTCTGAGCTATCCTCATCCACTCCTGGATGACCTGGACCTTCTCTGTCATGGCCTAGACCATCTCTGGTCCCACAAGTGCTGACTCCCTAGGGTCTGTCCAGCACAAAGGAGATCTGAAAGGTCGGCCGTACAACGCCTCGTATGGTGCCATACCAATGGTGGAGTGGTAGCTGTTGTTGTACGTGAACTCCACCAAGGGTAGGTGGTCCTCCCAGCTACGACCAAAGTCAAGGACACATGCACGGAGCATGTCCTCGAGAGTCTGAATGGTCCTCTCCGTCTGACCATCCGTCTGAGGGTGAAAGGCAGTGCTCAGATGTAGCTGCGTCCCGAACGCCTCCTGCAACCCCTTCCAAAGCCGGGAAGTAAAGCGAGCATCTCGATCGGAGATGATAGATGATGGCACACCCTGAATCCGTACAATCTCCTAAACGTAGAGACGTCCCAAGCTCTCCACTAAGCCCTACTCTCTGATGGGTAATAAGTGAGCCGACTTGGTGAGTCGGTCGACAATCACCCAAATAGAGTCGTGACCTCTGGAAGTACGTGGAAGTCCAGTCATGAAGTCCATAGATATCCCATCCCACTTCCACTCCGGGACCTCCAAGGGCTTTACCAAGCCTGCTGGTACCTGATGCTCTGCCTTCACCTGCTGGCAGGTGAGGCATCGAGAAACTAACTCTGCCACAACCTTCTTCATGCTCGGACACCAGTGCTATCGCATGAGATCATGGTACATCTTCGCCACCCCATAATGTACTGCCAAAGGGGAAGTGTGAAACTCTCTCAGCACCTCCTCCTGCAAAGAAACTGGTACCAAGGTACATCCTCTGAAAAGAACATTGTGCTCTCCTCTTAAGGAGAAACCATCAGGTGCATGTTATGAGGATATCTGCGCACGCCGCATCTCACAGTCGGCGTCCCCACGCTGTGCCTCTCTGACCCGCTATAGTAGTGGAGGAGTGACTGTGAGTGAGTGAAGGAAGGATGCTCCATCTCTATCCACAAAGGATATCTGCAAAGCGGTTAGCTGCTCTGTGGCCTCCCCAAGTAGCTGAATGACCATCCTCCTACTGAGAGCATCGGCTACCACGTTCCCCTTCCCAGGAGTATATACTATCTCAAAGTCATAGTCCTAGAGGAACTTGAGCCATCGCCGCTATCTCAGGTTCAGGTCCTTCTGAGAGAAGATGTACCTGAGACTCTGATAGTCAGAAAAGACTGTAAAGTGCTCACCCATCAGGTAGTGTCTCCATGTCTCTAGAGCGAAGACCACTGCTGCTAACTCCAGGTCATGGGTAGCGTAGTTCTGCTCATGCAGCCTCAACTGATGTGATCCATAGGCGATCACTTCCCACTCTTGCATCAGGACACATCCAAGTCTGGTCCCTGATGCATCGCAGTAGACTACGTACGCTACTCCCTCCTCCGACAACTTCAAGATAGGTGCGCTGGTCAATCTCTGCCTCAGCTCCTGGAAGCTCTGGTGACATCTGTCTAACCACACAAAGGGTTTCCCCTTCTTCTTAAGAGCTGATAGTGGTGCCTCAACTCTGGAGAAGTCTGGCAAAAATCTCCAATAGTATCCAGCTAGTCCCAAGAAACTCCACACCTCCGTCACGCTCCTGGGTGGATCCCAAGCTAGCACTGCCTCGATCTTCGCAGGATCCACCGCAAATCCCACCTCAGAGATAACGTGTCCCAAAAAGTGGACCTCACGTATCCATAACTGACACTTCGAGAGATTTCCATAAAGCTGGTGCTCTCGGAGTGTGTCATGTACAACCCGCAAGTGGTAGGCATGCTCCTCCTTAGTCGTCGAGTATATCAAAATGTCGTTGATGAAGACCATGAAAAATCAATCGAGGTATGGCTAAAAGATCCTGTTCATGAGACCCATGAAAACTGCTGGAGAATGGGTTACACCGAATGGAATAACCAAGAACTCATAGTGGCCATACCGACATCTGAAATCCGTCTTCTGCACGTCCTCATCCTGAACTCTGAGCTGATGATAGCCTGACCTGAGGTCTATCTTTGAGAACCACCGTTCTCCCTTGAGCTGATCGAAGAGGTCATCAATCCTTGGTAGTGGATACTTGTTCCTCACTGTAACCTAGTTTAGGCGATGATAGTCTACACAAAGCCGCAAGATCCCGTCCGCCTTCTTGGCGAACAATATCGGGGAAGCCCAGGGTGAAACACTGGGTCGGATGAATCCCTTGCCCTGCAAGTCCTCCAACTGTACCTGTAGCTCTCGATGCTCGGAAAGATCCATCTGATAAGATGGGGTGGATATCGGGGCTATCCTAGGGTATATATCAATATAAAAGTCTACCTCTCTACGAGGAGGTAGTCCTGGAACGTCGTCGGGGAAAACGTCTGCATACTGATCCACCACTGCAGGAAAACTAGGACTCCACACGTCAACTGCTCCAAGGATGAGGCTAGTCGACTGATGAGTGATGGGTTGTCCTCTCCTCTGCGAGATTCCATCCTATGCTGTGAAGGCTCCCTTATCTCCGGTGAAGGTGAACCTACTCCCGTCGGTGCGTACACATCGCACCTTGTGCCTAATACAGTCGATCTGAGCATGGACTGTAGATAACCAATCCATGCCCAATATGACATCGTAAGGCCTCGACGCTGCTACAAGAAGATCCCAACCGAAGCTCTCGCCTCCTAGAGTAAGCTCACACTGCCGGCACTAGTGCGTAATCGTCGAGTCTGCTCCCGTGGGAGTCTCTAGCGGTAAGGATCAAGCCAACGGCTCTGTCGGAATCTCCGAGCTCCGAACAAGGGCAGCAGCTATGAAAGAATGACTCGCTCCTGTGTCTATAAGAACTGCAACAAGGGTGGAATAGACACAGATAGTACCTTGAATCATCTCGGGCACGCCGTGGTCGTAGGCCTCCACTGCCTGGAGCTGTGCCTGTCTCTGGCTGCCAGCTCCCTGTGGTCGGGGTGGACCTCCTGGCGGTGGTGGTGGTAGAGCCTCAAAGCGTCACCCACCACCTGCTACTCGACCATCTCCTCTTCCTCGTCCTCCTGCTCCCTGCGGACCACCACAGTCAACCCTATGCCTCTTCCTGGGTGGCCCCTCAACCGTCTACTGCTCCTCGGCACGGCGGGTCGGGTAGTCACAAGCCATGTGGCCCTGCCCGCCGCATGTGTAGCACTGCCTGCCTCTCGAAAGACTGGTTCGCGCTGTGTTCCCCGCACTACTAAGCCAGTGTCCTGAGGTCATCTTCTTGAGAGTCTAGTCTGCCTGGACCCATGAGTCATCCGTCGACTGCCTGCTACAGAAGACTCTGCTACCTGCCGCCCTGCGGTAGGTCTCGCTGCTGATGTAGACTCAGCAAAAAATCTCTCGATCAGAAGAACTCGCTCCAGTACTCCTGCCCGAGTTGGAATGCTGAGGGAGATCAGCGATTCCCTGATCTCATGCCTCAATCCCTACTCAAAGGTTTGAGCCTAGAAGAATGGGTCTCATACCATGTCTGTCGAGTAGTGCGAGAGATCGGTAAATCTCGCCGAGTACTGGGCGACCGTCAAGATGACCTGCCGCAGCTGTAGAAGCTCTTGGATGCGCACCGCACAGATGGTGGCTGGGACGAACTCCGAGCGGAAGAGGTTCTCAAAGTCCGTCTAGAGGAGAGATGCATCATCGTGCACCTGGAGCATCAATCTCCACCATCTGCCTGCTGCCGCGTGCAGTAGGCTCGCTGCGGGGATCACCATGAGGTCCGCCGGTGTCCTCACTAACCTGAAAACTCGTACAACTGCCTCCAGCCAATCCTCGGCTGCCTGAGGGTTCGTCTCCCCACGGAACCTGGGCGGTCGCTGGCGCTGAAACTCGTGCAGTGCACTAAGGCGTCGTGCATTGTCAGCAGCTAGGGCTGGAAGCATCGGTGGCTCGGTGGGTAAAGATACCGCCGATGCCTCAACTGTCAAAGGGCCCTGTACCGAGGCCTCGTCGCTCGGTGGGCTATCATCACGCACAACTCTCAGAACCCTAGCTGGATGCCTTCATGGGGCCATCCTGAAAAGAGACAGGTGCGCCACGGTCAGAACAATATACCTGGTGAGCTGACACAAAGTAATCACAAAGAAAACTTGAAACACACATGCAATTAATGTTTTCGTGCATCAAGTCGGAAATCAGAAGTCAGGGTCCTACTGTACGGATACGTCGGCCGCCGCACCAACACTGGACTCCCTGGACTGATAACCACACCCAATATGCTTAGAACTATTTCTTAACATAGAAAAATATCAGAGTCCAAAGTTCTGTGGTAGAACCGAACTCCTCTGATAACAATTTGTCACGACCCGTTCTTGGGTCCCATGCCGTGACTACCCCAAGCCCGCCTTCCATAGGCTAGGGGCTGGTGACTAGCACCAAGGCGTAATTCCTGATAAAAAGGGAAGGCATTGCCTTTGTAAAGTAAAAAAACACTACAGAGAAAGCATGCAGTAGAAGTATACACTAAGTAAAAGCAGATACAAAATTAAGTGCGGAAAAGTAAGTGGGCTAGAATACAAACCCAAACTGAAAGTAAAGTACAACTGGAAATGGAAAATAGTAACTGAAAGTAAATCCGCAACGTCGAGTTGTCCACTGGAAGTCCCACCTGAATGGTGAGTACAGATAGCCTCCACAGCTCCTCAGGTCCAGTCGTCCGCTCTGAGTACGTCCCGCCCAGTGGTCCACCTCCAGGTATTGTCCTGCTCCGCAAGCCTCAACCACGATCAGCTCAGTCCGTCGTCTTCAACCAACACAATGTAGTGTGGGCATATCCCATGTAGGGGTGAGTATAATCTACTCAGTAGGGACCCCGAGACCCCCGAAGGTCTCCCAGAATCCACAAGGATAATCCACAAAGGAAATATACAATCACGAAGCAACATCCGACACTGCTTAGGTATATGCCCATACATATACCTAAGTCATCAATTCCAGTTCGCTCCAACCTCCGAGCCCAAGTACAACCCAGTCCACACAGGAAACCACAACCCAATCTACACAGGAAAGAATAACGTAATCCACATAGGAAAGCAAGTCAAGATTCAGCTCACACAGGTATAATTCTTCGTATGACGATAGAGATGATCAGATATAGCCACTGATTCATCTGAGCCATCGGACCCACAATGGATCGATAGGTACTAACCCACGCAATGGCCCACAAAGGATATGACCCACACAGGATCGATAGGTAACTAACCCCCGCAATGACCCACAAAGGATCTGGCCCACACAGGATCGATAGGTAACTAACCCCCGCAAATACCCACACAGGATCGGACCCACAAGGGATCTATAGATGCTGGCCCACACAGGACCGTTGAGCGCTGAACCACACAGGATCGGACCCACACAGGATTGGTAGCACTAATCCACGTAGGATCCCTCAGTTTTGTAGTCATCGCCATCGAATCCACGGAGGATTCCTGCACAGTCGTCATCGTCGTCGCAGTCGCAGCCAGCTCTAGGGTTCCCGCACACAGCAAGCTCGTTCAGGAGGGTCCGCTCCAAGAGCCGAAGGGCTGATTAATCAACTGAAACATAGTCTGGAGTTTATATATCCAAAAGTTTCGTATCATCAACAGGAACTCAACGTCATAGATTGTGCGTCAATCGGAAGCCTGGTCTGAGAGTTATTGGCTTTTTCGTCCTAGTGGGCCGGTTGGTTTTTAAGTCAAAACCAACCCAACCGTACTCCAACTATGTCCAAACCTCGAGTGGAGTAAGCCAAAAGTTCTGTCTCCATTAGAGTAATCCAACAAAGTCAACGTCACGTCAATCGGAAGTCCGGAGCTCAAGTTATAAGTGTTTCCGCTCCGAGGGCCCGGTTGGTTTCGTGTACGATCAACCCGGCCAAACCCAAAGTTCTCCGAAACCTTGAGTGAAATATAACTAAACAACCGTCTCGATCCAAGGATCACATCTCAACTGACGGTGCGTCGATCGGAGGCCCGTAGCTCAAGTTATGGGCAACTGTTTGGAAGAGGTTCAGTATTAGGGGGTTCGGGCCCGGTCTGACCCGGCCCGATACCCCCAGGGTCGGCCCATACGGGGTTGACCCGAACTGGGTCTAGGTCCGGCCCAATTGGGCGCGGCCCGGCCTGGCTGGCGCGTCCCGGCCCGGCCTGGGCGCGGCCTGGCCCTGCGGACGCGGCCCGGCCTGGCGGCCCGGTCTGGCGGACCGGCCAGGGCAGCCGGCCCAGCGCGTGGTGCGCTGGCCTGGGACTTGGCCAAACGGCCGAGCCGTTCGGATGCGGGGGGCGCTGCCCCTGCGTTTAGTAACCGCGGACCCTTAATGGGGCCACTCACGTCCGGCCAGCCGGGGGTTTGAACCCCTGACTCTTCCCTGTCCGGCCGACCCGCTCCGTCCGGCCAGCTTCTTCCGCCACGGGACCAGAAAGGCCGGTCCCCCCTACTCCGACGTCGGTGGCCCGATTCCGGCCGCCGGTTCCGCTGCTCTTCCATAGCTTAAGCTGCGGCCTTGGTCCATCCGGCGCGGCGCGACGGCACCACGCCCCTCTACCGCGGCCCGCTCCGGCCGCGGTGTCTTCAGATTTTTTCCAGTGCGGCGTGACGGCGCCGCAGCTTGGTTCAATTCTCAAATGCATGGCGCGACGATGCCATGCATTTCTTGCCGCTCGTTCCCACGCGGTGCGACGACACCGCGTTACTTTCCTTCGAACCACAACAACAAATAATAATAATGGAGGAGGGTTGGCCGTGTTTGTGCGGTCCGGACCCCTCCCATTAAACGATATCAAGCGGTCCAAATGAACGAGGTTAGATGACGGAAGATTTCACAAATTAAAACACATAACCCCTACCTCAACGTTGTCATCGAACGAGAGTTCGTCACGGAATTAACTGTCGCGGAAGAAGAGGATCGCTGCGGAAGAAAAGGATCGCCGCAGAAGAAAACGTCACGGAAGGAATGTCGTTGGTGTTAGGTGAACCTCGAGGAAGGCGTCTCTCACCGTCGTCCACCGTCGGAGGTCGGCGTTCTTCGTCGGCGGCGGTGCATTCTTCGCGTTCTTCGTCGAAGAACGAAGAATCCTCAAGACCTCTCTTTTTCCTCCCAAAGTCTTAACACAACAAAAACCCAACCATAATAAAAAATGTCCTTCCCTTATTTTATTATCATAACATAATCATTTGAAATTCAAAAGAAAAGAAATGAACAATTAAATCAAATAATTAATTGTAATGATTTAACCGCCCAAATTAATGAGGCGTTTCTTAACCAGAATAAACGCACAGTTGACTACATTAAAAAGGGGGGGGGGGGTGCGGGTGCGTTACTTAGAAGGAAAGAAACGGTGGGGCTCATGCGGGCCCCACCTCACAAATATCCTACCATGTGGGTAGGATATTGTGGGTTCCACCTTATCCGCTTAACTTAGGTTAATCCGCTTTAAGCAAAATAAAATAAATTGTCGCACCACTTTATTTTATTCCTTAACTTAACCCCAAAAATTAAAAATCACACCCGAGAAAACACAACTCCGGAAAAGGTGTTTCTAAGCAATTACCGCAACTGCGATTCCATTGGTGCACTCAGAATTTGATTCCGAGCACCGGTTCAAAATTTAGAAAAACCCGCTCGTGCGTTCACTAAACGTACCCGAGCTAAACTTTGGAAAAAGATTCCGGGCACACCGGGCCTCAGAATCAGGTGCCGTTAGAAACCGTGTTCTTGTAAAATTCCCAAGAAAATTAAGAAAAAAATTCCCTTGAATTTTTCGGGTCTTTACATGTACCATTGGAAAACACTCCCACATAAACTTTTTTATCAACATTTCATTTGGTGAAACCCATTTCATTCATGCACCCATCAAATTTCGATCATGAGGCTCTAGGAGCCTATTTCAATCCATATAATTTATTTCTTATAATGCACACTATATTTCCATCAACATCAAGCATAAAACCATCTATTTTTTTCAATAAACACTTATTCCACAAGTTCACTATTTAAATATTCTTATTTCATATCAATTCTATACAATTTTTAGTGATTGTGTGCAACTATAGATAAAAACATTATAATTGTTTCAAGACTCTCTATTGGATTGAAGTTTTATTCAAATTCAATGTCATATTTTTAGTATATCCTTTTTTTCCAACCCATCATTGTTCCTTTTAACTTCCCCTTTCTCATTCAATTTATTTTTAAACACACATTTGGTGCAAATGAAATTATTATATTTTTTTGGAAAAAACTATCAAGTTGATTTTTTATTAATATGATCCAATTGATCATTCTTATCTTATACCCATTAAATATTCTCTACATATTCATCCATTTTTCCTTGTTCAAAATTTTATATGAGTGTTTTTTAATTTACCACTATTATTCTTTTTATTATTTTCATAGGGGATCCTTATTCTCTAATAATGTTCTCTATATCAAAATTCCCTCATAAGTAGTGAAACTTATCCTTTGCACTTCCCAAAACATCTTCAATATCATAAATATGTTCTTAATCAACATTATCAACAACTATTATGATGTTATATTGTTTTAAAACATTATGTTATGAAATTTAGATATTTTTTTTCATCTAAAATTTGAAATTTTTCTTGATAAAATTGATCTTATTTTCTTTGGTTTTAAACAATATTGACATCTAAATTGTGAATCATCTTGTAAAAATGTTTTTTTCCAAAACTTATATACACTACCATTAGATACGTACCATATAAATATTCCCTCATCAGATTTTTCTTCAAACTTTTCCATCTTGGTACCTTTGATCTTTATAAATCATAGACTTACAAACACATTAAAGTACTTAATAAATGGTTTATTTTTGTACCACATTACAAAAATATTGAAATGGGTCTTGGGTCTCAGAATAAGTTTTTTTCTATATGTGTATAGTAGCACACACAACCTCTCTCTAAAAAAACATTGAAATTTTATTTTAAAAAATCATTGTTCTACCCATCTGCACAACACTCCCATTATTTCTCTCTATGGACCAATTTTTTTGAGGATTATAAGATGTACTAAATTAGTGTTTTATTCTATATTTATAGAGATAAATTTGAAATTAATCACACTTAAAATTATTCTCAGGATCAAATCTCAAAATTTTAATTTTAAGTCCCATATTCTTTTGGGGAGTTTTTTTGATGGAGAAGAACATGTCTCACACACCTTTATCATTTTCAAACTTTTCAACCATTTCATACAGATCCTCACCAAGAGCTTATGAGGATAACTTTACCCCTCCTCCTATAGAGAACTTTGGGGATTCATCACTTGAAAATATGTCCAAATCAATCTCTCCCACTATTGAGGTTAGTGTTCCTAGGTCACACTCCTTTAAGGATGCCCTTTCAGGTCTTCCGATTTTGGTATTATTATATCATATCCCTTATAATTTGGGAATCTTTCTCATTCCTAGATTCTTGAAACTTGTGGATAGTTGAATACTGGTGGATCTTTCATCAGTGGATCTTGGTGTGGATGCAACTTACCATCATTGGTCTTTCGTGGTGAATTTTGTTCATTTTTGGCCTATAATTTCCTTCTTTCATGTATTTTTTGTATCTTGGGTGTCAATATTCCTACAACGGTATCATCAATCTCATAGAATTATTTTTGAAATCACTGATTCTTTAAAGATGATTTCATTAAGACATGGTCTTAAGAGGTTTGTGTTTGTGGATCATGGAGGTTCTCACTATTCTTGTGATTTAGGGATATAAATGTTGGGAAAGACTTGATCTTGGAGGATATTTGGGTGAAGCTATCCGACCTTTCTAATCTATTGCTAAATCTTAATATTCTCCAAAACATGGGTGATACACTAGGTGGATTTATTTATACTAATGTGGATATTGAGATCTTATTGTCCTACTCAACAGCTTTCATTTACATGGAATTGGATATTTTGATGGATCTACCATCACAAATTATCATTTAGAAAGGATATACACTCCATTGGTGGTAGTGATTCTTCTTTTAGTTTCCTATGTAAATCTGTAAGGTATTTCATCTTCATGTCCATTAGTTTTCTATTTATAGAAACATGGATTCAGAAAAAGGGAGGCTTCCAGTGGGTGGTGGTCCAACAGGTGAGTCCTCCTTGGAGGCTAGTGATGGATAAGTTCTTACTCCTCCAGTTCCTTCATAAGAAATGATGTCCATGGGTATTTCAATTCTTGGGCCTCCTCATTTTTCATCATCTATAGACTTATATTCTCCTCCTGAGACTCAAACATCTTATTTGATGGATCAACAGTCCCCTGCTAAGTCACCTCCTAGTATGGGGATAGATCTTTATAGGGAATGGGTAGAGTTAGGTTTTAACTAGGTTGTTTTATATATAGAGGGGGTTGTGGATAAGGCTCTCCCTTCCTCCAGTGACCCTTCAAAGACAAGAATTTATTATAATTCTATAGTTAATAATGTCATAATTTTTCACAAGTCACCCTCAAAGGAGGCCCCCTTGGTCATTACTCTAGGCCTGAGTGGCCCATTTAAAGAGAGTTTTTCATGTTCTCCGATCTAGATTATTTGTATACACAATCAATTTATGGATCTATCTGATTAAAATGGTGAATTATATGTTATGGTTCTTTCTATGATAGTGATGGGAAGCCATCCTTAGTCTCACCCCTAATATATGGATGGAGGTAGGCTTACCCATGCCAAGTCCAGAGAGGCATCTAAGATTTTGAATTTAGTTTCATCTTCTATTAACTTACAGTTCCCAAAGGTTAACTCATCACCCTTATAATTACTTCCACCATTATATGGAATGCATGGTCATGGGGACCTATGCCATGTGTGTATTCATCATGTCTGAGGCTTGAAAACTCTAGGAATTTATCCTAGTCATTTTAATACCCATGTAAAAGGATAATTTCATATATTTTTTTTTTGAGTTTATTGGATTTAAATATTTCATTCGTGGGAGTCCATGAAATAATAAGATATGGATTTTTAGAGGCACAAAGATATTTTGTAAAGGATGGACGTCTCTCCCTATAAATTTATACCAAGGTGTCCACTATGGGAACCACCTTCCTCCTCTCATTAGTTTATTCAAAATTTGAATCCATTTAAAGGACGGTGTTATGTAAATAGTTATATTTATGTTAACTATGGAATCACATGGGGTTAGTAGGAGGGTATTTCAATAAATTTATGGATATGTCAAATAACAATAGAGTATAAGTGTATAATTACATAGAAATTATTGTCTTTTAGGAGTTATTATCATCCAATAGACTTATGGATATGATTTTTTTGGGGGACTAATTAACTAGGTGAAATAATAAAAAATGAGTGGGAGAAATTGGATCATGTTGGATCATTGTTTATTAAAAATATAAGGCATTAACTCCTGTCCATAGGCCAAGTTTACCAACCTTTATCGAATCCTATTATAAAACTATCCACTCCTAGTGTATCTAAATAGGGAGGATAAAAAAATCCATATTTCTTATACACAACAATCTAGGCCTAGGATGAAGGGTTCTTATAGATAGTTAAAAAACATCAGGAATAACTAGTGATGGGTTTAATATGGATAAACTTAAGTGACCAAATTAAGAGGCTAATTAACCACTTGAAGGTGGAGAACTCTAACATTAACAATATAGAATCAAAATTCTTACATATAAAAAAATATATTGGAGTGATTTAGGGTAATCTTCCAGAGAGCTAGGATGATTACACTTTTTCTATGTTGGTGGAAAGAAAAACCTTATTTATGAAAAATTAACTGAAATTGAAAGAGTTCAAATGGATATGTCAAGGGATCTATAGCTAAGATAGGGGATAAAAATATTACCTTCTTTCATTCTTGTGTAAAATATAGAAAGGACATGAGAAGAATCAATCTCTTGTTAGAAGATGGAATATACAGAAGGGATGAGAAATTTGCTGGTAATCTCATAGAGAGACACTTCAAGGACCTCCTTATGGGGTTTCCTAGATTAGTTTTAAGTACACTTTAAATGGGATATAGAGAGGATAAATTTATATAAAATAGTTCTATACTATTGGATGACTAGGACAATAGTGAGATTTATTCCATACTTAGTGATAAGGATATCAAGGATACTGATTTTTACTTGAATTCCTAAAGTGAACCCGGTCCAAATGGATTTCCTAGGGAATTTTATGTTTTTACACAGGATGCTATCAAACCTTAGGTGATTGAAATGGAGATGTATTTATTATGAGGGGTACACTAACTAGAGAGGTTTATGCCTCCAAGATATTACTAATCCCAAAAGTGAAGGAATTGATGATGCTCAACCAGTATAGGCTAATATTACTAGATAGTTTTTTATACAAGATCCTCAATGGAATTATTAATATAAGTATGGGTCTTATGCTACCTTGGATCATCACTATATAATATAACAACTTCATGTAAGGTCAGAGAATATATGGAGAAATTTCAATTGTAGGGGAGACGGTGGATGTTATCAATATGAATACTATCAGATTTAACATAATGATCTAGGTGGACAAGGATATGACATATGATCAGATGTATTGGGGAAATATTTTGAAGTCCATGACTTATTTAAGATTCAGTGAGTGGGTTTTTGATCTTCTTTTTAGATGTTATGAATCTCCATGGATCTCAATTTCCTTGAAGGATAGTTTTTTTTTGGATTCTTTAAATTTGTTTTTGGTCTATGATATGGTGAACCAGTCTCTCACAACTTCTTCATTCTAGTTTAGGTTGTACTCATGAGGAATATTAATTGTATAATAATAAGAGGTAACATCATTACATTGATGAATAGGTTTGGGACTGGTATTTTTCCCACATTATTTGTGTTAATGATATGTTATTCTTTATTAATGGAAAGAAAATATCAATATATTACTTTAATAATATCATGTAGACTTAGGGAAAATAGAGTGGGAAATAGATCAACCTAATGAAGATTAGTGTCTATATATTGAAAGCTTTCTTGAATATTCGTGGAATGATCATCCATGATAAGATGGGTACCCAAAGAATAAAGATTCCAATGGAGTATAAAGAGACCTAAGCTTTTATTACATATATATCACATCTTTTTAGATGAAGATTCATTATATTACACAAACACACACCTAAGGATCATAAAGGAATATTGACTTTGTAAACTAGACCAAAAATATTCTTTTTTCTTGAAAGATATTAAACATCTCACATAAATATCTTCCCAAATAGTACTCTTTTTATACAAACCCTACATAAAACTTTTCTTCATAACCTAGGGAATAAAAACATAAAAACTGGTGAGCTCAAATTCTCAGTAAGGGTAAAGAAGGGAGATACGTAAGTATAACATGAGGATAAGGTTATGAGAACATGATCATAAAATTTGAAAAATTTAACCTACATATAAAATATCATAATATTGAGTCTGGGTATACATATTGGTAGTTAGTAACACATTAGTCATAAATAAATCAAATAAAATAAACCATGGGAACATAAAATTAGAATAAGAAATAGAATTATGGCATACACATAAGTATAAAAAAACACATCCTTAGTAGTAAATACTTTTTTCCAAGGCTATCATAGTGGAATGTGTTCACTACCAAAACTATAATTTTAGTCATGGTTCACTACCAAGACTATCATAGTGGGTAAATTACCTTACTAAACTGGGTTCACTCCCCATTCCAGTCCTATTTTTCTAATGAGATATAAATATTTACCCAATTAATTGGAGGGAGACATTGGTCCCACCAATAACATAATTAAAACCATACATATGTGTGCCACAAGATCATAAAACATTCATCATATCAGAACCCATGAAAATAAATGGGTTTCATAAGAATTATATCATACCACAACAGATGTAAAATAAATGGATTTCTGTTGACGCTCCTTTCCGTCACAGAGTCTAAATGAATGAAAAGGGAAATACCTTGAACAAAGAAGATTTATCCTTTGAACAAATATCAATAATTGAAAAAGGAAGGAAGAAGAAGAACATTGCGCAAAGGTTGCGCAAGTTCTACAATGGTCGCGCAAGTATACTTGCGCGCCTAAATGGTCACGCAAGTACACTTGCGCACCTATGTTGGTCACGCAAGTGACTTGCACGCCGATGTTGGTCGTGCAAGTGACTTGTGTGCCCTAAATGATAACCGCCCGGGGTCTTCTCCTGCCTATAAATAGACCCTCTGGACCCCCATTCGAGGAGGAGTTTTTCCAGAAACTCAGATTTGAGCTCCTGGCGCCCTAGTCTCTTCTCAAAGCTTCCGGAACACTTCTAAGGTAGTTTCTTACCTAGAACGGAAGATCTAAAGATTGAGAGGAAGGCCTAAGTGTTGAAACTCATCAACACTTGCACGCCTACTTTTCCACTTGCGCGCCACCTTACTCCTTCAATAGAACCTGCACGCCCCTCTCCTGGAATAACCTCAAAAGGTTTCTAAAAGCCTTAAACAAAAGTCTCTCATGTATTACCTTGCTGGTTGAACACCGTGCAAGTACCAAACTTTTTGCGCAGGTATACCTGCGCGACCATGACTTGCGCGCCCACGCAGTACCTATGCGCCTTCTAGGACTTGCGCGCCCCTGCCTTTTTGGATGTCTTTCTTTCCCATTTCACCCCTCTTAATCCATTAAACATTTCATATTCAAGATTCAGTCTTCAAGACACTCTTGAAATCCATTTGTGGCATGATTTCTTGATTTGATTTCCTTATCTAAAAGGAATTATGTGGAATATCTCTCAAAACCTAGTGATTTACACATATTTATGTCACTAAAGATTGATATTTCATTCATTTAACCTCATCCTTTAAGATGAAAGAATCCTTAACCTGGGTCTCCTTTTCAGGAATAATCCCCAGTCATAAGTCCTCTAATTTTTGGGCTCCTCTTAAGAGTAAGCCCCAGATCCCCTAACCTGGGCTTTCTTTTCATGAGTAAGCCCCAGTCTCATGTTTGGGCATCCTCTTTAGGAGTAAGCCCCGGTCATAATTCTTAACTTGGGCATCTTCCTTAAGAGTAATCCCCAATTCTTAAAGTTCCAAAATCTGGGCAT
This sequence comes from Viscum album, assembly GCA_963277665.1. Taxonomy (NCBI): domain Eukaryota; kingdom Viridiplantae; phylum Streptophyta; class Magnoliopsida; order Santalales; family Viscaceae; genus Viscum; species Viscum album. Next base: position 631,618,744 of record OY728146.1, read on the forward strand.
CCTCCTCAGGAGTAAGCCCCAGTCCCCTAATCTGGGCATCCTCCTTAGGAGTAACCCCAAATCATAATTCTTAACTTGGGCATCTTCCTTAAGAGTAAGCCCCAATTCTTAATGTTCCCAAATCTGGGCATCCTCCTCAGGAGTAAGCCCCAGTCCCCTAATCTGGGCATCCTCCTTAGGAGTAATCCCAAGTCATAATTCTTAACTTGGGCATCTTCCTTAAGAGTAAGCCCCAATTCTTAAAAGTTCCCAAATCTGAGCATCCTCCTCAGAAGTAAGCCACAATCCCCTAATCTGGGCATCCTCCTTAGAAGTAAGCCCCAGTCCCCTAATCTGGGCATCCTCCATGGGAGTAAGCCCCAGTGCCCTAATCTAGGCATCCTCCTTAAGAGTAAGCCCCAAACCTTAATCCTTGATCTGGGCATCCTCTTCAGGAGTAAGGCCTAGTCTTAATTTCTCTTAACCAGTCTTAATTTACCTTTGATCTGGGATTCCTTTTCAGGAGTAAAACCCAATCATAAGTCCTCTCCTAATTTGGGCCTCCTTTTCAGGAGTAAGCCCCAAATTAGAGTATTCAAATCTTCATGAAGCACATATACCTTTATGGACCATGTTCCTGGATTTCTTCCCTGAAGTAAATCCTAACCTTCATTTATCTGGGCAGTCATACATACATTAGCCCCACATTATTTCTTATTATTGCATCTTTCATGGCATAATTGTCTAATTTTTACCAATACCTCTTGTTTCTCACACCGAGCATAACTCACGTGAGCTTAGAGTGTAAAAGTAATTGTGACATCCTTCTTTGAGCCATCAATCATAAACATCATACTCCCTTACTCGAACTATGTGGGTTCTGATTCCATTTATAAACAAAGGATACGTAGGTAACCCATCTACGGGTTCGATCCCAACTCTAAAATAATCCATGTCCTTATGAATGACAATAAACTTCAATTTCCCCACTGAGTGGCTTTAAAACCAGCATGGTCATCATAGTGACCAAGAGACTTCTATATAAATTTGTCGAAGGGTACCATTGACCAAGAATCACTAATAAATACCGATGATTCTCTATCGATGAAGAACCTCGAATACATATAAAAGATTCTCTAAATTTCTTACATATTTGATCATTGATTTTCAGATCTAAAGGAATGCTCATTTTATACTTGGTAATGTAATAAGGATTCACAAACATAACTTAAATCTATAAAGAGAGTCCCGGAATAGACAATAATTCCCCTAAAAAAGGTGTGATGAGTCCGACCTCCCATCCTCTCGACCAATGAAAATTCCTAAGCCTCATTAGTCCACAAAACTAATGAGCACCTACCTTTGGAAAGTAGGTCCAAATGGATGTGGAATCATTGGATGTTTCCAGTTCTATGAACAAAACCGTTAGAAACTGATCGGAACGTTTGAACCTTCCATCAAGGCGGTCATCCCCGGATTCCGATGGAAACAAAAAATGGTGAACTCGACATGAATCCTTAACCAAGTTAAAATGATGTTTTACCTATTTGTTAGGACCCTATTTAAAACTCAATGAGAGGGCCAACAAAAACAATCATTGACATATGTGCTCATCCAAAAGATGTAGTAGCGGAATTTATTTTGATTATGTCTGTTATATCAAATAGGAACTCTTTTCCCAATATCTTCTACATTTCTAGAATGGTTGCTCTCAAGTTCACACCTGTGAATACTGCTGCTGAAAATGCCACTACTGCTACTCCTGCTAGATCATCGTCTGCTCTTAGGATGATATCACCTACTCAGCGTCTTCAATGCTGGGTATCAAATGCACTGGTTAAGGAGTACCATCAACACGGTACCATCCCAACTCTGGAGGCTGCCCGACAAGCCCTCCAAGTAAACAACTCACATCGTTCGTCCGGACAATGACGACCAATGATTAAGAAGCAGGCAGTGCTGACTACCGTCTCCAACCATTTTGGGTCATTATCCCCAGAACGCAATCACCATTCGCTCCCTTATTCTGGGGAGGTGAATGAGCAGGTCCCTCAAGACCTTAATTCAAACAGATATGAGTCCTTCCTGAGGGATCCCACTAACAATCGCCACCAGACTCGTGCGGTAGTGCGCCCTCAACATGATGAGGGTACCGACTCCAGGTGTTCGGCTCAGGTTCCTCGAACCCGAGCAAGCAAGACGAACCACCAGATGTGGAATCCGGTCAACAGTGAGCAGGTTCTCATCTTTGAAATCTCCGTAGAAGTCCACCAACCTAACTTGGTGGCATGTAATGAGCAGGCACATACACCTGCCTGTTTTAAACCCACTGTCAAGCAGACTCGGCTGGCAGCATCACGCCAATCCCGCCTGGCAATTCCGGAGGAGTACTATAGGCAGGAACATACACCTATTTATACATCATCAGCTAGTCAGTAGGCTCTTCTGACTACATATGATGGATCTCATCAACCACATTTGGCGAAGTGCAATCAGCAGGCGCATACATCTGCTGGTATTAATCAAGCCTACCAACAGTCTCGCTTGGTAGCATTCGGAGAAGTTAGTCGAAAAGCCCCGACAACAAATAGGAGGCATAATCAACTCTCTGCCCCCACACTTGAGTACTTTCAGGATTCACTAACAAGGAAAAGGAGTATAGGAGTAGGCACATACACCTGCTCTATTCCCGGAATGAACGTATATTCCCGTTCTGGCAGCTGAAGTCACCAATCATATTCTATCAATGGTGAAAGAGAAGAAGCAAATCCCTACTCATATTCTGAATGCCTTCCAGGATATTATAACAACTTCAGCAGCATCTTAGGGAAAGACACATATATCCCTACCAGTGGAGTGATACATCAACAATTCACTCCGGAACAGACACACACATCTGTTCCAGTCCAAGAGGGTTATGGGGAATACTCCCCCATATCAGACGGACGACCAAGTCAGGCACATACACCTGATTTGAGAGGATATCGTCAGCCTAACCTGGCCATATTTCCTGATTAGGCACATACACCTGCTCAGAGCAGCCACTTTCATTAACAAGTGGTTTCCAAGGCGAGTAAGAAGGTGTCTAAGAAAAAGACCCGCCCAGTACAGTCAGGAGATCAAGAGCCAATCAGTAACAAGGCCTTACTCGATTCTGGAGTTCTTGAAGCCCTCAGACAATTATCTGTTGGAATTCAAGATTCTAATCCCTCAGTTCCCAATAGTGGGAACATTAATTCCGAAGGTCTTCAACAGACACTTCCTCATGAAGGCTTTCTTCATGAAAATTCGGTCGATCTCGAAGTTTCATCCTCAGATGAGTGCAACAGGAACCCTCTGTTTGGTCAGAAGACCAAGGGGCAAGACATCTCATCTTTTGCTGTAACCCATTTTGGTGGTCCTCCCCATGATGAAGAATTTCACTGCGAAAGTCCTCTCCGCAGTAGTGATGCACATTTCCCAGAAAATGCTCTAGTGGACAATGTAGTGTCGAGAAAGCCCTCTTATCTTGAGGCACTTGAAAATGCGAAACCAGTCATGTCTGAACCTTCATCGCTAGCAGGTGAAATACTTTCTCAATCAGAAGATAGCCCAGGGTGTAGGTCATTCTCCGAACCACCCCTAAGTCATGCATCTTCTAGTTTGATCAATGATTTCTCTACCAATCCTATTGAATCCAATGAAGCAACAAGGAAACACCAACTCTGGTCAAATCAGGTAGAAGAATCTTTATCAAATGATAAAGAGGAAATGCTGAATATGAGAAAACAACTGGCGAAAGGTGAAGTGCCAGTCATGTTTTGGCCTCTGGCTGACTCTCAGTATAATATTCCAGAAATGTTGACGGAAGATGAAATTCATGATATTCATCTCAACATATGGAAAACTCTTTGTTAGTTAAAAAAGAAAGTGTTATCTTATGATGAATATGAAAATCATCTTAAGATAATAGAAGGGTTACAACGTCAGATTGATTTGGCGTCTCTATTAGTCTCTCAATATCCGAAGACTGAAAAGTAGCAGAGAGCCCTTCAACGTTCATGCTTTGGCGCACTAAGAAGATTGCGTCAGTTAATTGCCAATGCCCCATCTGGTATTAGTGTCAGTGGATGGGGTGTTCATGGAGCACTGCATTTCACGGTGCTCTCCAGTCAGCAAAGCCCGCCAAAAATGGTCTCATGCAATGTTATTGCCCATGGCCGGCCATAGTCAATGAGCTTTGTTTGTAATCGAAAGCTTTCCCAAGAACAGGCTTCAACTAGTTCCTCTCAAAATCAAGAATATAAAGAACAAGTTTTCAAATTACTCTTGCATCAAGAAAATGAGAATATTGAACAGGATTCTCGTTTGGAGAAAGCACGTCACCAAGTGACAGAAGTGTTGGAAATCATCCAACGGTCTTTTGAACCGGGTGACAAAAGAGGATATAGGTTAATGCATCCAGCTAATTTATGAACTAAGGTTCACAAGATCAGGAGAGATTTTAAGAAAGTCTCAGACATAGCATGTCAAGAGCCATCCCAGCTCGCCAGACTGGGGACTCTTTTAAACCAACCCTCGGAATCAACAAAAATGATTCGGGGAGTTGAGCGAGAATAGTAGGAACAACCCCAGTCCACTGGACTGGGAACTTTTTCAAATCATCAATCCCCTCCTCAGAGAAAGTCGGTTTTTTCTCGATTGGGGAAGAAACCTCAAGAGGAACGAAGAGCCAAATTATCAGGATATTCCCTCCAAATTATGGTTTGTCAAGAAGTTCCTGAGGGATCGAATCCACAAAAGGCAATGTCTCATCAAAGACATGGAAGAAGACAATATCACAGAAATGCTGATAGAATGGATGCAATGAATTATGCATTGATTAATGTCATCAATGCCGTTGTTGCTGATCCACCAGATGAGACTCACTCAGGGGACTCAGATGAAGAGGTTCTTGCTCAAGAAGATGTACGCACCGACACAAATGAAGAAGGTGTGCGTACATGAAGTCAAAGGATTACTCAGAACATAAGTAATCCTTCGAGTAACCCACTTCCCCCTCTCCAAAAAGGATCCAACAAAGGGAAGGGAAAGAACCAGGTTACATATCCTTCCTCTAGAGAAGGTCAATTGCTTTCACTAGAGCAGAGGATTGCACAACAGGAGGAAGAAATGAATGAATTAAGAAGGTTGAATGCAAAACTACTTCAGAATAGTCTTCTTCTTAAGAATGCTGGAGTCAGTCAGCCAAAGCAATTTGTTGCAGCTACTGAGATGGATCAAGAATATCCTCCTCTATCAGTACACCCTCACAGGTCTAATCCTACGGGTCAAGTGCAACAACGATTGGTAGTGCTACCATCCGTTGCAGCACCAATCACCACATCTGTCCAAGCTCCAGTCATTTCACCTACCCAAGTCCAAGTTCAACCGGATGTTTCTCAAAAGTTAATAACTACTATTGAGTCATTAACAACACATTTAGAAACTATGGAAGGGAAGCTTGGGAAAGTTCAACCAGAAAAGAAAGTTTACCCTGAATGGGTAGATTCAATTTCTCCTCCATCCAGTTTTGGGAACCCTGTATTCCCTATTTTCAATGGATCAGGCGATCCTGAACAACATTTGATGCATTACGTGTCTTGTTGCGATCCTATGATGGGAACTCTGGAGCAGCAAGAAGTAGTGAAACTCAGATGCTTCGTGCGAACCTTACAAGGACCAGCTTTTTTTTTGGTATACGAGCTTGCAATCCTGGTCAATTACCGGATAGGAAGATCTTCACCAAAAATTCCCCCTTCAGTTCAGCTCAACTTTTCCAAAGACAACAGTTTTCGATCTTACAAACTGTAAGCAAAGGGAGAATGAAAGAGTCTCTGATTTCATGGCTCGCTGGAAGGGATTAACATATTCCTTGAGTTTACCACTCCCTCAAGAAGAATTGTTGCCAATCTGTGTGGCAAATCTGCATGTCGAATTACGCATGCCATTAATCCCTGTGAAATACACATGAGGGTTTCGAGACCTTACTTCAATCGCTCAGCAGATTGAAGATTCCCTTATACAGGCTAAGGCTAAATCTCGTGTAATTCCATCATCTCTAGGAAAGAGAATGGGTAAAGTAGAAACTGCTACAGTTATGCTCAAACAAGCACATGTACCTAAGTATACCTCAAAACCTTCATCTTCTTGAAGGGATCTACCTTCTGAGCGCCAACAACAAAGACCTTTTCGTCCAGATGATCAGAAAGATCAAAGACGAAAACAATTTGAGGATCTAAAGAGAAAAACATACTCTTTCCGAAATGAACAAGTTCCTGGTTATTTCATTTCGGCTCTGGAAAACAATTTGGTTCAATTTCCAATACCCAAGAGGCCAAACAAGAAAGGAGATGAAGACCGTCCTAATTATTTCCCTTTTCATCAAATGTTGGGGCATCCCATCTAGGAGTGTTTTGTCTTTAAACACCTCCTGCAAAAGATGGTCGACTCGGGACAGGTCACATTTAAAGGCTCCTTAGCCTAGGTAGCATGTGTCACTGCTACAGTTCCAGAGGAGGAAGATGAATGGCAGAAAGTTAAAAGCAAAAATGCACAAAAGTATGATGATTGGATGGTCAAAAAGACAATCAATCGAACTCATGCTATTTTGAGAACACAATTAAGGAAACCAATTGTGTGTTCTTCCATGAATGTTGCGGCAAAACCCTCTTCGTCAGAGGGAATGTCCTCAAAGAAACGACATGATTCAAAGAAAGAAAAAGAATCAGAAGAGGATGAGTATGTGTCAAAGCCTAAGTCATCTTTGAATTTGGAGGAATTCATGCCATCTACTTCAAAGCCACAGACACCGCCCCACCAAACAGCACAGCCTGAACAGGCTAATCAGGCAGAGTCTTCATCAGACAAAGATTTAATCTTTGGTTCTGTTAATATGATTCAATTAACAGATCCATATGCCAGTCGCAGTTTCAATTTCAATGAGCCTGAATTCCTTGTATCAAACAGAAAAATCATAGGAATTTCCAGGGGCTTAGGATATAGGGGAATATGTGGATCTTTCAGAAGCCAATATTCCAATTCCACCCCTGCTAAAACTGTGTACACAACAGAAAATCATGGTAGAGCCCTTCAGCGAGCTCAGCAAGAACAAGCAAGTTCTTCTACCAATAGCAAATTCAGTCCTGACACAGTTATTTTGGAAGACCGGTTGAAGGTTTCATCTTCTTCCTCTTATCTAGTAAATGGATCTAATCGGTCTAGTCTTCCAAAACCAGGAATATTGCCAAATCCTATCCCAATACAAGATGCATCAACTTCCAAAGCATATGCTTCCAATGTACCTGCTAAACCACATATTCCTGTTGGGAAACGCAGACTTCTGGATCAAAAGTATGATATATTGAAACACTTGGACCAAGTACTAGCCAAGTTATCAATTCTGGATGCTCTGAATCTATCAAAAGATCTTCGAGAAGCACTCATCGAGGCTTTGTCGAGTCCTCAGGAGTTTGAAACTGAAATTGATGCAGCTGAAGTCTATCACATAGAGAATAATCCTGCAGAATTCCATGCAATAATATCTTTTACTGATGAAGATGAAGATGATGTTGTGCATGGACATATTAGACCATTTTACTTATCTGGAAAGGTCAATGGCGTGGATGTTCGAAGAGCTTTCATTGACAATGGTTCTGGAGTCAACCTCATGCCCATTCGTACACTTCGTTGATTGGGCCTCACGGAATCTGATTTATCTCCTTTTACCATGATTTTATAAGGATATGATAAAAATTAACAAGAACCACTGGGCAAAGTTACACTTAGAACTCAGTTTGGAGATCTTGTATCTAATTCAGATTTCATGATTGTTGATCAAGACTCAGCTTTCAACGTCTTGCTTGGAAGACCCTGGCTACATCAGCATGCTGCTATCCCTTCATCATACCATCAATGTCTCAAATATTGTTTCGATGGTCAAGTTGGGACATTTTATGGTGATAAGGCCCCGTTCAAGACATGTGAGTCTCAATACATTGAGGCAGAATTCTATCACATGATGCAAAGGGAGAAATCCATAACCAAGGAGATTACCAAAGTTAATGCTTCATATGGTTTGGAAAAAATTCTAGTAAATCCATTTACACATGTGAGTATAGATTATGTGTTTCCTATTAGTAAAATTGAAAAGGTATAATAAAATCAAAATACTCTTATGGAAATATCCATAATGTCAATTACGACAATCGAGCCAGACAACATGAGAGAAATTGGTAATCTACCAAGCAGTGATGAAAGCACAAATGGTGACGTCTTCATTTCATCTACTGAAATCCAACAAGTCTATACTTCTCCAATTAGGCCATAAGAAGTTATAGCAACATCAGAGGTGAACAATGATGTTGATTATCAATCCATAATCTCCTCTTTATTACCCAAAGAAGACCCTTCATCATCAATCGGGTCGGAAATGGAAGCTTCTTCTTCAAGATATGAAAATTTTGACATCTCTTCTAATCATGAAAATTATGCTTTGTCATCTACTATGAAAGTAGACATGGAAGAAATAATACATGATGAAGAAGAAGAGGAAGATCTCAGAGATGCTCCTCCAGCATTTGAAGAGGGTATCTCTACCACTGTGGATGAACTCAGATAAATAAATCTGGGTACAAAGGAATATCCACGCCCCACTTTAATCAGTACGGACATGACCCTTGAAGAGAAAGAGATGTATATTTCTTTTCTAAAGCGAAATAGAGATATTTTTTCTTGGAACTATACAGAAATTCCCAGGCTTGATCCTGATGTTACTACTCATCATTTGGGTTTACCAGAAGAACATTGAGGATTTAAGCAAGCCGCGAGAAGAACACACCCAAATTATGCTTCCAAAATTGAAGCTGAAGTGGATAAGCTTATCAAATCTAACTTCATCAGAGAAGTTCAATATCCCAAATGGTTGGGAAATATTGTCCCTGTAAAGAAAAAGAACGGACAAATTAGAGTTTTCATCGATTTCAGAGATCTTAATCGGCATTGTACTAAGGATGATTTCCCAGTTTTGATTACAGAACTTCTAATTGATGCAATAGATGGATATGAATCACTTTCCTTCATGGATGGATATTCTGGATATAATCAGATCCGAATGGCCCCAGAAGATGAGGAATCAACAGCCTTTAGAGCCCCTCAGGGTGTGTTTTGTTACTGGGTAATTCCCTTTGGATTAAAGAGTGCAAGTGCAACTTATCAGCGTGCCATGCATCGTATCTTCAAACCCTTCTTAGGGAAGTTTGTTGAATGCTATGTAGACGATTTGGTAGTTAAATCCAAACAACGTTCTAATCACTTGGCTGATTTGGAAGTCATATTATTCAAGCTTCGACAACATAATTTGAAGATGAACCCCTTAAAATGTGCTTTTGGGGTAACCTCAGGAAAATTTTCGGCTTTTTTGTATGCCATCGTGGTATTGAAGTCGATCCTGAGAAGACCAAGTCAATCCTTGGTATGTCACCTCCTCAAAATTTTAAATAATTAAGAGGAATTCAAGGACCCTTAGCCTATATTCGGAGTTTCATCACCAATTTAGCAGGAAAAAGTTTACCCTTCACCAAATTGATGAAGAAGGGGGTCACTTACCAGTGGACTGAAGAATGTCAAGAAGCATTCAATATTCTCAAGAAATACCTCTTGAGTCCACCGGTACTCATGACACCTGTTGAAGAAAGACCACTTATCCTCTGTGTGACAGCTCTAGAGCAATCATTGGGTGCCTTTCTTGCTCAAAAGAATGATGCTGGGAATGAAAACAGTCTCTACTATCTCAGTCAAACCATGCTTGAAGCAGAAACCCGGTATTCAAGTATTGAGAAGTGCTGCCTGGCATTAATCTTTGCTGTTCAGAAGTTGAGAAGCTACCTGCAACATCACGAGGTCCAATTGGTATCTCGCAATAACCCGCTCAAATTCATCCTTAGTCATCCAATGCTTACAGGACGTCTAGCAAGGTGGGAAGTTATTTTGGAGTAATTTGACATTCATTATGTGTCTCAAAAGGCAATAAAGGGCCAAGCTCTGGCTGATTTCCTGGCTGAACACCCTTCAGTGGAAGACACATCTTCAGATATTAAACTCCCTGATGAGGAAGTCTTCTCTATACAAGAAAGTCCTCATGCATGTGAAATGTATTTTTATGGTTCTTCCAGAAGTCCAACAGGGAGAAAAATGGAAAATCCTAAATTCAACAAAGTTGGCTTAGGAATTGTGATCATTTCTCCAGAAAAGGCAGTGTGACCTTATTCCTTCTTATTGTGGGAAGGTGGTACCAATAATGAAGCCAAATACCAAGCTCTTATCGTAGGCTTGGAATTAGCGCTTCAAGCACAAGTAAATCACTTAAAGGTGAAGGGTGATTCAGACCTGGTAATCAAACAAGTCAATGGGGATTATGCCATCAGAAAATAAGAACTAATCCCTTTGTATGATTACGTCAGAGAGTTAATGGAGGAATTCCCTTTGGAACCGACATTTTCTTATGTACCAAGATCACAAAATGCTCAAGCTGATGCGCTGGCTAATATAGCCACAACTCTGGAAGATCCAAATCGGGACGAGACAACCATCAGTATTGCCCACCGTCATGCAATTTCACCTTATGTTCGAATCAGAACATAGGAAATTAATGAAATTTGTCCCATTCCTGAACCGTATGGTCATACTACAGGATGGATGTCACCTATTAGAAAATACCTTCAAAATGGAACACTTCCACCTGATAGAGCTGAGAAAGAACAAATTTGGCGACGTGTGGTTAATTTTAATCTTTATGATAGCCCAGATCACATAGAGAAAATTCTCTACAAATGTGGGTTTGATGGAGTTCTCTTCAGATTCATTGATGGTGAAGAGACAATGGCTGTCATGAAAGAAGTGCATGCAAGAGTCTGTGGTGCCCACCAGTCTGGACATAGACTATCTGATCAAATTCGAAGGCTTGGATACTTTTGGCCATCAATGATACAAGATTGTGTTGATTTCCCAAAGAAGTGTCATTCATGCCAAGTACATGCCAATTTCATTCATCAACCTCCAGATTTGCTTCATACAGCTAAATACTCATGGCCATTTTCCACATGGGGGATGGATGTGGTGGGGCCTTACCCTTCGGCTACGTCCAAGAAGTTTAAGTATATTATTACTGCTACTGACTTCTATTCCAAATGGGAAGAGGTAATACCTCTCAAGGAAGTCGGTTCTAAATGCATTGTTGGCTTCATCAAGTCTAACATCATTACCAGATTTGGTGTCCCTCATACCATATTGACGGACAATGGCACCAATTTCTATTCATCCGAGATGAAGAAGTTGTATCAAGAATACAACATCAAATCCAACCATTTATCTCGGTATCATGCAGCGGCCAACAGCCAGATAGAAGCCTTTAACAAGACTCTTTCAAATATACTGCAAAAGATGGTGGATAAAGATAAGAGGTCATGGCCTGATAAACTCTTTCATGCTTTATGGGCTTATCGGACTACCACCCACACTGCAACTCGGTCAAATCCATATTCATTGGTATATGGAACGGAAGCCGTCTTGCCCATTGAAGTTCAACTACCCTCACTCAGAGTAGCCATTTACGATCAGTCATCTACAGATGAGCAATCTCAAAAGCGATTGAATGAATTGAAATGGTTAGATGAGAAAAGATTGTGTACTTTTCACCACTTGGAAGTCTATCAGAATCGAATAGCACGAGCTTTTAACAAAAAAGTTCGTCTCCGTTCATTCACTCAGGGAGAATTGGTATTAGTTCTCAGAACTCCAATGATACCAGGAAAGAAACCTCCCGAGCTTGAGCCAAAATGGGAAGGACCTTATTCAATACATAGGTTCTACTCCAATGGAGCTTATTCATTAATATCGATGGATGGAGAACTCATCAATACTCCAACCAATGCCAGATTTTTGAAGAAGTATTTTGTATAAACTTCAAAGTACCTTACAAATGTCCCTGCAACATGACACTAAACTGTACAACACCACTTCGTCCTTGATATATGACGTTAAACTATACAAAAGTCCTTTAATACATCCTATATGAAATTAAACTGTACTTTTTCCTTGCTATATGACGTTAAACTATACATCAACGGTCCATACATATGACCTTAAACTATTTGTACTTTCGTCTCACACGACGCTAAACTGTGAAAAATTTCCCTAAATGGTCATGTATGACCTTAAAATGACACTAGGTCCTGTATGACCTTAAACTGCATCATCAATGGTCCATGCATATGACCCTAAACTATTTGAAAGTCCCTTACGTCCAGAAAGACATTAAACTGTGACGTCCAAACTACATGACGCTAAACTGTATAAAAGTCCCTTACGTCCGGAAATACGTTAAACTACATAATCATCAAAGGTCCTGTATGACCTTAAACTACACCACCGTCCATCATGACATTAAACTACACCATCCACGGTCCATGCATATGACCTTAAAATATTTTCACTTTCGTCCAACATGACGCTAAACTGTATCGTCCCTTTTTCGTCCAACATGACGTTAAACTGTGAAAAAAATCCCAAATGCGTCCAACATGACGTTAAATGGTGTACTCTTTTGTCCTCACTGCATGACATTAAACTGCACATTCCACCTTTCGTCCAAAATGACGTTAAACTCTATTGTCCCCATCGTCCTAACTATATGACGCTAAACTATACAGAAAGTCTGTGATACGTCCTATATGACTTTAAACTGTACTTTTGTCCCTGTTACATGACACTAAACTGTGCAGCACCAATAGTCCTAACTGAAAGACTTTAAAACTGCATAGTCCCTTCATGCGTCCTACATGACGTTAAACTATGTATTGTTAAGGTTGTTGCTACCTCTTGTTTCTCACACCGAGTATGACTCATGTGAGATTAGAGCAAACCTCAACCATAACACTCTCTCTGGGCTACTAACCATGTGTAAGTCCCAATATCATTTTTTAGGTCATTTACCCCAAGAACAACTTGATCATTAATTCATTCTTTAATTTAACTACACAGACTTTGATCCTTGCCTTCTAGGCTGGGTATGTAGGCAACCTCCCAAGGTTCAAGCCCAAAACCAATCTCTTCACATCGGTTCACCTCCATCTCATACGATGTTAATTTGTAAAACCGCCCTTAGAATTAATATCTTTACATTGGTTCACTTTCGTCCTTGTTATATGAAATTAAACTATACAACCCTTTTTTCCAGTATGAAAATAAACTACAAATTTCTTTGATACCCTCACCTGAGAGGGAACCATTATTTTCATTGATTTTTCAATCATGTTTCATTTCAAAGACTACGTGCATACATGGCAATGCCCGAACCTTTTATCTTTGGTTAAACCATCATTGCACTAAAGTCCCCTTTCACCCTTCACATGTACGAACCAAATTTGTACAGAGGGTATTTCTAGAACTATGTGGGCTTGATTCCCATCCTTATGGGATATGTAGGAACGTTCGAGTGTCCCTCGAATCCAGCCCCAAGTCCTTGGGCCTAACCCCAAATTCCATTTTCAGTCCCTTGACTGAAAAGTCCCCATGAAAACACACACTGTGTATTTCTTACAATGGTCCAAGATCTATGACCCTAAACTAAGATCTCTAATCCTTTTGTCCCACACGATGTTAAACTGTAGTTTAAGAACTACGTATAGATTGATTCTCATCCTTATGGGATACATAGTGAAGTCCAACATTTCAATTCAGGACCCAGCCACAACATGATTATGGTTAGCATTGATTTGTGTATCTCTGTATACATTGAACAATATCCATATTTATGTGTCATAATACTAACCTTAAATATTTTCAAATCCTCATAACCCTTTTTCATGACTTCTAGTCACAAAAATGTAAAACTTCTGAGAGTTCTTTTGCCTGACTATGCAGCACGTGCCCATAGGCGGCCTTGCATAAACAGTTTTCATAACAGACTTGTTAGCCAAAAGATACTATTATTTGACTATGCATATAATGCCCATAGGTGGCCCTGCATAATTCAACCCCCTAACGGGTTTTTCGGATAGTGGTAACTTCATTCTTGGGAAGAATGCCTCTTTTGTCCTTATTTGTCTTAAATGACAGTATGTAGGGATCCGCAAAAATAGCCATCTTTAACATATTTGTCCCATATCATTTTTCATGATCTAAAAGTGGTCAAGTCTATGGCTTATATTCTCCTTCCCTGCATTTGGGTCAGACCTTCGTAGGAGTGATATTCATCCAGTTTTTCGATAATCTTGTTTGGAAATATATTCTCCATATTCAAGTACCTCTTTCCATATAGAAAAATCTATACTTTGGAAGATTTGAATCTCCATAAACTTTCACTGTATTTTTATCACTAGGAAAGTAAATTTCTGAGAGTTCTTTTTCCTGACTATGTAGCACATGCCCATAGGCGTCCTTGCATAAACAGTCTACATAACAGACTTATTAGCCACAAGATACTATTTTATTTGACTATGCATCCAATTCCCTTAGGTGGCCCTGTATAATTCAACCCCCTAACGGGTTTGTTAAATAATAGTAACTTCATTGTTGGAAACTACTTCTTCTAATGCCTTTTAGCTCTTTTTCATATCATTCCTCAGATTCAAATATTCTTAAGCTATAGTTTACATTTTTTCCTCATACATGAGTATGGCAATACGTTTTCAGATGAATTTTCAAGGAATTGAGTAAATTATAATTCATTCGGTCAAAGCTATTTCGACCTTAAACATTAGCCTCTTTATGTCCGACATGCATGACATTAAACTACCAGATTTTCTTATTTCTTCTCACCTCAGAGTCAAATCCTCTTTTATCTCTGGATCCAACTCTGAGGGGGGACTTTTGTTGATGCTCCTTTCCATCACAGAGTCTAAATGAATGAAAAGGGAAATACCTTGAACAAAAAAGATTCATCCTTTGAACAAATATCAATAATTGACAAAGGAAGAACAAGAACATTGCGCAAAGGTCGCGCAAGTTCTACAATGGTCGCACAAGTATACTTGCGCGCCTCAATGGTCACACAAGTACACTTTCACGCCCTAAATGATAACCGCCCGGGGTCTTCTCCTGCCTATAAATATACCCTGTGGGCCCCCCATTCGAGGAGGAATTTTTCAAGAAACTCAGATTTGAGCTCCCGGTGACCTAGTCTCTTCTCAAAGCTTCCAGAACACTTTTAAGGTAATTTCTTACCTAGAAGGGAAGATATAAAGAGGGAGAGGAAGGCCTATGTGTTGAAACTCATCAACACTTGAGCACCTAGTTTTCCACTTGCGCGCCGCCTTACTCCTTCAATAGAACCTGCGCGCCCCTCTCCTGGAAAAACCTGAAGAGGTTTCTAAAAGCCTTAAACAAAATTTGCTCAAGTATTACCCTACTGGTTGAACACCGCACAAGTACCAAACTTGTCGCGCAGGTATACCTGCGCGACCACGACTTGCGAGCCCACGCAGTACCTGCGCACCTGTCAGGACTTGCGCGCCCCTGCCTTTTTGGATGCCTTTCTTCCCCATTTCACCCCTCTTAAGCCATTACACATTTTCTATTCAAGATTCAGTCTTCAAGAAACTCTTCAAATCCATTTATGGCATGATTTATTGATTTGATTTCCTTATCTGAAAGGAATTCTGTGGAATATCTCTCAAAACCTAGTGATTTACACATCTTTATGTCACTAAGGATTGAGATTTCATTCATTTAACCTTATCCTTTAAGATGAGAGAATCCTTAACCTAGGTCTCCTTTTCAGGATTAATCCCCAGTCATAAGTCCTCTAAATTTTGGGCATCCTCTTAGGCGTAACCCCCAGATCCCCTAACCAAGGCTTCCTTTTCCGGAGTAAGCCCCAGTCTCAAGTTTGGGCATCCTCCTTAGGATTAAGCCCCAGTCATAATTCTTAACTTGGGAATCTTCCGTAAGAGTAAGCCCCAATTATTAAAGTTCCCAAATCTGGGCATCCTTCTCAGGAGTAAGCCCCAATCCCCTAATCTGGGCATCCTCCTTAGGAGTAATCCCCAATCATAATTCTTAACTTGGGCATCTTCCTTAAGGGTAATCCCCAATTATTAAAGTTCCCAAATCTGGGCATCCTCCTCAGGAATAATCCCCAGTCCCCTAATTTGGGAATCCTCCTTAGGAGTAAGCCCCAATCATAATTCTTAACTTGGGAATCTTCCTTAAGAGTAAGCCCCAATTCTTAAAAGTTCCCAAATATGGGCATCCTCTTCAGGAGTAAGCCCCAGTCCCCTAATCTGGGCATCCTCCTTAAGAGTAAGCCCCAGTCCCCTAATCTGGGCATGTAGAGAATCAAATCTTGATGTACCTGGACATTACATTACTTTTGTGGAATACTTATTACATTACAAAAACACACACACAAGGACCGTAATAGTTTAGTGTCTTTGGAAACTCGGAATATAATCTTCTAATCGTGGTGAAAGATCTTCAACATCTCCCATAAAGATCTTCATTTTTTTACCTAACAACTTTATTTATATCCTGGGGAAAAGAAAACATAAAAGGGTGAGCTCAAATGCTCAGTAATGGTAAACAAAAGAAATATCAATCATATCATATTCATAAGAACATAACTTTTTGAAATCTTAACCTGCAAATGAGAGCATAATTTCATAACATCATAGTAGTGAAATGGAATCCCAATAATCATAACATAAAACATGAAAATTTGTGACATACACACATAATGATAGAGAATCATTTCTTATTAGTCAAGACTCATTTCCAAGACTATCTTAGTGGACAAAGTCCATTTCTGAACCGAGTTCACTCCTCATTTCAGTCCTGTTTCACTGAACAGGTATAACCTACCGTTCCAGCCATGTCTATCTCATGAGATATAAAATCTTTACCCAATGCATTGGAGGGAGATATAGGTCCCACCCATCTCATAATTATACCATTCTTATGTGTGCCACAAAATCATAAACCATACATCATAGCATAACCCATGTAATAAAAATGGGATTCTTAAACATTGTGACATCATAAAACAATTCATATAAGATAAAGGAATTAATAAAAATAATTCCATCACAACATAATAAAATAAATGTAATAATAGGTATAAAAACAGAACCCTTTTATTATCTTAGATGGAAAATAATTCCGATAAAACACTTGAACTCCATTCTTGAGGAAAATATCCTTTCTACTTAAAAAAACACTTTTCATTTCTTAACATGTCATAAAATTATAACTAAAAGAAGTTTATTAAAAATAAACTTGAAAACTTATAAGGTAATATTCTTATAAATAATGTTTTAAAAATCCATTCATTTCGTATAAGTTAAAAGAAACATTCTTCGTACATTTGTTGGAAAAGTCAAAAAGTACCTCGTACGAAAAACGACAAAAAATTCCTTTCATATCTTTTACTAAAAACTCATAAAAGGGTAAAATTAGATTTAAACAATTGTAGGTGTATGGAAATAACATTACATATTGAGGAAACATGGATGTGGATGATAAAATACACCCCAGTAAATACCAAATTATAAACAATCTCGGATAAAAATGAGATTGTGATATTTCCCTTAACATAAGTCTGATTTGCTTCGTAAGTGTCTGAACCTCCTGTTTAATGATTTAAATAATGTCATTAAATTATTATAGAATCATATTCATTGTTATGATATCATATAGTGTTCACTTATGACTTTATATTACCCGTTCTTTTGTAAATTCCATGTTAAAGAAGCGTTTTGGGTAAAATCGTTTCATTTATCGTAGGTGTTTGGACTTGTTGTTCTTGACATTATTATTACTTATATCATGATTTACTTACAGAATATAAAACATGATTTATATATCATATATATTCAGTATATATATATATATAATAGATAGATAAATAAAATGAAACACACCGTTCATGGAGACGGTAGTCCGTACGTACGCATGAACGATGTTTTCCTTTCCTTATTGTCTTGAATGGAAGTAAGTAGATGACATACATATATACATAAATCCAGTAGCTTTATAATGTCATATATTTTATTATTATTGCTTATATATACTTTATAATCATTCTTAAATGGTTAACATGGAGAATGAATCTAATCGCGTCGTGGAGACGGTATTCCGTACGTACGCACGCGCGGTGATTTCCTTTTTCCGTAGGATAGATAGAAGGTTAATTAGAGTTGTTTAATATTTATAATAACATATCAGTATATAATAAATACATATGTTATTACTTTATCATAAAACAACTAAAGAAGAAGAAGTTGAAGAAGAAATAAATTGAAAAAGATCGGTAATGGATATTACCTCTTTTTGACGCGCCTTTTCTTAACCTCCACTTAAATAACTAAGGATGGTATTTAAAAAAGACCAGGACCTCTAGGATGATACTAGGGAAGTGGAGAAGAGATTTTGGCAGGGGTTTTCCGAGCTTGAATGCTCAAATTGGTGTGAGGAGGAGAGGGAGGAGGTGCCCTTTTATAAGGGAGGAGAGGGGCACCTTTGGGAAAACTAAAAATATTATTTTATTATAAAGTCATGTTAGGTTTTAAATAGCTCCAAATTGATATATTTAGAATATAAGGTGGGGATGGGTCGAAATCCTCTCATAAAATAGAATTTAGACAAGTTTAGGTATCAATTTTAACCTTATCATTGAGATTTAACTTTAAGTTAGATAATTTAACTTTTACCGTGTCTTCTTGTTTTCCTACACTATAAGGTTAATAAACTTACTATATCAAGCCAAACGAACCCCAAGTTGTTTATTATTAATATATATATCTTTATATACGTCATTTGGCCTAACCTTAGATTTTTAGGAATTAAATAACAATTAATAATATAATATTTGTTTTAAAAACTAATTTATGTCAATTCGGACACTATTTGGTACATGATTTTTTATGAAATTCATAACAGAATGATAAGTTCGAACCAAGTTACTTATATCAACAATAACATGTCATATTAACCTATAAAATTAATTTAATTCATAAAAAGTCTCAAATTACATTTATTTGGGCATTTATAACATCAATTATGTCAATATTTCATTAATAAGACAATTACTGGATCATCTTTGTGTCATAATAAATGATACTTATTTAATCCCTAAAAATTCTAAATAAATTCCTATTATTTAGATAATTGTATTATATTTCTGGAGACTATTCATGTTTGAAGTTTCATGAAGTTTATCACTAAAGTAAAATTATTATACTTATAAGATTTAAGAAAGTGACATGTTGTCACATTCTTTGGTTTTAATAATAATTAAATTATTTTCATGGACAAAAGTCCATAAAATGAATCTAATACGACCCTTAGTTTATATGGGTCTACTTGTAGCCATCCAATAGTATTTTTCCAAGTGTTATGATAATTTTATAATCTTATATTTACCCTTAATTACCCGGTTTACCTTTAACTATAGTAAATACAATTTACCGTAGTAACTATTCACAATGCCCAAAAATAAAAAGTACTTTATTAACATAATTTGGACCCACTGATTCCAAATATGGAATCCATTTTTCCAAATTCAATACACAAAATATTCATAAATTAAATTAAAATTAATCCCGTTGTCGAAAGAAAACGGGTTTTTCTTTAAAACATTGCAAAAGGTTGAATTGATTTAACCTACGAATTCAAGGTAAAATCAATGCTAATGACATAAATTATATTAAATGGTAAAAATATATTCTATTTATTCTTTAAAACCATTCAATATTATAATTTAACCACATAAGATATTATGATGAAAAAAGTTGTTTTTAATTAAAATATAGTGTGTTTTTACTATTCATTAAAATATGAAAGTTATCGGAAAAATATCAAAATTTTATCTAATGTAACTTTTTATATCCTGATTCAAAAGAAGAATTTTATTTTGTCAAATTGAACATATAAACATGTCAAAAACTAGATTTAAAGTGGGTGCGCCATCAAAAGGCGGCAAAACTGCATTTTTTGAAACATACTTATTTTACCCGAAAAATTTATTTTGTTCTTATACCATGTTCTAGAAAATGTGTAAGATGAATAATAATGTTATAAAATTCAAAATTTAGTTAATACTATTCATAACGGCTAGTTCATGACAATATTATAATAATATATCGTTGTTTATTAAAACCCAGTATTGCGTACAACACACGCTATCGAGGAAGGTCGCGATTGCGTGTAATGCAAGCCAAGTCAGGGTTGTGTGTTGTGAAAGAATCCTTCGTTGTTTCGTATAACATAATCCAACCATATTTCATTTATACATTGAATATATATATATATATATATACTCAATGTTGCGTAGAATAACTATTATCAAACTTGTGTGTAACACGATCCAAGAATAGTGTTGCGTATACTGCAAGCTAATACGGTGTTGCGTATAGCGCAAGGTAATCTTGGTGTAGAATACAACACAAGCCATTAATGAAATTAAAAGAATATTTTTCATAAAATCTCGGGGTGTTACATTCTACCCCCCTTAAAATGAATTTCGCCCTCGAAATTCATCGGGGTTATAAATCGTTTACTACTCGAAAGTTTGTTTAATAGAAACCCACATCGTAAAAAGGAATACCAAAACATGGCTTTAAAAACTAAAGTATGAAATGTAACGGTTACCCAAATTAACTCATCACTGGGTTTCCACGTAGGAGGATATAGGTGAAAATATGGATATGGAAGAAAAATCTAACCATCAAGTTCTGATGGAGAGTGGTAGAGAACATGGCTATGAAAAATCCAACAATCGCAAAGCCATAAATTTGTGATGATCTAGGGTACCATCTGATTCATCAGATATAAGATCACTAGAACACCATTTTTGGTTTTCAATATCATTTCCCTAAAGTTTAAAATTTTTAATTAGAAGAAATACTTACTTGATTTTGGTACAATCTCACTATTGTTCGTGCTTTGAACAATTTCCACTTCATCTCTTAAAGAAATGAAGTTGAATTTGTTATTCATGAAGTGTTAACAGATCATGTGATAGAATGATGGGTCATTCCATCTGTTTCAAACAAAAGTTTAGCAATAGTTATCAAATATACATAAGTCCGTCTTTGGTGAGGTTAATCATATACGATTCAAAAAATGAACTTATACTTCATATATCATACCTCTTAATAAAATAAAACTAGTTCCTACTAACTAGGGACTTTCTGTATGCCAGTGGTATGCGATAAAGGCTCATCACACTTTAGTTGTGGGTTCGATTCCCACAGCCTTGGCCGACGTGATGGGTTGTCGCACATCCTGCAGGTTGTCCTTTTTCTAAAACTACATTATTATAACATCCCATCAACAATATCAAAAAAAGTTTTATCCTTAAACAATACTAACTTATGTCAAACATAATCCATTCCAATCTTTAGGCTTATCTAAAATACTTTGGTCCAAGCTCATAGTATAGAGAAAATGATCATGTGAATGCCATCATTTATCCCTCATATATCTTGTTCGTCACATTCCAGTCATGTGAATACCATAATCATGTAATCTCTTGAAAAATGAATACCCATTGAATCTTAGTGAAAACATGAGTGCTGTCAAAAGATAACTCTTTCCACATACCAAAATACTCAAAATTCTATATACTTAGTCATTATATCAATCATGAGCTCATTAATACAATCAAAAATCTCATTATCTTCTTATTCCTTCATTATGCGCATATCATCAACTTTACAAAAGTATCTGAATAAAATTCCATGGTTACTGGTACCATTCAACATATACTTTCAAATAATTTTAGGAAAAACAATAGTGTAATAATCCTTAGATGATTCTTTATTCCATAGTACCAATAACTATAAAACATAACTCTCGATAAACATACAATCATTCCACTACCTTCTAAAACAACTGACTGAGATTCAACACTTCTTTCAGCTCATATATCATTTGTAGTCTCATCATCATCATCCACATAAATACTACCCATATGACCATGCTGATTCTCTTCATGATATTTTTCATTAGGGCATTGGTTTTCATAATTCCCGTACATTCCACATTTAAAACATCTAATCATTGTTGATGTCGTAGCAATACCATTATCCTTGTCCATAGTGTTAACTGAACCTTTTCCTTTGCACTTACTGGCTTTGTGTCTTTCTTTTCCACACCCAAAGCATCTTCCAGTTCCTTTGAAACAATCTCCCTGATGCCTCTTCCCACATGATTTACATGAGGGAAATTGAACTTTCTTTCCTCTATGATCATCATGAAACTCCATCTTTCTCTTATTATCTGAGTTAGGAAACTTACCAAAGTTGAGATTATTGATCATATTATGAGATTGCTGATTAGGCATAATAACGATGTTTGGACTTCCAGATCCCATTTCATTTGGTTTCTCATGAAGAAAATCATTCCATTGTCCGTCATATTCTCCATTATCATGAATCTTCCTGTTTCCATCCATTTTCTAAAACCCAAAAAGAATAGTGTGAGAGGCAAAAATCATGCTAGGTAAAACAACATAGTAAAGGGGGAGCACCCTCAATATCTAACATCTTAGGTTAAATTCTAAGATCGTTACCGTAGTTCTAGGACTATATCCTATACGTATACTTATCCTTAGGGACATCCCTAGACATACCTTAGAAATATCTCTAGGGATCTCACTAACATTTTCGCATCCTAGTTTCCAAAGGTTGACTAAACCTTTCCTCTGATACCAACTGTAGAGACCCGAAGCTTGATGTACATGGACATTACATTACTTTTGAGGAATACTTAGTACATTACAAAAACACACACACAAGGACCGTAATAGTTTAGTGTCTTTGGAAACTCGGAATATAATCTTCTAATCGTAGTGAAAGATCTTCAACATCTCCCATAAAGATCTTCATTTTTTTTACCTAAAAACTTTCTTTATATCCTGGGGAAAAGAAAACATAAAAGGGTGAGCTCAAATGCCCATTAAGGGTAAACAAAAGAAATATCAATCACATCATATTTATAAGAACATAACTTTTGGAAATCTTAACCTGCACAAGAGAGCATAATTTCATAACATCATAGTAGTGAAATGGAATCCCAATAATCATAACATAAAACATGAAAATTTGTGTCATACACACATAATCATATAGAATCATTTCTTATTAGTCAAGACTCATTTCCAAGACTATCTTAGTGGACAAAGTCCATTTCTGAACCGAGTTCACTCTTCGTTTCATTCATATTTCACTGAACCGGTATAACCTACAATTCCATCCATGTCTATCTCATGAGATATAAAATCTTTACCCAATGCATTGGAGGGAGATATAGGTCCCACCCATCTCATAATGATACCATTCTTATGTGTGCCACAAAATCATAAACCATACATCATAGCATAACCCATGTAATAAAAATGGGATTCTTAAACATTGTGACATCATAAAACAATTCATATAAGATAAAGGAATTCATAAAAATAATTCCATCACAACATAATAAAATCAATGTAATAATAGTTATAAAAACAGAACCCTTTTATTATCTTAGATGGAAAATAATTTTGATAAAACACTTGAACTCCATTCTTGAGGAAAATATCCTTTCTACTTAAAAAACACTTTTCATTTCTTAACATGTCATAAAATTATAACTAAAAGAAGTTGATTAAAAATAAACTTGAAAACTTATAAGGGATGCTTCTTAGAAATAATGTTTTAAAAATCCATTCATGTCGTATAAGTTAAAAGAAACATTCTTCGTACTTTTGTCGGAAAAGTCAAAAAGTACCTCGTACGAAAAATGACAAAAGATTCCTTTCATATCTTTTACTAAAAACTCACCAAAGGGTAAAATTGGATTTAAACAATTTTAGGTGGATGTAAATAACATTACATATTGAGGAAACATGGATGTGTATGATAAAATACACCCCAGTAAATACCAAAGTATAAACAATCTCGGATAAAAATGAGATTGTGATATTTCCCTTACCTTAAGTACGATTTACTTCGTAAGTGTCCGAACCTCCTGTATAATGATTTAAATAATGTCATTAACTTATTACAGAATCATATTCATTGTTATGATATCATATATGGTTCACTTATGACTTTATATTACCCGTTCTTTTGTAAATTCCATGTTAAAGAAGCGTTTTGGGTAAAATCGTTTCATTTATCGTAGGTGTTTGGACTTGTTGTTCTTGACATTATTTTTACTTATATCATGATTTACTTACTTCCAGAATATAAAAAATGATTTATATATCATATATATTCAGTATATATATATATATATAATAGATAGATAAATGAAATGAAACACACCGTTCATGGAGACGGTAGTCCGTACGTACGCATGAACGCTGTTTTCCTTTCCTTATTGTCTTGAATGGAAGTAAGTAGATGACATACATATATATATAAATCCAGTATCTTTATAATGTCATATATTTCATTATTATTGCTTATATATACTTTATAATCATTCTTAAATGGTTAACATGGATAATGAATCTCATCGCGTCGTGGAGACGGTATTCCGTACGTACGCACGCGCGGTGATTTCCTTTTTCCGTAGGATGGATAGAAGGTTAATTAGAGTTGTTTAATATTTATAATAACATATAAGTATATAATAAATAATGATGTTATTACTTTATCATAAAAGAACTAAAGAATAAGAAGTTGAAGAAGAAAGAAATTGAAAAAGATCGGTAATGGATATTACCTCTTTTTGACACGCCTTTTCTTAACCTCCACTTAAATAACTAAGGATGGTCTTTGAAGAATACCAGGACCTCTAGGATGATACTAGGGAAGTGGAGAAGAGATTTTGGAAGGGGTTGGCCGAGATTGAATGCTCAAATTGGTGTGAGGAGGAGAGGGAGGAGGTGCCCTTTTATAAGGGAGGAGAGGGGCACCTTTGGGAAAACTAAAAATATTATTTTATAATAAAGTCAAGTTCGGTTTTAAATAGCTCCAAATTGATATATTTAGAATCTAAGGTGGGTATGGGTCGAAATAATTTCATCCAATAGAATTTAGACAAGTTTAGGTATCAATTTTAACCTTATAATTTAGATTTAACTTTAAGTTAGATAATTTAACTTTTACCGTGTCTTCTTGTTTTCTTACACTATAAGGTTAATAAACTTACTATATCAAGCCAAACGAACCCCAAGTTGTTTATTATTAATATATATATCCTTATCTAAGTCATTTGGCCGAACCTTAGATTTTTAAGAATTAAATAACAATTAATAATATAATATTTGTTTTCAAAACTAATTTATGTCAATTCTGACACTATTTGGTACATGATTTTTTATGATATTCATAACAGAATGATAAGTTCGAACCAAGTTACTTATATCACCAATAACATGTCATATTAACCTATAAAATTAATTTAAGTCAGAAAAAGTCTCAAATTACATTTATTTGGGCATTTATAACATCAATTATGTCAATATTTCATTAATAAGACAATTACTGCATCATCTTTGTGTCATAATAAATGATAATTATTTAATCCCTAAAATTTTAAATAAATTCCTATGATGTAGATAATTGTAGTAGATTTCTGGAGACTATTCATGTTTGAAGTTTCATGAAGTTTATCACTAAATTAAAATTATTATACTTATAAGATTTAAGAAAGTGACATGTTGTCACATTCTTTGGTTTTAATAATAATTAAATTATTTTCATTGACAAAAGACCATAAAATGAATCTAATCCGACCATTAGGTTATATGGGTATACTTTTAGCCATCAAATAGGATTTTTACAAGTGTTAGAGTAATTTTATAATCTTATATTTACCCTTAATTACCCGGTTTACCTTTAACTATAGTAAATAAAATTTACCGTAGTTACTATTCACAATGCCCAAAAATAAAAACTACCTTATTAACATAATTTGGACCCACTGATTCCAAATATGGAATCCATTTTTCCAAATTCAATACAAAAAATATGCAGAAATTAAATTAAAATTAATCCCGTTGTCGAAAGAAAACGGTTTTTTTAAAACATTGCAAAAGATTGAATTGATTTAACCTACGAATTCAAGGTAAAATCAATGCTAATGACATAAATTATATTAAATGGTAAAAATATATTCTATTTATACTTTAAAACCATTCAATATTATAATTTAACCACATAAGATATTACGATGAAAAAAGTTGTTTTTAATTAAAATATAGCGTGTTTTTACTATTCATTAAAATATGAAAGTTATCGGAAAAATATCAAAATTTTATCTAATGTAAATTTTTATATCCTGATTCAAAAGAAGAATTTTATTTTGTCAAATTGAAAATATAAATATGTCAAAAACTAGATTAAAAGTGGGTGCACCATCAAAAGGCGGCAAAACTGCATTTTTTGAAAAATACTTATTTTACCTGAAAAAATTATTTTGTTCTTATACCATGTTCTAGAAAATGTGTAAGATGAATAATAATGTTATAAAATTCAAAATTTAGTTAATACTATTCATAACGGCTAGTTCATGACAATATTATAATAATATATCGTTGTTTATTAAAACCCAGTATTGCGTATAACACACGCTATCGAGGAAAGTCGCGATTGCGTGTAATGCAAGCCAAGTCAGGGTTGCGTGTTGTGAAAGAATCCTTCATTGTTTCGTATAACAGAATCCAACCATATTTCATTTATACATTGAATATATATATATATACTCAATGTTGCGTAGAATAACTATTATCAAAATTGTGTGTAACACGATCCAAGAATAGTGTTGTGTATACTGCAAGCTAATACGGTGTTGCGTATAGCGTAAGGTAATATTGGTGTAGAATACAACACAAGACATTAATGAAATTAAAAGAATATTTTTCATAAAATCTCGGGGTGTTACATGGAATCCTCATTAAGAGTAAGCCCCAGTCCCCTAATCTGTGCATCCTCCTCAGGAGTAAGTCCCAAACCTTAATCCTTGACCTGGGCATCCTCTTCAAGAGTAAGCCCCAGTCTTAA
Source organism: Viscum album (assembly GCA_963277665.1). Classification (NCBI taxonomy): domain Eukaryota; kingdom Viridiplantae; phylum Streptophyta; class Magnoliopsida; order Santalales; family Viscaceae; genus Viscum; species Viscum album. Next base: position 631,645,731 of record OY728146.1, read on the forward strand.
TTTCTCTTAACCAGTCTTAATTTACCTTTGATCTGGGATTCATTTTCAGGAGTAAAACCCAATCATAAGTCCTCTCCTAATTTGGGCCTCCTTTTTAGGAGTAAGCCCCAAATTAGAGTATTGAAATATCCTTGAAGCACATATACCTTTATGGACCCTGTTCCTCGATTTCTTCCCTGAAGTAAATCCTAACCTTCATTTATCTGGGAAGTCATACATACATAAGCCCCACATTTTTTCTTATGATTGCATCTTTCATGGCACAATTGTTTAATTTTTACCAATACCTCTTGTTTCTCACACTGAGCATAACTCACGTGAGCTTAGAGTGTAAAATTAATTGTGACATCCTTCTTTGAGCCATCAATCATAAACATCATACTCCCTTAATCGAACTACGTGGGTTCTGATTCCTTTTCTAAACAAAGGATACGTAGGTAGCCCGTCTATGGGTTCGATCCCAACTCTAAAATAATCCATGTCCTTCTGAATGACAATAAACTTCAAGTGCCCCACTGAGTGGCTTTAAAACCAGCATGGTCATCATAGTGACCAAGAGACTTCTATATAAATGTGTCGAAGGGTACCATTGACCAAGAATCTATAATAAATACAGATGATTCTCTATCGATGAAGAACCTAGAATACATATAAAATATTCTCTAAATTTCCTACATATTTGATCATTGATTGTCAGATCTAAAGGAAAGCTCATTTTATACTTGGTAATGTAATAAGGATTCACGAACATAACTTAAATCTATAAAGAGAGTCCCGGAATAGACAATAATTTCCCTCAAAAAGGTGTGATGAGTCCGACCTCCCATCCTCTCGACCAATGAAAATTCCTAAGCCTCATTAGTCCACAAAACTAATTAGAACCTACCTTTGGAAAGTAGGTCCAAATGGATGTGGAATCATTGGATGTTTCCGGTTCTATGAACAAACCCGTTGGAAACCGATCAGAATGTTTGAACCTCCCCTCAAGGCAGTCATCCCTGGATTCCAAGGGAAAAAATTTCATATACATTTCATCATTTCATTATAGAATAATCCATGGAAAAAGAAGTGGGTTTCATAAGAATTTTATCATGGTATAAACCATGGAAAATAAATGGGTTTCATAAAAATATTTTCATCATAAACTCAAAAAATATAGAGAAATAATAAGAATGATATCCTTGGATTATATCCCCAACAAATCATATGTAACATCAAATGACGTCATCTTAGATGGGAAATTATTTTGAGAAGACAATTAGAGCATTTATTCATGAAAATAAATTTTCACTGAAAATCTCTTTTTTAAAATAAAAATTCATAGAACATTTTGTAAATCATTTTCTTTGAGAATAAAATTTAAAACTTATAAATTAATCTTTAAAAATCATTTAAAACATTTCATAATGAAAAAAAATTTTCTTTGAAAATCGCTATTTAAAACTAAAAAATCATAAAACATTTTTGATATCCTTTTATTTGAAAATAATATTTACTTATAAATTAATATTTAAAACATTTAGTGGTAACGACATTGAAAAATTTCAGACATGTTAAAACAAAGTTTCTTTTCATTTATTTTGTAAAATCCAAATGAGCCTTATTTTGAAAATGTCATGATTATTACTTTCAAAAAATTTGTAAAGAAATCAAAAAATATGTATAAATTTTTTAATAAATTCTTTGTGTAATTTTAAAACATTTTTCTAAACATTATTATAGAACATGGATATGGAAAAAGGGTTTTCGACCGAACAGAGTAATAAATGTGTTTTTTATTAAAAATGATATTTTGGTTTATTTAATCCTTTAAGAGAGAAAAATAAAATTAAAACATGAATTATCCATAATTAACCATATTAGAAGAAAATAAATGAGTTTCTTGAGAGATATAGAATAATATTTCATCAATGGTAGTATAATCTTAATCAATCCCGATAAACGATGGTATCTTAACATAAATCCATTACTACTTTGGTAACATTGAATTGTAAGCACTATGAAAGAATAACATTAAATGAAATTTATAATTTCATGAGAATGAATAAATTAATGATATTACATACCAAATGGTTTGTATATACACCTCATAAAATAATATAAGTCATAACATATTGCATGTCCCAAAGAAGACAAATTGAGACAAAAATCCCTTGATGCTCTAGTAATCTCTTTAATTGTAAGACCCATTAAAGAATAACATCATATAAATCATTAAATATAATTAAAATAATTATATTCATTATATAAAATTTAAAATTCACATTATATACATAGTAAAAAATAAAATAGTGGTGAATATGGAATAAGTCTCCCAGAAATGAAAGAGTGACTAGAAATATCTTACCTTAAGTATCGATTTCCTTTGAACACATTCAAAACTAATATATAATAAATATAATTCTATTATAAATATATTAAAACACCATAATTATATATATAATATGATATATTATTTAATTATGACCTTTTATTACATGTTTATCAATAATTTCTTCTTAAAATCATGTTTTGGGTAATAAATGCTTTATTTTTCATGTATATTTTGATGCATTATTTTATATCCTATTACTTTGATCATGGTTTCATGATTTATAGAAAATTAACCATGATATAAATATCATATATAGTCATTATATATTTATTTATCAATATCCATGAAATTCATAGATTGAAAATGTTAAACACCGTTAATGGAGATGATTAACCATACGTACACACGAACATTGTTTCAATTTTCTAAATGGAATGAATGAAAGAAGGATACATAATATATTACCAATAAATAATAATTTTTATGTTATATATATATATCACATATTTTTATTTAAACCCATCCTTATTAACTTCCATTTAAAGTGTTTGAAAAAAATGAATCACATCGCTTCGTGAGGCGGTAGTTTACCGTACACATGAATAACGTTATCATATCCCTCATGAAATGAAAAGTAATAATTGATATGTGATATAATAATTCCTTAAGTATAATTATATTTCTTAAATAATATGTATTCATTCAATTTATCCTTATTAACACCCAAGTAAAACAAAAATAAAAAATACATTGCATTGGTTCGCGAGACGGTAGTCTGCCGTACACGTGAGTGATGTTATTATTTTCCAAAAAGATAGGAGGTAAGAAGGTAGATGTGGTATTATAATAAAAAATTTATAATAATATCATAAATATAATATATAAAAATTAAATCCATTATTATATCTATCTATGGGAGTTGGTGACGAAAGAAATAACACAAGTTCATGAGGTAGTAGTTCTCTGTACACATGAATGATGATTTTGTATCCCAATTTATGGAAGGGAAGAATGGTTTTGGATATGAAATTAAAATAATAAAATATCAGTATATTTTAGATAATTATATTATTATATAATTATTTTTTAATAATAATTGATGTATGTGGAGGAAGAAATTCAAAAAAAAAACACTCGGTTAGGGACGTTATCTCTTCTTCGGACACCTTCTTTTGGTTTTCACAAAAAGGACTTTTGGTTGGATTTTTGATGAAAAAAAGTATCATATAATTATATTATAAAATTATGGAATTTATTTTATTTTTTATTATCTAAACCAATTTGTATTATAAATTTTAAGTGGGAGGAGAGGGGGTAACCTTTTATATGTAAGGTGAGAGGCACACTTGAAATATTTGAAAAGAAAAAAGTATACCCACATTTTTCACATGAAAAAAGGATCCAAAATGGTACATTATAATACCTTATAGGTTATAGGTTCTACTTATCTCCATAAAAATGGTTTTGGATAATTTTCTAGGTCATTTAACCCATTGTCGTTTTAGTTTAACCACCTAGGTAAATCCATTTTCACCTTAACCGTGATAATTAATTTTTACTTCTTTTACTATTCATAAGGGTAAAAAATTAAGTTAAACTTATTATAAAATATAATTTATTGTGATTAAAAATATAAAATCAATTTTTACATGTTTAAATTCACATAAGCAGACTAATTTAATTTAAAATTAAACCCACAGATGTGATGAAAAAGTGTTTTTCAAAGGGAAAATTTTCAGATGTTTAAAAGGTTTTAATATAAAAATTTAAAATTAAATTGATTAAAATGACCTAAATATAATTAGTATATATATATTTGAACTATATTTACCTTTTAAAACCATACTAAAACAATTTTATGTTTTTAAATTCTTTAAAATAAATGATGATTTTTAATAAAAACTAGTATTTTTCACAATTCATTAAAAAAATTATCTTCTTTGAAAAACATAAAAATTCACATAAATATAATTTTTAAATGATTATTTAAAAAATTAAATTATTTTTTCAAATTCATTTTAAATAATTGGTAAAAATTAATTTCAAAAGAAGTGGGGAAAATACAACATAACAAATATTTAAAAAAATACACTTTTTAAGAGAAAAATTGGATTTATTATTATCCCTTGTCTAGAAAAAACATAAGGCTGGATGTAAAAACATTTAATTGAATAAAAATATATAATTTTAATTAAAATGTCTTTCAAATATTGATTTATTTAATTTTTTGTGATAAAATGTGTTTTTGGACATAAAAATAGTTTTTTTGGAAAAAATATTTCCTTTATTTTCAAATGGGTTTTATATCCATTTATAATTAATTGGTCTGTAAATAATTCATTATATAAACATTTTTAAACCATATATTTTCATAATTTAGTTAATATTATTAATATCATTCATTCTAATGGCGATGTGATAACTATAATGTTAAATAATATTATTTTAATAGTATTTCACATTTTGTTTAAACTCAGAGTTGCATGTAAGGTAATATACACTAGTGTTATATGTAACATAAGCTAAACTTAGTGTTGCGTATAAAAAAATATAAAATAAATGTTGCATGTAAAAAAAATATTTAAAATATTAAATTTATTTGAAAAAAATATTTCACAAAATTTCAGGGTGTTAGATTCAATGCCCTTAAAAAAATTAGATCCTAAAAATTTAAACTTTTTCTTTGTAAGAAAGGGTTTAACATTTGAAAATACCATTATGGGAAACACAGATATTTGAATGGGTTAATAAAAATTCCACTTTAAAAGATATAAAGGGATGTGAAAAGGTCACCTATAATAACACATAACTTAGATACCATATAGGATAACATTAGTGGGAAGTAAAAAAATTATCATAGAAGAGAAAGGTAACCCCCAAATAATGATAGAGATTAATAGTGAACATGGTAAGGATAATGTAAATGAACACAATTCCATAAATCCAAAATATGGTAAAAGCCCCTTCATTCCTCATAAATGAAGGTAAATTTGTAAAATTTTATTTCAAGATACTTTTCTTAAAATTGTGGAATATTTAAGAGAAGATATACTTACTTTATTTCATTCCATTTCATAAGAAAACTCTTTTCCTTTTTGTTGTGGTTTGATCAATATCCACACTATATCTTACATTAAGAAATGAAGATTAATATTTTTTATTCCTGAAGCACAAGTGGATCATAAGATCCATAAAAGATTGGAAATTCATTCATTATTTCTTTAGTTATTATCAGAAATAGAATTGTTAGCACAAGTTATACAATAACATAAAAAGTTTAACTCAATCCATATCATGAATAGTTAACCTTAAAAATCTTCAATGTTTGAGAAAAATTGAAATCCAAAAATTTATAAATATGGTCACTAAATTTCCAGAAATCAACTTATAATTAATCCTCAAACAACATAAAGTATCTATTAATGACACATACCAAATATGTGAATATGTTGATGCTATATTTTCTTAAAATATTGTAATAACATGGATGACTATAAAATTTTATTGAAAACATACATACTTACTTATCACTTAAATAAAAAATAGATTATTGGATGTATTCTATAAATCCAAAAAATGATATAAACTCCATTAATGATAACTTAAAGCACTTTTTCATCAAATCATTAATTAGTTTCAAGGTAATCAATAATATCCAATTTACTTTATCCATATCAATAATCTCTTCATCTCAACAACATTATCTAAACATTAATAACATATTAAGTGTTATCTTTACCTTAATCATGTTTCTCCATGAAATATGACCCTTCCATTAAATCACTTTTTTAGGTCATCAGTACTATTAAAAATATTCTTTAAAATCATTAATGAAAAACTTATAATGAATTGTTATTATATATTTATTGATTTATATAATATAATTATTTAATTATAATACATAAAATTTCCATTTATTTCATTTCATTATTAATCCATTAACTAGAATTCACCATTTTATTCTTTAATACCTCTTTCAAAAAATAGAAAATATAAATAATGTATTATCATTCATCAACCTTAATCTAATCAGGCTCTATACATTTAGCATGAAAATATTATTATAACAATCCATGTTTTTTATATTTCATTAATATTCCATTAATTATTATCAATTTAACCATTACTTATATAACCTTACAGTTTTTCTTCAAAAATGTTCCCCCTAGAAGATTGATTTTCATAATTCTCATAATTTACACATTTAAAACATTCATCTATAGATGATACCATATGGGGATAAATATTATCTTCCATTTCATTAATTTAGATTTTCATTTTTCCTTTTTTATTAATTTCATTGTCTCTTTATTTTACACATTAGAAACATCTTCTCATTCCTCTGATACATTCACCCTAGCACTTCTTCCCACATTCTTAACATATAAGAAACCAATTATTATTTACTTTATGGTCTCCACCACCCAAAATTTCAATAGACTCCATCCTTATCCTATTTGATGAATCCAAGATCTTGTTAAGGTGGAATTTTTTAATCATATATCATGCTAACTGATTAGACACAATCAAAATATCCTTTACTTCAATCTTCATTCCATTCGGTTTCTCATCAACACATTGTATATACCATTAAATGTTAACCTAGTTCCTTATGGATCCTGCCATTTTCTAAAACCAAATAATATATTATGAGAAATAATATGCATCATGGAAAAACAAATAATCATGAAAACTAACTTATAATATGTATAAATCATGAAACATTCTTTTCAATATATGACACCTTGGGTTTAACCTAGGACATTCATGAACATCATCTATTTAAATACTTCATTATAGTTCATAATGAGTTTTTAAATTTCAAAATAATATCCTCTGAGAGTATCAAACTTTGTTTATAGTATGTCCCATTATTGTACACCAAGTGATGATCGAGTCCAAATCAATGTTCCATTTTTAGAGTTATTACCCCTAGGTACCTCTATTCTAGAGCTATGTCCACTTCTAGTCTCCAAAAAGGGTTTTAATTTATTTTAAATAACTCTATATATCGTTTACAAAAATTCCATGAAATTTTCCTATACTATGACTCATCCTTAGACATATCCCTAGACATATACTTAGACATATCCTTATACATATTCCTTGGGATCTCACTAAAGTTTTCTTATACTAGTTTCTAAAGTGTAAGTAAATATATCCTCTGATACCAATTATAGAGGCCCAAAATTCTCATACATAGATAATACATCTTTTATATGAATATTCATTACATTACACAGACACACACTAGATGATTTTAATAGTATATTACCTTTGGATACTAGTCACAAAATATTCTTATTTTTTTAAATATCTTCAACATCTCTCATAATTATTTTCCCACATATTACTATTCTTAGAAATGCCATACATAAATCCTTTATTAATAACCTATGAAAAGGAAACATAAGAAATGTTTAGAAAAGATTCTTTGTAAGGGTAAATAAGAGAGATATGTAACCATAATAAGAGAATAAGGGTATAAGAATACGATCATAACATTTAAAAACCATACCATTAATATCAAAGATAATAATCTTGAGTCATGACATAAATATTGGCAGCTCATAAGAAATGAATCATAAGAAAAACAAATAACATAAACCATGAGTACATAACAATCAAATAATACATAGATTTTTGGAATAAACATAATCATAAAACATCATTTTCTTAGTATTAGAGGCTCATTAACAAGGATATCATAGTAGAATGGGTTCACTAACCAAACCATCATAGTAGTCAAGGTTCACTCCTAATACTATCATAGTAGAAAACGTATCTTACTAAATGAAGTTAACTCCCCATTGTATTCCTATTTATATCATGAGATATAAATATTTACCCAACGCATTGGATGGTGGAATATGTCTCAAACATCACTTAATGAAAATCATAAATATGTGTTCCACAATATCATTAAACATTAATCATATTAGAAAAAATAAAAGAAATGGGTTTTATAAGAATTACATCATACCATCACCCATGTAAAATAAATGGGTTTATATAAATTTCATCATTTAATCATAGAATAACCCATGATAAAATAATTAGTTTTCATAAGAATTTTATCATGGTATAACCCATATAAAATAAATAGGTTTCATAAAATTATTTTCATCATAACCATAAAAAATAAAAATAAATAAAAATAATGGAATGCTTAGATTATATCCATAGTAAAGAATAAGTAATCTCAAAGGATTTCATATTAGATGAAAAATGTTTTTTAAATGATACTTGGAAAAATTATGGAGAAAATAATTTTTATTTTAAAATAAAATTTTGAAACTAAAAGTTCATAAAACATTTTGTAAATCCTTTTATTTAAAAATAAACATTGAAACTTATAAAGGAATATTTTAAACAAATTAAAACATTTCTTAAGGAAAATAACATTAATTTGAAAACCAATTTTTAAAAATAGAAATCAATAATTTTTTTTTGGAAATCCTGTTATTTGAAAATAATCTTTGAAACTTATAAAGTAAACTTTAAAACATTGAGTGGTCATGATCTTGGAAATTGACATATATGTTAAAATAAATATTCCTTTCATATTTTTGGTAAAATCCAAACATGATTGTTTTCAAAACAACAAGAATATTCCTTTTAATAAATCTACAAGGATAGTAAAAAATTGGTAAAAAGTTTTTAATAAATCATTTTTGTATTTTTAAAATATTTTAAAAAAAATGGATATGGAGGAAAAAGTTTTTTTGATCAAAGAGAGAAATAAAGATGTTTTTTTTGTTTATTCAATCATTTAAGAGGGGAAAATGAAATAAAAACATTTATTATATAGAAATATATATTGGATAAAAAAATTCATGAGTTTTTTGAGAAATATATCATATTATTTCATCATTGGAAGCATAGTCATAAAGAATCCTGATAAATGATGAGATTATAAAAAAACACACTTACCACTTTAATAACATTGTATCATTATCACAATGAAATAATAACATTAAATTAGACATAATATATCATAAAAATAAATAAATTCATGATATTAAATTCTGAAGGGGCTACATATGCACCTCATAAAATAATATAGGTGCATCACATAACATATGTCCCAAAGAAGACAAATTGAGATAAAAATCCATTACTGCTTTGGTAATCTCTTGAATCGCATGCCCCATTAAATAATAACATAAAATAAAAATTTTAATATAATTAAAAGATCTATATTCATGACATAAAATGTCGAAATATAATTATATACATCTCATGAAATAAATGACTGGTGAATATGGAATAAGTCTCCCAGAAATGAAAGAGAGACTAGAAATCCCTTAACTTAAGTATTGAATTCCTTCATACATGTTAAAAAATACATTATAATAAATATAATAATATTATAAATATATTATAGAACCATAATTATATATATCATACCAAATATTATTTACTTATGACCTTTTATTACCTTTTTATCAATAATTCTTTCTTAAAATCATGTTTTGGGAAATAAATGATTTGTTTTTCATGTATGTTTTGATTTTTTATTTTAGGTCCTTTTAATTTAATCATTGTTATATAATATCATGAATTTTAAACATGATATAAATATCATATATATTAATTATATATGTATTTTTCATAATCCATACAGGTTAGATATAGAAAATGAAATACACCATTCCTGGAGACGGTAGGTTGTACGTACACATTGATACTATTTCCATTTTCTCGATAGAACGAAAGAAAGTAGGGTAAATAAATATTATCATTAGATAATAATTATTATTTTATATATAACACATATTTTTATTTAACCTGCCATTATTACCTTCCATGTAAAGTGATCTTGGGAAATGAATCACATTGCTTCACGAGGCGGTAGTCCTCCATACACATGAACGACGTTATCGTATCCCAAAAAGAATGAAAAGTAATAAGTTATGTGGGAATTAATAATTAATGAAGTATAATTATATTAAAAATATCATATTTATTCATTTAATATACCCTTATTACTATACAAGAAAAACAAAAATGAAGAACACATCACATCGGTTAACGAGGCGGTTGTCTTCCGTACACACGAGCAACATTATTGTTTTCCAACGAGTTATGAGGTAATAATAAAAATAATTAGTATAATTTAAAAAGTATAATAATATCATAAATATAATATTTAAACGTTAAATCTAGCATTACATCTATCCTTGAGAGGTGATGATGGAAAATGAATAACATTAGTTCGTGAGGTGGTCGTCTGTTTTACACAAGAATGATAATTTCATATCTCATTTGATGAAATAGGATATTTATTTAAGTTATTTCATTAACATAATAACATATAAGTATATTTAGTATACCATTTTTATTATATCATCAATTTTTAATAATCATTCAAGGTTTTGGAGGAAGAAATAAAATAAAATGCTTTGTTTGAGACATTACCTCTTCTTCAGAAAACTACTTTTGGTTTTCCCCACAAGGATTCATATGTGGGATTTATGAAATAAATAAGGATTATTAGATGAGTGTAGGTAATTAAGGATGTTATTTGGGTTGGTAATTTTTGAAACAATGGGTTTTATTAGTGAGAAGAGGAGAGGAGAGGGGGTGGCCATTTATAAGTGTGATGAGTGGTACACTTTTAGTTTTTGAAAATCAAAAGGTTTTCCGAAAATTTTCAATTTCCAAAGGGATTAAAAATGGTCCATTATATAACAATATATGTTATAATGGTTAAATATTTCCATCAAATGGGTTTTGGATAAGTTTATTGGTCATTTTACCCCTTATCGTTTTAGTTTAACCCCCTAGTAAACTGATTTTTACCTTAATTAAAGTAATTATTCTTTACTAATTTTAAAATTAATAATGGTAAAAAATTAGGTTTACCTTAATTAAAAAATATAAATTATTATTATTCCAAATATATTATCCATTTTTCCAAATTATATTCACAGAATTGTAAATTTTTATTTAAAATTAAACTTGAAGACATGACTATAATGCGGTTTTTCAAAGTGAAAATGTTTAGAAGTTTTAAAAGTTGTTATATAATCATTAAATATTAAATTGATCACAATGAACCAAATTTTATTAATATATATATATATATATATATAATTTAACTAATTTTAAATTTAAAACCAACTTAAACCAATTTGGAAGTTTTTAAATTCATTAAAAGAAATGAAAATTCTTAATAAAAACCAGTATTTTTCACTATTCATTGAAAAATTTATCTTCTCAGAAAATTCACAAAAATTCACCATAATATAATTTTTAAATTATTATTTCCAGAATTAATTTTATTTTTTAAAATATTTTTCTAATAATAGTAAAAATTAATTTTAAAATTAGTGTGGAAAATGCAACAAAACTATTTTTTAGAAAAATGGAGTTTTTAAAAGAAATATTTGATTTATTATTCCCTCTTCTCTAAAAAGTACATAATATGAATGTTACAAAAATTATTGAGAATATAATATATAAATTTCATTACAATAATTCAAGAAAAGTGATTTATTTAATTTATTCATATAAAAAACGTTTGTGCATAAAAAATAGTTTTTTAGAAAAAGATTTCCTTTATTTTCAAATGGTTTTTATTTTCATTTATAAATAATTTTTCGCCCAATAATTCCTTATATACACATGTTGAAACCATATATTTTCATAATTTAGTTAATCCTATTCATACCCACCATTTTAAGGGCTAGGTGATAACTACCATATTAAATGATAATATTTTAATAGTATGTTAGGTTTCGTTTAAACTTGGTGTTGTGTGTAACTCAAGATACACTTAGTGTTTCATGAAAAAAATGCTAAAATCAGTGTTACTTGTAAATCAAGATAAAATCAATGTTTTCTATAATGCAAAATATCAAAAAGATTAAACTTATTTGAAAAAATTATGTCACAAAATCTTAGGGTGTTACAATGTATTTAATACCTCCCATATTTTATTGAACAATCAAGAATGTATTGTTTGAGAACCTGGTCAGTCAAATCTCAGTATATATTTTTAACTATAAAATAGGATTCTCTCATTTGGGGGTAGGATAAAATTGGTTAACAATGTACTTATGTACATTCCCATTCATGTGTTTTCAGTCATCGAGGCACCCAAAGGTATCATCTCTGATCTAGAAAAATATTGAAATCTTTCATATGAGATAATAATAAAGAGAGAAAATGTCATTAGGACTCTTATAAAAGGATTTAAAATCACATAGAATATGTAGATGTAATCCTAAGAAGCATTATAGAGGAAATTTAGGGCATGTGAGCTAAACTAGCACATGACATCATTAGTGGGAAGTCCTTGTGTGAGAAGTTCATGAAGGAAAGTTATGAAGATAAAAAAATATGATGGTGGATATTGTTTGGGATAGATCTCATGTCTGGATATCTATATGAGTTTTATTTTTATATATTTATAGATAAAGTTTGATGGGTTTTTGGGTAGGGTGACATCAAATACTAGAAAGACAATTAGGCAAGGAGTTCATTATTCTTCCTAGGAATCCCGGTATAGGAGATATCCTTTAAACAGAAGAGCATGCAAACAATGTTTATTTCTTATAATTTGGATGAGTATCATAAGATTTTACATGAAAGTATTCAGCTATAATATTCACCATATATGCGTGTGTTCTCAGATTCAGTTACATAATCTTTCTATTTTCATAGGTTTCATTTGTTGTTTCATTTCAACTAGGCACCTGATTAGTGGGTGAGAAAACTCTCGTGTAATAAAGTATCAGTGAATATAAAATTCCTTATCTGGAGGTTGCATAAAAATTATATTATAACCAATGATAATATATAGATAAAGGGATTTCATATTGCCTCATGATGTATGTGCAGTAAGAGAATAAAAACTCAGACTGTTTGGAACATATTTTTTGAGGGAGAATGGGCCTACTTTACATGGGTTTCCATCGGGTAGTAGATGGGTATTTTGGTGTAGGGTTTTTAATCTTAGACTTTATTTCCACCTATTTATAAGGGTATAGAATCATTCCTATGAGGTTAAAATCTATGTAATAGTGTTTTTGCTGTGTTCTAGGTGATTTCGTAGGTAAGGAACAAGGGACATGAAGGAAAGCACAACTCTCACCTTTACCTCTAAGTTCGTGTGTTTTTACTTATGGATGAAATTGATGTGCTCCTTTCCCATTAATATTTTTTTTCCTAAAATAGGTTGATCCTCTAAATATTTTCAGTTAACCTAAATGTGGCGGTTGAGTTCCTCAAGGGAGGTTGGTCAAGTGGAGTCCTCCCAGTGATGGGCTGATAGTTAATGTGGATGGGTCCTACCCCCAATGAGTTATGGTAGGAGTATGACTTTTGTGTGATTCTAAGGGTTTATTTATTTTCAGTTACCATACCTTTTATGTTTCAAGAAACTCTACTTGGATAGAGAAAATATCCTTGTTCAGTAGCCTTTCCCTTTACAAGCTCTACAACATCAAAATTTCCTTTTTTGAGTTAGACTCTGAACTCCTGGTTAGTTTACTTCATGATAATGTCTGTATTTCATGGTATTTCGTCTATTACATTAGGATGTGTAGTTCACTAATTGGTCATGAAATATAGGTCACTCATACTTGTAGGGAGAAGAACTTTTCCCCGCAATTAATATAGTTAGTAAAGGGAGTATTATTGAAAGTCTCATTCTTTATCATAGCACAAGATCTATACCACATTATTGTAATCACATTATTAATGGTGATGCCTATGTTCTTCACCATTTTATACCCCTAAGTTCATGGGACTTTGAAATAAATAATTATTTATGAGTGAAGTCCCAACTCCTTTTCAACCAGTCTTATGAAAACATTAAATATTTGAACTATATCTAATTTTTCTTATGGAACATTATATTTTTTATTCAGGTGAAATCGTATTTAAATGTTATGAAATATGATTCACCCCTAGGCGAAATTAATCTCATTGGACCACAAAAATAAATGTGTATAAGTTCTAGTGGCCTAGTAGAGATAATCGTTACCTTATTTTGGGGTTTTAATCGTCTTTCCCTTTCAATATTTTACAAACAAATCATCTTATTATATCTTATAATTTTGAAGATCTCTCAAAAAATCATGTATCACGGTTTTACTTAAACTCATTTAGCCCATATTTGGAATCATCTTCTTCCATAGAAAAATTTATTCTTTTACACTAATATAAAAATAATTGATAGGATCACTAATGAAAAACATATTTCTATTATTTCTTCTTCCATGGTAAATGATCCTTCCATCCTATAAGTTTTTAGTTATATGAGTTTTCTTATAAAAAACAAGATTATAGCCACCATCACATATCTGGATAACACTTAAGTGGTTATGATTCATCCCTCACACTTATAAAATATCATTCATTTTAATTTTTTTTGTTCAATCTTATTTGAACCCACACCCTTAATTTTTAAAGATTAATCATTACCAAAGGATGTTTATCCTCCTTTATAATTTTCAATATTCTTAAAAATCATTTTAACACAATACATATCGGAGGATCACCCACTATCAATAATAAATACTATTTTTTTAAATTGGAATTCAATAAAACCTCATATTGGAATATTTTCTATTACATTGATTTTTGAATTCCCTTTTATTTCTCACCATATGTATTATTTACATGTAAGTTTTTCATACATTTTTCTACATAGTGTGCCTATTGCTCACACCTTCCATAAAAATCATTGTAATAAACCGACCTCAGTTGTCCGGAGTTGGTGACTTATTTAATTACATTAGAATATAAACAAGGAACATGAATCCTGAAGGATTGAGTAGTTTAGTAGAATTAGAAACAAGATACGTATATAAGTTCAACATTAAAACATGAAAAAAAATACAGCATAGAAACTCATTTAACAATATCCGCAACTACTAGGCTATTTATAATTTTCATTTCTAATAAAATTCTTCATTTCCTAAGAAAATGAAACATAAGAAATGGTTGAGCTCAAATTCTTAGTAAGGTTAAGTAATACAATAGAATATATCATAACATAAACAGTAGGCATGTTGAATAACTAAAAAACATATGCCTTTAATAAAAACTTGAACACATTATTGTAGGAATAAGAGTTGGATAAATAATGAAATAATAAAGGTTATTATAATAGTCTAATAACCACATAAACCATAAATAATTTTCTCATAATGAAAGAATTCATAATGTGGGACATCATAACCATACCGTCAAGGCCTCGTTCCAAAACCATAAATAATCATTTTGTTAAGGCCTTGTGCCAAGACTGTAGTTTGTCTCATGAGACCTACTAAATATCCAAAGGGATATTGAGGTCCCCACTCGAAAATTACTAAATCCAATGAATTCCTCATTTGAATGGGGACAAACATAAACAACATAAACATTTATATTGAAACTAATATATGAAATGTACATAACTTCCCCCAAACATTAAGCATAAACACAAACCATTTAGAGTAAATTGATGAATGGTTTTAAGATAGCACATCCATAGAAAAAATAATCATAAACCATTAAATTAAATATTGTAGATTATTCGATGAAATATTAATCCCAATAACACATAATAATCAACAAGAGTTTTGAAATAGATTAAAATACTCTTATAAATTCTTTGAGTAACTCTTGAGATAAATACTCTTTTACTTTGAAAAAAGAGTTATTTTGGAAAAATACTTTATAAAACCATAAGTGAAGTAAGATATTATTTTAATTATAAAATTAGTGATTTTATATAGATAATGGTTTCCAAAAACAGATTATATAGTGCTCTAGAAAATAGGTAAGAATTTGAGAAATTCCCTTTAATCGAGCTTGTATTTTGGAAATAATTTTGAAAGTTCATTTTAAAACGTGTAACTCCCCATAAAATAAGTAAGGATTTTGGTTGGTAAAAATATATAGAACACTCAAACAGAATTTATGGGGATCACATAATAATATATAATAATTTCATTATGGTAATTAGACAATAAAATTAACCCGAATGAAAAATAGAGGTTCAGGTGAAAAATCCTTACCTTAAGTACGAATGTGTTTCTCTCTTAATATTAAGGGAATGTAATATAAAACTAGAATTATTAATAAATTATTTCAAAACCTGTTATACATGTATTTATTTTATCATAATTTTTTTTAGTTCATTTATGTCCTTATTGATAATTTATAATATTGAATTCCGTTGTCCTGGAGTGTTCGTTTTCTTGATTTTTATAATCGGTTTACTTATTTTTAAGTAATGGAGTTCATGTTAAATGGATGTAAATCTCCAGAATTAAAATTAGATATTATTTATGAACATCCATAAGCATCAATGGTCATTTGTATCATTTTGTTACATTGAAAGAGGACGAATCATGAGATGAAATATTAATGACATTCGCTTAGATTAATTTAGCGGTATTTTGATTATTAGTTACTAGTTTGGTCATATGATTTAATAATATGTACATATACTAGTTAATTAATATTAATTAGGTTATAATATATATATTATAGTTTTATTCAACCATAAATATGGTTTCATGACCTGTAATGAAGGATAAATTGAAGAACAAAACTTCATCATCCACGAAAGTTGTAAATTGGATCCTCATGGATGGTGATTTCATTTATAAAATAAAAGGGAGAGAGTAAGAATATTGATGATGATTCTTAAATTCACATGATATAATTCCCATATATATATTATACTGGAGTTATTAGGGTATTTTTGATAAAGGAGGTGAGGAGACGATAACAAAAGAAGATAAATTCAAATGAAACTAAATGAAAAAAGGTGCTTTACCTCTTGAAATAAAGTCCCTGAGACCACCTTAAGGGAAGGGGTTTTTTGTATTTTGGAAAGAAAAAGAGATTCTTGGACATTTTAAGTGACTAGGAAGGGTTATTTTGTCATATATATTTTTGGAGATTCAAGGATTAGAGGGGTGAAGAGAAGATGGAGTGAGGGGGGTTTTATAGTGGAGGAGAGGAGTGAATTTTGAATATTTTACTCATTATTTTATTATTTCACTCAAGACAACCACTAATGTTGTTTTAATGTGACCCCTAATAGTAATAATTAAATGTGAGTTCGAAAAAAGTGTCCTTGAATCAATCATGATGTCATAAATATTGTATTTAACTGATAATTTGTATATATGGTATTTTACCGTATTTCACTATTCAAAAAAAATTCAAGAATTTCAGAAAAATCCCAAAAATTCACCCCAAACATTTTCCGATGTGTAGAATTCAAAAATGAAATCCTTTTTTTAAAAACTAATTTTTAAATATTATTAATTTAAATTTTCAATAAAATAATATTTAATTCAAAAAATAACAATTTTAAAGGTATAATTAGTTTTATATCACCTTGAAAAATTAATTAAGATATCATTATCTTATTACCTTAAGAAAATAAAATAATATCATTATTTAATATTCATAAGGGTCATATTACTATTCATAAGGATATGTTACTATTCACAAAAAATCAAGTTTGTTCTATCAGACTCTAAATGAATTTATGATCACAACTCTAGATGAACGTATTTCAAAATTCAAAATATAGTAGAAGAAAAGTTTTTCTTGAATGATAGATTAAAAAAAATTTGTTTGGTAGGGACTCAATGTTTCATGCATTCGATATTTATTTTCAAAACCTTGGGGTGTTACATTCTCCTCTCCTTACAAAAATTTTTTCCTTGAAATTCACAGAACATTACCTCACAAAATGGTTTGTGTAGGTCTTCATCATAAGCTCCTCAGGTTCCCATATTTACTCTTTGATTTTATGGTTCCTAAAATGTATCTTTACCAGACGAGTTGTCTGATTCCTCAATACTTGTTCTTTAGTGTCTAGAATCTTGATATGCTCTTCACAATAAGATAGGTCAGGTTCCAAATATATTCCTTCAGAAGTCAGGACATTCATTGGGTCTGGCATGTACTTTCTCTGAAATGAGACATTGAACACATTGTGTAACTTTGACAGGGTAGGCGGAATATCCAAACTATATGCAACATCTCAAATTCGATTTAGAATTTCAAAAGTCCCAGTGTACCTGACCGCGTTGTCGAGCGCGTCAAATTAGTTGTTTAATTTTTACTAGAATTTCTGCAGTATAGTAGAAACCCTAGGTCATCTCTCGATGGAGCCTTAGATCATTAGATGAAAAATAGGGTTTTCATTATAAAGATAGGAGGGGAATTAGATTTAGTAAATCCTGGGGTTTGATTATTAATGATTATAATAGAAAAACTAAAGTGATAAAACAAGGTAGAAATGAACAATATTATTTAAATGTGATCAACCCAGGGGAGTATCGTGATGCTCACCCTTTATCGCTTAAAGAGAAAGTGTATAGATATTTTAATCCCTAGTTTTTAACACCTATTACCATAATGTTACTAATTTTATACTAGGATACCTCATAGGGTTCAGTCAAAAACACACAATGATTCACCGGAAACCACCTATGATTGGGTGATTTGTGTTCGACCATATGACCAAAACTCACCAAGGCAACTCACAAAAAAATTGATGTTTTGTCCAGGTTTTTTATGGTATTTCTTTTGAATACCATGAAATAAATGTAAATGGCCTTGACAGTGCATATGAGAGTTCAATTGAACAATATTAACCACAAAAATACCGCAATTGAATGAGGGAAGAAAAAGTGGTGAACGGTGTGCGAAACATCACGTGAATGGATACCCCAAAACATGATCATATGAGTTGAGAATGACATAACATTACATTACTCAATAAAACAAAAATATAGGATGAAGAAAAACAATATAACAACCTATAATTGAAAATAATATTCAAATATCACAAACATGAAGCTTGGGATTTACATCACGTTCCTCCCCGGGTGATCACAAGGGGTTTAGAAACCCATGAGAGGGGAGGAAGAAGAAGAAGATGTTGAAATAGAACTTACCATAGCCTCCAGATCTTATAGGTATTTAGAGAAGACTCCTTGAGGACTCTAAAATGGAAGCACCTTGCCTCCTGGCTGAACTTCTAAATGACGCGCCCAAGGTGTTCTTTTATAGACAAATTGGAAGGTGGTTTTGAGCACACAGATTGTGAAAAACCACTTGTCTCATAGTTTTTGTCCACTAGAGAGTCGAATATCCATTTGTAAAAAACTATAAAATTGTATAACCACATAATATTTATCTCTACCTAAATTTTTTCATCATTTGGACCAGTGGATCTGGAGATATTGATAAAATACTGAACACCTCTTTTGACTTGTGCAGATTTGATTCCCTAGACAGATCAGTTCGGATGGGAATTTTAGAGGCCAAATGGGGCTGGGGTTCCTTAAAATGAAATGTAGAACATTAAATTATAGGCCAGAATGAGAAATTTCAGCCCATTTTGAATTGCAATTTAGTAGAAATATGCATTTTATTCCATTAGTATTCTTGGATCATGTGAAAATTGACCCATTTTTCTGGGACTTCATCCTGGGTCCTCCAAATCACCTCCACCTACAATATAATTATCAAAACAAGTAACATTTCCCCTTTTAACAGTGTTAAAAAAATAATTGAATCAAACATGGAGAAAAATTTGTTATTATAGTTGTAATTTTCAATACAAAACCACTTTCATACATTGGTATAAGGGTGAAATAAAACTGTGAATCATGGTACGATCACACCCCCACACCTAAAAATTTTCACTCCTAGAAAAAGTATAATATCCTTATCATGTACCATTCCTAAATAAAAGGTGCAAAAACATCCAAGGTTATTTTGAAATGAATTTCATCATGTCTCGTTTATTTAATCAATTTTCCTTTCATCTTTCTTTTCTCACATTTGAATTTTTTCAACTTGATTTGTTCACCCATACAACATGCCGCATCCTACCTCACTTAGAAATTTTCCCTATTAACTCAAAGAATATATGAATGTCGAGTTATTCTCTTTTCCCATATTTCATGTGATCATACCATATGCTTTCCAAGATTCTAAGTTCTCTACCGGTAGAAACTAGTGTGCTACTCCAGAGGACTTCCAACAAGTTGTTCTGAGGTTCAAGGGTTGGTAGGATTTAATGTTTAAAAATCTGAGGCTGAAAAAGAGTGTTTAATATCTTATGTAAAAAACATGTAAAAATTCAACAAGTGTTCATAATGAATGAACACACTCAACCCCTTAAAAACTGTATCACCTACAACTCACTCTCCCCATTGTCTATTTTTGTGGGTCACAACCAAGTAGTGAATAATAATGAGTAAACATCCTCTTTTCCCCATTTTTTTTATTTTGTTATACTTTTTTTCAATGTAAAGAAATTTTTTTTAATGTATAGTTAAAGAGATAAAAATGTGTAAAACAATGATGTAATATGTCTTGTGAACTCATTTCCCAAGTAAAATGTAGGCACCCTCAATATCAACCCATAACAATGATTCTCTCCCCAGAATTCCCATGGAAACACCCTCTCTCCCACACTTTCTGAAAATAAAACAATAATATACACAAGATATGGGTAGGTAGGGATATATTAGCTTGTAATGTGGCTACCTAACAGGCATTTCATAGTCTCTAAGGCTTAAGAAGGATAAAATGTCAAGGTGTCCAAAAATAGAGGTTAATTGTACAAAGGTCTTTTCAATAAACAATTGACTCTATCATGAATGTAGCATACTTGAATCTTATGGCTTCAAGCAGAATTAAGGAATGTTTTAGTTTCTCAACATGACCCAAGACTCTAAAAAAATTGATTAAAATGAAGAATATGTAATAAAGGGATTAGAATATCTCTCGGGTAAGGGAATAAAATATTGGTCAGTGCTAACGAGGCATGAGATTCAAAAATCCATTAAACACCTAAGAATGATTTGAAAATACAAATTCTAGAAAAGGATTCCATATGAAAATTCATTTGAAAATCATTTTTCCAAAAAAAATATAATTTTACACATAATCGACTCAAGCATGAAAAATGATTTCAGATATTATTTTTAGGATCAATTTTTATCTAAAAAAAAAATAAAGAAATAAAAAATTAAAACACATTTTTAAAATTTTTTTAATTATTTTTTTGTTTTTTTTAATCCTAACAATGACATGTCACCCTCCCCCACAACTAAAAGTTACATTGTCCTCAATGAAATTATTTTAAATAAATAGACAATGAATAAAGGTAGGGAGAAGGGACAACCTGCTAAGTGGTGTCATATGTGGCATCTATCAATTAGATTTCCTCCACAAGATGCTTTGGAAAATCCTCATAGAAGTGTTTGAGCCTCTTCCCATTGACAGTAATACTTTGTATACTCTTCTCATGGAAAAACTATATAGCACCAAATGGGTAAACATTAGTAATGGTATAAGGACCGAGCCATCGAGAATGAAGCTTACCTTGGTGGAGCTTTAGCCTGGAATTATACATGAGAACATTCTCACCAATATGAAACTTTGGATGATGAATCATGATATCATGGATTTCCTTTGTATTCTCTTTATAGATCCAGGAGTTCTCATTTTCATCACATCAAATTTCTTCCAACTCTTGAATCTGTAGCTTCCTATGCTCACCTGCATCTGAAAGATTCATCTTACATTGTTTAATAGCCAAATATGCATGGTGTTCTACCTCCACCGGGAGGTGAAAATCCTTTCTAAATACAATCTTGTATGGTGAAATTCTGATTGGGGTTTAAAAGCTGTATGGTATGTCCAAAGTGCATCGTACAAGTATAAACTCCTATCTTTCCTATTGGGTTGTACCGTTTTTCCAAGATTCTCTCAACTTCCCAATTTGAGATTTCTTCTTGTCTGTTAGTTTGAGGGCGATATGATGTAGAGAGTTTATGAACAAACCCATACTTAAGAAGAAATTTTTTCATGTTGCGATTGAAAAAATGCGAACCCTGATCACTAATGATGAATCTAGGTAAACCAAACCTACTGAAAATTTCAGACCTCAAAAAACCAAAAACCACTCGAGAGTCATCGGTCCAAGTGGACTTTGATTTCCACCATTTAGATACATAGTCAATAGCCAATAAGATATATAAAAATCCAAATGAATTTAGAAAAGTCCACATGAAGTCAATGCCCCATCCATCGAAGATCTCACAAAATAACATGGGTTGTTGGGTCATTTCATTCCTCTTGGAGATATTCCTTATAAATTGACAATGACTACATGACTTGAAAAATATATGGGAATCCATATACAATGTTGGCCAATATAGTCTTGAGTTAAGGACCTTTCGAGTTGTACGTTGAGAGCCAAAGTGGCACCCATAGGCCAAAGTGTGGAAGAATGTCAAAACAGAGGTAAACTCATGGCCAGAGACACACCAACGAATTACTTGGTTTCCACAAATTCTCTAAAAATATAGGTCATCCCAAATGTACCAACGAGAATCATGCTTAAGTCTCTGGGATTATGAAATGATGAAACTTGTGGGGACCCTAGATGTTGCTAGAAAATTTACAGTGTTCACATACCATGAGGTAAGGTCCACAACATCACAATGATTCTCGTGAAGGATGAATTCTCCACTGGGGAGGGGTGAGTCTACATTATGGTCCAATGGTGGGGAAATCTTACTAATGTGGTCAGCTACCACATTTTCCACTCCTCTCTTATCTCTAATCTCAGTGTCAAACTCCTTGATGAGGAGCATCCACCGAATGAGGTGGGGCTTAGATTTAGGTTTCTTTAGGAGGAAATGAAGGGTAGCATGATCAGAAAAGACAATGATTTTTAACCCGATAAGATATGAAAGGAATTTTTACAATGCAAACACAATAGAAAGAAGTTATTTTTCAGTGGTTATGTAGTTTTCTTGGTCAAGGTCAAGGGTACGAGAGGCATACACAATGACATGAGAAGCTTTCTTAACCCTTTGTGATAAAACTTCCTCAACAGAAATGTTAGAGGAATCACACATAAGCTCAAAGGGGAGATCCCACCTTGGTGGTTGGATGACGGGAGGTGATGTGAGACTCCTTTTTAGAAAATTTAAATAATCCTCACAATTTTAATAAAATAAAAACATAGAATCTTTTTTTAATAACTGGGATGGGGGAAGTGTGATCTTACTGAATTCTTTAATGAATTGGTGGTAAAAACCAGCATGACCCAAGAAAGAATGCACCTCACGAACACATTTTGGATATGGAAGGGTTCAAATTAATTTAGTTTTTGATTTATGCACTTGAATCCCATATTTTAAAATAACATGCCCAAGAACTATCCCTAATTCAACCATGAAATGGAATTTCTCATAATTTAATACGAGATCTTTTTATATGCAACGACGGAGGATATAACCTAGGTGAGCCAAATAGACATCAAAGGAAGTTCCATAAACCATGAAATAATCCATATAAACTTCAATGAAATTATCTTGGTACTCTGAAAATATACTCAACATACAATACTAAAAAGTACCAGGGGAATTACAAAGACCAAAAGGCATCCTTCTATATGAAGATGTGCCAAGTGGATAGGTAAATGTTGTCTTTTCTTGATCCTCATGGGCTATATGGATTTGAAAATAAACCGAATAGCCATCAAGGAAACAATAATGAAACTTACCATCCAATATTTCTATTATTTGGTCAATGAAAGGTAGAGGAAATTGGTCCTTTCACGTGGCTTGATTCAGTCGACGGTAGTCAATACAGACTCGCCAACTGTTTTTCACACGTGTTGGAACCAATTCATTCCTTTCATTTGACACGACTATTATTCCTATTTTTTGGCACAATTTTAACTGGGCTAACCCATTTACTATCAGATATAGGATAAATGATCCCACAAAAAAGAATTTACTGACTTACAATTTTACCACTTTAAGGAGAGCGGGATTCAACCGATGTTGAGATTGTCTCACGGTCTTAGCCTCAACATCCAAAAGTTTATGGTTCATAAAAATAGACAGGCTAATCCATGTAATATCAGCCAATATCCATCCTATTTCCTTTTTACACTCTCTCAAAAGGTTAATAAATTTTGATTCCAATTGTTGAGAGAGGGTTTTAGCAATAATTATGGGAAATTGGTCAATACCCTCAAGATAGACATATTTTAAATTAGATTAAAGTGGTTTTAATTCCAATGCCAGATGTTTTTGGAATGAGAGAGGGGATTTAAGGGGAGTGAGGTCCATGAAACTATCTATCTTCTCATGTTTATTCTATAAGGATAGAGAATATATTGGAATGATATTTGCAGAATCATCGAGGGTCATGGGTACCTCAAAATGAATACACTCATCAATTAAAGCACAAAATATACAATTTTCAAAACCCACACAACACTCAGGACATGAATCAAAACTCAAATCATTAAAGGGTGAAGAAGAGGAAAATGAATCGGAGTATGGGTTCAGGAGAGAAGTGTGTGTGTGCATCATTTGAGAGCACTTCTATCAAATAGACAGGAAGAGTGGAGTTCTCTTCAACCAGGTGTTTCATAGCCTCAAGGATGTTAAAACTTACCTTTTCTCCACAAAACTCTATGGACAACGTACCATTGTGAATATTGATGAACATCTTTTCTATTTTAAGGAATTGACTCCCAATTATGAGAGGGGAATTCCCATGGGTTCGGGTATCTTTTATCTCAAGAATGTAGAAATTAGCGAGGAAGATGAGATTCTTCAATCTTATAAGGACATCCTCAATCACTCATGTTGGATGCGTAGTACTCCAATTGAAAAGTTGCACAATAAGGCCTATTGGTTGAAGTTCTCAAACCTGAAAATATGTATACACAGAGTGAGGCATTAGATTAATGGAATCACCTAAATATAGCATAGCATTAGGAAATAAGTTATCCCCTATGGTACACGGTATTAGAAATGTGGCTGGATCCTTTCACATAGTTGGAATTACTGGTTAAATCAAGGCTGAAACATTTCTTCCTTGGTTGACTCTTTCATTCCCCTTCAACCATCATCTATGGGTGAAGTGTTCTTTGAGAAATTTGGCATAATGAGAAATTTTCTTAACTGCATCCAACAATGGAATATTAACTTTAAGTTTTATAAATGTATCCATTATTTCATTTTCAATATCATTATAAATTTTTTTCTTAGATTTAGTGAGTCTTTGAGGGAATGGAAGAGGAATGGATTTTTCATGGGAATCCTTAATGATAATTTGATTACTCTTTTTTTCTTATTTTTCATTACTTGAAACTTTTGAGGGTTGGAGAAGAGAGTTTTCAAGAGGGGGACATACCTGTGCTATAGAATTAGTAGAATGAGAAACATCTTTACCACTACGAAGTGTAACTGTACATAAGTTACCTTTTTTCCTTCGGATTGGAAATGGTTTGGGATGGTAGTTATCAAGAACCTTGAATCTTAAACTCACTGATGGTGTTCTACAATTGTCCCACTTGAGTTCATAGGTCTTAAATTTCTAATTGTGTGGTCCATTGGAACTGTAGGTTCTGGGTTTCCATTTATTTCACCATATCCTTGAGGCTTGGTTCATATTTTGGAGGAGGAGGATGATTGGTTTTATATGTTGAAGGATAATAAGGCTGAATACCTTAGCCTTGTTGATACCAATTCTATTTGGGGTAGCTTGAGTTTCCTCCTTATCGGTACTGGGGTTGTTCTTACCACCTAGGGTTTGGATTTGGCCTGAATGGTTATTGATTTAAAGGGGTTCTTGTTGGAATAGATTCCCTGGGAACACGGCTGCACAAGACTCAGGTGAATCTTGAAGTTGTGGGCACTGGTCAGAAAAATGAGTATTGTCAGAACAAATACCACAATGTAATGGAACCGAAGAATAGTGTGAGTTACCTTGTACTTGAGATAATTGCCTCAGAAGGGTATTCATATCACTAAGTTTATTATCTACCTTTTGTTCTAGGGAATAATGACTTACCTCATTAACTCCTCGGGTTGGTGCAATTGCTCGCGTACCAAATTGTTGTGCATTTTGAGCCATGTTGGCTATTAAGTCACGAGTGGTGGGAGGAGTTTTATCAATAAGGGAACCACCAATTGTATCATAAATCATTACATGATCCATGGGGATAATTCCCTCATAGAAGTATTGAATTATCAATTTTTCACTAATCTGGTGGTGGGGGAAACTTGAGAAAAATCTTTTGAATCTCTCCCAATATACATGAAGGGTCTCTCCTTGTAATTGCCTAATTCCACAGATTTCTTTTCTAATTGATGCAGTTCAGGAGGTAAGGAATAACTTCTCTAGAAAGAGTCGTTTAAGGTCATTCCGACCCC
This sequence comes from Viscum album, assembly GCA_963277665.1. NCBI lineage: Eukaryota > Viridiplantae > Streptophyta > Magnoliopsida > Santalales > Viscaceae > Viscum > Viscum album. The sequence continues at coordinate 631,672,278 of OY728146.1, forward strand.
TGATTGTGGTAGGCATACAGTATAGCCAATCTTTGGCTACACCATCAAGGGAGAAAGGGAAGGCATTAAACTTAATTAGGTCCTCAGACACATTTGGGGTTTTATGGTGGAGCACACTATGTGAAACTCTTTGAGATTTTTATGAGTATCCTCACCAGGAAGACCATGGAATTTGGTAAGTATGTGGATGATTCCTGATCTGAACTCAAATTTGGCTGCTTCCTCAGGATATTGGATATACGCGGGTTGGTACTCCACATCCGGGGTGGTCAGTTATTTTATGGTTTGATTATTTGAAACCATGTTTTCTTGGGTTTTATTGGGTTCAATTTTGGATTGGTTTAGGAATACTTTAGGTTCCACAAGGTGTTCCTCAGTGTTACTCGATTGGCCTTATTTGGATTCCTTGATTTGTGTGTGAAGTGTCTTTTCAATTTCACGGTCAAATTCAACCAGTTTTTCTTTTTATAACTGGGTCATGAAAATAAGTTATGAAGTTTGTTTTTTTATGATTGAATATGGATAAAATAACATAAGAAGGGTGAAAGGGGAATATAATGTTATAATAAATAATTATATAGAGAGATAAGGATAAGAAGAGACAGAGATAGAGAGAGAGAGAGAGAAAGAGAGAGAGAGGAAGAACACACAAAAACAAACAAAAATAGAAAAAACAAAAACAATAAAATGGGGGTGGGGTGTTGAAAGGAATAAAAATTAATGAGTAAAATAAATAAATAAAAGGAAATAAAGAATAAAAAAAGTGATCTTGGCTCCTCGGCAATGGCACCAAAATGTGATCGCATTGTTGATTGTGTCAAATTAGTTGTTTTTTTACTAGAATTTCTATTGTATAGCAGTAACCCCAGGTCGTCTCTCAACGAAGCCTTAGATTATTAGTTGAAAAAGTGGGTTTTGATTATTAAGATAGAAAGGGAATGTGATTTTATAAACCTTTGGGTTTGATGATTAAATATTACAATAGAAAAACTAAAGCGATAAAACAAGGTACAAATGAACAAGATTAATTAAACGTGATCAACCCAGGAGAGTATCGTGATGCTCATACTTTATCACTTCAAGATAAAGGGTGTATATCTTTCAATCCATCATTTGTAACACCTATTACCATAATTTTAATGATTTTATACTAGGATACCTCTTCGGGTTTAGTAAAAAACACACAATGATTCACACGACAATGTCGATGATTGGGTGATTTGTGTTTGACCTCATAACCAAAACTCACCAAGGCAACACACGAAGAACTCGATGTGCTCTCCAGGTTTTTATGTTATTTCTTTTTCATACCATGAAAAAAATGAACATGTCCTTGACAGTTCATATATGAGTTTAGTTTACCAATATGAACCACAGAAACACTGCAATTGAATGAGGGAAGAAAAAGTGGTGAATGGTGTGTGAAACATCACATGAATGGGTACCACCAAACATGATATTATGATTTGAGCATGACATAATAGTACATAACTCAATAAAACAAGAATATAGTAAGACTAAAAACAATATAACAACCTTTAATTAAAAAGATCATTCAAATATTACAAAGATGAAACTTGGGATTTACATCACGTTCCTCCCTGGGTGATCACAAGGGGTTTAGAAACCCATGGGAGGGAAGGAAGAAGAAGATATTGAAATAGAACTTCCCATAGACTCCAGAAATTATAGGGATGTTGATAATACACCTTAGGGACTCCAAAATGGAAGCACCTTTCCTCCTAGCTGAACTCCTGTGTGAGGTGCCCAAGGTGTTCTTTTATAGGCAAATTGGAAGGTTATTTTGAGCACACAGATTGTTTAAAACCACTTTTCCCATAGTTTTAAGCCACTAGACAATCTAATATCCCTTTGGAAAAAACTATAAACTTGTATCCCCAAATCAGAGATATCCCCACTAAAAATTTGGCATCATTTGGACAAGTGGATCTGGAGATATTGATAAAATACAGAACACCACTTTTGACTTGTGAAGATTTGATTCCCTGGATAGATCAGTTCAGATGGGAATTTTAGATGCTGAATGGGGCTTGGGTTCCTTAATATGAAATGTAGAACGTTAAATTATGGACCATCCCATGAAATGTTAGACCATTTGAAATCACGTTTTAGTATAAGTATGCATTTTATTCCACTTGTGTGCCTGGATCATGTGCAGATTGACCCATTTTTCTTGGACTTCATAATGGTTCCTCCAAATCACCTCCACCTACAATATAATTATCAAAAAAATTAACATTTCACTTTTTAATAGTTCTAAAATCAAATAATTGAATCAAACATGGAGTGAGATTTTTTATTATACTTGTAATTTTCAACACAAACCACTTTAATACATTGGTATAAGGGTGAAATAAAATAGTGAATCGTGGTATGATCAGTACCTAGGGCTCAATTTCTATTTCTTTCCAAATATTATAACTCCCTTACATGGAGATACATTCAAGAAAACATGATCTTCCACTTGAAATTATAGATCATTCCTTCTATTATAGGCATATCTATTTTTCCTTCTTTGAGCATATTTGATATGAGATTGAAAAGTCTTTTTATTCATTATTGTTTCCTCCACAATCTCTGGGCCCACAAGATTCATTTCCCCAAATTCATCCCAAAATGTTGGTGTACAACATCTATTCTCATACAATGCTTCATATGGTTCCATTTGAATACTTTAATTGAAGCTATTATTATAGGAAAACTCCACTAAAGAAAAATATTGATCTCACGTACCTTGAAAGTCAAGTGAACATGATCTCAACATGTCCAATAAGGTATGCATCTTCCTCTCTCATTTCTCACCAGTTTGGGGGTGGTAAGAAGTACTTAATTGAAGTTTGGTATCTAAATATTTCTGAAAAATTTTCTTTAATTTCTATGTAAATTATGGGTCATGATCATACACAATTGAGAGGGGTGATCTATGATGTCTCAAAAATTCATTAATATAGAGTTATGTTAGGATCTCTAGTGGTAAATCCTGCCTTATAGTGAGGAAATGTGCAGATTTCATAGGTTGATCCAGAATTACCCATATAAAATCATTATTCCTTGGAGTTTTGGGTAATATGGTGACAAAATACATGGTGATGTCATCCCATTTCCATGTAGGAATAGGTAGAGGTTTCATGACTCCTTTAGGATGTTGTTGTTCGGCCATCACTTATAGACAGACTAAACATCTTGATACATAATCCACAATTTCACTCTTCATGTTATCCTACCAGAAATGTTCTTTAAAATATATATACATTTTAGTGATACTAGGATGTATTGAGAAATTAGAACTTTGGGAATCATCCAATAACTCTCTTTTTCAGCTCAGGTATAGCTAGAATGCAAAGCCTCTTCAAAAATTTTAGAACATCGTCTTCACACACAAAGTCAGCCATCTTCCCATCTTTCACAACATTAATTTTCTTTTGAAGGTTTTCATCATCATACGAAGTAGATTTAATTATTTATAATAAATATGGTTGTGAAACCATTTGAAAAAGTAATTATTTTCACCTTCTATGATAATTCCCATGTCCATACTTACTAGATCCATATACAAAGGATCCATTTCAATCCACATTTTGTTGAGAAACCCATGATCCTTCCTACTCAATGCATCAACTACCTTGTTTTCCTTTCCAGGGTGATAGTGTATGCTACAATCATAATACTTGAGTAGTTCGAGATATATCCTTTATATCATGTTGAGTTATTTCTATGAGAAGATATACTTTAGACACTTGTGATATAGAATCCCGCCTTTTTATCAGATAAACATTCATTACATTTTACAAAACCGAGGATCTTTAAGGTTTAGTGTCTTGGAAACCAGGAACTTAAAACATGAAAACATAAAACATTCTTCTTAAACACTTTAAAGGCTTCTCCTCATGTTCATCCTAGGTTCATTATTTAGTCTCATAACCTGGGGACATAAATCAAAAGAAAGGGTGAGCAGAAGGCCCAGTAAGGGAAACAAGAGAAACATTTTACATGTGAACTTGAGATACTTCAACAATGTCATGAAAAAGAACTTTAAGACATGAGAAAGTAATCGTGAGGCATATCATAATAAAAATAACATTTTTAATAACTTGAATATGTGGCTACAACATTTAATATTGACAATCATTTTGTTTCACCAAGGTCCATCCCCAAGGTGTCATTAAAAATTACCAAGGTTATTCACCAAGGTATCAGTCTAAAAGGTCATATCTAGAGATTAAGTCTTTACCCAATGCATTGGAGCGCTATCTGGGTGCACCCTTGACATGTCTTTATTATCAAGTGATCCACATATATCATCATAAATCATTTCATAAACAACCCATATAAGATAAAAGAAATGGGTTTCATTTCATAATCATAACGTTTTAAAAACTGCTTTAAAGACATGATCTTTATGTCACTTTAAACCCACGGAAAGGGAAAGCGGGTTTCATGTATATAAATACCAGAATTTAAAATAGAATATTTTGGTATATATGTGAATACCCATATAGAATAGAGAGCTTTGAGTATTCACTTAATAAAATAAAATAACTTTAGAAAAAGAGAGAGACATTTTGAGACGAAAATTCTGCAGCATAACGGCTATGTTACAGGGTTTTAGAAAACATTGAAAAGAGAGGAGACATGAGACAAACATTCATAAATGACCCATAAAACAGTAGAGGGACAGAATATATGGGATTTAAGAACATGGTAATGAAATTTTAAAATATACTATATTAAATGAAGAACATGAAAGGAAGACAAAAATAATATTTCTCTTATGAAAATTCTGCAGCCTAACAGCGTCACATAAACTTCAACCAAAAATGAATTGATGAGATCAAATAGGGTCTCTCATTATATGAACATAAAAGATAATTATGATAGATATAGATATCATACCCCAACATAATAAAAAGGAAATTGAAGTACTTGACATGAAAGTAGAACGTGAAAACGAGAAGGGTGAAAGAACCACTTAAAAATTCGGCAGCCTAACGGCGTCACTTAAAACTTCAAAATACTGAATTGAAGATATCAAATGGGGTCTCTCATCATATGATAATAAAAGATCAGTATGATATATATAGAGATCATACCCCCACATAATAAAAATTAACTTTAAAGACTTGACATGAAAGTAGAACATTGAAAAATGAGAAGGGTGAAAGAACCACTTAAAAATTAGGCAGCCTAACGGCGTCACATAAACTTCAACCAAAAATGAATTGATGAGATCAAATAGGGTCTCTCATCATATGAACATAAAAGATCAGTATGATAGATATATAGATCATACCCCAACATAAAAAAAAGGAATTTTGAAGACTTGACATGAAAGTAGAACATCAAAACGAGAAGGGTGAAAGAACCACTTAAAAATTCGGCAGCCTAACGACGTCACTTAAAACTTCAAAATACTGAATTGAAGAGATCAAATGGGGTCTCTCATCATATGATAATAAAATATCAGTATTATAGATATAGAGATCATACCCCAACATAATAAAAAGGAACTTGAAAGACTTTACATGAAAATAGATCTTGAAAAATTAGAAGGGAGAAAGAATCTGTTACAAAAATTTCAGCAACCTAACGGTGCCACTTAAAACTTCATAAAATGAAATAATGAGAGTAAGATGGGATCTATAATTTTATTAAAATTAAAAGGGAATTAAGAGGAATATAAAACAACATCCTTTAACATAAGAACAGGGAGCATAAAAGAAATGACATAAAAAAGATTACTTGAAAAGAAAGAGAAAGGTCGGATCCCTTACCTTAAAATGTAACTCTTAAAACTCAAATGTTGGGACCTTGAGGGCTTGGGGTAACCTTGGGAGGACTCCTTGGGAGGTAATGAGACCAGAAATTAATTGGGGGGAGAGTGGGGAGTCGAAATGGATGAGAGGATGGCTTGGTATTTATAGGGAAAGTGAGGGGACAAGACATTAATGGCCAAGGGACACCTCACAAGTGGTTTTCTCAAAAGCATGGGCTCTCCTATGTTATTTCCCATGGAGTTAGGCCACATGGGGCCCTAAATACAATAATTCATCACCTTTGGTCGGACAACCAAAAAAATATCTCACGACATCATCATGACACAGTTATGATGTCATTAAACATACCGAAACCCTAAAACTTCTTTTTTTACTATTCACTGAAAATTCATCTTTCTCAGAAAAATCCCAAAATTTCACCTTAACCAAATATCAAAGCTATAATTACAAATATGAACTCCATTTTATAAAAATAATTTTCTAACTATTTTTAATTTACTTTAAAAAAACACTATTCACTGAGAATTCATTTTTCTCAGAAAAATCCCCAAAAATTACCATAACATAATATCGATGCTCTGAGTTCAAAAATAAAATCCATTTTATAAAAATAATTTTCTAAATAATTTTAATATAATTTTTAATTAAAAAACACTATTCACTTGAAAAAACTAATACTGGAATAATAATTTATGAAACCGTTATTTAACCATTTTATTGAATCACATTACTTAATCAAGGTTCCTAGATTATATTAATACTTTCTTTAAGTGAGATTACTAATCCATTTGGTCACATTACTAATCCTAAGCATAAAATCACTATTCATAATTTACTATTCATCAAAATTTAAGTTTATCATATTAGACTCTAAATTTCGTACTGAACATAATTGTAGAAGACCATTTTTTGAAAATCATTACACATTTTTAATTATTTAAGGTTTACCTAAACATTTTTAAAATATCCTTTTTCTAAAATTCATCAAAAATATGCATACTATATATATCCGGTCATTTTAAAATTCATAAACTTCATCATAAGAAGAAATCAAAATTTTTATTTAAAAAAAAGGATTACACAAGGCAGTTACGGTCTCCTTACATAGCCCCTTATCATACCAGCATAGGACCTAAGTGTAAGGTGTGCTAAGGTGAGAGAATATGAGGGAGGCTCATGCAACATCACACGAGTAGTAATTTATATCAGTTTGAACTTCTCGTGAAGGCGATTCCGTTCTAGTTTCACATGATGAAGCTTATCTTGGATTTGGTCCAGAGCAAAGCCCAGTGGTGCTTCCTCCTTCCCAAGTTCGGTTAGATGGGCTTTGATCGGTCCAAGGATACTGGGTGAGGCCATCGAATCTTCTTTCTATAATAATTAACCATGATTACTTGTATTTAGAGACAATAATCTAAATGTTTAGTTTAGAGTGGTCATATTGACCAATGGTCATATAACAGTAAAAATCCAACGGTCTCATTTTAATTATACTCATGTTATCAAATGAAACATTTTTGTTGAGTATAAAAATAAAATAAAATAACACACAAAATTAGGAAACAAGATTTATTCAAAATTTCGGGTCGTTACAATCTTCCCCCCTTAAGAAATTGCATCCTTGCAATTTTTAAAATTGGGTTTTGAAAATTCAATGAAAGTCCCACATCGAAAAAGGAGTTAGTAAAACTATTACTTTAAAAGAAAGAAAGGGAAGTACAAAGGTCACTTGAGTTAACCCACACTAGGATTCCGTGTAAGAAAACATGGACATGGAGGAAAAAACAAAGGGTCAAGTTCTGAGGGAGAGTGATAGAAAACATGATTAGGAGAAAGTTAACCATGAGAAAATCACAAAATTATGATGTGTGTAAACGGTCTTTGATTACCTAGTAGGAAACGTAAACGAAAAACGTTTTTGTTTTACATTCCTTTTCAAAATTTTGAGGAATTCATTTACTACATAGAACAAAAACATAAGGAAATATACCTACCTTCAAGTAGAGTTTCATTCTTTATTAAGTTTCTACCAAAACTAATATTTTCTCCAAACGATGAGCATTCAAAAACACTTAGTCTCATCAAAACACAAGAATCATCTTCTTGAGAGTCACGTAATCCACAAAAGATTAAATATCAATTTCTTCTATCTTTAAACATTATCACAAAAACAGAAAGGGTAAGATAAAACAACTCTTCAAAAAGAAATAATCCCATAAGAATGGAAACTAATTTTAAATCTTCAAAGTTCCATGGTACTACCCAAAGTTTATCATAGACCATTCCATAAATAATTGTCCTTAAAATTCCTTGAAATAAAACAAACTAAAATTGAAACCCAAATACAAGAAGGATTTGATAACATAGTCTTCCAAAATAAACTTCATCGTTCATCTCCAAACAACATAAACCACTCCTAACATCTTATAACAAAAGTAACCAACCTAAAAATATTTTCCCCAAGACAGGTTAATCATTTCCATAAGTAACCTATATTACTATAAGTTCACCTTAAATTCATCGATTCATCAAAATATAAGTCAACCTTACTCCTCAATGAAAATACCATAGTAATCTATTTACCTCGATCATATAGGGTCCCCAAAATAGTTAATGTCTTCCAAAATAATAATCATCTTTTAATACCCTAATCATCTCTATCATATTAATACGGAAATCATCGCATTTTCTATCACATTGGTTGTTGGGACATGTTCTTCCATTTCCCACCATTAACTAAGAAGAGAAATTATAATTAGGGGCTTAAATACTTATCCAATAATCATGAAAAGGAACTTAAAGCATATAAGGATAACTTGTAGAAGAAAAGTATACCCTAACTTGTGATCCCCTAGGTTTCAAACTAGGTTATCCATGATCATATATTCTTATGTGAATCTTTATTTTATTTTATCTTTGTTCCTTTAATAATGGTTCATACTAAGCTTATGAATTTACCAAAGCATATCCCCCGGGAGTGTCGTAACCAACAATGCAGCAAGGCCCGTTGTCGTGTACCAGTTCCCGTTCGAGTCTAGCTCAAAGAGGTGTTTTCGGGTTTTACCCCTATGTTCATCTATTCCAGATCCACCTCTACCTTCTTGTATCCAGACAGGGATGTATTTGCTTGGAAACCCCTTACTCAATACTCACCAAAATACCAGGAAGATTTCCTATATTTAAATTTTTCTATAGGGATCTTCCCAGATTTTTCATATCCTAATTTCCACAAATAACTAAACCATCCTTTGATACCAACTATATCATCCCACATTTTTATCACATAAACTTTCATTACATTTTACAAAACCGAGGATCTTTAAGGTTTAGTGTCTTGGAAACCAGGAACTTAAAACATGAAAACATAAAACATTCTTCTTAAACACTTGAAAGGCTTCTCCTAATGTTCATCCTAGGTTAATTATTTCATCTCATAACCTAGGGACATACATCAAAAGAAAGGGTGAGCATAAGGCCCTGTAAGGGAAACAAGAGAAACATTTTACATGTGAACTTGAGATACTTCAACAATGTCATGAAAAAGAACTTTAAGACATGAGAAAGAAATCATGAGGCATATAATAATAAAAATAAAATTTTTCATAACTTGAAGATGTGTCTATAACATTTAATATTGACAATCATTTAGTTTCACCAAGGTCCATCCCCAAGGTGTCATTAAAATTTACCAAGGTTATTCACCAATGTATCAGTCTAAAAGGTCATCTCTAGAGATTAAGTCTTTACCCAATGCATTAGAGCGCTATCTGGGCACACCCTTGACATGTATTTATTATCATGTGAGCCACATATATCATCATAAATCATTTCATAAACAACCCATATAGGATAAAAGAAATGGGTTTCATTTCATAATCATAATGTTTTAAAAACTGCTTTAAAGACATGATCTTTATGTCACTTTAAACCCACGGAAAGGGAAAGTGGGTTTCATGTATATAAATACCAGAATTTAAAATAGAAAATTTTGGTATATATGTGAATACACATATAGAAGATAGATATCTGAGTATTAACTTAATAAAATAAAATAAATTTAGAAAAAGAGAGAGACATTTTGAGACGAAAATTCTGCAGCATAACGGCTATGTTACAGGGTTTTAAAAAACATTGAAAAGAGAGGGGACATGGGTCAAACATTCATAAATGAACCATAAAACAGTATAGGGACAGAATATAAGGGATTTAATAACATGGTAATGAAATTTGAAAATATACCATAGGAAATGAAGAACATGAAAGGAAGACAAAAATAAGATTTCTCTTATGAAAATTCTACAGCCTAACAGCGTCACATAAACTTCAACCAAAAATGAATTGATGAGATCAAATAGGGTCTCTCATAATATGAACATAAAATATCAGTATGATATATATAGAGATAATACCCCAACATAATAAAAAGGAAATTTAATGACTTGACATGAAAGTAGAACTTGAAAACGAAAAGGGTGAAAGAACCACTTAAAAATTCGGCAGCCTAACGACGTCACTTAAAACTTCAAAATACTGAATTGAGGAGATCAAATGGGGTCACTCATAATATGATAATAAAATATTAGTATGATAGATATAGATATCATACCCCAACATAATAAAAAGGAACTTGAAAGACTTGACATGAAAGTAGAACTTTGAAAAATGAGAAGGGTGAAAGAACCACTTAAAAATTAGGCAGCCTAACGGCGTCACATAAACTTCAACAAAAAATGAATTGATGAGATCAAACAGGGTCTATAATCATATGAATATAAAATATCAGTATGATAGATATATAGATAATACCCCAACATAATAAAAAGGAACTTGAAAGACGTGACATGAAAGTAGAACTTGAAAACGAGAAGTGTGAAAGAACCACTTAAAAATCAGCAGCCTAACGACGTCACTTAAAACTTCAAAATACTGAATTGAAGAGATAAAATGGGGTCTCTCATCATATGATAATAAAAGATAAGTATGATAGATATAGATATCATACCCAAACATAATAAAAAGGAACATGAAAGACTTTACATGAAAATAGATCTTGATAAATGAGAAGGGGGAAAGAATCTGTTACAAAAATTTCGGCAGCCTAACGGCACCACTTAAAACTTCATAAAACGAAATAATGAGAGTAAGATGGGATCTTTCATTATATTAACATGAAAAGGGAAGTAAGAGGAATATTAAACAACATCCTCTAACATAATAACAAGGATCATAAAAGAAATGACATAAAAAAGATTACTTGAAAAGAAAGAGAGAGGTCGGATCCCTTACCTTAAAACATAACTCTTAAAACTCAAAGGTTGGGACCTTGAGGGCTTGGGGGCACCTTGGGAGGACACCTTGGGAGATAATGAGACCATAAATTCGTTGGGGGAGAGTGGGGAGTCGAAATGGATGAGAGGATGGCTTGGTATTTATAGGGAAAGTGAGGGGACAAGACATTAATGGCCAAGGGACACCTCACAAGTGGTTTTCTCAAAAGCATGGGCTCTCCCATGGTATTTCCCATGTAGTTAGTCCACATGGGGCCCCCAATACAATAATTCATCACCTTTGGTCGGTCAACCCAAAAAATATCTCATGACATCATCATGACACAGTTATGATGTCATTAAACATACCGAAACCCTAAAACTGCTTTTTTTACTATTCACTGAAAATTCATCTTTCTCAGAAAAATCCCAAAATTTCACCTTAACCAAATATAGATTCTCTAATTACAAATATGAAATCCATTTTATAAAAATAATTTTCTAATTATTTTTAATTTACTTTAAAAAAAACACTATTCACCGAGAATTCATTTTTCTCAGAAAAATCCCCGAAAATTACCATAACATAATATCGATGCTCTGAGTTCAAAAATGAAATCCATTTTATAAAAATAATTTTATAAATAATTTTAATTTAATTTTTAATTAAAAATCACTATTCACCTGAAAAAACTATTACTAGAATAATAATTTATGAAACCGTTATTTAACCATTTTACTGAATCACATTACTTAATCAAGGTGCCTAGATTATATTAATGCTTTATTTAAGTGATATTACTAATCCATTTGGTCACATTACTAATCCTAAGCATAAAATCACTATTCATAATTTACTATTCATCAAAAATTAATTTGATCATATTAGACTCTAAATTTCGTATTGAACATAATTGTAGAAGACCATTTTTTGAAAATAATTACACATTTTTAATTATTTAAGGTTTACATAAACATTTTTAAAATATCCTTTTTCTAAAATTCATAAAAAATATGCATACTATATATATCCGGTCATTTGAAAATTCATAAACATCATCATAAGAAGAAATGGAAATTTTTATTTAAAACAAGGGATTACACAAGGCAGTTACGGTCTCCTTACATAGCCCCTTATCACACCAGCATAGGACCTAAGTGTAAGGTGTGCTAAGGCAAGAGAATCTGAGGGAGGCTCAGGCAACATCACATGAGTAGTAATTTCTATCAGTTTTAACTTCTCGCGAAGGCGATTATGTTCTATCTTCACACGATGAAGCTCGGCTTGGGTTTGGTCCAGAGCAAAGCCCAATGGTGCTACCTCCTTCCCAAGTTCTGTTAGATGGGCTTCGATTGGTCCAAGACTACTGGGTGAGGCCATCCAATCTTCTTTCTATAATAATTAACCAAGATTACTTGTATTTAGAGACAATAATCGAAACGTTTAGTTTACAACGGTCATATTGACCAATGGTCATATAACAGTCATAATCCAACGGTCTCATTTTAATTATACTCATGTTATCAAATGAAACATTTTTGTTGAGTATAAAAATAAAATAAAATAACACACAAAATTAGGAAACAAGATTTATTCAAAATTTCGGGTCGTTACATGTGATTCGTATATATCTCACATTTTTCACCATAGAGATAATGTCTCCATAACTTTAAGGAAAAGATTACTAATGCTAACTCAAGATCATGAGGGGGATAGTTTTGTTCAGAAAATTTTAACTGCCTTGATGCATAGGCAATAACTCTATCATTCTGTGTAAGGAAACAACCGATTCCATTATTTGATGCATCGTTAAAGATCAAAACCCCATCATTCCCCGATGGTAGGGTTTGGATTAGATAATTCACTAATATCCTCTTCAATTCTTTAAAACAATCCCCACATTATTTCTCTCATACAAACTTAACCCCTTTACCTATAATCTTGTTCATTGGGTTGGCTAAACAAGTGAATTTATGAATGAAACACCGATAATAACCTGATAAACTAATAAAACTATTTACCTTAGTTATGTTCATTGGAGTAGGACATTCTTGCACAACCTTTGTCTTTACAAGATCAACAAATATTCCATCTTTAGAGACAATGTTTCCTAGAAAGGAAACTGATTGGAGAAAAAATTCACACTTGTTGAACTTCCCATATAATTCATTTCTTCTAAGAGTATTTAGAATAGTGCACAAGTTATTTTCATGATCTTCATAGATTTTATAATATACCAAGATATCATCAATAAATACCACAAAAATTTCATCAAGATATTACTTGAAAACTCTATTCATTAGATCCGGGAAAATAGATGGTGCATTAGTCGGTCCAAAAGGCATTACTTTAAACTCATAATGCCCATACCTAATTCGAAATGCTGTTTTTGGAAAGTCTTCCTTCCTCACAAGAAACTGATGATATCCAGATCGAAGTCCAATCTTTAAAAAATATTGGGCTCTATGAATTTGATCAAATAAATCATTAATATGAGGTAGGGGATACTTGTTATTTATTGTTACAACATTGATCTCCATGTAGTCAATGCACAACCTCATAGACCCATCTGTTTTTCTTAATGAAAAGAATAGGGGATCCACACGGAGAAAAACTAGGGCAAATAAATCATTTATCACCCAATTTCTCCAGTTGTTTCTTTAGTTACACTAATTCGACAGTGGCCATCCTATAATGGGTCTTTGATATGGGACTTGAACTAGGGATTAAATCAATGGAAAACTCAATTTCCTGCCTTGAAGGATGTCCAGGTAAATCCTTCGAAAATATGTCAACGTATTCTTTCACAATAGGTACATCCTCTATTTGAACATTCTTTTCATCACCCACAATTATTTCATTACCTTCCTCTCCAATAATTGAATTCAATTGATCTAATGGGGGTAGATCTAGATGAGAATAATATGGTGATGTTTCTTCCCTAAAGATAAGGGATTACACATCATTTTCAAAAATTGTAACCTCCTTCTTCAAATAAATTTTACATCATGGTTAGAAATCAAATCCATACTGAGGATTATATAAAATTAAATCATCGATATGACAATAAAATCAGTAGATAAAGCATTTTTATATGGAATAATGGGGACTAACTAACACAACTTTATTATAATGATACTTCCCTTAGGAGTTTTAACTAACAACTCTCATATTAAATAAAATTATAAATATCTTATTTTCTTAGGAAACAAGGAATATATGAAATAATGTGATGATCCATAATCAAAAAAATAATTGGATAAGTCTGAGGACACGATTAAAGTACCTGCCACCACTTCATTAAGAACTTCAACCTCTACAGTTGTGACAGCATAAGCTTGGACTTTCTCCCTTGGACTTATTTAGGGAATGTTTCCCTAAAACTTAGAAAATTCATGTGCATAATTTCCCAAATCACTAAAATTGCAGCATTGAAAATTGGTAGATTATTTCTTCCCCTTAAAATCCTGAGATAAGTGGCTTTTTTCTCTACACTTTTAACAGACCCCCATTCCTTTCAGTTAAGTTACAAGGTGTTTCTTCCCCCAATTACTGAAGAATGGAAGGTAAACTCTTCCTTTATTCCCCATTTCCTCATTTCCATTCCTAGAGTTTTCAGTATCCCTCTACTTCCCTTGTTTTCATTTAAATTCAAAAGAATTAGAAAATTCATTTTCCATCTTGATAGAACTTGAGACTATATATTCACATGATGAGAAACTTTGGGAGAGTAGTGCCCTTCGGAGGAATGGTTTGAAACCATCAAAGAATAGATCAATTTTTCTCCTTGGATTACATATGTAGTCTGCAGCATTCCATTCCATCCTTATAAAGTTTTCTTCATACTTGGAAACATTTTCATCCTCCTTCTGCCTTAGATTCTAGAATTTATTTTCCATATCCACTCATTGTTCCCAAGGAAAGTATTTATCAAGAAATATTTCCCTAAATTCCCCCTATTTCATCTCTTCTATCTCTTACTCCTCCTTTGTATTTTGGATTAATGACCACCACTGATCCACACATCCTGATATATAATAAACTATCATGACAAACTTCTCTCTTTTGTTACATCCCAACGTGAGAAATATCTTCTCTATAGAACATATCCACTACTCAGCTACAAATGGGTTTGTAGTCCCATTGAATGATGGAGGTTGTGGTCGCATAAATCGATCTAAAATAGATCCTCAACGTGGTGGATCTTGATGCTCCATATAGGTAAGGTTAATATTCTTAGCCTGAGTAAGTTCTCACAGTATAGTTTAAGTTGTTCAGCACCATTCACAGCACCAGAGCCAACATCATTATCTTGCATCGGAGGGAAATCCCTACATGGGACATGTGCATTCATGCATTTTCCATTCCATCCACTACGAACCATTTCTAAGTAATAGAATACACCATATTAGGGTATGAATCATAATGTATATTCTCAATGTAGAAAAATACTTAGTATAATTTGAAATCCTATACATAGCTAATTTCTTAATCATAAACATGGTTTCTTTGAAAAAAAATTTACATTTAAATCCATCATAATGGATTTTAAAGAAACTTTTAATTATCCTAAGAATATACCATAGGAGTGTCAAACCAGGTTCATGGTAATGCCCATTTTCATGTACCAGGATACCCCGAGACAAGCCCAAAACTCCTTATCAGAGTTTTCACTCCTAGGTACATTAGTTCCAGAACCACATCCACTTGTAGTATCTAGACATGGATGTATTTTCTAAAAAGATCCAAAAAATATATTCCTTACCAAAATACCAGGATATTCGTGTATGCTTATCCCCAAAGACTGTCTTATAGATTTGTTCCCTAATCTATGTTTTCTAAATCTTGTTTCCCATTTTTCTATTAAACCTCCTTGGATAACAACTGTAAGGACCCATCCCACATTTCCCGAAGTTGGTGACTTATTTAATTACATTAGAATATAAACAAGCAATATGAATCATGAAGGACTGATTAGTTCAGTAGCATTCTAAACAAGATACATACATAATTTCAACATTACAACTTGAAAAAAAAATACATCATAAAAACTCATTTGACAATATGCATAACTCCTAGGATATTTCTGCATGTCATTCATAATAAAATTATTCATGTCATGAGAAGATGAATCATAAGAAAGGGGTGAGCTCAAATGCTCAATAAGGGTAAGCAATATAATGAAAGATATCATAACAAAAACATTAGTCATGTAGAATAAATAAAAAACATATGCCATTAACAAAAACATGAACACATTATGGAAGGAATAAGAGTTGAATAAATAATGACATAATAAAGGGTATTATACTAGTAGAATAACCACATGAACCATGAATACTATTTTCATAATGATGTAATGCATAATGCGAGATATCATAACCATACTATCAAGGCCTCATTCCAAGACCATAAATAATCATTTTGTCAAGGCGTCATGCCAAGATCGTAGTTTGTCTCATGAGACCTACTGATATACCGAGGGGATACAGTGGGACCCACCCAACACTTACTATGTCCAATTTATTCCTCATATGAATGGTTACAAACAGAAACAACATATAAATTCTTATTGAAAATAATATATGAAATGTAAATAACTTTCCTCGAACAATAAGTATAAACACAAACCATTCATAGTAAATTGGTGAATGGTTTTAGGATAGCACACCCATAACAAAAATAATCCTAAAACATTAAATTAAATATGGTATATTATTCCATGAAATAATAATCCCAATAATATATAATAATCAATAAGAGTGTTGAAATAGATGATGATACTCTTATAAAACCATTGAGTAATTCTTCAGATAAATACGCTTTTACTTTGAAAAGAAGAGTTATTTTGGAAAAAATCTTTGTATAAAACTAGAAGTGAAGTAAGATAGTATTTTTATAATAAAATGAGTGATTTTATACAGATAATTTTTTCCAAAAATAGATTATATAGTGCTCTATAAAATAGGTAATAATTTAGAAATTCCTTTGAATCAGGCATGTATTTTTGAAATAATTTTGAAGGTTCCTTTTAAAACGTGTAAGTCCCCATAAAATAAGAAAGGATTATGGTTGGTAAAAATATATAGAACACTCAAAAAGAATTTATGAGGATAAAATTACAATACTTAATAATTTCATTAAGGTAATTAGACAAAAAAAGTAACCCAAATGAAAAATAGAGGTTCAGGTGAAAAACCCTTACCTTAAGTCTGAATGTGTTCCTATATTGATCTTAAGGGCTTGGAATAATAAATTAGACTTATTAATAACTATTTAAGAACCTATTATACATGAATTTAGTTTATCATAATTATTTTTAGTTCATTTATTTCCTTATTGATAAGTTATAATATTGAATTCTGTCGTTCCGGGGTGTTCATTTTCTTGATTTTCATAATAGGTTCACTTGTTTTTAAGTAATGGAGTTCACGTGGAATGGATGTAAATATCCAGAATTGAAATTAAATATTATTTATGAATAAAAATAAGTGTTAATGGTCATTTATATAATTTTTTTACATGGAAATATGATGAATCATTATATGAAATATTAATGACATTCACTTAGATTATTTTAACGGTATTTTGATTATTAGGAACTAGTTTGGTCATATGATTTAATAATATGTATGTATAATTGTAAATGAATATTAATTAGGTTATAATAAATATATTATAGTATGGTTATACAATAAAAATGGTTTTAAAACAGTTAATTAAGGATAAATTGAAGAATGAAACTTCATCGTCCACGAAGGTTGTAAATTGGAACCTCATGGACGTTGATTTTGTTTATAAAATAAAAGGGAGAGAGTAAGAATATTGATGATAGTTATTCCATTAAAATTATATAATTATAGTATATAGATGATAATGGATTTATCATGGTCATTTATATAGAGGAGGTGAGGAGAGGATAACAAAAGAAGATAAATTGAAATAAAACTAAATGGAAAGGAAAGTTGCTTTACCTCTTGAAATAACCTCCTTGAGAACCTTCTTAAGGGAACGGGTTTTGGTATTTTGGAAAGACCAAGAGATTATTGTAAGTTTAGAGTGACTATGGAAGGTAATTTAGGTATTAATTTTAGGATCTTCAAGGATTAGATGAATGAAGAGAAGATGGAGTGATGGGGGGGGGGGCTATAGTGGAGGAGAGGAGTGATTTTTTAATATTTTACTCATTATTTTATTATTTCCCTCAAGACAACCAATAGTGTTGTTTAATGTGACCCCTAATAGTGATAAGTGCATGTGAGTTTGAACCAAGTGGCCTTTCATCACCTGTGATTTCATAAATAGTGTATTTAACTGATAATTTGTATATAAGGTATTTTATCATAGTTTACTATTCATCAAAAATTCAAGAATTTTTGAAAAATCCCAAAAATTCAACCCAACAATTTTTTGATAAGTAGAATTCAAAAATGACTCAATTTTTCAAAAAAATTGTTCTAAATATTATTAATTTAAATTTTAAATAAAATCATAATTAATTTGAAAAATAAAATTTTTAAAGGTATAGTTAGTTTTATATCACAATGAAAAATTAATTAAGATCTCATTATCTTTTTACCTAATGAAAATAAAATAATATAATTATTTACTATTCATAAGGGTCATATTACTATTTATAAAGGTATGTTACTATTCACTAAAAAACAAGTTTGTTCTATCAGACTCTAAATGGATTATTGATCACAACTCTAAATGACTATTTTTCAAAATTCAAAACATAGCGGAGGATAAGTTGTGTTTGACAGATAGATTGTAAAATGTGTTGTTTTCAGTGTTTCATGCATGCAATATTTATTTTCAAAACCATGGGGGTGCTAAATTAATATTTAAAATCAAATATATTATAAGTACACATACCTAAAGCATTTTACTTTTCAATATGTCTTATTTTAAAATATGAATTCTGATCCTCTTGGTGACATTACATGACTTCATGTCGCATCCTAGGAAATATATGTTTTTACTAGAATGTGTAAGATTTGTGCCAAAACACACCACAACACCAGTAATACACTTGAAACCTAAATCTCTTTAGTTTATAAAAAATATTCCTATAGAATTGATTATAATTTTGTACTCACTACACATTTTTAGTCTAAATCCTCATCTTTTGGGGATTTTAAGAGATTATAGAGTTCCTACAATCTTTATGAAAAATGGAAGAGTGTTTCTCCCAAGTATTCTTGGCCCAATATTGACTGGATTTTGAGTTAGATACTAATTTTTTAGTTAAATAAGAATTATAAAGAGATTTTTCATGTTATATTTAACCTAATAATTTATAAAATCCTCTCAGTTGATGTGTTGGATTCAGTATTATCTTAAACATAATTTTTGAAATTCTTATTCTATTTATTTATATCATTTTCATCTTCAACATGCATATATTGTGGCTATGATAGTTCTTATTCTTTCAATGTGAACATTTCTTCAATATATTTTATAATTTTCTCATGTTAAACAAGTTTCAACATGAATTTTTTTATATCAACAAAAGGGGTGTTTCTTTCTTTTCAAACTCATTATTTTCATCAATGATATTATTATTTTATTTTAAAAATTTTTTATTTACTTTATTTATCATGATATTTATCTCAATACCAGATTAAAATTCATCCTTTAACATATGTTCTAGATTAATTGGTTTTGAATCATATTCTTCACTACTAAAGTGTCTGATCCTTTTTCAAAATAAGACATGAAATTATCACTAGAATCATATTCAGATTCACTAGAAGGTAAGAGTCCATTTCAATCTATTTTTCACAAAAAAATTATTTTATTTCCTATGGAAAAATTATTCTTTATTTTTCTAGATTTGGATGATTCTTTTAAAATTTTATTCCACTTCATTTTCTATGACTTCACAACAAATTTATATTTATATTCTAGTTATTTATGATTAAGTATATTAATTAAAATGTCCTAAATTCTATTTTATTTATGTCATCCCATAGGATACCCTCATTTTACCTTATTATTTTCCTTCTTAAATATATTTGAAATATGGGAAATTATTCTTCTATAGTCTCTCACATCCTTTTAATTCTTTGAGTCACTTGAATATTCATTCTCAAAATTCTCTTTATGTTTAAACTTTATCATGGACTCAAAAGATATTTCATCTTTTACCATTTTATTTAATAATGTAATTTTTATGATTTTATAATTTATCATAATGTTATGAAATTAATACATGTAATGATCCTTTATATATTCTAGATCAAAGATATTATGATCCAACCTATCAAAAAAATTCTTTATAATATTCTTAAAAAATATAGAGTCTTCAGGTTTTTACTGAACCCCCAGATATTTCTAATAAATTCATTTATCTAAGAGAATTATTCCTTGATGTTAACTTATTTAGTGATATTAATTTCTTGAAACATTATTCTATATATTTATATTTATATTCCTTAACATCTATATTTCCTTTATATATACTTTCAAGATTATCCTAGATTTCTTTAATAGATTGAAGTACCTTTAATTATTTATAGAATTTTTTTAAAAAGAGTTGAGAATAAAATTTTTTGCTTTACAATAATTCTCCATGTTTTTTTATCCATCATATTCATTGGTTTATTTCATTCAATCAGTAGAAAACCATATATTGAAACATATATAACCTCCAAGCTAAGGGATAAACGATATATCAAAATTAAGTTCTTCTGATAGTGATAATTTTTTCCAAAACTTTTAGGCATACCCCAATTGTTCACTAAACATAGATAATCCATTCTAAGCACTTTAATTAATCAAATAGAGGGAACTTCCCTTTTATACTAGTTAAAGTTTCTAGGATTATATTACTCTAATGAGAATGGGGGGATGAATCTATAGAGACTAGTTTTTTGAAAATTATTTTTTGATACATAAACCCATGCAATAAATTAACATTTCATTCCCTCATGTAGAGAGTATTAACCTAACTCAAGTATGAAAATAATAATAATAATAATAATAATAAATAGAAAATGAAATTAAGGATTTATACAAGGTTCATTCCCTTCATGGGTAACCAAATCCTTATCTTTGGTGGTTTATCCCATAACCCCATATTCTTCACTATAATCACTACAAATTACATGATTATAGTGATGGCATAGAATTGAACTATTCCTGTTCCGAATCAAACTAGACAGTATAGTTTCATACTACCTTCATAAAAAATATGTAAACAAAATAGATAGATCTTATAGAAATATGAGTTGATTTATAAAATATTGAAGTATATCACCCCCTATTTCCCCCAAGAAAATTTCATAAAAATTATCACTTCATGTAGATATAATGTAGAAATGATTCTCACTCTTGGATGATATTACTAAATACTTGAGATCCATCAGATGTAGAGAATGATCACATAGATTCAGTTTCAGATTCCCTCTTTTTTCTTTACTCTCTGTTTTTATCTCCTTTGATTTTTAGGAATCTCAAACACTTATTTATTTGTAAAATCCCAATATTTGAGAGACTTTAAATTACAAGAATTAATTTAATTCTAGTAATAAATTTTATAGATTGGAATTTTTAAATAGTCTCCTAATAGAATTATACAACATGGTTTCTTTTATTTTCTCATTCAGTTAGACTCATAAACATACACCATGACCTTCTAAATATTCTTCACTTGATGTAACTTCATATCTATAGTGTAATACCAATTTTACCCATAATATTTATATCTAACTCAATAAAAACAAATTCTAGAATTTTCTCCATCCTTGGTTAATATAAAGTATAATTAAAAAATAGTGATTTTTTAAATTCTAAAAATAACCATATCTTCATATTTATTAAAATAAACTCGAACCTCATCTTCTTTATAGAGTTCATGATATAAGGAACTTCATCTTATCATAAAATTCATATAACTTGATTGATCATTCATCAATAATCATAAAAACTCAGATAGAATCCTTACATGATCTTAGGTTAGTAATTATTTTATTTTAAGAAGAGCACACCATCATCACATGAACATTATATATCTAACTTCTAGATAATATTCATGATTATATTTAGTTTCTATCAAAACTTGGAGGTTTTCAAATAAATCAACTTAGAACATAAAAACGATTTAATAAGTGATCACCATCTTCAAAATGTCATATAAATTTACTTAGATCACATTTTAGATGTTATTTTTACTCCTTTAAGATTGTCTATTTCATCTTTAGGTTCTATCTGTAGAGACCCGAAGCTTGACGTACATTGAAATTAAATTACATTTGCGGAATACTTAGTACATAAAAAAACACACACACAAGGACCGTAATATTTTAGTGTCTTTGGAAACTCGGAATATAATCCTCAAATCCTGGTGAAAGATCTTCAACATCTCCCATAAAGATCTTCCTTTTTATTATACCTAAAAACTTTCTTTATATCCTGGGGAAAAGAAAACATAAAAGGGTGAGCTCAAATGCTCAGTAAGGGTAAACAAAAGAAATATCAATCACATCATATACATAAGCACATAACTTTTGGAAATCTTAACCTGTAAAAGAGATCATAATTTCATAACCTGGAATAACTCATGGCAGTGAAATGTAATCACAATAATCATAACTTAAAACATTAAAATTTTTGGCATACACACATAATCATATAGAATCATTTCTTGTTAGTCAAGACTCATTGCCAAGACTATCTTAGTGGACAAAGTCCCTTTCTGAACCGAGTCACCCTCGTTTCAGTCCTGTTTCACTGAACCGGTATAACCTACCATTCCAGCCATGTTTATCTCATGAGATATAAAATCTTTACCCAATGCATTGGAGGGAGATATAGGTCCCACCCATCTCATAATGATACCATTCTTATGTGTGCCACAAAATCATAAATCATACATCATAGTATAACCCATGAAATAAAATGGGATTCTTAAACATCATGCCATCATAACATAATCCATAAACAATTGATATCATTTCATCATAAGAAAATTGAATCCATTTAAATCATAGAGAAATTTTAATTGAAACATACACATATGAAATAATTTCATCTTATATGTAAAATAGTTTTGACAAAACACTTGAAATGAATTCTTGAGGAAAATATCCTTTCTTCTTTAAAATCATGTTCTTTTCACAAAATTCCATGCAATTTTAAAAGATAAGGGTTTTATTGAAAATAATCATGAAATCTTGTAGAGGAAGCTTCTTGAAAATGAGGTGTTATTAAACCATAAAAATCCGTTCACGCCATATAAGTTAAAAATAACATTCTCCTCGTACTTTTGTCGGAAAAGTCAAAAAGTACCTTATATGGTAACCAAACGAAAGATTCCATTCATACAATGTGGTAAAAAGTAAATAAAGGGTAAAAATGAATTTAAACATCCATGGAAGAATGGTAAACATTTTATGAAATCATTTTTAGAAATCATGGTCATGGATGATAAACGTAACCCCAATAAATACTTACGTATAAGCAATCTCAGATAAAAATGAGATTGAAAATTTATCCCTTACCTTAGGTCCGATTTTCTTTGTAAGTGTCCGAACCTCCTGTATAATGATTTAAATAATGTCATTGACTTATTACAGAATCATATTAATTGTTATTATATCATATATGGTTCACTTATGACTTTATATTACCCGTTCTTTTGTAAATTCATGTTAAAGTAGCGTTTTGGGTAAAATCGTCTCATTTGTCGTTCGTGTTTTAACTTGTAATTATTCATATGATTACTTAGATAATTATTACTTAATTATAGAATATAAAACATGATTTATATATAATATATATTCAGAATATACATATATATAATGGATCGATAAATGGAATGAAATACACCGTTCATGGAGACGGTAGGCCGTACGTACGCATGAACGCTGTTTTCGTTTCCTTATTGAATTGAGTGGAACTAAGTAGATGACATACATATATATACACATAAATCCAGTAGCTTTATAATGTAATATATTTCATTATTATTGCTTATATATACTTTGTAATCATTCTTAAATGGTTAACATGGAGAATGAATCTCATCGCGTCATGGAGACGGTAGTCCGTACGTACGCACGAGCGATGATATCATTTCCATAATTATTGAATTGAATTGTAGTGGATGATACAATATATCAGAATCATTATGATGTTATAATAACTATGTATATTTATTCTTTACACCATAATACCCATCCATGTAAGGTGTTGGTGGAAAAACAGATTACACCACGGCGTGGAGATGGTATTCCGTACGTACGCATGCGCGGTGATTTCATTTTCCGTAGGATGTATAGATGGTGAATTAGGATTGTTTAATACTTATAATAACATATCAGTATATGAGTGATACTGATGTTATTACTTCATAATGAAAAAACCTAAGAAGAAGAAGTGGAAGAAGAAATAAATGTGAAAGAATTGGTAACGGAAATTACCTCTTCTTTGAAGCGCCTCTTTGAGACCTCCTCTTAAGGAACTAAAATTGGTCTTTGAGGAAGACCAGAACCTCTATGATGTTTCTAGGGAAGTGGATAAGAGATTTTGTCTGGGTTTGGCCGAGCTTGAAGGCTCAAAGTTGTGTGAGGAAGAGAGGGAGGAGGTGTCCTTTTATAAGGGAGGAGAGGGGCACCTTTGGAATAACTAAAAATATTATTTTATTATAAAGTCAAGTTCGGTTTTAAATATCTCCAAATTGATTTATTTAGAGGATAATGTGGGGATGGGTAGAAATCCTCTCATCCAATATAATTTAGACAAGTTTAGGTTCCTATTTTAACCTTATCATTTAGATTTAACATTAAGTTAAATAATTTTACTTTTACCGTGTCTTCTTGTGTTATTATAATATAAGGTTAATAAACTTACTATATCAAGTCAAACGAACCCCAAGTTGTTTATTATTAATATATATAACCTTATCTAAGTCATTTGGCCTAACCTTATATTTTTAGGAATAAAATAACAATTAATAATATAATATTTGTTTTTAAGAACTATTTTATGTCAATTTTGACACTATTTAGTAATTGATTTTTGTGAAAATCCTAACAGAATGATAAGTTCGAAAAAAGTTAATTAAATCAATACTAACATGTCATATGAACCTAGAAAATTAGTGTAATTCATAAAAAGTCTCAAATTAAATTTATTTGAGTATTTATAACATCAATTATGTCAATATTTCATTAATAAGATAATTACTGCATCATCGTTGTGTCATAAATAAATTAAATTATTTAATGTCTAAAAATTACAAATAAAATACCATTATGTAGGAAATCGTTTTAGCATTCTAATTAATGTTTATAGTAGAATTTATCTTATGTATAACCCTATATTAAAAATGTTTTATTAAATAAACTTTGATTTTAACTCTTTTAACTCTTCTTTGAATTAAATAATAATAAATGTCCTAATCTAATTCAAGTGGGCCTAAATGGTCATATGTTATTCCTAAGGTTGTTTTTGGTCGAATTACACTTATACAATAGAATTAGTACATGTGCTAGGGTTATAATAATATCATTTTTACCCTTAATTGCCCTATTTACTTTTAACTGTGGTAAATAAAAGTAAAAAGTTACTGTTCACCAAAAATTATTTTCAACTCATTGAACCACATTTTACTTACTGAAATCAACCGTGTCTCTCAGATTTTTGAAATTCCACTCACAGAAGCGGTAAAATTATGTTTTATGAAAAATTCAGTTTTTTTAACTATCACTTAGTGGTTTCACTATTCATCAAAAATTGAAAGTTTTCAGAAAAATACCAAAAATTAGGCCTAAGATATATTTGATATTATGAACTCAAAAATTATTTCTATTTTAAAAAATTCAAAACATATTAGTTGAATTAATTAATTTAAAAATTAATTCCCGTCGTCAAAACAAAAGGCGTGTTTTTAAGAGATAATAACTATCAAAAGATTGACACTTGTTTATAACTGGTTTAAATGTGAAATTACATCCAATGACCAACATTGTATTAAATTGTAAAAATATATTCTAAATATACTTTAAAACCACTCAAATTAATAATTTATCACTATTAATTATTTCGATTGAAAAAGTTGTTTTTAATTAAAATTTAGTAATTTTCACTATTCATCAAAATATGAAAGTTATCCGAAAATCACCAAAATTTCACCCTAAGCTAATTTCAATATTCTGAATCCATAAATGAAGTCCATTTTGAAAAATAAAATTTACAAAATTTCAAAAAGTGGATATTACTATTCATAACGGCTAGTTTTAATAATATCTTAATAGCATATCGTTGTTTAGCGAAACTTGGTGTTGCGTACAACACACGCTATCGTGGAAGGCCGCGATTGTGTGTAATTCAAGACAAGTCAGAGATGTGTGTTGTGAAAGCTCCTTTTGGTGTAGCGTATAACACAAGACATTAATGAAATTAAAAAGAATATTTTTCATAAAATCTCGGGGTGTTACATTCTACCCCCCTTAAAATGAATTTCTCCCTCGAAATTCGTCAGGGTTATAAATGGTTTACTATTTGAAAGTTTCTTTAATCGAAACCCACATAGTAAAAAGGAATACGAAAACCAATCTTTAAAAACAAAAGTATGAAACGTAACGGTACCCAAATAAACTAATCACTGGGTTTCCACATAGGTGAAAATATGGATATGGAAGAGAAATCTAACATTCATGTTCTGATGGAGAGTGGTAGAGAACATGGCTATGGAAAAGCTAGCAATCACAAATCCATAAATTTGTGACGATCTAAGGTACCATCTGATTAATCAGATATAAGATCACTAGGACAACATTTTTGGTTTTCAAGATCGTTTCCCTAAAGTTGAAGAATTTGAATTAGAATAAATACTTACTTTATTTTGGTACAATCTTACTGTTGTTCGTGCCTTGAACAATTTCCACTTCATCTCTTAAATAAATAAAGTTGAATTTGTTATTCGTGAAGTGTTAGTAGATCATGTGATAGTATGAAAGGTCATTCCATCTGTCTCAAACAAAAGGTTAGCAAAAGTTATTAAATATACATAAGTCATTCTTTAGTGAGATTAATCATATATGGTTCCTAAAATGGACTTATACTTCATATATCATACTTCTTAATATAATAAAACTAGTTTCTACTAAACAGGGACTTCCTGTAGGCCAGTGGTAGGCGATAAAGGCCAGTCACACTTCGGTTGTGGGTTCGATTCCCACAGCCTTGTCCGACGCGATGGGCTGTCGCTCGTCCAGCAGGTTGTCCTTTTTCTAAAACTATATTACTATAACATCCCATTAATAATATCAAAAAAAATTCTATCCTTAAACAATACTAACTTATGTCCAACATAATCCATTCCAATCTTTAGGCTTATCCATAATAATGCATTCCACTCTCATAACATAGTGAAAACAATTACCAGAGATTTAATACCATCGTTGATCCCCATATAACATAAGATATGTTTTTTTGGTCACATTACAAACATTCAAAGTCCTTAATCAAGTATTCTCTTGAATACCCATTGAAACTTAGTGAAAACAGGAATGCAGTTAAAAGTTAACACTTTCCACATATCAAAATCCTCAAAATTCTATATACTCAAACCATTATATCACTTAGTCCTTATATCAATCATGAGCTCATGAATATTGTTAAAAATTTCATTTTCTCGTTTTCCCTTCAGTATGCGCATAATATCTCAATCACTTTGAATACCACATTAGACCAATACATAAATATTCCAATACTCCATGATACAACATTATTTTGGAAACCCATTACATAAACACTTAATCATTCCACCACATTGTTGTCATATTCAACATTGCCAATAGTGATCGCATGTAACTTCCCTTTGTCCTTTGCCTTAAGCAGTTGCTCATGTCGATCATCACTAACCCTTGGATTAGGGCATTTATTAGCATAATTCCCCATTTCCTTGCACTTGAATCATTGAAGTGTTGGTTGTGCGTTTTCTGTAGTGTTTGCTTTATTCACATCATTAGAATCCCTTTTTCCATTACTTCGACACTCAGCTGCTCGATGACCTTCTTTTACACACTTAAAACATTTTCTAGTCCCTTTAAGACAATCTCCACCATGCTTCTTTCCACACTTTGTGCATAAGGAAACATTCATCTTCTTTTCACCATTATTCTGAGATTTCTCCTTGAACTCCATCTTTCGTTTCTTGTCAAAACCATGAGATGGATATGTAACACCAACTTCCATTTCTACCTTGATAGCACAACACACAATTTCTTCATAGCTACTGAAGTCTCTTATAGCTAATGCCCTTCGAAGACTTGGTTTTAAGCCACTGAAAAATCAATCAACTTTACTTTCAGGTTGGATGATAATGCCAGATGCATACCTTGCAAGTCTTGTAAAATTTGCTTCGTATATACCAACAGATTCATCATCCTTCTGCTTCAGCTCAAGAAACTCCTTTTCCATCTTTGTTCGAAGAATACGAGGGAAGTACTTACTGAAAAACAAGTTCTTGAACTCGTCCCATTCCATGGACTCAATTTCATCTCTTGGCCTCGTATTCTTGATAAGATTCCACCATTGATCAGCTTCAACTTCCAAACGATATACTGCTAAGATGACTTTATCATGTTCAGAACATTGAAGAACTGAAAATATCTTTTCAGTGGTACTGATCCATTGTTCAGCAATAAGTGGATCGGAAGTCCCACTGAAAGAAGGTGGACGTTGCCTCATGAATGACTTAATAGAATATTTTTCCCTTCTCTGCTCATTTGGAAGTCCAGAATGATTCATAGCTTGTGTAAGGATAGCAATAAGATTTTGTACTCCATCTCCCATAACATTTGTTTGTTCAGGAGGACAATCATAGCATTTTCCATTGCATTGATCAACACGGTTCCTTCGGGTTCCAGCCATCGTCTAAAACCCAAAAATAATAGTGTGAGAGGCAAAAATCATGCTAGGGAAAACAACATAATAAAGGGGAAGTACCTTCAATATCTAACATCTTAGGTTTAATTCTATGATCGTTAGCATAATTCTAGTACTTTAACCTATACGTATACTTAACATTAGGGACATCCCTAGACATACCTTAGAAATATCTCTAGGGATCTCACTAACGTTTTCGCATCCTAGTTTCCAAAGGTTGACTAAACCTTTCCTTTGATACCAACTGTAGAGACCCGAAGCTTGACGTACATTGACATTACATTACATTTGCGGAATACTTAGTACATAACAAAAACACACACTCAAGGACCGTAATAGTTTAGTGTCTTTGGAAACTCGAAATATAATCCTCTAATCCTGGTGAAAGATCTTCAACATCTCCCATAAAGATCTTCCTTTTTATTATAACTAAAACCTTTCTTTATATCCTGGGGAAAAGAAAACATAAAAGGGTGAGCTCAAATGCTCAGTAAGGGTAAACAAAAGAAATATCAATCACATCATATACATAAGCACATAACTTTTGGAAATCTTAACCTGTAAAAGAGATCATAATTTCATAACCTGGAATAACTCATGGCAGTGAAATGTAATCACAATAATCATAACTTAAAACATTAAACTTTCTGGAATACACACATAATCATAGAGAATCATTTCTTGTTAGTCAAGACTCATTGCCAAGACTATCTTAGTGGACAAAGTCCCTTTCTGAACCGAGTCACCCTCGTTTCAGTCTTGTTTCACTGAACCGGTATAAACTACCATTCCATCCATGTTTATCTCATGAGATATAAAATCTTTACCCAATGCATTGGAGGGAGATATAGGTCCCACCCATCTCATAATGATACCATTCTTATGTGTGCCACAAAATCATAAATCATACATCATAGCATAACCCATGAAATAAAATGGGATTCTTAAACATCATGCCATCATAACATAATCCATAAATAATTGATATCATTTCATCATAAGAAAATTGAATCCATTTAAATCATAGAGAAATTTTACTTGAAACATACACATATGAAATAATTTCATCTTATATGTAAAATAGTTTTGACAAAACACTTGAAATGAATTCTTGAGGAAAATATCCTTTCTTCTTTAAAATCATGTTATTTTCACAAAATTCTATGCAATTTTAATAGATAAGGGTTTTATTGAAAATAATCATGAAATCTTGTAGAGGAAGATTCTTGAAAATGAGGCGTTATGAAACCGTAAAAATCCGTTCACGCCGTATAAGTTAAAAATAACATTCTCCTCGTACTTTTGTCGGAAAAGTCAAAAAGTACCTTATATGGTAACCAAACGAAAGATTCCATTCATACAATGTGGTAAAAAGTAAATAAAGGGTAAAAATGACTTTAAACATCCATGGAAGAATGGTAAACATTTTATGAAATCATTTTTAGAAATCATGGTCATGGGTGATAAATGTAACCCCAGTAAATACTTACGTATAAGCAATCTCGGATAAAAATGAGATTGAAAATTTATCCCTTACCTTAGGTCCGATTTGCTTCGTAAGTGTCCGAACCTCCTGTATAATGATTTAAATAATGTCATTGACTTATTACAGAATCATATTCATTGTTATTATATCATATATGGTTCACTTATGACTTTATATTACCCGTTCTTTTGTAAATTCATGTTAAAGTAGCGTTTTGGGTAAAATCGTCTCATTTGTCGTTCGTGTTTTAACTTGTAATTATTCATATGATTACTTAGATCATTATTACTTAATTATAGAATATAAAAAATTATTTATATATAATATATATTCAGAATATACATATATATAATGGATCGATAAATGGAATGAAATACACCGTTCATGGAGACGGTAGGCCGTACGTACGCATGAACGCTGTTTTCGTTTCCTTATTGAATTGAGTGGAATTAAGTAGATGACATACATATATATACACATAAATCCAGTAGCTTTATAATGTCATATATTTCAATATTATTGCTTATATATACTTTATAATCATTCTTAAATGGTTAACATGGAGAATGAATCTCATCGTGTCGTGGAGACGGTAGTCCGTACGTACGCATGAGCGAAGATATCATTTCCATAATTATTGAATTGAATTGGAGTGGATGATACAATATATCAGAATCATTATGATGTTATAATAACTATTTATAGTTATTATTTACACCATAATACCCATCCATGTAAGGTGTTGGTGGAAAAACATATTACACCACGGCGTGGAGACGGTATTCTGTACGTACGCACGCGCGGTGATTTCGTTTTCCGTAGGATGGATAGATGGTGAATTAGGATTGTTTCATACTTATAATAAAATATCGGTATATGAGTTATACTGATGTTATTACTTCATAATGAAACAACCTAAGAAGAAGAAGTGGAAGAAGAAATAAAGGTGAAAGAATTGGTAACGGAAATTACCTCTTCTTTGAAGCGCCTCTTTGAGACCTCCTCTTAGGGCACTAAAATTGGTCTTTGAGGAAGACCAGAATCTCTAGGATGTTTCTAGGGAAGTGGAGAAGAGATTTTGGCAGGTTTTGGCCGAGATTGAAGGCTCAAAGTTGTGTGAGGAAGAGAGGGAGGAGGTGTCCTTTTATAAGGGAGGAGAGGGGCACCTTTGGAATAACTAAAAATATTATTTTATTATAAAGTCAAGTTCGGTTTTAAATAGCTCCAAATTGATTTATTTCGAGGCTAAGGTGGGGATGGGTCGAAATCCTCTCATAAAATAGAATTTAGACAAGTTTAGGTTCCTATTTTAACCTTATCATTTAGATTTAACATTAAGTTAAATAATTTTACTTTTACCGTGTCTTCTTGTATTCTTATACTATAAGGTTAATAAACTTACTATATCAAGACAAACGAACCCCAAGTTGTTTATTATTAATATATATAACCTTATCTAAGTCATTTGGCCGAACCTTAGATTTTTAGGAATAAAATAACAATTAATAATATAATATTTGTTTTTAAAAACTATTTTATGTCAATTTTGACACTATTTAGTAATTGATTTTTGTAAAAATACTAACAGAATTATAAGTTCGAACAAAGTTAACTAAATCAATACTAACATGTCATATTAACATAGAAAATTAGTGTAATTCATAAAAAGTCTCAAATTATATTTATTTGAGTATTTATAACATCAATTACGTCAATATTTCATTAATAAGATAATTACTGCATCATCGTTGTGTCATAAATAAATTAAATTATTTAATGTCTAAAAATTACAAATAAAATACCATTATGTAGGAAAGATTTTTAGATTTCTAATGAATATTTATAGTCGAATTTATCTTATGTATAACCCTATATTAAAAATGTTTTATTAAATAAACTTTGATTTTAACTCTTTTAACTCTTCTTTGAATTAAATAATAATAAATTTCCTAATCTAATTCAAGTGGGCCTAAATGGTCATATTTTATTCATAAGGTTGTTTTTGGTCGAATTACACTTATCCAATAGAATTAGGACATGTGTTAGGGTAATAATAATATCATTTTTACCCTTAATTACCCTATTTACTTTTAACCGTGGTAAATAAAAGTAAAAAGTTAATATTCACCAAAAATTATTTTAATCTCATTGAACCACATTTTACTTACTGACATCAACCGTGTCTCTCGGATTTTTGAAATTCCACTCACAGAAGCGGTAAAATTAAGTTTTATGAAAAATTCAGTTTTTTTAACTACCACTTAGTGGTTTCACTATTCATCAAAAATTGAAAGTTTTCAGAAAAATACCAAAAATTAGGCCTAAGCTATATTTGATATTATGAACTCAAAAATGATTTCTATTTTACCAAATTCAAAACATATTAGTTTCATTAATTAATTTAAAAATTAATTCCCGTCGTCAAAACAAAAGGCGTGTTTTTAAGAGATAATAACTATCAAAAGATTGACACTTGTTTCTAACTGGTTTAAATGTGAAATTACATCCAATGACCAACATTGTATTAAATTGTAAAAATATATTCTAAATATATTTTAAAACCACTAAAATTAATAATTTATCACTATTAATTATTTCGATTGAAAAAGTTGTTTTTAATTAAAATTTAGTAATTTTCACTATTCATCAAAATATGAAAGTTATCCGAAAATCACCAAAATTTCACCATAAGCTAATTTTAATATTCTGAATCCATAAATGAAGTCCATTTTTAAAAATAAAATTTAAAAAATTTCAAAAAGTGGTTATTACTATTCATAACGGCTAGTTTTAATAATATCTTAATAGCATATCGTTGTTTAGCGAAACTTGGTGTTGCGTACAACACACGCTATCGTGGAAGGTCGCGATTGCGTGTAATTCAAGCCAGGTCAGAGATGTGTGTTGTGAAAGATCCTTTTGGTGTAGCGTATAACACAAGACATTAATGAAATTAAAAAGAAAATTTTTCATAAAATCTCGGGGTGTTACACTATCTCTTCAAAAAACAGAATGTTTTGAAACTCTAATTTTAACCCTCCAAACTCACTTGAAAAATTACTAAGTATGGTATCGATCAAGATACAGTTCGACCATGTGAATCTACCATTCATGGGAACTAAGTGCCCATATAATGTTTCTATAAATTGAATGGTATAACCAAATTAACTCCTGAAGGACCCATAAATCACATGTCATAATCAACTAATTATGAATTGAAGCTTATCAACTGCATGAAGAGTTCAAGCAACCAAACTCACACTTCAGTCAACCAAATGACCATTTGACCGACCACATGAATTAAATCAAATGACTATATAAAGCACACTCCTTTTTAAAAAAAAAGTTTCATATTATCCATGTGAGCAACTAATTGACCACATCACTAAGCTCAAGAAACCGCATAAAGTATTATTCATAATATTTTTACAATGTATTAGGTCATACTTATGAATAAATAATCGACATGATGATTATATGATTGACCACATGACCAACTGATCGACTGCACAACCAAACTCAATAAAAATTATAGAGAGATTATCAAAATCATAGGATTACTTTGAATATAAATTTAACCTCCAAGAATCATCTCAAAAACATTAATCAGCCTCAGACACTTCCTCAACCATGTTGACAAAAAATTAAATCTATTAATGGAAGCATCAACAACTAAAAATGTACTCCATAATCAATTTAAAAAATAAATTATAGATTATTTATAAAACTAATAAATGGTATAATTTCCCAATATTTGATAAAAATGGTGGGTTTAAAATCATGATTATCAATGTGAAATATATAAAAATATTTTATATTTTAATTCTCCCACACTTAATCCTTGGTCTCTTAGACAAGTGATCTTCATAAATATCACCCAAGAAAAATTAAAATACTAACTAATGTGAGTTCTATTTTTAACATCATATTTACCAATATTATCATGAATCTTTAATTTTATAAATTATAATTTTTCAATTATGTATAATTATATTTTTCCACTTATTTTATCCTCTCATTCACACTTATACATGCCTTTATAACAATATGTAACTCAATACTCAAGTATGAATTTTATGAAAATATTTTCTCATTCCAAGTTCATGAAATTTTCACCATATAATTGATGAATATATTAATATCCACCTAATGAATAATTTTTTTTATATAATGGGTTATTTTTAGAATTATTATATGGATTAAGGGTTTGGGGTTCGATTGAGAGAATTATGAGGTAGATTTTGATGTTTTTTTCTATGTTGAAGCATAATGAATTATTTTTATTTTTCTTTAAGAAATATTTCATACCTTTCTTACTCTTTGAATGATACATCTTCATTATATTTTATATTTAGTAGGAAAAATAATATCGTTTTTTAATTCATCATTAGAATCAATTTTCTCTATTTGTTTTCTTCAGCATATTTCCAAATATATTTTTTTCTTCTTATTATACTCTTTAAGTTAGAGAGGGACTTTGGATTTATTTTCTTGTTAGGTGTGAGATACTCATTATTGAAGATTATAAATTATTCCTCTACCTTCATATATATTATAGGGCATTTCTGTCAATATTTTTATTTCTTCTTTTCAAAATATCTTCTCCAAAATAGTATTCACAAAATCTAGAATATTAAAAGAATATTTTAGCTCCTACACAACTCTAGTTATCCTTCAAAAAATCGACCTCATATTCTTAGATAGTATACATTTATAAATTAACCATCAATTATATATTTATTCCCTATTTCCCCCTTTGTGATGTTTTTTATATTGAATTCAAATCTATATTTTCAATGAAGAATTGGATTTAAGAAGGAAAGAAAGGAATATTTTTTCTATAAAAGTGTAGTATACTTTTATGCCTATAGTTTTATGAAATCTAGGACATATTACCATCCTTCCTAGATTGATTTTTCTTATGAAAATTTATCACAAAAGGTATAACACTTATTACTTTATCTCCAAGAGATTATACAAAGTACTTTGTTTGATATCACTTTATCTAATTCCTCCACACCATAATTCAACCAAGATAATGAATAATCTTTGATAGAAAGGTATATGGGGTTTTTTGGTTTGTAATTTGGATTAATAACAAGGTTATTCATGGATAATAATGGATATAATGGTTATGTACTGGTATTACAAAAATTATTGTAATTTGAAAAGGGGGACTGAAAATAAAAAAAGAATGCCTCAATAATGTAATGAATAAATTCCTTAAATTCTATAAGTTTTCTATTATATTACTTAGTGGGTTATGGTTATTAAAACATTAATTGGTTCTAACAAGGAAAAATGAATTGTAATAATATTTTAAAAAAGTTTTATAATCTTTATAGGTAAGTTATTAAAAATGAAAGACAACATATCATGGCACGGAATTCAAAATTAAGTGTTTTTTTCATGAATGGACGATACATAGAATATTTTTTAAAAAATAATTTTAGTATTCATATATGGTGATTAAATGGTTAAAATATATTAATAAAACTTTTTATAGATTCAAAATTTTCTTATATTTTCAAATTGAGCTCAACAGGTTTTAAAAACACACAAGGTTGAAAAAATAAGCTCATAAAAAATTAAAAAAAGTTAAAACATTTGAAGAATAAAAACAAAATTTGAATGTAAGAAAACTATAAAGTTTCCCCCACCAACACTTAAATTTTTTATTATTCATAATTAATTAAAAAATTAACATGTTAAGAATATTTAAAATAGAGTTTCAATATTAATGTAAATTTTAAATAGAGGTACA
Organism: Viscum album; assembly: GCA_963277665.1. NCBI lineage: Eukaryota > Viridiplantae > Streptophyta > Magnoliopsida > Santalales > Viscaceae > Viscum > Viscum album. Next base: position 631,708,492 of record OY728146.1, read on the forward strand.
AATAGATGGATTTCATTGATAAAAAGGTTAAAGGAGTGTGAGTTACTCAATTGGTTCTTAATGAAATTTTCCAAATAATTTCTTCAGCCTATTCCCATTGATAGGAAATGGGATCATTTTCCATTATTTAGTGATCTATAAAGCACCACGAGGATAGGAATGAGGGACTATAAATAAGTCTTCACACCTTGAATGAAGTTTAACTGGCATCTCCTTAAGTCTTGAGTAGTATAATAAAACTTAGTCCCTTGGATAATGTTATCTTCATTCAATAAACATTTCATGATCCACTCAAGTTATTTATTTATAAATTATCTAATTATTAAAATATTCACTCTTGACTTATTTTAACTCTTACAAATTCAATTTTATTTCTTTTACAACATTTTCCTGGTCCATGTTCATCACTCTCACTGCCTATTATTTTTTTCTAACTTCATAGTTAGGTGACATATCTTCCCATAAATCAATTTGTAATGGATCTTTATAATGGGTGTATTATAAGCTATTATATAGGTCCAAAATGTGTTTTACAACCTTTGGCTCCAGTCTATTCAATTTGGTTTAATAGTTTTCTATAAATACCTTTGATTTATCTATTTGGAACTTTATATTATCCATTTGTTATTGGATGGTAGGGTGTGTATGTTTTTTTAATGTACTCCATACTTAATCATAGAATAATCTATGATACTATTTAAAAAGTCTCTCCCTTGATCATTGGTGATGTATCTTGTCACTCCAAACCCATAAATTATGGCATCCTTGAAAAAAGAATCCACAAAATTAGCATCATCAGTCTTTGTGACCATAGATTTTACCCATTTTGAAACATAAGCAAATATAAGAAGAATATATGTATTAACAAATGTCATGGGAAAATTTTTCCTGAAATATATTACCCAATCATTAAAAATATTAGAAAATATAATTGTTTTTTGTATTTCTTGTAACTTTGAGATATTTACAATGAATTAATGTTTTATAATATCTGAAGAAAATTCATGTGCATATTTAAAAAAAATGGTAAAATACATTCTATACTATAAATATTTTATTTATTTCATTTGAGTTCTAAAGTTTCCAATTTATGAAATTTTTTGAAAAAATTTATAAAAAGATTTAATTTCACTACTAGGAATCATCTTTTTATCTCTTGGTCATTGAAAATTTTCTACTTTTAAAGATATTATTAGATAAAAATTTGGATTTATATTTACATATTAAAATTTTTTCAGATTAAAGTGATACGAGACATGTGAATTTACCAAATATTTGACCATATCAATATATCACAGCACATCAACATCAACTAAATAAATTTACTCTCTTAGAATGTGGTCATCCATGAGTTCTTTGTATAGAATATCAAAATATTCTATTCTAGGAAATATTCTTTGGATATATGCCACATGACTATCATATCAATTCTTTTCTATAATCTCTATATTCAAATCTTAGAGTAAAAATATCCATTTGACTAGCCTCGATTTAGATTCAACCCTTTTCATTAAGTATCCAAGGGTTGTGTGATTAAAAAAGACAACTTAATACCTAATAAATAACGTTTGATTTATCCAAATAAAATAAAACTACTATAAATTCATTTTATTTTGTCATGTAATTTTTCTTAGAATTTTTTAAGTTTATAGATGCATAATAAAAGGATTGATATTTCCCTTAAATCTTTTGGGAAATAACTAATACCACAAAATGGTTGGATTCATCACAAAATAGCTCAAATGGTTGCTCCTACTTTGGTTGTTTCATCATTGTAAGTGTGAATAATATTTTCTAAAATCCATCAAAATATTTCACACTAAATATTAAAATAAAAATCAACATCTTTCAAAAGTTATCCTGATAGGGGAATATAAATCATATTAAAATATTTAATGAACCTCCTGTAGAATCATGCATATCCTAGAATAGATCTAACATGTTTTCACATAAGTTGGGTAAGGAAGATAATTTATCACTTTGATTGTTTATTTATCTACCTCAATGATTTTTTATGATGTTAAAAGTCTAAGTATTATTATTTTTTCCACCATAAAAATTTACTTCTCAAAATTAAAAACACGATTCTTTTTTGACAAGTTTTTATAAAATTTTCCATATTATTCAATTAATAATCAAATTAATTTACAAAAAATATAAATTAATCCTAAAATACCTCTATATATTATTCAATGTGATTAGAAAAGATACTTAACACACATATATAAAATTTACCTGGAGAAATTCATAATCTAAATGGAATGTTCATATAGAAAAAGGTCCCAAAGGGATAGGTAAAGGCAGTCTTCTTTTTTTTACTCTCTGGAAATGGGTGCCTAAAGATATATTGAATGTACTATTTGAAATTAGTAATAGGTTTTCTATGTCAACCTTTGAAACATATGCTCAGAAAAATGGATAGGGAAATAATCTTTCCTACTGACCTGATTCAACGTCCTATACTCTATGAAATCTCTCAAACCATTCTGAATCCTCACAATAATTTACTCATTTTGTTCACTTCTCATAATGGTCAGTATGGTTCTTTTAATAAAAATATAAATGGGGATGACCCTTTTGGAGTCTGAAATAGAGTAAATGATTTTAGCATGTAAACATTTCTCTATAAGATTCATCACTACCTTGTTTATGGGTGGGTTTTTCCTCCTCTAGGGATACCTAATACTCTAATATTTCTTATTAAGTAAAATCCTATACATATAGATTTTATGATTAATTCATGAAATATAACCTAAAATACAACCAAATAATTTTAAATTCTATCTCGAAAGTTAAATCAAATTATGTTCCTTGGTTGAAAAAAAGTTATTATCAATGATCACTAGTACTTTTTATTCTTCTATTAGATACACCTACTTCAAATCCGTGATACTGGTTTTAATTCCAAATTTGGGGGTTGTTTAATAGATGAAATAATATTGGGGTTTCTCACTTTGATAGATTGGATTTAAAATAAAAATGATGAAATATAAGTCACCTCATTACTAAATAAACAATAAAATCCCCTAATGAATAATGGAGTTAATACTTCTCCCATTCTGAAAAAGGATTTTCCAGAATTCTAGAAGGCTTCACTATTCATGAGAATTTAAAGCATCAAGGGGTTCCCTAAATATAAGGTTCCATCGAAAATTCATCAATATTTATAATATTCATACTATTAAATATAGTAAAGTGTAATAAGTTAATGTTCATCTGAAGGTGCCTCATTGACTAAATAATGTTAAAGTGGATAATATTATCTTTAAATTCCATAGTTAGTGTTCCATAATGAACATTAATTATTTTCTTGGTTTTCATTAATAAGGGTTAGTATTAAAATGATGGGTGAGTGATATAGTGATTTAATTTCCTCTTTTTTGAATAAAAATAAGTCTACTAAAACTATAAGGTCTTCAAATACAACTTACACATCCCCTAAGACTTCTACTGGAAAAGCATTAGACCAATTAGAAAGTTTTATCAATACACTTGTGGGATTAAATTATTACATATGGAAGTATGTAAATACAATTTTAGTTACAAAAATTATATAAGAACCTCAATTTCATAAATCATTAGAAAAATCTAGGCCACCAATAACAAAGGAAATAGGTAATCTCCCAGGATATTGACACTTTATAGGAAGACGGGGAAGAGAAGGGTAGATAAAATTATTCCTAAAATAATCCATTAATTCTCTTGAAACATATTTTTTTTTGTAAAAATATATTTGAAGAACTTATCACAATTGGGTATTTGTTTTAGAGCTTTTATAAGGGGAATATTAATCATAAAATTTTAAAAAGTATCCAAAATTTTTATTTTAAGTTATTAATTTTAAATATTTTTGGATCAGATCATTCTTGATATGAATGGGATTGTAAGGTATTTATTCTCCCTATACTACATTTATAATAGGGTATCTTGTTTCTTTCTCCTTATTTTATCTCTATCTTCCTCTAGTTTATTTTCTAATTATTTCTTTTATCCATATCGAGGTTAGTTATAAGTAATATACATTGAATTTACAACTTCATTCCCTTTATTATCTAATTAATTTGATTTAGTTTCAGGGGTTACTGGTGATTGAAGTTCCTTGTCACTTCTTATGTTTAGCATAATCACATTACCTTCTAAATTTAGGAATAATTGTGTTGGAAACTTACCTGAATGTTTTAATATAATATCCAATAGATTTATAAGATAGTTCTATAGCCCCTTATCTTAATTTATATGGATCTAAACCTTGAATCATGGTATTTGTTGTATATGTGGTTTTACTCTAGTGTAGGGTTACTCAAATGGTCTCTTTTCTATTGGAAATTATGGGGTTGTTGGTAAAAAGGTTGGGTTTAAAGTTATTCATATTATTTTTTGAAAGGTGGTCATTTCTAGTATTATTGGTTTTGATACTAGAATGGGTTTTGTTATTAGTATTAATTTTCTATATGTTTTTCTTTAATGATTTTCCTTATTCCCAAATCCTTTTTGTACTTAGGGGTTTTCTCTCTGCCATTGAGTTGGATATTAAAGATTCTTTGGTTGAAAGGATACTGAAAAACTTTTTATACCCTAAACTTCAACACAATGTTTAGTAAAATGGGTAATAGATGATCATATACCACATATTGTGTTTTATAATTGTTTTCAACTTGTCTATTTAATGTCCACTTGTCTAAAAATATTAGTTAGCTATTTATGTTTTAGTTCAAGTAATAGAGATTTTTCATATGATCATACCAGATATAAACATCTTGTTCTTGAACCTATTATGCCAAACTATTGTGAATGTTGTCTTATCTTCTCAATAAGACCATTGGATTATGATAATTATTTATCTATCAAGGCTTATCTATATGTTGAGTCAAGTGAGTTTCTATCATTTCTTAGAAATACTTGATAAAATTACACATGAAAGTTATGCTCCTCTATAACATAGTGTGGGAAAAATGGCTTCATAAATCTCTTCGAGTACTCATAGAGAGTTTCCTTGGTAGATTTCGTAATAGAATATATATCTTTTATGAAGGTTTTACCCATGAAGGTAGGGAATAATATCTCAATAAAACATCTTTAAAGGTCCACTAAATCATTAAATTCACCTCTTTTTAGGTTGTATAACCATTCCTTGGTTACTCCTTCAAGTGAAATAAGGAATTTCATCCACTTGAAATGATCTTGTGTTACTCCTCTTGGTTTGAGAGTGAAGAAAAATAATGTGAACAATTTTATTTGTTTGATCAGGTCTTCACCAATCAAGCCATGAAATTTTAGATGTAACATATTAAATATAGTTTTTACCTCCATTTCATTTCGCAGAACAAGAATAGAAATTTGATTATTTTTATTAATTAATTAGGGGGCACGTAGGTCTCTTAGTGTTTGGTTGGGGTTGGCTACAATCATGGTTGGGTCAGAGTGAATAATAAAAGTTTGACCTATGTTTTAGAAGAAATTTCTTCAATTTCATAGGGTGGACTATGTTTTTTAAGTCTTTATAACAATGTTTTTTCAATTTCAACATCTAATGGGTTAAGTGTATTAGTAGAGGAACAAGTCAAAAAAATTAAAGGTTTTATTTTTAGCACTGAATCTATGATAATTTCACTATGTTCTTACACTAAGATTGTTTTGAAGTGTGTAAAAATAAATTGATTTCCTAGTTTAATTTTATTGGTAGGGGTAACCCAGGGATATCTCTATAGAGTAGTAAAGAAAATAAATTTTCACTTCGGTTAAAAAAGGGTGGGTTTTTTTGAACTATTTTAGTTTCAAAAAGTAAATAATGTAATGAAAAAAATAATTTTGAAGCCAAGATAATGAGAAAGGTGATTTGGTCAGGGTTTACTACCCCATTTAAATGTTATCCTAGTCCAAAAATTATTGTCTCCTATTCTTATTATATGATGAATGAAAGGTTCCACAACTATTTCACCTATCACACGTAGTTTCATGGATTTGGTGAGAATTTATTTAATAAAAATAATTTTTTTTCTACTTATATATACCCAAGATAAATATAATAAAAATATTACATTAAACACATGATATAAATAATACATCTCACAAATAGTTTCATAACCCAAGGACTAAAGGTTCAGTGTCTTCGAAATTAGCTACATAAACATATTATTATATTAAACTTATAAACATTTATATATAATCAATCTCTTGAAGACCCTTTTCTAGACATCTCACATTATATAATCATATTTATAAAATTGGGATTAGAAACATAATAAAGGGTTATATCAAATTCACCGAAAGGAAAAAACATATCATCATATGCAAGATAACACGAGGGAGTCATAAATATAAGAATAAAAGATTTTGAGACCATACATAGAATATATTAGGAAAATATAATATCATAAAAAGATCATTAAGGAAATATAAAAGATATAAATTGGCTCAAAATAGATATCCATGGTAAAATAACATGATATAAATACATAAAAGTGTGGAATACATTTAAAAATAGGACTTGATCTTGAAAACATATAATTCCATAAAAATGAAATACATCTTTAAATTTTATCATTTCTTGGGGAATAATGTATAAATGTGTCATATCCTGATAAAAATCATTTTATGGTTATATAATACCATACCCATCATTATCCATACATATGTGTACCACTTAACATTGATCATGATTATATTTAGATAACCCATGGAAAAATTAGGGGTTTATTAAACTTATCATATAACTTAAACTTAATAAATTATAGGATGTCAAAATATCATTTTAAAAAATAATTTATAATATGATAACATCTATAGGATGATAAAAACATTACTTGATGATAGATAAACCATAGTGGAAAAATATATGTAAATATACACTTTTTTTAAAAAAACTAAACATTGTTATAAAATATGAAGTGTAAATTACTTTGAAAAACATTTTTTGTGGAGGTAACGATAATAATTTTGAAAATATTATTATAGTGAGCTCCAAATAAAAGGTAATTGAAAATAGGTAAATGTTTCAAAAAAGATAAGTGAAAATAATTTGAAAAGTTATACATTTAAAAATTTTATTTAATAACGGAACATTGAAAAATATATAAAAGTTATAAAAATAAAATGTGGATTATATGACAAAACCATTTTTAAAGGATGGAAAAAACATTGGAACATTTTAAAATTACATTTTTTAAAACCCACATCATTAAAAAGATGATAAATACTCTATTTTGAAATGAATAAAAAAGATAAAAAAGATAATTAGAGATAATTTTATTGAGTTTCCACTAGAAAAACGAGAACATTGGTGGCAAGTAAAAACATGGATATAGAAGAAAAATACATTAAAAGAAATGATAATTATTTTTAACAAAACTGAGTTTGAAAAACATCATAATCACTAAGGAAGAAGACTTTGGTGAAAAAATTATTTACCGAAAAAATAATTTTGAAATAAAACTAAGATCTAAACAGATTATAATTTATAAATCATGAAATATAATAGATAATGAAAAGTGATTCTGACCCAAGGAAGAGAATTGAGTCCCAAAAATCCCTTATGACTTAAGTAATTTCTAAATCAAAATATATTAGAAGATTTAAAATAATATGGTTATATAAATACAATTAATTAAATCATGGATTAATCTAAAATACATTATTTTTTAATATATACACCACAGAAATAAGAAATTGGTGTATAACTATAAAACATGTCTCAATGAAGTGAAGTTGAGATTAAAAAAATTACAGCTTTTTTAACCCTTGAATTAAAACCCCCCTAATAGGTAGAACTTTAAATATAACATTTAATATCATGAAATATAATAGAATCATGATAAAAATAAGAAAAATGGTTAGTATTGACACCATTGAAATGAAAACATGGTGTATATCATAAACATGTCTCAAATATAGTAGTTTGAGACAATAAAACCTTACCTTTATTCCTTGTTTATTTGATCACACTCTAACCTCCTATAAAACAAACATAACTAAATTAATATCCTAATAAATAACCTTAATCATAAATATTACCCTTTTATAATCATTAATATAATTTTTCATCATGAGTACATTAATTAGTTATAGCATATTATGACCATCACGTGTCAATAAATTTAACTACTTTGCACATATTTAATAATTTTGAAATCGTTACCTATAATTTAATAAAAAATTATTTATTAATTTATCATTTAATATTATTTAATTTTTAACTTATATAGATTTAAAATTTTCTTATTTGATTCCATATATGTTTTGGTTACATTATGTGGTAACCGAATTGATAACTGTTTATTTTGATAATTTTAGAAAATGATAATGACACATTAGTAATAAGTTAAAAAATTAATATAATATTTATTTAACCATATACCAATATTTATTTTCTTATTATATTATTATAATATTAGTTTTGTATATTCTCATAGTTGTTGACACCGTAAAATGTGTTTCATGCACATTTCCACAGAATTCATTATGTGACCATCACTAAGACAACAAATTTAGATTTTTAGTAGAGAAGTGTATCTATGTTAGAAGAAGATATAGTTTGTATTTACAAGTTACACAAGACTACTCCCCAATTAGGGGTAATTAGAAAGAACCCCCTCCAAGCATAGGTTGTGGATTTCTATGATTTATGATAAAAATATTTTGATGCATTAAAATGAAATTTAGGAGTTTTTTATAGAAATTTTGGTGTATTAAACATATAAATAAGTGAATATATCTTTCAAAGCTTTGATTTGACTAGTTTCAGATCCCAAATAGACATACATCTCAATATTTATGGCACTCAAAAGAAAAAAAATTGTAAAAAAGTTTGCATCACTGTACATGACTTTCATGCAAGCCCACTCGAACAGGCCCACGTGCGTAGTCACACTTGTGCAGGCCCACCAAAAGGTCTATAAATAGACCCCATTCACTTCAAACTTTGTATGGATGACCAAATCCTAAATGATTAAGTGAGGAGTGGGCTCCATTCACACAACTCCATTTCCAAAGTAGTCCATCCATACTTGGGCGACTTACCATGGACCACCATCACTAGGCAGAGGTCTCCACCCCAACACTTGGATTAACCACAATTGGAAGACCCAAACCTAGGTGAGGTGATCCAATCCTCCCAAGTACAACTTGGGTGAGATACTTCTAATCTGCATAAGTACTACTAGGGTGAGGTGCTTCCTAGGAGACCCATACCTAGGTGATACCCACTTGGGCGACCCAAACCTGGGTGAACCACAGTTGGGTGACCCACACCTAGGAAAACCACTAGGGTGACCAACCTAGGTTATCCCACTAGTATATACCATGAGTGATGAATCTCCACACCCCACTGGAGATTAGTGTTGGGCTATAGTCTCATCCCTCTAGGATAGTCCCTTCACAACTATCATTAAACCCCCATGAAAAATATAGAGTCACAATGTGAGATTTTCGGCCAAAGACAAGAATGTTTTGGGTTACGATACATAAAACCCCACCTCTCATTCCAAATCAACATATGTCAAGATACTTATTATGGTTCCTAAAATATGGGAATCCTCACAGGTATAAGCCCCAATGAAACCTCTATGTCACCATGATTCAAGATACTCCTCATGGTTCAAATGAGAAAAAGTCCTGAAGAAGACTCAAATATCTTCTCTCCCTAGTCCTTCACCCAGGCTATCAGAAATCTTCTAAGTAGCTATTTAAAATGAGAGAGAAGAAGAAATTGAGGGGGTTAGTGGAATTAAATTACTTCTAGGGTCTAAATTACATGACACATGTTTGAGGGACCCTTCCCCCTAGTTAAAAAAGAACTAGAGTGAGGCCCCCTTCCCAAACCTAGGGCCCACAAAAGATCCTTCTAGGAACACCAGAGGATACCCTAGGATCCTAGAGAAAAGTCTCACCCAAGTGATTGTTTCCAATATGATCCATTTCCCAAAACACATTTTTATTGTGCATAACTACCTGCGTTAAGCCCTTCCATTCCACCCAGGTATACCCTATGCGAGAACTACTTATCTCTCCTAGCCTCTCCCCTATGCAATACACCTCTCAAGCCCTCTTCTAAGCCATCAATCGTAGTTAACCTCTTACTTTGGATCCATTATCCAAGGTGGACCAAATATAAATCTCCTCAAAATACTACGAACTTGAAAATCCATTGTAAGTGGTACACGAGGGTGTCTCCCAAATGGATATGCATTCCTTCAGTCAAAGGTGTCCCTCACTTGTACTCCCTAATGGGTAGGGTCCCCTAGTTGCATGTGGATATGTATTCTCATGGTCACGAGGACCCCAAACTAGCGGGAAGCTTAAAGTATTACCCTTTCTCAAGGACAAGGGTTAGATCCTTTTGTTTCACACACTATCTCTAATACTAGGGACATACATTTTTGGTGGGAAAGGAGAGGATCACACTTTTACTTCTCTTCTATGCATAGCGGAAAATCCATTTTTCATCCCCAAGAACTTGGACTAGAGAATCGCTTATAAAGTAATCCCCTAGACTTTCTTGTAGGACCTATCATGCTTCATACCTTTATTATCCATATGGGTAGTAATATGTGGCTATTCTAGGTACAACTATGAGAGGATATGGGACCATCAAAGCCCTTTCTTCTTCTCTAATTTCCTAAACTCTTCCACCAGTGGGAGAAGGATTGTGAGGTTTTATAAATCTTATAATTCACTTTATTTAACACATTCAAGAAATAATCTTATGGTATTAGAGATTAGATATTATCATAAAATATACATGGTCATATGGATTTCTTGGAAGAGAATATTTTCCTAGATATTCCTCTCTCTAGTCCTCAAGGGGCTTCCATAGGCTTAGGACCTCATGCTCATGTATCCATCCTCAGGGAATCCATCTTTGAGTAATCCCTTAATCTATTTTTTAGAGGTGGAACTCATGGTCCTATTCACCTTTCTAGGTTTTAGTCGTATATATCATCAGATGTTACTATTCTATTTACCAAAATAAAAAGGGGATATGGGCACATTCTTAGCTCTTCCTCTTTCCCTTTGGGATCCAGCATCCATCCACCATCAGAAAAAGCAGATCATGTGATGTTCATTTCAACTGATTCTTCTTGTTTCTCACACTATTCATGATTCATATAGGAATAGAGGTTATTGGTGGTAAAAAAACTACACTATCCCAAAACATTCAAATGTGCCTCATATTTAGTGTAAGCCTTAATCTCCAATCAAATGGGCCTTCTATTTGGTGTAAGCCCCAAAATCCATTAAAATTTGAATAATTTCAAGTGTAAAACCCAAAAAAATTCCTCTCAAATGGTTATACTCTCATGTGAGAAAAATCTTTATAGGACCTACATAGGCATGGTTCCTCACTACCAAACAATGTGGGCTTTGATTCCCGTCCAAATGGGATATATAGGAAGCCTCCTTGAGGTCCAAACCCAAAAACCCAAATTAACCTCCATTAAAATAGGAATCAATTCTAGTGTAATACCTGACTCAATCCTATCAAAGGGATGCACTCCCTTATGATAAAAAAAATCTTAATACCTTTATAGGTGGGGGTCCTCACTACTACACTACATGGTCTATGATTCGCATCCAAATGGGATATGTAGGAAACCTCATTGAGGTCCAAACCCAAAACCCAAAATTAACCTTATTACCTCTAGGATACATTACCAAAAGAATATTATTCAACCTGGGAGTTCATACCCATTCCGGGTTCCATGGGATACTTTAGTAAAAGTCCCGAACTAATATTTTCTTAGACACCTTTCACCTAGATGTCCTTTCCTCATGATGTTAAACTACACAATTTGGTCCTTATCACATCACCTTAAAGGTATTATGTGTCCCATTAAGTAGAACCAAACTACATGGGTTATGATTAATTTCTTGGGGATACATATGAATACCATTCATGAGTCTAATCACGACATCGAAATACATCCCATCTCCATAGTTGATATTACACTCCAGAGTGCCCCACTGTATGGATCAAAACCAGTGTCATGATAACAAATGTCAAAAGAATACCTAATCAGTATATAAGAGGGTACCATTGATTGAGAAACCATGATACAGATAGATATCTCCATTATAGAAGAACCTCAGATATATACAGATGATTCTAAGTTATATAAATGATAATAATTTAATTTTATTTAAGGTATATTTACATCATACTTGGGAGTTAATAGAGTATTTAAGAACATATATTAAATCTATAAGAGAGTCTTGGAGTAGGAAATAATTCACCCCAAAAAATGGTGTGATGGGCCTGACCTCCCATCCACTCAACCAATGTGAGTTATTAAGTATCGTTGGACTAGTTTACCAATGAGAACAAGTCTTGGGAAAGTAGGTCATTGAGTCATCATGGATACATAACCATAAGGTGTTTCTAGTTACATGAATATACCCCATTTTAAACTACTCTAAAGGGATGTGGGTACATGTGTATGATGTGAAGGTTGTTACACCAACACCAAAAAATGAAATTCCATCCCCAGATGGAATTTGGGGATGAAAAAATGGTGAACCCAACATGAATACTTAACCAAGATGATTCTATCACCCATCTATTAGGCCCATTTCACTCTCAAAATGAAGAGGTATAAAAAATATAATCAATCATGCATGTGTTCATTTTATGAGATATTGTTTTGAAGGGGTTTTCTTGTATCTGTTTTTCAACTACATTTTAGGAACTTTAAATAAAACCTCCCTTCAATAAATATGGTTTCACATCAACTCTCACTGATTCTATACCTAATTATCATTTATGATGGGTCCTCGTCCAAGTCTAGGATGCCATCACTAACTGAGAATCTTCAACACTGGGTCTCAAATGCAATGGTCTTGGAGTACTGCTAGAATAGTACCATCCCTACCTTAGAGGCTACATGACCAGACCACCAACTTACTAGGCCCCTACAATCATCCACTCAATGATAGCCGATGATATAGAATTAGACAATAACCATTGCCATATCTAACCATTTTAGGAGCTTATAACCAAAATGAGACAATCAATTCCTACCTTATCTTAAGGAGGTGGATCGAGAGTCCAAAAACCCGCATCCAAAATACATAAGGGTCCTATCAAGGGTATCCTAATAGTAATTTTGGTTTCCAATTATTTGTGGCAGTGAACCCTCAGCATGATGAGGGTTCCCTCCTCAAGTATTTGAACCAGGTCATCCGAACCCAAGAACACAATACAACCCACTGGGGATAGTAATTGTTTAATAGGGAGTAAGGAAACACCTCTTCCAACTATGGAGAAGCCCTCTAATCACACTTTTAAGAAAGAGTAAAAAAGTAACACACACCTTCTCCCACTAATCAATCCTTCCATTAGACTCGTCTTCTAGTATCCAGAGAAGTCTGCTAACCAAAAATGGAGGCACCCAACGAGTAGGAAAAAACACTCTCCCACACAAAGAATGTTTTCTAGAAAAATTAGGTGGAAACCTATGAGTAGACACAAAAACTTATACACATCAATAAAACCTTCCGAAAGCCTCATCTTAATGTTTACAAAGAATTATATTAGTCTAATTTGGTAGCAAACCATAAGTAGGTGCACGCACCTTTCTGCACTTATTAAGTCTTCCATCATTATTGTATGCTAAAATTTAAAGAAGTCAGTTAATAATTACCCTCAACAAAAAAGGTGAACATTCAAATCTCTTCCCCCCACACATGAGTACTATCAATATCCATTGGTGGAAACTGGTGGACAGAAGAAGGCACATACCTATGCTCTAGAAATGGAGTGGGCATATATCCCCATTCCAATCACTGAAGTCACCAAGAATATCCTAAAAATGTTGAAGGGGAATATGAAAATCCTTCCCTACATCCTACATACCATATAAGATATTATAATGGTGATAGTGGTAGTGGCCAAGGGGGGACACACAATTCCGTCCCCACAAATGGTATGACCCATTAACTCATCATTCTGGGGGATTCACACACCTAAGGTTCCATCTAAGAGGGTTATGGGGATAAATCCACCATGATGTATGAAAAATTGGATTAGGGAGATACACATGTTCCAATAGAAGGTAATTTTCCAATTCCAATGGCCACTTCGAGGTAAGCAGAAATCCCTGAAAAATTTTCCTAAACATGTCATCAAATTATGACAGAAATATGGGAGCTAGTCAAACAAGATCTCATAACTGAAAACCACTTTCTCCAACTAGTGTCCCTAGCCGCTTGAAATAAGTAATCAAAAAATAATCCTCACTAGAGATTACTAGAAAATTAAGATCCAATATATGATCCTACAATACATAATATAGTAGTTCTTTATGTTCTTATATTCTTATCTGTAGTAGCTCAAGATCATTCTCGCTTGTTACCACATTATGAAAGAAGTAACAGTATTTTTGAAGGTCCTCCCTAGACACTCCACCATAAAATTTTACTTCATGGCCATAATCTAATAGGTTTTTGAGAGCCTATCTCCCAATGTGAGTCACGACAGCCCTCTGTGTGGCCAGAATATCAAAGAGTAAGATTGTATTCCCCTTTCTATAAACCACCAGGGTATTCCTCCTCATGATAGAATTTGTTGTTAAATTTATCTTCATAGTAGTTTTTTATTTCATCAAAGGGTCTTCCCCTTAGATATTTAATTTGTAGAAAGGACTCCAACCTTGAGACACTTGGGGAAGCAAGGCCAGTCATGTTTGATGCCTTGTAATTAACATGTGAAATAATTCCTCATCCATAAGATAACCCAAGGTGATGACCATTCTCCGAATTTTCCATTCATCATCTACCTTTAAATATGATTGATGAATTCCCAACTAATGTTTCCATTTATAATAGAGAATTAGATAAGTTCCTACTTTGGTCAGTCCATATTGATAAACCTCTAGAAAAGGAAGAAAAATAAAAGATAAATACAAGGAAACAACTAGTTAAAGATAACATACTAGTCATGTTTTGGCCTTTATCCCCTCCTCAATAACTTATTCCAAAGGTGTTGTAAAAATATTTTGTGCATTAAATCTATATAAATATATGTAAAACAATTCATCACTTAAGAGAAAATATATTACCCTATGATGAGTATCAAAGTCATGTCAAGGTAATAGAAGGGATATAATACCAAATTGACTTTTCATACCTCCTAGATGTAAGACATCCAAAATTTGAAAAATAGTATGGATCCCTTCAGTGCGCATGCCTCAAAATATTAAAATAATTACATAAATTGATCATAGAAATCCTATCAGATGTTTATATCAGAGGATGGGTTGAACATGGAGTGTTTCATTTCACTGTGATCCCTAATATTAAAATCCCTTCGAAGATGGAATCTTGTAATGTCATAACTTACAGATGACTTAAAAAAATGTAACATGTTAAAATTTGACGATATGGTCAATAAAAATAGGTCCTGACCAACTCTCACTAATGTCAGGACACAAGAGAGAAAGACATCAAAAGACTTTTTCATCAGGCATTTGAAAATATTGAGTAGGTATCCCACTTAAGGGAAGTGGGTTGTTAGATATAAAAAATGTCACAGATAGCCCAAAGGTCTTAAAAATAGGTGGTTCAGGTGTAACTGAAATTATTCACCCTACCCATGTTCAAACTAATATCTATAAATTTAGGAAGGCAGCCACACCAGTAGCAACCATGATAATCCAGGAGCATCCCCAGCTCGTAGGGTTATGGAATTTTTTTAACACAACCTTAATGGTCAACAAAACATGCCTAAATATTTGTGATAGTGGATTAAGAAAAACCCCATCCCATAGGTTTGAGAGGTTTTATCCTAAAAAACCTCATCCATATTGGAAGTTTGTCTTCTCCCAAATAGGGGGAACACTGCCGAAAAAATCATCCTAGTTCGCCCCATCCTCTGATTCAGAGTCCTCGTTGGGGACGTGCATGAATGAAATATTTGTATATTCCCATTGGATTACCATCCACCAAAAAAACTCCCATATAATTAGTGAATTAGAGGATAATTCCTCTTGGAGGAAATAAAAAAGGTAGTCTCGAAATAAACTGATAAAAAGATTACAATGTATCACACGTTAGTGAATGTCATTAACACTACCTCTACAGACACTGCCGAGCATGAGACCAATATAAAGGTTTGGGGGGGTGGAGGTTTTGTTTTATAATATGGTCCATAATATAAAAATTGAATGATTTTTTTACTTGGAATAAGAGGTTTTCCTTGAATTTTTTCATTCCCTCAAACAATCCATCATTACCTCACCAAATAGAATCCAATAAGGAAAAGGGTAAGGGTAATAGTGTGCCTCACTTACCCCATTTAGAGGCTTATCCACTTACACTTGAGGAAATATTTTCTTGGAAAGAGGAAGAAATGAAGGAATTGAGAAGACTCAATAATGAACTTATCTGAGGTAACATTCCTACTAGATATGTTTTGTAAGTAGATCCTCAACTCACACTCTTAACCAGAATACCTCAATAAATAGAGTTATCCATGAAAAAATAAAGGGATCCAAATAATCCTCTCAACGTGTGGTTCTACCAACCCATGTAATTATTGTCCAAAGTGGTATATTAAGAGTTCCATCCATTGGGTACACAACTAGAATAGGGCCAGGTGAATCCTTATAGGCATTCCCCTATAGGTTACCCCGACATATACCAGTGGTGCCTCCACAATTGGCCCTGCCAACTACTTATCCTATTCCAACTCCTTCTCATCTAGATATTCCCCAAGGGATCATAAATACTATTGATTCACTAATAAATTCATTAGAAGGTATAGAGGAATAATGTGCACTGGTGTATCCAGAAAGAAATCCCTACCCCAAATGGGTTGATCCAAATATTTCCCCACCAAAATTTGATAACCCCACATTTCTAATTTTTAGTGTATTGGGGGACCCAAATAATCATCTGAAACATTTCATGTCTTGATGCGATCCAATGATGGGGACCCTTGAACAATAGGAGGTTGTGAAACTCAGGTGCTTCATGAAATAACTACGAGGACCCACATTTTTATTGTACACTAGTTTACCATATCAGTCAACTATAGGGTCGAAAGATCTTCATCAGAAGTTTATTTTACAATTCATCTTGATAATATATAATAATTCAATCCTGAGAATCTAAAACTAAAAATATTGGAAGAATTAGAGGGTCTTGGATTTCAATTCTCTATGGAAGGGATTAACATAGTCATTAATCCTATGGATTCCTCAAGAATACTAAATTCCCATCTGTATAGTGAATCTCAAAGATGAGTTGTGAACACCACTCAACCCTATGAGATATAAAGGAGGGTTTTGGGACCTTTCAATGATTATAAAAAGTGTGGATGCTCCATCATATAGACTAAGGCTAAGTCCAGAGTAGTTTCGTCAGCTCAATGAAAGAGAATGGGGAAAGTAGAGGCTACCACTATTACACTTAATCAGGACCATGCACCATATAATATGATTTCATCTCCTAAGTTTTAGAAATAGTGCCTAACTCATCTAGATGATCAAAGAGAGTAGAGAAGAAAATATTTTGAGGAGATAAAGAACATATTTTATTCTTTTCAAAGTGAACAAGTCCCTGTATACTTTATCTGGACATTGGAGAACAACTTATTCAAGTTTCCAAATCCCAAGAAACCTAGAAAATATGTTGATGAAGATCTCTTGAACTATTTACCCTTGTACCAACCATTTTTACACACCATATAGGGATGTTTTTTCTTCAAATACACCCTATAAAAAATTATGGACTCTGAGCAAGTGAAGTTGGGAAAGCCACCTGCGCAAGTTGCTTATGTTTCTTCCACCAATTGGGAGGAGGATAATGAATGGAAGAAAGTTAAAAATAAGTGAATATTGAAGTTCATTGACTTGATGATCATAAGTATGTTCAATCAGAACCATGATATCCTCTAAGCGCAGTTGAAACAACCAAATATTCCCCTACCACTTCTGTTGTGTCACAACCTAATTCATCAGCAGCTCAGACCTCTGAAATCAAGTCTTCCAAAAATCCAATGGATGGGAGATAAATAAGAAAACACAGGAAAAAAATCCTATTCCAAGGCCAAATATGTATTTATCTTTAGATTACTTCATTCCTATAGTCTTAGAAACCTGGACGTAACCCCTCTAAATTGTATCAGAAGAGTAAAACCGCCATAAAGAGTCCTCATCAGATGAGGAGATTATTTTCAATTTCATTAATTTCATTCACTTAATGAATCCCTTCATGGATGATGAGAATAAATATGAACCAAAATTACCTGCATCTAATTTGGGAATTAGGGGAAGAAACTACTAGATCCAAGGATAAAAGGGAAGATACAGTCAGGCCATAATTCAATACTCCAACCATGTCCAAGAACAGACTATCTATGTGGTTGGAACTCATGGTAGAGATTTACAGTGATCTTAGTAAGAGAAATAATGTTCTCACACACAATCCATAGATTTACCCAACTTGTTCGTTCCAAAAGACTTACTAGAGGGGATTCCATCATCTAATCAGTCTTAGTATGCTGGTAGATCCAGTTGAACAAATCCACTATGGATAGAAGCACCCTAAACTCTTATTCCAAGAACTGTCCTGCCAACATCAACTAATTTAGTACATAAAGATTCTATAAAATATCAACCTCATACTAGGAAGATTAGGCCTTTGAACCAGAAGTATGAAATTTTAAATAATTTATCCATAGCACTGATCAAGTATTCAATATTACATTCTTTGAGTCTATCAAAATAACTACAAGAAGTGCTCGTCGAGGCCTTATCATGCCCTCAATAATTTGAATTCAAATTTCTTACTTTTGAAGTATATTTTTTAGATAATGATCCTCTAGAATGCCTCAAAATCATCTCTTTAATGGAGAAGGATGAATATTCTATCATATGGGGACACATCACACCTTTATAGGTATCTCAAAATATAAATGACATTGATATCCAATGATCCTTCACTGAAAATGGCTCAGGATTCAGTCTCATTTCAGTCGGAACACTTTCTCAACTAGGTCTTAATAAATCACACTTATACCCCTCCACTCTAACATTATAAGGTTATAAAAAGAATGAGAAATGTTCTCTGGGTGAAATAAAACCCAAGGCTCAGTTCAGGGATCTCATTTCTAACTTAGAATTCATGGTTGTTTAGTAGGAAATGGACTTCAACATTTTTCTATGAAGGCATTGGTTACATCATCAAGAATTTATTCCCTCATCATACCAACAATGCCTCAAATAATGCATCAATGGTCAAATTGAAACATTGTAGGATGATAAAGTCCCATTTAAAATCCTTTGAATCACAATACATTAACACAAAATTTTACTAGTGCGAAGGGAAACAACCCATGACTAACAATGTCACTTGAATTAATTCCCTAAATGGTCTGGAGATGATCCCAGCTAATCCTTTCAATCATCTCAGTGAATATTATGTGATTCCAATCAATCAGACATAAGATGTGGGTATGAATTCATGCACATGTCCAAAAAAATCCTTGTTGTCAATCCTTATAACTAAACATGATAATTCAAAAGAAGTTCTCAACCCTCCAAGTAGTGAAAATTAAATACCAAATGGAAATTCAATTATTAAATTCCTCGAGCTTTAAAAAATCTCTATCTCATCGGTTAGGTTTTAATAGGTTTCCATGTCACTGGAAGAAAATGAATATGGTCATTTTCTATCTCTCATATCCCCTTCAGAACATAAAAAAATGCACTACATCATCAATCAAGTCAAAAGTAGTTTGTTTTTCCTACAAAGGCCAAATTATTAACTCGGCCTCAAACTATGAGAAATTCACTTTATCACCTACTTCCCCCAAGAGCATGGAAGAGGTGGAAGAGGAAAACCAAGAGGAAGAGGAAGAGGAGTGAGACCTTTGGAATTCCCCTACAACATTTGAGGAAGGTTTCTCTATGACCATTGATGAAGTCAGAGAAATAATTCTTGGTATATAATAACATCCATGACCCAATTTGATTAGTGAATCCATGACTCTTAAAAAAAATATGTATGCACCTCCTTACCGAAGAAGAATCGGGATGTGTTCACCTGAAATTACACAGATATGCTAGACCTCAATCTCAAGGTGGACACCCATTACATGGGCTTTCAAGAAGACCATTAGGGATATAAATAGGCAACTGGAAGGACACACCAAACTCATGACTCCAAAATTTATGATGAAGTGGAAAAGATTATTAATTAAAATTCATATGAGAAGTTAGTATCTGAAATGGGTGGAAAAAAGTTTCTTAGTAAAGAATAAGAATGAGAAAATCTAGATTTGTATTGACTTCATAGATCTAAACTGACACTATCCTAAAGATGACTTCTTGGTTCCAATAACATAGCTAATTATTGATTCAACACATGGTTATAAATCCCTCTTCTTCATGGATTGTTATTCAGGGTACAAAAAAATTTGATGGCTCTAGAATATGAAGAATATAACATATTTAGATCCCCCATAGGGAGTATTTTTCTATTGGGTAATTCAATTTTGATTAAATAATGATGGTTACACATACCAACATTCCATGAATCACATATTCAATCCTTTCTTAGGTAAATTTATTGAATGCTATGTCAATGATATGGTGGTTAAGTCCCAACAATGTTCTTTCCACTTTACTGATCTTGTTACCATATTCAAAAAACTATGGTAGCATAGCCTAACGATGAACCCCTTGAAATTTTATTTAGGGTAACCTCAGGAATGTTTCTTAGCTTCATATTATACCATCAAGGAATCTAATTCAACCTCGAGAATAAAAAGTATATTCTTATTATGTCACCTCCTTGAAACCTTAAATAGTTGATATGAATTCAAGGAAACTTTCCCTACAACCAACACTTCATAGAGAACCTTGTAGTCAAGTTTTTTCAATTCACTATGTTGATTAATAAGGGAGTCACATATCAGTAGATTAATTCCAGTCAGGAAGCATTTGAAAAAATCAATAATTATCTCTTGAGATCACTAGTGCTAATTCCACTTATTATGGGAAATACACTCATTATATATGTGACAACCCTAGAGTGATCATTAGGCACTTTAATCACACAAATAATGATTCTAAGAATAAAAACATCCTTTATTATCTTATTCGAATCATGCTTGACACCAAGGCTCACTATTTAGACATTGAGAAGAGATACCTATCGTTAATATTTATGGTTCAGAAACTAAGACACTACTTGTAGCACCATAATTTCCATTTATTATCTTGAAAAAACCCACTCAAATATGTCATCAACCATCCAATATTGACCGGATTTTTGGCATGATGGGCGGTTTCCCTGCAATTTTTTGATATACAGTTTGTGCCTTAGAAAGTCGTGAAAGACCCGGATTTAAGAATTTTTCTTATAGAACACCCATCAGTAGAAACAACATCATTGAATACTGAATTTATTGATGAAGGGATCTTTTTTAATCATGAAATCCCTCAAACATGGGAAATGTATTTTGATGGAACATCCAAAATCCCAATAGGGAAGATAATGGAAGATCCCAAGATCAACAATGTCGGGTTAGGGATCATGATCATATCTATAGTAAGGGAATTATTTCCTAACTCCTTGTTTTCAGATTTTTTTTACAAATAATGAGGCATAATACTAATAACTCATTGTAATCATAGAATTATCATTCCAAATATAAGTGGGTAAACTAAAAGTAAAAGGTGAACCAGAGATGGTAGTCAAGCAGATCAATTGGGATTATGCTATTATAAAAGAAGTGTTTATCCCCCCCTTATTGACTATGTACAATGGTTAATGGAGGACATAACCTTGGATATAACATTGTATTATGTCCTAAAATTGCATAATTCTTAGGAAGATGCATTGGAAAATATTTCTATGACTTTGGCAGATCCAAATCGGGACAAAACAATCATCAACATTGTGCATCTCCAAATGGTATTTCCTTCTTCTCATGTCACTACAGAAGTGATGAATGAAATCAGACCTTTTCCGAAATGATATTATTCTATCACTTGTTATATTATTTAAATTTTTTAATACCTCTATAATGGAGAACTCCCATCAGAAATATAAGGGAGAAAGAAAATTTGATGGTGAGAAAACAACATCACTCTTTATGATGGCCCAAATCACAAGAAAGTACTCTATAAATGTGGATTTGATGGAGTCCGTCTCAGATGTATTGATGGAGAAGATACTTATAATATCAATAAATAAGTGCATGTGGGAGCCTGTGGTTTCCACCAGTCAGGGTTCTTGATTTACCATCAAATTCGGAGGCTTGGGTACTATTGGCCAACTATGAAACATGGTAGCATGAAATTAACAATATAAATGTTATTCCTACAAGATACATTACAAATTCATCCATCAACCCATAAATTTTATGGATATATCCAAATACTTTTGGACCTTTACCATATAAGTAATTGAGGTTGTGGGGCCATACCCTAAAGCTATGAACAACCAGTTCAAATACATCATAACTACCACGGATTTCTTCTCGAAAGGGGATGAAGAAATACCCCTCAAAGAAGTCAGGGCTAAAAGAATCAGTAGCTACATGAATTCTAACATAATTACCAGATTTTGTGTCCCTCATAAAAAACAAATGGACAATGGTACCAATTTATATTCTGTTGAATTAGAAAATCTATATCAGAAATAAAACATTAAATCCAACCACTCATCCCATTATGATGCAGTAGCTAACAGAAAAATAGAGGCCTTTATAAAGACCCTATTGAACGTACTCTAAAATATTATAGATAAGGATAATATATAATTTCATGATAATATCTTTCATGACTTGTGGTCCTAGAAAACCATAACCCACACCACCGCACAAGCAACCATGCATTCGCTTGTCTACGAGAGAGAAGAAATCCAGCCCATTGAGGTAAAATTTCAATCACTCCTTATTTATATCTATGATTGGATATCCATAGATGAGAAATAACTAAAATTTATGGATGAATTGTATAGGCTTGATGATAAGAAAATATTGAAAAGTTTTCATCACTTTGAGATCCACCAAAATCAGATAGCGTGAGACTTTAACAAGAAAGTCTTCCTATCTTCATTCCTCTATAGAGAATTGGTACTGGTTCTTAGGACTATAATGATATTAGGAAATAATCCCCAAAAGCTTGATCCAATGTGTGAGGGACCTTACTCCATACATGAGGTACACTATAATGGAGATTATTTCTTGATTATAATGGACATAGAGCTCAATACAACCCCAACCAATTCAAGGCTACTGAAGAAATATTTCTTGTAATCATGTAACTCTCATCTTGATCGTGAGACGTTAAATTTTATGGTGTACGTATCATCTGTATGATGTTAAAATATGTAGTCTCTATTTTTCACATGAACATGAAAATAATAAAATATCATTCATGTGATAAGAAGATTAACTTCATGACACCGACATCTAATCCACAAGATGTTAAACTATACATGTCATTTCCACATGACTTAAAAGTATATGGTTCATGTCTATGTTCTGAGATGTAAAACCACGTAGAATTATGATTCATGCTTGAGAGGGTCACATTTCTTAGTGTTTGTCTCCTACCACACATTAATTACAGAACCACATATAGATTGATTCTCATATCAAAGTGATACATAGTAATTCCTAGACCTCATGTCTTGGGCATAGCCATCATTGAAGAACGTATCAAAGCCCCCTTTCTCCACAAAAAACTTGATTGATACAGGGAACTATTTTCAAGAACTATACATGGCTTGATTCCTAAAATCATAAGATACATATTGACATATGGACTTCTGATCTTGATCTTATCCACAATACTACTTTCATTCCACACTAGGTGACCCATTTCCTTACCATAAGATGTTAAACTACACAGGTCACATACTCTTCATATGAAAATAAACTACATGATCTCTTCAAGAACTATGTGTGGATTGATTCTCATTATAATGAGATATGTAGTGATTCCTAGATCTCTAACCCCAGGCACATTCACAACAAAATTTAAATGCACCCCCTTGTGTATAGGTCAGACCTACATAAGGAGCCTTTTAAGAACTATATGTGTCTTGATTCTCAATACAATGAGAAACATAGTAGCTCCTAGATCTCCAACCTTGGGCCCAGATGGGAAAAAATATAAATTACCCCCTTATCATGTACATTATATACCTACATAGGGAGCCTTTCAAGAACTAGATATAGCTTGATTATCATTCTAATGAGATATGCAGCAACACATGAACCATACATCCTGACCCAACCCCCACAAAATCTAAATTCCCTTATTTTTAATTTTTATTTCCTTTATATAGTGGATGAAATAGTTACCACTATTTGTTTCTCACACTGAACATAGATCATATGGGATTAGGTGTTTTTTTAAATAATTTCCCAACATATGTAAGGAATATTTATTCACATCATGGTTATCATGGTCCTAATTGTAAGACCTTAAAAAGGCACACCTAATGTGCTTACCATATGACTTTAAACTACCTGGGTTTCTTAAGAACTATATATGGATTGATTCTTGTTCCCACAAGATACGTAGTGATTTCCAGATCCTACAACCTAGTCTATCCAAAAGACAAGAAATTCCCCCACTCTCCTATGTATGAGTCATATCTACATAAGAAGATCTAATATGGGTTCTCACCCCATGTGTGATCATGTATTAAAAAGTCTCTTTCTCCAAAAATTAATTCCATCAGTGTGGGGAATCCTTTAGATAACTATGTGTGGATTGATTCTTTCTCCAACAACATATGTTATGATTCATGGATCCTATACCCTAGTCTAGCAACAATACTCATTTTTCACATCAATTTTCCTTCATCCTTAACACATGAGGTTAAACTGTATGACTGATGTTCCCACTGCATGAATATAAACCACGTGGTTCCCTAAGAAATATGTGTGGCCTGATTCTCATCCCAAAGATATACAAAGAGAAACCTAGAACTTATGTCATATTCCCAGCCTTTAGGTAAATAAAAATTTCCCCTCTCCTGCATACTAAGAGGGATCCATGCAGGATATCTTAATTTAGGACACCTCATTTAGGGGTCCACCAAAGAAATAAAGATATCCTCACCTACATATGATTCAGATCTATGCAAGGGAATCTACATTTCATGAACAATATCAGTAAAAATGATTACATTTTTCTTGGACATATCTCTTCCACACTTAATACTCACAATATTGGACAATTTTGGATCTTCATTTTATTTTTCTGACTAGTGGTAATATAATGTCTCATACATGAGGAATCGTTTGTCTGACTATGTTGTAAGACACCCCAGTTGGATTTTCACAAGTCTCCCACAAATAGGACCTATCATCTAGAGGATTCTACCATATGAATATGCAGTAACACACCCTTGTCATATTTTCATAAAGTCACCCACAAAATGGTTTTTTCAACCACAATCACATTTCACCCTCAAAAGAAGCCTCTTCTATCTCAGTACGCCTCAATGACATTACGATGAAACCCATGATTCTAATTTATCCCATAGTCACCCCTAAAATATTTATCTCACATCAATTATCCTGGTCTTTGAACCCCCAAGATCATGGTTTATAATTTCTTTCCTCATGTATGATGTATGTCAGAATGACCATGGTCTGATAGGCCACATATTACCAATCATTTCTTTAAAATTATGGTCCTCGTCATATAACCTAAATGTAAAGGAACCATTTTTCCATGTTTGGGTCAAACCTAAATAGGAAACTTATTCCCCCATTCTTGGGTAATTTTGAATTGAAATTATCCTATCATATTTAGGCACTCTCCTTCCACAAACCAAACTCTGCACTTGGGGAAATACGAATCTCCAAAACCCTCTTTCGTCCCTAAAAAACACAATGTCATAATTCCTGAGAACTCATTTGTCCAACTATTTTGTAACATAACCCAGTTGGATTTACATAAGTCACCTAATAATGGGGCCTGTCAGTCTAAGGATTCTTTTATTTGACTATGTAGTAACACACCCAGGTTGGCTTTTCATAAAGTCACCTACATAATAGGGTTTGTCAACCAATAGTAATTTCTTCCTTAGGAGAGACCTATTATATCACCATAAGTCCTTACCACCATATCACTCTTTAGATCTAAAGATCCCCCAAATTATTACTTACAACCTTTCCACATCACACGTGAAAATGATGGTATATTCTTGGATATATTTCCATGAAATGGAAAATTATTAATGTTTTAGTCAAAGTTAAATATCCTTAAATTATATACCCAAATGTCATTGATGTATAAACATAAACCACATAGAATAAGTTCCTAGTCAATAGATGTTAAACTATACAACAATTTCCTCACTGAAAGATGTTGAAATACATAGTCCATGTCTTGATCGCAAGACATTAAACTGCACAAAGCTTCAACCCTTGTCAGGGAGGGGACTTCCCCTCTGAAATTGATCACTTAATAGAGTTTACTATCCTTAGGATAATCCAAATTCATGTGTTTGTGCTCTCCTATTCATGTCCAATGACAATAAAAATATTTAATTCATTTTTTAACATCTTCCCTTACAAAAACACCCATCATGGTTTTGAGAAATATGAATATACATAAACTTCCTTTATCAATTGGAAATAGAATGTTAGAATTATATAGAACTCATTTGTATGAATATGTAGTAACATTCCCCAATTGTATTTGAATAAGTTGTCCCCATAAAGGTTCTATCAGTGAAAGGATGCCACGATTTGACAATACAGTAACACACCCAAGTTAGCTTTGCATAAAGTCCCCCAAAAAGTGGATTTGTCAACAAATGAAATAATTATCCTCAAAAGATACTTATTCTATTCCCATATGACTCAAAAATATTTTTATAGAAACAAATTTCTGAACTAAGTGTATGTCCATTCATCACATATTTATCTTGTATCATGTTCATAAATCACAGAACTGTGACTCAAAATTCCCCTTGGGATATTTGAATAATTTTGGAATATTATTGTCTAATAAGTCTTACATGGGTCATAATTCTAAAACTTATGGTCAAATTTATTTGACCTAAAACAATATTCACATTAGTCTAGATTTCATGACATTAAACTGATAATAAAAAGAGACACAATATTCTCCTAGTTGAAAATCTGCAAAGGGAACTCTGTAAAAATGTATAGTCTTAGTTCTCTAGATCTACAATTTTCATGGTTTAGGCAATAATTGATAAAAAAATATAAAAGGAATAAAACATGTTTTGTTTTAAAACCATAAATGTAATCATAATAAAAATACAAGTCTCTCATAGTAAATATTCTCATATCATACTTAAGAAAAATAGGGAAATGGCACAAAAGATAATTTTTTAGAGTTTTTAATTGGAACCTAGTAACAATCAAAATATGATCTCCAAGATTCATGGATTATGAAAAAATTAGTGTATTATCTCATTGTTAAGAATGTTCCAAATTCCACCAAATGATTTTGGAATGCATCAAAGTTACCTATAGTTATGTTAGAACTAGATTTTTTTCATTCATAATAAATCTAATTCTAGGGGGTTTTGGGGACACCAAAAAAATGAATTTAATGCAATTTTCCATTGATTTCATGATGTGACACTAAATGAGATAAAAAATTTCAAGTATGATTATAAATGTGCCTCCATGATATAATAATATGTAGTTTTGATTTCGAAATTCCACAAGACTACTACAAAAAGAGTGATAAGTGGAAAGAACCCCCTCTAGGATTAGGACATGGATTTCTAAGATCGATGATAAAATTGTGTAGATGAATTAAAATTAAATTTATAAGTTTTTTAAGAGAATTTAGTGTATCAACCATATAAATAAGCATATATCTATTTGATATATTTTATTTGAATGGTTTTAGAGCCCAAACAGACATACAGATCAAAAGTTATGTCACTTAGAAGATGGAAAAAATTTATAAAGGAATTTTCATCACTATGCAAGCCTTTAAAGCAGGCCCACTCACACAGGCCCAATTGTGTAGGCCCAATCAAACAGGCCCACTTAAAGTTTAAAAATTGACCCCTTCACCTCAAATTTTATAAGGATGAACAAACTCCTGGATGATGAAGTGAGGGGAGGGCTCTGGTCACATAGCTTCTTCACCATAGTAGTCTATCCCTACTTGGGAAAAATACCATGGACCGCCCTCACTAGGGTGATACCCCATCCTATAACTTGGGAAACCCACACTTGGGTGACCCAAGAATATGTGATATGGTCCAATCATTCCAAGTACTACCTGTGTGAGGCACTACCAATCTTCCAAATTACTACTTGAGCTAGGTACTTCTTAGGAGTCCCATACATGGGTGAGACCTACCTGGGTGATCCACACTTGGGTTTCCCACACCTAGGTGACCCATACCTAGGTGAAAAACCTAGGATACCCACCTAGGAGATCCTTCTAGTCTATACTGTGGGGGATGTGCCCCCACACTCCAGTTTAGGATCAGTTCTAGGATGCGGTCCCGACCCTCTATGGTGGTCCCTTCACTACCATAACTGACCCCCATGAGAAATTCAAAGTCACATCATGAACTTTTAGGCCTAGGACCAGAACATTTTAGGTTGTGAGACATGAAAACCCACATCTCATTCCAAATCACTATGAGTCTAGAAACTCATCATGGTTCCTGAAATATGGTCATCCTCCTAGGTGTAATCCCCAATAAAACCTCTATATCACCATGAGTTGAGATACTCTTCATGGTTAAAATGGTAGAAAATCCCGAAGAAACCTCTAAGCTATGCTACCCCAGTCCTTCACCTAGGCATTCAGAAACCTTACAGGAAGATCTCTAAAATGTGACAGAAGAGGGAATTAATGGGGGTATCAGAATTAAAGTTATTACAAGGTATATAGTAAAAGTAACCTTAATGAGGGACCCTCCCCACCTATGTTGAAAAATCACTATCATGAGTCCCCTTCCCAAACCCAGGGCCTACACGAGATCCTTCTAGAAACACCTATGGTGACCCTTAGTGCTTAGAGAAAAGTCTCACCAAAGTGATTGTTTGCCAGGTGATCTATTTCCCAAAATACCTTTAGATCACATATGTATATATGTGTAATTACTTTACAGTCTACCTAGGTCTACCCTTCATGATATATTTTTGGCTTACCTATCCTCTCCCCTACTCTATCCACCTCTCAAGCCCTATTCCAACCAACCAATGGTAGGGACCCTATTCCTTTGGATCCCTCATCTGATGGAGATTAAATTGAGACATCCACCCAAGACTTCACACATTAAATACCCTGGTAAGATACACACAAATATGTATCCCATTTGATATGCATTACTTCATTTAGAGGTGTCCCATACTTATCCTCCCTGATGGTTAGGGTACTCAGGGTGCATGTAGATATGCATTCCTGTAGTCACAAGGATCCCGATATTGGGGGACATTTCAGGGATTTTTACGATCATAGGGATGTGGTTTAGAGTCTTGTTCTTCTCACATCATCTATAAGACTAGGGATAGATAGTTATATTAGGGAGGGATATGATCATGCTTGACTTTACCTTTGAGGTGTAGTGGATTATCCTCCTTTCTTCCCAAGAAACCCAGACTAGGGAATCCATCCTGAAGTAATCCCCTATCCGTTCTTTCAAGAAATACCCTACTTCATCCCATCCTTGTTCTCCATACCTAGAGGATATATCCATATGGGTAGTCATATGAGACTATCCTAAGTACAAAGATGGAAGGATATGGGTCCATCAAATCCATTTCTTCTTCTCTCAATGCCTCGACCTCTTCCACCAATGAGAGAAGAATTGTGTGGTTTTGTGAATCTTTTGATTCCTCTTGTTTCTCACATTAAATCATGAATCACACAGTCTTATATGTTTTATATGGTCATAGAAACCACATGGTAATATTCATTTTTTGGAAGATAATCTTTTTATGTATCTTCCTCTTTCCTTTACTCAAGGGGATTCCATAGGCATAATCTCTCAAGGTCACATATCCAACCTCATAGAATCCCTCCTAGAGTTTTCCCTTAATATCTCTTATTGAAGGTGTCACTATTTATCGTATTCACCTTCCCAAGTCATATCCATATATATAATTAGATTTGACTATATTGGTTACCAAAATAAAATAGGAGACAAGCACATTCAAAGCTCTTTACCTTTTCTTTTGTACCCAATCATCCATACAATAGAAGACAAATTGGATCACGTGATCTTCAAATATACTTATTACACTTGTTTATCACACTGATTAGGACTCACATGGGCATTTAGGTTAGTAGAGATCCTGAAAAAATCATGATTCCAAAACATTAAAATGGGCCACCTATTTGTTTTAAGCCCCAACCTCTATTCAAATGGGCATAGTTTAATGTGTAATCCCCAAGTCAGTACTATCAAAGGGATATATTACCATGTGATATAAAATTCTATAGGACCTCCATAGGCATGGTTCTTTAATACCGAACTATGTGGGCTTTGATTCCCATTCAAATGGGATACATAGGTTGCCTCCTTGAGGTCTAAACCCAATACCCCAAAGTAACACCTGTTCAAATGGGAATCATTTCATGTGTAATAACGAACTCAATCCTATCAAAGGGATATAATCACCTATGATAAAGACCTTAATAGGACCTCTATATGAATGAGTCCTCATTACCAAACTACGTGGGCTTTGATTCTCATCCAAATGGGATACATAGGAATCCTTCTTGAGGTCCAAACCCAACACCATAAATTAAACTTATTCTATCTAGTATGAATTCAAAGTAGAATCTTATCCTAACAGGGATTTAATACCCCTTTATGGTTCCATGGTCCAATTTGGCATAAGTCCCACATTGAAATTTGGATAGTAAATGTTCACCTAGACTTTCTTGTCGCATGACGTTAAACTAAATGGTTTGGTCCTCTCCACTTGACCTTAAAAGTTATGACGTGTCCCATTAAGTGGAACCAAACTATATGGATTCTGATTCCTTTCATGAGGATACATAGGAATATCATTATTGGGTGTATTTCAAACATAAAAACACCTGACATCTCCTTGGGTGATGTTAGACTCTAGATCACCCAACAACATGGCTCAAAACCAACATCGTGATAATAAATGACAAAGAATATTTGATCAGTTTATAAGAGGGTACCATTGATGGAGAACCTAAAATATATATAGATATCCCCTTTGATGAAAAACCATGGATACATATATATGATTCTAATTTTTATACATGCAAACAAGTTTTTTGTTATTTGATGTTGATTTACATAATATTTGGGAGTTAATGAAGGAATCAAAAAAATAACATAAATCAATAAGAGAGTCATGATGTAGGAAATAATCCCCCCCAAAAGGTTTGATGAGCCCAAACTACCATCTTATTGAACAATGTGAGTTATTAATTATCACTGGACTAGTTTCCCAATAATAACTTGCCTTTGGAAACTAGTTCTATGAGTCATCATGAATATAAAACCATTGGGTGTTTCATGTTCCATGAATAATCCCTATTGAAAACTGCTCAAAAGGGATGTGGGTGTATGTGTTAGATGTGAAGGTTGTTCTAGTGAAACCAAAAAATTCTATTCCATCCCCATGTGATATTCCGGGATGAAACAATATTCATCCATAATTTAGTTTTAAAGCATTATTCATCTAGATGGTCAAACTAACCCAAACATGAACATGCTTTAACTTGATTAGTGAGTTTGGTTAATGTGGTATTTTTTTGACATAATATCGTTAAAAAGAATAATAATGATATTATTTTAATTTTTTTAAATTTTTACCTATATTTTATATTTTTTATTTATAATGAGAAACTAGAAGAAAAATAAAAAATCATTCTTCATGGAGGTTGTAATCCGAACACATAGACAATTGGTGTTACTTTGTCTTTATAAGAGGAAGGAAATGTATAAATAAGGGTTGTACCATTAATATAAAAACATATATTTATACTAATTATACTAAATTCGTCATATTATTATGGTGATAATATATTTGGTTGAGTAAAATTAAAAATAAAAACTTAAGGTGATAATACTTAGGTTGGAGACATGTTTTTTCTTTAGAAAAACCCTTAAAATTGAAAGGCTTAGGCTAAATATGAGTTAAAAAGGGATCATTTTAATGGGATAGGGTACCAGGTAGATAAAAATGGAATATTTTTAAGGTTTAATTTCATGTTTAGGTGTATTTTTTAGAGGTTTTAATTCATCCCCTTTTATAAGAGAGGAAAAGTGGAATTTTTGAAACACCCTTTAAATTTTAATAATTCCATAACACTATTCTTGAGATAATGGATCAAATTTTTTGAAATAATTTATTTTGGGGTGTATTTCCTGATTAAGGTTCAAAAAAGTGTTTAAAAACATGTTTTAACCATGTTATATGGTTTATTCCATTTATTTTTTACATTTTACCCTTTTACTTTAAAATAAGGTATCTAGTTTTTAACTAAGTGATTTTATTTTTTATTAAAAATATAAAATAACCTATGTAACAAAATTTGGGTGTTATGGATGTAAATTTAATATATATTTCATTCAATTAAATTTCTGAATTTTGTAAAATTAACTTTTAAATTAAAATGGATAATGTCTAGAAAAAATGTTTTAGTAGAAAAAAAGAAATTTTGACCATTATGGATACTTTAATCTTATTTAATGTTGATTTCAAGTTAAATGAGTGTTAATAAATTTAATTATGTATTTATAAATCATGTTATATTATTTATTTAATTTATTTTAATTAAATTCATTATATATAAATTAATACCGATTAATAAAAAAATTAAAATTATTGTTTCATCGTTATCATGGTAATTAGTATTAATCCTAACAATCTAAATTCTGTACACAAAAATTAAATTTTTTATATTAAAAAATATGAGAATTATTATATCAAATATAAGAATAATTTTATCAAATTAATCTTCTATATGTAGGGAAATTAATCTTAATGTTAGCACATGTAACACTTGAAAACATGTTTTTTAGAAAAGTGTATTTTTTGCATAAACTTTTATGTATAGGACAAAATTATCAATGTTATTTATTATAATTATATAAATAATAGTATAATTTATAAAATATTATTTATTTGATATTAAAATAAATTAAAATTCTAATTTTCTCTTTTGTAAATTGAATTACAGAAAAAATGAAAAAAATCATTTTCATAAAATATTACTTGATCTTATAACATAATATTCATGGGTTATATTAATTGACATGGTATTTTTTAATTCTTAATTTTACTTTATAAATATATATATTTTATACAAAAAAAGTTTCAAAAAAATCTATTTCTTCTAAAAGTGATTGTATTAGAAAAATTAGTATTTTTCACTATTCATCTAAAATTGATTATTTTAAAAAAATATAAAAAATACATTCAATGTTATTTTTGTTGAGATAAATTAAAAAACGAATTTTAATTTACCATATTTAAACTCTTAAATTTTTAAATTTATATTTCCAAAATAAAATATATATTATAAGGAAAACTTATTTTATTAAAAACAACCATTTCAGTATTAACTCATATCAATTATTTACCATATAAAGGTTTAGGGTCCGGAATGTTTTTCAAAGGGAAAAAATACTCCCACAATCACTTTTCAGAAGGAAGAAATCATTCTTAAAAGTCTAGTATAGAGAGTGAACTCAAATTGAGTTGTAAAATTCAGAAGAAACTTGAAGGAATTGAATGTCTCAAAGAGTTTTAAGTGACCCATTTACCATCACCAGGAAAGGTTTGCGGACTGCATGAACCCAAACCACTAGTACATGGAATGTCCTACGAGGTGTTGGCTTGCGGAGCAATGGCCGACAAACCCAGGTACTCGTGAACCACATCACTGCTAGAATCTAGTGCGCAAAGGTCACCCTCTTACCAACTAATGAACTCAGCAGTTCGTGGATGAAGAAAATTGGAAGGGTTCTGCAAACAATGACTCACGAACCATAGCCTCCACAAAACCCAGTTGACCAAGTCTTTTTCAGATCAAGATATCTCTTCATGGGCTTCTAGAAATGGTGCCATATGCCCATATATATGATTACCCCAATCCTCTATAAAAGGAGCACAAAATGAATTGAAAAGGGATAGAGGATGGATGAAGAAATCACAGAGGAGACCCTAGAGGTTAGAAGTAAGAATTCAGAGAGGATTTTGGCTTTAGTTTCAAATCATCAACAATGTCCAAATAGCGAACCACATTTCCATAGGTATAATCATATGCAAACCATAAAAATAAGAAACTTAATAATAATGGGAAAATCATGGACCAAATTGGAGTAATTTCAAACCACACATTCCTTACAGATGAACTCCCTACAAATGACATGTTCTATGAACCTATTTCAAAATGGTGTTCCACATAGCATATCACTATGCAGATTGAACCCAGCGCTGTGTACTGCCTCAGTACACGGATGGAACCCAAAGTGTCATGGAAGACTGCATTCAGGATGGTGTACCACTGTGGTGTGTGGTGGTCCATGACAAATCCCATATACCCCTCCAGTATGTGGATGACTGCTCTACCTGCATACCACTATGGTATGCAGAGTTTCCCCCATCCCGCATGAGAAAAAAGTACATAGAATGGGGTGTATTTGGGTGTCTTTCCCTCCAGATCCAATCTCACCCCTCTGTTACCATCCATTCCTCCATATCCCCTCCATGAACCAGTCCCCCAGCATATGGACAAAGCCTCCTCCAATGCCACCAGACCCATATGAGCATATCACTGGGTGCATCAGCATGCCCCTTTGAGTCTACATACCCATGGTAATCAGAGTCACGGAGGCTCTCCACACAACGGTTCAAACTCTAGGGATGTTTGTAAGTCTACATTCCCATGGTAACCTGGAGTCCAACCTTGGGATTCTGATATAGACCTCCCCGTTCTAGGGATTAAGGGTAATCAATTGCTTTTACATTCAATAAGGAACTGTTATCAGTCAATGGAATCATGTTTGCTTGTCCTTTTGATGGGAGGCGACATTCCTCCTCTTTCCCATGATGCGTTATGGGGTACTCCCACTGGGGTAAGTCCCCAATCATCTGAGGGCCGAGCCGAATGACCTCAAATGTCATCACACATTGAAGGGTTCATTTCCACACACCCTCTTACATAGTCACCTCAGTTTCTTCCATCATAGTCTTTC
This sequence comes from Viscum album, assembly GCA_963277665.1. Taxonomy (NCBI): domain Eukaryota; kingdom Viridiplantae; phylum Streptophyta; class Magnoliopsida; order Santalales; family Viscaceae; genus Viscum; species Viscum album. The sequence goes on from OY728146.1 coordinate 631,743,658, forward strand.
CCCATCCCATCAGCAGAAGAGGAGATGGGTGGTTGGTTGGATCCCTCACATCCTCTTGATTCTCACACTAAGTGTAACTCATATGGTATTAGAGGTTTGTGATGATCACAACATCCAAAAAACCCACCCAACCCATCTGAACTATGAGAGCTCTGATTCTTAGTCAAACTAGAATACATAGGAAGCCTTCTTAAAAGACTGATCTCAAAAGGGGTGCCCTTCTAAAAGGGTTCACCCAATCATGTACTCTAAAATGGAAATCTTCCATTCATAAGCCCTAACCCATTGAACTATGATAATTTTTATTCCTATTCAAGATAGGATATGTACGATTCCTGCTTGAAGGCTCGAGCTCAAAAGGGTTCCCTTTCAAAATGGTTCACCCAATCATGCCCCCTCAAATGGGCATCTCTCATGCATAATCCCCAACCCATCCTGAACTACATGGGATATAATTCCTCTCCTTAGGATATATAAGAATCCAAAATTATTGGTCTAATCCCAACATCAATCCATCTTCCGTCCCCCCTGGATGAAGATAACCTCTAGAGCACCTTATTGCATGGATTAAGTCAGTATTTCCTTTATAGCATAAAATTCATATATGCCTATGAAGATCCTATAGACCTGGGGGACACGCTATTGGGGAATTTTTTCATTCGGTTTTGGATTTCAGCCTCGAAACACCCAACGACTCCGTATCCAACGATGGATGAACTTGCTTTCCAAAGTCAGGCATTCACCGGATGGTCTGACCAGTGACTCTTAAAAACTCACATTGATCAAGAGGATGAGAAGTCGAGCTCATCACACCCTTTTTGGGGGAAAATTATTGCCTATTCCGGGACTCTCTTATAGATTTAAGACGTATTCATATGTTTGCGAATCTTTGGTTTGTACCCAAACATAGTATCCATGGATTCAACCCTGGTGGGTAATGGTCAACTGGACACAGGGGTTCAGAATCATTTATTCCCAAGGTTGACCATCCCTCGTTGGATTAATGACCCCAAAGAGTCGAAAATCGCTTAAGGAAGTACTAGGAGTGGCGCGGTGAACCGACGTGGAGAATAGTCGGATCGACCGGTTGTTGGGCTTGAACCTCATGGAGGCTTCCTACGTACCCTGCCTAGGAGGTAGGGATCAAATTCCACGTAGTTCGCATAGGAGAGTCGGAGAACCGATGTGGATGTGGACCCTGGGGTTCGATGGTGATCGGGATTGAACCTCTTGGAGGCTTCCTACATACCCTATCTAAGAGGCAGGGATCAAAGTCCACATAGTTCGCATATACAGTTTAACATCATGCGGGACGAGGGTGAAACTCAACATGAAGAAACGACCGAGTGGTGGGCTTGAACCTTGTGGAGGCTTCCTACGTACCAAGATTTGACATGGATCAAAGTCCCCATAGTTCACTTTGTGGGGATTACACTCTGAGAAGGCCCATAAGAAGATGTCATGGTCGATTCTTACTCTAAGCCCACGTGATTCATGCTCGGTGTGAGAAACAAGAGGCAGCAAGGACTAGACGATCACGTCGCAAAAGGTGCATTAATGAGAAGTGGAGTGGGGCTTACGGATGGAGCGACCTATAATGATATATTGGGGATTAAACTCTGAGGAGGCCCATAAGGTCGGGGCTTACTCCTAAGTGGATGCCCATGGAAACAAAGCTTAGTGGGAGAGGGAAAGGGGTGCTCTTGTGCCCGTCACCTATCTTATTCCCCGGGGAAGTACCTGGGGAAGTACCGAGGTGCATGGGGGAAGCTTCCTTCTGATGGGTATGCCACCCTCTCTTTGGGGAGGGGATAAGTGCCCGACCGCCGAAGCGTGCAGCCCCCCATCCTAATGAGTAGAGACAGGAAGGGGGCTCTCGGGCTCAGACCCCGCATTACCGTGGGAATGTGAACCCAGGCATGCTTCGGAGATCTGCCCAAGGGTCGGGGAAACCTCTTCACCTTTACTTACCATGGGTATGTGAACTCAAAATGGCGTGTTGATGCGCCTGAAAGTTACACCACGCGGATCCGGTGGCTCTGGTGGAGGCCTCGGCTCGGGGCCGACGAATAATCCAATGAGGGAGTCGTAGAGGACTTGACTGGATCAGAAGGATTTTATCTAGCCCAGGGAATGAGAACACCGAAGTATTTGGAAAGCCACAGAGACATATGGGTTGAGGCTCCCTTCGCACGGGGAAGTGCCACGCGGCTGGAAATGCTGTTTGCGAACCAGGGTGGTCCGTGGACTGATTGGCATCTCGTGAACCAGGGTGGTCCGCAGACTGATTGGCGTCCTGTGAACCAGGGTGGTTCGCTGCTTCGGGTTCAATCTGTGAACTAGGGTGGTTCGTGGAGGGTTCCAGGTGGGCAGCGGCGGCCAAGGGCAGTGCCGGTCAGAGGCTCGTCGGTCGGGGCTTCGCCCACGTAGGAGAGTGCTACGTGGTGCGACGGATGGGAAAAGAGGCATAAACCCCCTAGTCCGCGGGGAAGTCATTCTCCAAGGGGGTATGGTTCACAGTTATCCTTTTTTTTGTTATTTTAGGTTTACAGTTCACCAAGTTATTATGCATTTTCCAATTCCTTGTTAATTTGTATACCTACTATGGTTCGCAGATGGGAATTTCACTGTTTGCGAAATACGAAGCCTTCCTTCAACCGATCTCCTTCCGAATCTCCAATCCCTATGAATCCAATTCCAATTCTCTGATCCCCTTTTTCTTTCCCCCTTGGTCTCCTTTTATAGAGTATGGAAAGGGATGTATCTGTGGCTACGCGACACCTTTTGCGAAGGCCCATAACCAAATACCCAGTTCACAGCTGATTTGGTCAATCCAAGATTCGCGGTGGGTATTGAATGCTTCCCCCCCCCCTCCGTGAATCGAACTCAGGGAGTGCTCCATGGCTGCGGAGGGTTCTACCTCCATTCCGCGAATGACAGTGGGTGCGGTTTGAACTAGTCGATGTGGTCCGCGGTTTGGGAGGTTCATGATGGTGGACCGGACTGGCGCACATCCTACCTCGTGGCCGCGGATGCTCTCTGCCTCCATTTCGCGAACGAAAATGGTTCGCGGAGGGGGCACTTTGTGGGGACTGGTCATGTTGTATTTCCATGGGACTGGTTCGCGGACCGGTCCTGTTTGTGTCCCTTCTTTCATTATTTTGCCCAATTGTTTGGGGGATTTGGTTAGAATATCCTTTGCGGATTTTTCAAGACCCTACAAATTCCCCCCATCAGAATGGGGTCTGATCAGAACTAAGAGGAGTCCATTCCGATGCAAATTGGTCCTAAAACTGAAATGGTTTATGGTAGAGAGGTGGACCTGGTAGGGGACCACTCCTATAAATACGAGGATCCCTTAATTTGTCCTATAAATACGGGGAGACCTTCATTCCTTCTTCGCGGTCGCCTTCACCTGTGAACCAAAATTCCCAGCCACGAACCATTACTCTTAATTAATTAAAAAGTAAGTGATGATGGGCTTCAGAGGAACTTACTTCGTGATTTCGATGCTCCACGGACTAAAAATCTCTAAAACTCTAAAAGTATCTGAGTCTTCTGAACTTAATCACTTAAACTCGGGATTGAAATTTTGCGGAGTGACTTGGTTCGCGGTTTCCTGGCCAATGCTACATGGGATAGGGTTTTGCGGGCGGATTTCATGAAGGGATGGTTCATGGGATGATGTCATCACGAACCATCCTCAAAGGCTTCCTTGCGGGCTTTGATTACGAAGGCTACTTACGAATATATTTGGTTATTTTTGTCCATATTTTTATTCCGGACTAACCGATTGTTGGCCCCTATTGTGCAGGGAGAAACTATGGCTCCCCCTCGTTATGCGCTGAGGCCTGCTGCAAATCCGCTCCCAATTAGCTCAGAGAGACATTCAACTATGATTCACAGAGCAGAGGGCGTCAAAGAAGACCCTATTCGGTCCATCAATCCTGATGACGGTGTATTGAAGAACCTGCTCTCTCTTGAGCTTCTGGGTTATCCACTTTCAAATTGGCTCCCGCTCTACGACTTCGGTCTTCATGATGACATCCCTATCCCCCCTACTTTCTCAGGTCTCCCTTCTCCTTTCCTGGAAGCGCCTTCAACATGCATTCAAGAAAACCTTACCCAATATGCGGAGATAATCTCTAACTCTAGTCCGAAAAACACATTTATTATAAGGGGCTCTGTCGGGACCCAAATCGATCAGTGCACTCAAGAATTTTATCAGAAAGCTGTCCTTAAGGTCTACCCATCTATTATCAACCTTTCCCGAAGGGATCCTGACGTAGGGTGGGTTCCCAGGTGGGATCTTCGATCCAGAGGGCTCTTCTCAAATGATTGGGCTTGGGATTTCTAGGTCCATCATCATTTTCGGGAGTCTCCCGAATAACTGGAAGTAGTCAATCTATACTCCGTAGCGTGGACTTCCGAATTCGCTGTTTACCCACCATCTCCAATCCTGCCTGACCTGTTCAGCCGCTGGTGTTCAAGTACTAATACTTTCCACCTTGACCATGGTGAAGTCGGCATTAGTATATGGTACATCTAATGGATAGGACTGCTGATTACTGGTGAGATGTATGACGAATATTTTCCCACTCCCGACGAATGGGACAATGTCGAACATGTGCCTTTATTGGCGAAGGAGTTGTTGGTTATGGCAGAGCATTCATTGGGTCAGGTGTTTTGTTCCCACTCGCTTATTCCTTATAGCACTTGGATAAGGTTATTTCTAAACACCAATAGTCCTACGCCAAAGATTAAGCATCCCAGGACTCATCCTTCCCAACAGTCACAAACTGCTCAAGGTTCTTACTGGGCGGTTTTAGAAGCAGGTGACTACCTTTCATGGGGTTACAAGGTGCACCCTAGTGTGTCGCCTATGCTCCGGTTGGCTGGTATGTTTTCTATGTTTTTGAGCGGCTGGCTATTTCCTTCTCAGGATGTTAACCCAGGTGTCTGGGCCTGCACTTTGATGATGGAGGCTAAGTCAGTAGAGGGCCACCTGGTGAATTTAGTCGTGCCCACTTTGGCCCATATCTTTGAGCTACTGAGCCACATGCAGGTGGACGGGTCACCTTACCGTCTGAGCGGGAAATTTCAATTTTTGTATGGCTGGGTGGCAGATCATTGTCGCTGTTATGAGTATCATCACAACACCGCCATCCCGCTTCCTACCTTTCGGCCTACCCTATTGGATATAGCCAAAGTTCGCTTGATGTCCCTCAACTTTAGTGAAGTTCTCGATCTTCTGAGTGACTTCTCCCAGTTCATCTTCACTCCCTACCTCACCACTAATGGATTCTTAGTTGACAACCACTACGGGAGCCTAGAGGAGAACTCTTACATGATCTCTCTACGGGACAGATTTCTGTCCGCGTGGATCGACAAGGTTTCTCTGTGAAAGCTGTATGTCCTGTATCGCTTTTCTCGCCAGTTCGGGTGCATGAAAGTCCATGTTTCCCTTCCCCCTTCTCGGGCTCAAGGACTGCACCCAGCCATACTTTGTCAGTGGTGGCTGATGCTGACGCGGGAGGAGTCTGACGCGAGCATTCTCCTGCCTGATACGGGGGCAGATGCCGTCCTTTCCATGGAGTATACAAAAACATGGGTAAAATACTCTGCTGATGGGATCCTAGGGAAGTATTTCTGGCAGGTTCCCAAATCAAGAGGCATGGTGGCTGCTACATCCACCACACCTTCCTCATCGGTTTTAAGGGAGGACCGACTAATGGCTCGTTGATCAAAGCGACTCAGAGAACTTTCCTCTCCCAACCTTGTGGTGGCCACAGTTCAGACAGACCCATCCTTCTTGTGTGTAGATGAGGATGAACCTATGGTTTCGAGTCCAAATGAGACCATCCTGGAGGTTCCTCCGGTCGATACCGGGCTTAGCAACTTGGTCCCCAAGCCTGAACCGGGGTTGGAGGCTCTAGACTTTCCAGCTTCGGAGTCAACTTCTAGTGAGCACACGTCTGCGTGGGCTACCATGCCAGACTTCATTCTCGTGTCATCTAGCGAGGATACTAAAGATCCTTGTACCATGGAGGACCATCGGGCAGTGTGTAGGTGGGCCTGGACCCAAATCTGTGAAATCATCACTGAAACCCCTTTAGCCGAAATGGCTTCTAAAACCGAAGATCTTCGTTAGCTCTTCCTGGATTTGGGGTCAGGTGGTTTTGACTATCATCAGTTCCATTATCTTTCTTTCCAAGTTTTCATGGCCCGTGAGGAATTTGTCAATAGTGAATTCAAGCTTGCTCACTTCGATACCACTCATTGTGGGGCCTGAAACTTGGAGGAAACCACAAAAAATCTCCATCAACTGATAGCACAGGATGCGATCTATCGAGATCAGGCGGCCATCCTATCCTCCGAGTTTCATGAATGCAAAGAACGGGACATGATGTTGATGGATCAGTTATCAGATATGAATGGTCATCTTGAAACTACCAAACAAGAGATCAACGAACTCTAAACAACATTGGATCATACTCATCTGGTGGCGGAGGTTGAAACCAGGGAGAAGGCAGTGTTGGAATAGCCATGCAATGACCTTCGACGCACGGTCATTGATCTGGTGGGGAGAGAGAGTCAGGATTTTTTATAACTATCAGAGCCACTTTTGTATCCCCTATTTTACTTACCCACTCTTTTTTTGTGAGGGAGAGACCCCAGCATGTGGTTTTCCTCCCCCTTTTTCCATTTGAATGAAATATAGTCTCCATCGATTACTTGTTGCCGTGAAATCTAATTGTTACTTAGAACAATTTTCATGCATATAACGATTCACTAAATTAGAATTAATCACAACCCAGGAAAACAAACTCTAACTTTTTCCTAGACCATGGGGTCCAGCGAGCATAGTCTGAATATTTCTAGGGGTTTATAGAAAATCCATACAAACTTTTTTGTCTCTTTCTTTTTAATGCCCTGATTTTTACTGGGCCCATTTAGTGTGGACCCAGCGGGTATAAACTAACTTTTTCTTAGGTTGAACTTTTCGGGTTTTTGGCATAATAGGCTTTGTGCCACCCTCTTTTTTTGTGAGCGGTTTAAAGTCCCGCTGTCAAGACTATCACTACTGATGTTTTAGGTCGAACATCTTTGACCAAATATGGTGGGGTGAGGGCCCCAATGGGGTTCAACTAATTAAAAGATGTCTCAACACCCTTCAGATGCAAGTGGGGGGAAATGTATTTAAACTTGAGCGACATGCAGGGCATGTCTCAAGATATAGGAGTCGTGTCGGCATACAGAGGTAGGAAGAGCATTGCCTAAGGAAAACTTACCTTTGGTAGACAGGCCAGGGGTGATCAATATGCAGAGCCGCTGAGGGCATGGTATTCATAGTCATACAAAGGTGTCCTTAAGTCAATGACTTATCCATTTCTGATGGACAGGGGACTTCATGGAAGTCCAGATTATGGAATCCACCATGGGTGGCCTAGAAAATGAATGTTACATCTAATAGGGTTTTGAGAGCATTTGTACTAATCAAGAGTACGGTCGGAAGACCACTTTCCTAAGAATTTTAGTTAGCGTAGGGGATGGTTGAGGCTTGGTGAAATTTAAAGTCATGCAGCTGGGACATCATTTAAAATGGAATGACTTCTTCTGGTTCTCCGTAATCTTGTCAAAGATGTTCCGCCGCATTCAGGTTGAATTTTGGAAGAGGTTGGTAAACTGTAGCTCAGAGGGTTTCCGAATCCCAGAGTAGAAATGGGGGCTCATAGGCCAAGAGGCGTATAGAGAGAAGCATCGTCTAAGGAAATATTGCCTTTGATAGACGGGCCAGGGGTGATCAACATGCAGAGTTGCTGAGGGCATGGCATGCATAGTCGTACAAAGGTGTCCTTAAGTCAAAGACTATCCACTTCCGATAGCCGAGAAACTTCAGGGAATTTGAGATTTGGGACCACCAGGGGTGGCTTATGAGAGTTCGGATTTTTCTGAGTTCAGAGTGTGGCTTAAGATGAGAGGGTGTCTGAATACGGGGGAAATATCTAGACTAAACTTCCCAAGAATGGGTGAAGTAATTCTTTCTCACGCCGGTGTGAGGTGGTGGTTCGTGCAGGTCTGATCCGTGCACTAAAGGATGGAGAAAAGCCTCTGTTTCTCATTGAAACCATGATGAGTATGATAGTGTAGTTTATAGTCATGTGGTTGGGACATATTCCATGCAGTTTAGCATCATGCGGTAAGGACGAGAGGCATTTTTTAAGGTTGTTGTGCGGTTTAACGTCATGCAGTGAGGACGGGGACATTTTTAAAGGTTGATTATGCAGTTTAACGTCATGTAGCGAGGATAGGGGGCATTTTTGCAAAGGCTTATCTTCATCAGAATGTAACCGGGCTTGAATACCTCAACATTCCCCAGACGTGGGGGGGGGGGGGTGATCGGTGTAAATCATGGTTCCGAGGATTCTTGGATCTGGAGAGGTGATATGGGGGATCTGAGGTCAGTAAGCGTACGGAGCTAGGAAGAGCATCACCTATGGAAATATTGCCTTTGGTAGACGGGCCAAGGGTGACCAATATGAAGAGCCACTGAGGGCATGGTATGCATAGTCGTACAAAGGTGTCCATGGGTCGATAACTTTCCACTTCTTATGGTCGTGAATGGTTATGAGGATCTGTGATTATCTGGGCCATGAAGTCTGTCATTTGGCAAAATAATTTCTGGTCATGTTGGGGATATCTGCCCCTGGTTGCTTGTTGAGTTTCAAAGAGACCCCTACACTGATCTTATTTTTTTTTTGTGCGTGGGGGTGTGCCTTCATTCCATGCAGTTTAACATCATTAGGTAAGGACAAATTACTCCTAGTTTATCGGTCATAGAGCTCAGACCATTGGGTGACTATTGCTTCAGTCACTCGAAGGATAACTGAGTCAACATGTTCTGATATACTTGGAACAAGGCGGGGGAAGAAGGCCATAAACTGCAACTTTGAGCTTTCCCATATTAGGAGGTATGGCGTGGGGGCTCTAAGGCTGGTAGGCATACAGAGCTAGGAAGAGTACCGCCCGAGGAAATCTTGCCTTTGATGGACGAGCCAGGGGATATCATTATGAAGAGCCGCTGAGGGCATGGTATGCATAGTCATACAAAGGTGTCCTCGGGTCGATAACTTTCCACTTCCAATGGCCATTAATGATTATGAGAATTCGTGATTGTTCACGGTGTAGAGTTCGGCACGTGGGGATAATGGTGTCTGGGTATACAAGAAACATCTTCACTGCAATTGTCCGTTTGAGTCAGAATAGCCTAGTCCTGGCTTGATGTTTCTTGATGTAGGTCGCTATGTGAACCACCAGCAGAAACAAAAGCTAGCCAAATAGGGAAACCTTGGCAGAACTCATATGTGAAAAGGGGAATTAACTTGTAAACCACATTTCCATAAACTTCTAGATTAGGAGGTATGGTATGGGGGATCTGAGGCCAGTAAGCGTACAGAGCTAGGAAGAGTGTCGTCTGTGGAAATATTGCCTTTGGTAGACGATGCAAGGGATATCATTATACACAGCCGCTGAGGGCATGGTATGCATAGTCATGTAAAGGTGTCCACAGGTCGATGGCTTTCCACTTCTGATGGACATGAGTGGTTATAAAGATCCATAATTATCCGGGTCGTGGAGTCTGATATATGGAGAGGATTCATCCAAATGTGCAAGGAGTATCTTCATCTTGTATCGCCATGTGTCTTGGGTGGGTCGCGACGAAGTCCATGCAGTTTAGCGTCATGCAGTGAGGACGAAGTCCGTGAAGTTTATCATCATGTGGTAAGGAAAAATATAAACACCCTGTGAAGGTTCGGTCCATACATGGGGGAAGGGGGCATTATTAACATCATTATCCGTGCATTTTAAGGTCATGCGGTAAGAATGAAAAGTACACCCTGTGCCGGTCTGGTTCACACATGGGGGGAAAGGGCATTTTTTTGTTTAGGGGGCTGGGCCAGGACTAGGGATCCTGGCGTCGCTGCATATCCTTCAGGGGAAGGAATCAAGCCACACATAGTTCTCTAGAAGAAGTACACCCCGTGCCGGTCTGGTCCATACACGGGGGAAAGAAGGCATTTTTTTATCGTTTGTTCTGAGGGATGGGCCAGGAATGGGGATCCTGGCGTCGCTACATATCCTGCAAGGGCAGGAATCAAGCTGTACGTAGTTCTCTAAAATCCGTGCAGTTTAACATCATGCGGTGAGGACATGGGGTATTATTAGATTTCGTGCAGTTTAACGTCATGCAGTAAGGACGTGAATACACCCCGTGCAATTCTGGTCTGTACACAGGGGAATGGGTATTTTTACTTTTCTTTTTGAGGTGGTTGGGCCAGGGTCTGGCAATCTGGCATCACTACGTATCCTGCAAGGACAGGAATCAAGCCTTATATAGTTCTCTGAAAGACGATACACCCAGTGTAGTTGTGACCCATACATAGGGGAAGAGGGAATTTTTAAATCATCTTGTCCATGAAGTTTATCTTCATTCATTGAGGATGAAATACTCTTAGTTTAAGGTCATAGAGTTTGGACCATTGGGTGCTTGGTAGTTTAACGTCATGCAGCTTGGACGAAGGGTACACCCTGTGCAGGTCTGGTCCATACATGGGGGGAGGGGAATTCTTAACTCTTGTTATCTGTGTAGTTTAACATCGTGTGGTAAGGACAAAGTACTCTTAGTTTAAGGTCATAGAGTTCAGACTATTGGGTGCTTGGCAGTTTAACGTCATGCAGCTTAGACGATCCCCCTTTTTTTCTTACCCAGGAATTTTACCGTTATGCGGGTAGGAAGAAATACTCTTGGTCATTATGCGAAATACTTCTTCAGGAATCTCGCATTGGTAGGGGTCGTGGTGAATTTCCCATCCATGGAGATCAGGGCATATGCTTTGTTGGAGTAGACCTTGTGTAAAACATATGATCCCTCCCACTTGGGCTCCATATTTGGAGGCATCTTACCGGGTATCATTGGGGTCCATAGGACCAACACTAATTATCCTTCCAAGAAAGACTAGAGGCGAGCCTTTTTGTTGAAGGCTCGTGCGATCCGGTTCTGGTACAATTCCATGTGGTGCAGAGTATGAAGCCGCTTGTCATCTAGATGTTCCAATTCACCTAGTCGCTTTTCTGACTGCTCATCATCGGATAATTGATCACAGATGGCAACACGGAGTGAGGGAAGTTGGAGTTCAATGGGCAGGACTACCTCTGTGCCGTACACTAATGAGTACGGGGTAGACTGAGTAGCGGTACAGATTGTGGTATGATAAGCCCACAATGCATGGAGGAGTTTATCCGGCCATGACTTTTTGTCTTTGTCCACCATTTTCTGGAGGATGTCAGACATGGTCTTATTGAAAGACTCTATCTGTCCGTTGGCCACTGCATGGTAGCAGGATGAGTGGTTAGCCTTGATACCATAATCGTGGTATTGCTTATCAAATTCAGCAGAGCATAAATTGGTGCCATTGTTCGTCAGTATAGTATGAGGGACACCAAATCTGGTGATGATATTGATCTTCATGAAGCTAACAATGTTTATTGCCCGGACTTCCTTGGGGGGTATGGATTCTATCCATTTGGAAAAGAATTCGGTTGCCGTGAGGATATACTTTAGATTTTTGGCCGTCGTGGGAGGATATGGTCCCACGACGTCCATCCCCCAGATGGAAAACAGCCAGGAGTACTTAGCTTGATGAAGTAACTTTGGGGGTTGGTGTATGAAGTTGGCATGAATTTGGAATGAGTGGCATTTCACAGTAAAACGCTCGCTGTCTCGTGCCACTGTGGGCCAGTAGTACCCAAGCCTTCGAATCTGATGGGAAATCTTGGTCCCTGGTTGATGTGCTCCACACACTCCTACATGTACTTCAGTCATGATGGCATCAGTTTCTTCTCATTCAATGCATCTGAGGAGCACTCCATTGAGGCCTCGTTTGTAGAGGACCTCTTATTGGCCCGCGCCGCCATATAGGAAAAAATTGATTTCCCTTCTCTATATTTGCTCTCATTCATCCCTGTCTAATGGAAGCTCTCCCTATTGAAGGTAGTTTATGATGGGGATCATCCAGCCAGTAGCATGAGCATATGGGTCGGGGAAAAGACTGACTTTGTGGATCTCTTCCATCTTATCTTGAACAAACAACAATACCATTCGACGGTGAGCAATACTAATGACCATTTCATCCCGGTCTAGGTCAGCTAGGGTTGTAGCCGCGTTGTCTAATGCATCAGCCTGAGCGTTTTTAGACTAGAGAATATAAGTCAATGTTGGTTCTATGGAGAACTCGACCATTATCCCTCAGACATGGTCAAAAAGTGGGATCACCTCCTCCTTTTTAATAGCATAGTCACTATTGACTTGCTTGATGACCAGCTCCGAGTCGCCTTTTACCTCAAGGTGTTGATCTTGTGCCTGAAGTGTGAGCTCCAGGCCTGTAATGAGGGATTGATATTCTGCTTCATTTTTTGTACATCCCTCTTACAGGAGGAAGGAATACGGAAAAACTACCTTTTCTGGGGACACAAGTATTATCCCCAGGCCCACTTTGTTGAATCTGGGATCCTCCATCCTCTTCCTGGTTGGGCTTCAGGACATGCCGTCAAAGTACATTTCCCATGATGGGAACTCTTCTTGAACCGAGAAGATATCTTCGTCAGGTAGTTCGGCGTTCGGTGCAGTGGTCCCCGTTGAAGGGTGCTCTGCCAGAAATTACACTAATTCCTGGCCCTTGATGGATTTTCGAGGCACGAACCGGATGTCGAACTGTTGCAGGATGACGACCCATCGGGATAGGCGTCCGGTTAGTATCGGGCGACTAAGGATGTACTTTAGTGGGTTAATCCGCGAGATCAAATGGACCTCATGATGCTGCAGATAATGTCGCAACTTTTGAACTACGAGGACCAAGCCCAGATATCTCTTCTTGATATTTGAGTATCGAGTCTCAGCATCAATCATGGTTTGACTGAGGTAATAGAGACTGTTTTCACTGCCCGCGTCATTCTTTTGTGCGAGGAAGGCTCCCAGTGATTGCTCTAAGGCTGTCACATACAAGATGAGAGGTCTTACTTCAACTGGGGGCATGAGCACCGGTGGTCTTAAGAGGTATTTATTAAAGTTCTTGAACACCTCTTGGATGTAGTCCGTCCATTGGTACGTGACCCCCTTATTAATTAATATGGTGAAAGGAAAAAATTTGCCTGCTAGGTTGGCTATGAACCGCCTAATATAGGCTAGGTGTCCCTAGAATCCCCTCAGCTCAGTGAGATTTCAAGGAGGTGGCAGGCTCATGATAGCCTTCATCTTCTCAGGGTCGACTTCGATGCCATGATGGCATACGATGAAGCAAATGAATTTCCTTGAGGTAACCCCAAAGGCGCATTTCAAGGGGTTCATCTTCATGATATGCTGTCGGAGCTTGTTGAAGATGGTATCAAGGTCTGACAGGTGATCCGGACACTATCTGGACTTGACCACTAGGTCATCCACGTAACATTCAATGAATTTCCCTGGGAATGGCTTAAAGATCCGATGCATGGCACGATGATACATGGCGCCAACATTTTTGAGACCAAAGGGCATGAACCTGTAACAGAATACCCCTTGAGGGGCCCTGAAGGCAGTGGCTTCTTCATCTTCTTGATCCAACCTTATTTTATTATATCCAGAATAGCCATCCATGAAGGATAGAGCCTCATACCCGGCCGTTTCATCAATTAACAACTCGGTAATTGGAACCAGGAAGTCATCTCTTGGGCAATGCCGATTAAGGTTTCTGAATTCAATGAAGACACGGGTTTGTCCATTATTTTTCTTAATGGGGACGATATTGGCCAACCAAATGGGGTTTTGGATCTCCCTGATGAAGCCTAATTTAATGAGATTATCAACTTCATCCTCTATCTTGGCAGCATGTGATGGGTGTGTCCTTCTGGAGGCCTTTTTGTAGCCCCGGTAGTCTTCTAGAAGACCCAGGTGATGCATCGCTACCTCGAGATCGAGTCCTGACATTTCTGTGTAATTCCAGGCGAAGAAATCTCGGTGTTACCTTAGGAAGGAGGTATATACATCGTGTTCCTCGGGAGACATGGCCGCACTAATGAGAGTGGGCCTCAGGTCTTCCTTGGTACCCAGGTTTATTTCCATGAGTTTGTCCACAGTGGTGGAGATACCATCCTCAAATAAGGGAGGTGCATCCCTGATATCTTCCCCCTCTTCTTCTCCCAAATCCTCATCTTCTTGGTCTGACGAGGAGAGAGCTACTTTCACGAGTTCTCGGATGTCCGGAGGTGAGGTGTTGTGGGCGTCCTTGTTTGATATTTCACCCCCCGATTGAGGGTCAGTGGACGTTCCCACATTATCATGCTCGGACGTTATGGCTAAAGTCATGAGGACACCCAAGTGTGTGTCCGGACTTAGACTCCTACCTTCCACGTGGTTGATGGGCAGGACATAATCTCTGCCAAGTTGCCTGAGGGGGTCGTCAGGAACCATTTCTAGGCCATTTGGAGCGGGGATCCAGTTGACACCATCGAACAAAGGCTTCTTTTTTCTTTTTCTCATAGAACTCGAACTCAATGTAATGTGACTCAGATAGCTCTAAAGGGGCCTTGTCGGTGTGCAATGTTCCAATTTTTCCATTGACACAGTGCTTGATACACTGGTGTTAGGATGAAGGAACGACCATGTGCATATAGAGCCATGGCCTTCCCAGCAGGGCATTGAATGCTGTGCTCTGTCGGACCACCAGGAATTCCGTGTAGGCTCCCAGGTCACCAAAATGGGTCTTTAGCTTAATCTATCCCATTGGTTTCTTCTCACTCTTGTCATAACCCAACAGAGCTGTGGCTGAGAGAATTAGATCTTCCTCACTGTATCCCAACTTACGGAGTGTCCGTAGGGGAAGGAGGTTAACCCCAGAGCCATTGTCTATAAAGACTTTCCGGATATCAATACCATTCAGTGTGTCAGAAACGTATAATGGTCTGATGTGTCCCTTCATGATGGAATCTTTATCCTGGTCGGTGAAGGAAATCACCATATTTCATTCAACCGGGTCAGTCTCTGTCCGATAAATTTTGGCGGGAGCTACCTCGGCTTGAAACTCCTGGGGGATGATAAAAGCTTTGATAAGCACCTCCCTATGGTCGGCTGACAAACTCAGGTCATCCAGGATTGAAAACTTGGTTGGTACTGACACCAGCTGCTTAAGGATGACATATTTTTGCTCCAGCGGCCGACGCTTCTCCATTGGCGGGAGAGTCTTAGCGGGTGCTTTGGGAGCTGGGGCATTTGATGAGGAGGGACCGGCCGCAAGGACAGATGTCTATGGTGTTCTCACGTTTTGAGGACTTGGCCCGGCCAGTCTGTTTGTGTGCACTAGACGGACAGACACTTGTTCCTCCTCTGGTGGGTATCGTAGAACAACAGGGCCAGAGTGTCCACTTGTGGAGGTGGAGGGGCATTATTTCTCCTGCTGAGTCTGTTGAAGGGCTCTCCCACGGGTTTCCACAATATTAACGGTTTGGGCTGGGATCCATTCGTTGGTTTGGTTTCTTCCGTGGATGCACCTCCCCTGGTATCCTCTGCCTCTGTGATTCCTCTTACCGTCTCCTCGTGCAGGGATCTCGGGCTTGTAACCATACCCTTCGTCAGGGAATGATTCCATGAGATGGATGACGTTAATAGAACCAAATATTGGCTCTTCAACCTCTGACAGGTCAACCTGTTCGGTTGTCTCTGATGGTGCTGTTTGATGGGTCGGTGCCCGTGATGCCAAATTCGAGGGCATATAATCTTCCAGGGTAGGGATGAACTTTGGCCCCGTCGTAGAATGCTCCTCTCAATATTGTTTCCTCTTCCTTTGATTATGCTTGGATGACCGGATCATGGAGGGTTTTGAGGCTGATGTTGTCGGCTATGCGGCTTCAGGGGATGTTGGTGGCAACACCGGTTGTTGTAGTTGAGCTCGGAGTATTCCCTGGGCTCGGTTGATAGTCTTATGAGTCATCCAAGTGCCAAATTTCTGCCCCTGCTTGCTGGTGAATTTCTTCCACCCCCCTCTTTTTCGGAGTCAGTGGTAGAGATACATGCCACATGTGCTGGGGGTGGTCCCATCTCGACTTGTCCAGAATCTACCATCCTCTGCGGAAGGTCTTTGAAGACGAAATATTCTCGGATACTGTGCCCCAACATCCGATGGTAGGGGAAGTAATCTGTCCTGTCATCGTGGCCGCCTTCTTCAGGCTTTCCTGGCTCCGGGAGGCGGAGCAAGTTGTAGGTCATGGCGGCAATGAAGTAGCAACGGACTTGATCATCTTGGAACAGGTATGCTTTTTGTCTTCGTTCTTCAAATTGGTTATGCTTCGGTCCTCTATGATCGTCCCGTTTAGGCGGAGGCGGCCGCTGATATGCAGGGGGACCATGACGATTTGGTGGAGGCCTTAGTGGTGGAGCGGGCACAGGAGCCGGCTTGAGTGTGACAGCTGATGCTTCACCTCTATGGGCTCTTTTCATAGGAGCCTGCGAGGCTATTCGGAACATTGAATTAGTACACTACAGGGAGTCCTCAATTCTCTAGGCAATGGCCGAGAGATGGCGGAAGCCAGCGGTGCACTCCACCGGTATGAGCAGTGTTCGCAGCTCATCTCTAAGATTATTGATGCATATGGATTGAATCTCATCTTCAGGAATTGGCATGTTCAAAGAATAGGTCAGACCATTCCATCTGGCGATGAAATCTGAGACCCTCTCGTTATCCATGTGCTTACAGTTCATGAGATCGCTGACCATTGTTTTAGGAAACGTTGAGCTGAAGTGAAACATAATCTGCTATCGGAGGTCCTCCCACCTCTTTATAGACTAGGCCGATAGACTCATGTACCGGACGAAGGAAGATCCTTGCAAGGTTCGTATGAAGAATCCGAGTTTTTCTGCTTCTTGTTGTTCCGGAGTTCCCATCATAGGGTCGCAATAGGATGCGTAGTGCATCAAATGCTGCTCTGGATCGCCTGATCCATTGAATATGGGGAATACAGGGCTCCCAAAATTGGTTGGAGGTGGTTTGTTTGTCACCCAATCTGGGTAGGATTTCCGCTTCGGCTGTATCGGAGCGCGTCGACCTTCCATCGCTTCCAGTCGAGTTGTCAGTGCCTCGATGGTGTTGGTGAGTCCCCGGTTTACATCCTGTTGGGCCCGGTCCTGGGTAGGCATAGCCCGAGACATTGCCTGAGGATCCGGATTGGCTGGCACCAAGGGTGTATATTCCGTTTGGGGTACCCTAGGAGGGTTCAGGCTTACTTGATATGGTTTCCTCTTAAGTGGAGGGAAATCTTGGTATTCATCCGAATATACGTTTAGGTAGCTGGAAAAACCAAGCACCTCATTGGGAAAATGCCCTGGTAATGCTTCATTTGTCGGGGCAAGCCTTAGCCTTTGAGGTGCACTAGCTGGGTGTGCATGATGTGTCTCTTCTTGGGATGCACTTTCAATAAGGCGGTTCCTCTGGAGTAGCTCGGCGTTAAGCCTCCTCAATTATTTCATCTCTTATTCCTGTCGAGCGAACCTCTCTTCGAGTGTGAGTGGATCATTTTTATCGAGAGAAGGGGATGGGTTAAGGGTAACTGTTCCTTTATTCTTATCCTTGTTGGAAGCTCACTGGGAAGGTAGAGGGAGGTTAGCTTAAGGGGCATCCATATATAAGGCGGCCCTCTGGTTTCGGGTGTGCACACCTGGTGGTTAGTTGTGAGTCACAGCCTGAACAGAACCATCGTCCCCCGATCCATCCTAATTTGCATCATCTCTGGTTTTACCCGTGGGGTTAGCCTCTATGGCGTTGATGAACGCATGTTGTGGGGTGGAGGGGATGTCATCTTCCAAATAGGAAGAGGATCTCCCGCGTCTTCAGTTGGCCTTCCCTTTCAAGACCTGGGCTTGACTTCAGACTTCTTGACGAAGGGTGACACAGAGATTTCTTTGATGTGACCTTACGGTGTGCCTTCCTCTCGGAGGGGATGATGATTCAAATAATGGGATAAGACGGGAACCTCCTCTTCTGACTGTCCTCCCTAGGTGAGAGAACACTGATTCTCATGGGGGAGGTTGTTATTGAGGGGGTAAAAATGCCCCCATCCCTGAGGGCTGGGGTTGGCTCCATTCCCTGGACACTGATTCTCTTCCCGGTTTTATTGGTCTTACATGGGCACTCGTTGTTAAAAATGCCCCCAGCCCTGCAGGCTGGGGTTGACCCTAGATTGCGGCAATGGCTGCGACTATCGCGACCTGCCTGATCTCGCGTGCCCCCATCCGGGGGTGAACTAGATCTGGTGCCAAATTCACCTGTGGATCAGTCCCTTCTGGGTCAGCAGGCAAAGATCTCTGATTTGCCTCTCTTAGGCGAGAGGCCTACCGGATGCTCTCGGTGGCCTGATTCATGATTTTTTGAATGGCTTCTTCCCGCCAGGCCTGACGCTTCTGGGACTTACTCAAGGCCTGACTCTGTTTGGTGTATTTCCTTTCCTGAACAGGGGGTCCACTCTATTTCCATCTTGCCGTGATGACGTTGCAAGACACCATGCTGGACATGTTTTTCTAGGCGGGGAATAGAGTGAAATTCAGAGCTCCATGTTCCCCCCATCCCCTGATATGGACTCCCATCGGAGCGTCACCGATGAGGCAGCGCAGCTCGTGCAGTGCATGGAGGCAAGCTGCCTCCATATTCCCTTTGCGCCTCTCGGGGCGTTGTTGTCGTGTCAAGGAAAGGGCCTCCAAGTCAATATGACATAGGAGGTCCCCTATCGTCTTGACGTGGTCTACATACCCGTCATAGGGCATGAAACTTGATTTCAGCTGGCGGAGGGTCGTCCATATATTATGGCAGATGCCGTGCATGCACTCTCCCGACAGCTCTCTGGGTATGTCGAAATGAGAGGTGGTTGTGGGCCAACACATAACTGGTATATCATCCCTGGCTAGTCGTTTCCTCAGGTGCACCATATCGGCATACTCCTCCTCTAGTGACTCCTCTACCTGGTCAGCCCAACTGAGACGTTCATTGTCAATGTGGTCAGAGGCAGTGGGACTGGTAGGTGCTGAGTCATTATGTGGGCGATTCCGAGGTGGTTCAGAGGATGAACACGGCCCTGGAACATCTCTTGATCGAAGAAGGGTGTCATTAGCAACAAAATGAGAATCTAACATGATTGATCCCGTCCTTCTGAGTGCATTGGCATACGAGGGCTTTTCAGTGCTTGATTTGGCAGGAGGAGGACCTTCCTGTCGAAATGATATGTCATCATTGGGAGGACCTCCGCAATGACGGTTGAAATGGTGGGGACTACCATTACTGCTTGATGTTTCACTGCATAGAGGACTTTTGAAGTGCACACCCTAGGGAGGACCTCCAAGGCGTGTCACAGCAAGGGGAGGACCTTATGGCTACATAGCGTCATTACGGGGAGGACCTTCGCAACAACTGCCATCATGGTGAGGATGACCACCATGGATTGACGTTCGACGCGCGTCCTGGGGAGGACCTTCAAGATACACCGCGACAAGGGGAGGACCTTCTTGTTGCTTGGGGCCAATTCGAGGAGGACCTTCGTAATGGCGGTCGTGGTGGCGAAGACTACCATCACAGCTACGACAATGGTGAGGACTACCATTACTGCTGCCGCAGGGAGAATATATGCGGGATACATCCTGGGGAGGGCCTCCAGAATGTACCGAAACGAGGGGAGGGCCTTCTCATTGCTCGACGTCTCTACGGGGAGGAACTCCGTTATCAGGGTGGCGAGGACTGCCACCGTGACATGATGCCAGGCTGCGTGGAGTTTCGTTGCAGCGTAACCCCTGGGTAGGACTTTAGGACAGGACATGACAAGGGGAGGGCCTTCTTATCATGATGAGACATAACTACGGGGAGGGCCTCCGTAGTTGCGACTATGATAGCGAGCACTACCATCACAATCTGTGGTCCCACTGCATAGAGAGTGATTGTAGTGTATACCCTGGGGAGGAACTTCAGGGTGGACTGCAGCAAGTGGAGGACCTTCTTGCTGATCGATCTTCTCGTCACGTGGAGGGTTTCTGTGACTCTCATCAAGAGAGGGGATCTCGTGATCAATCGTTATATGCCCTCGGGGGAAGCCCCCATTGGTGCTCTGGGGAGGACCTTCAGAGCTTCTGGTAGCGACATTGCAGGGAGGACCTTCGCAACTGCTACTGCCACTCCCATAATATGGTAATGGGTGGGTAGGGTTACGAGCCTTTGACGTGTGCTTAGTGGCGTCGGGAACCCCAGCTTCCAATAGAGTGGAGTCATGAACCTGCTCTTTATTTTCCGACTGCCTTCGGCGCATTCGTGGTGCTCTTTTGCGGGCAGCGGGGACCGTCTACTGTTGAAAACGACCTTCACATTTCAGTCCCTATCTAATTGGGTCCCGTGATGATGCCGGGATATGCCGATGAACATCTTGGCTTTTATCAGGGATATATTCCTTCTCTGGAGCATCCACCATGATGGACGGGTGTCCCCCAGTTGGAATGAGTGGAGCTGCTCGATCCGGTTGCCCTTGCGTCGCGGAATATAGCCGGCGACCCTCCTAGGAAGAAGCAGGGATGCAAATCTACTCCAAGACAGCTATCTCATCTCTTAGATGAGTCACCTCAATTGGGGAGACGAGCTCACGGTCTCGAGTCCTTGCTGTTTCTGCTGATGCAATTACATGCTGTAAAGTCTTCAAGATATGATATGGGATCGATACCTTCTTCTCCATCATTTCCAGGATATGTAGAGAGACATATTTGGCTAGAACAGGTATGAAGGCCCATTCCGGTATCGGAGTAGGAATATCCTGCTCTGGTCCTCCAGTGTTCAGTGGGTACTGACAATTATACTGTGTCGGGGTAGTTGAATGAATCTTCCCCTGTACTGGGATACGCCAATTTATCTCTCCGTTTTTCGCCACATCGGGGTGGCGGACATTACTTGCATCCACAGGGAGCTAGCCCCGCATATATTGTTTTCCCACCGTATCGAGTCGGTGGCCTTTGTTGGCGGGGAGACATGCCCGCCTATAATTTTCCACCACATCTGGGTGGCAGGCTTTGTTGATTGCCGCCATGTCAAGATGGAGGGCGTCAGAAGCAACTGCTAGGAGCTGGTCATGCAGGCGCTGGGTCGCCACCACGTTAAGCTGGTGGGATTCACAACCTTGGGTAGGGAGAGGTTCCTGCCAAGTAAGTGTCGTCCTACGTGAGCGACGGGCTTTATAGAGCTCGGCGGGGATGCGCGTCGGCTCGTATGATGCCTCCATTTCTAGATGGCAGGCTTGGGAGGATAGAAAAAGTCTAGGTTCCTGTTCATGGTAAGTCTCCATGACTTGGCAGTCGAGCTCCTCCTTAGGGACCAGGGTGATGATCGGTCCCCGATTGTACGTCTGCCGCCCTCGTCGGGCGGTCCGAGGGGCGGGAGCTCGAGGAGCGTGGGCCTGAATCCCTGGGGAGACATCCTCCTCGGCGCGACGATGTTGAGTTGTGGCGTGACTGCGATGACACCTTCCGACAGGGACCTTGGATCTGAACCCCCATTCGGCGGGGATGAAGTCCTCAATGTCAACCTCATCCACCTTCCTAAGATAAGGAAGGTACACATTGTCTCGTTCCAGGGATAGACTCCTGAAATGGTTGGATACGTCAATAGGGGCTGTACGGATCTGCCTTTGCAGCCGCTTCTGGGCAGGCGACCAGAAAATTCTGGTAGACCAGAGGGCGTTCATGGCCACCTCCACCATTGGAAGAGTACCGTTCACATGGTACTCTTGGATCAACGTGTCCGACACCCAGTGCTGAAGACGCTGGGTGGGTGACAGGGTCCTCCGTAGGTGAGGATGTCTCATAATTTCATAGTTGGAAGCATGCGATTGTGAGTTCCTTTGCGATGCCATTGGATTGAATGGAGTTCTAAAAGTACCTGTAAAAACGTTTTAACAAATACAAATAGCAAACTCGTTAAAGCAGCATCTCAAAATCCCATGCGTATTTAGTGACCTTTCTTGGCCCTCCTTATGAGTTTAAGGGGGCACAGGGTGAGATGAGGTTAAATCTGTCATGTTTGTTTAAAGATTCGCATCGGGTTCACCATTTTTTGTTTCGTTCAGTTTTGGCTTTCAGCCTCGAAACACCCAACGGCTCCGTATCCAACGATGGATGAACCTGCTTTCCAAAGGCAGGCATTCGCCGGATGGTCTGACCAAGGACTCCTAAGAACTCATATTGGTCAAGAGGATGGGAAGTTAGGCTCATCACACCCTTTTTGGGGGAAAATTATTGCCTATTCTTGGACTCTATTATAGATTTAAGACATATTCATATGTTCGTGAATCTTTGGTTTATACCCAAACATAGTATCCACAAATTCAACCCTGGTGGGAAATGGTCAACTGGACGCAGGGGTTCGGAATCATTTATGCCCGAGGTTTACCATCCCTCATTGGATTAATGACCCCGAAGAGTCGGAACTCGCTTAAGGCAGTACTAGGAGTGGCGCGGTGAACCGACGTGGAGAATAGTCGGATTGACCGGCTATTGGGCTTGAACCTCATGGAGGCTTCTTACGTACCCTGCCTAGGAGGCAGGCATCAAAGTCCACATAGTTCGCATAGGAGCGTCAGAGAACCGATGTGGATGTGGACCCGGGGGTCCGATGGTGATCGGACTTGAACCTCTTGGAGGATTTCTATGTACCCTATCTAGGAGGAAGGGATCAAAGTCCACGTAGTTCACATATATAGTTTAACGTCATGCTAGATGAGGGTGGAAGTTGACATGAATAAACGACCGAGTGGTGGTCTTGAACCTCATGGAGGCTTCCTACGTACCACGCTTTGACATGGATCAAAGTCCCCGTAGTTCACTTTGTGGGGCTTACACTCTGAGGAGGCCCATAAGAGTATGTCATGGTTGATGCTTACTCTAAGCCCATGTGATTCATGCTCGGTGTGAGAAACAAGAGGCAGCAAGGACCAGGCGATCACGTCGCGAAAGGTGTGTCTGTGAGAAGTGGAGTGAGGCTTACGCATGGAGCGGCCAATAATGATATATTGGGGCTTACACTCTGAGGAGGCCCATAAGGTCGGGGCTTACTCCTAGGCAGACGCACATGGCAACAAAGTTCAGCGGGAGAGGGAAAGGGGTGCTCTTGTGCCCGTCACCTCTCTTGTTCCTCGAGGAATTACCGAGGTGCATGGGGGCGGGTGCCTTCTGATGGGTATGCCGCCCCCTCTCTGGGGAGGGGAGAAGTTACTGACCGCCGAAGTGTGCAGCCCCCCATCCTGACGAGTAGAGGCAGGAAGGGGGCTCTCGGGCTCAGACCCCGCATTACCGTGGGAATGTGAACCCAGACATGCTTCGAGGATCTGCCCAAGGGTCAGGGAAACCCCTTAGCCTCTACTTACCGTGGGTATGTGAACTCCAAATGGCGCGCTGATGTGCCTAAAAGTTACAACATGCGGATCTGGTGGCTCTGGTGGAGGCCTCGACTCTGGGCTGATGAATAAGACAATGAGGGAGTCGCGGAGGACATGGATGGATCAGAAGGATTTTATCTATCCCGGGGAATGAGAACACTGAAGTATTTGGCGAGCCACCGAGATGTATGGGTGGCGGCACCCTTCGAGTGGAGAAGTGACACGCGGCTGGAGAAGCCGTCCACAAACCAGGGTGGTCCGCAGACTGATTGGCATCCCGCGCACTAGGGTGGTCCGTTGACTGATTTCCATCCCGTGAACCAAGGTGGTTCGCAGCTTCGGGTTCAATCTTTGAACCAAGGTGGTTCTCAGAGGGTTCTAGGGGGGCAGTGGCGGCCAAGGGAGGCGTCGGTCAGAGGCTCATCGGTTGGGGCTTCGCCCGTACAGGAGAGTGCGCAGTGCGATAGATGGGAAAAGAGGCATAAACCCCCTGGTCCGTGGGGAAGTCATCCACAGAGGTGATATGGTTCGCGGTTCTCCTTGTTTTTGTTATTTTAGGTTCGCAGTTCACCATGTTATTATGTGTTTTCCAATTCCTTGTTAATTTGTATACCTAATGTGGTTCGCGGATGGGAATTTCTCTATTTGTGAAATCTGAAGCCTTCCTTCAACCGATCTCCTTCCGAATCTACAATCCCTCTGAATCCGATTCCAATTCTCCGATCCCCTTTTTCTTTCCCCCTTGGTCTCCTTTTATTGAGTGGGGAAAGGGATGTATCTGTGGCTACACGGCACCTTTTGCGGAGTCCCATAACCAAATACCCAGTTCATAGCTGACTTGGTCAATCCGCGATTAGCGGTGGGTTTTGAACGCTTCCCCCCCCCCCCTCCGCGAATCGAACTTAGGGAGTGCTCCGTGGCTGCGGATGGTTCCGCCTCTATTCCACAAATGACATAGGGTGCGGTTTGAACTGGTCGACACGGTCCGCGGTTAGGGCGGTTCATGATGGTGGACCGAACTGGCGCCCATCCTACCTCACGACCGCGGAGGCTCTCCGCCTCCATTTTGTGAACGACAATGGTTCGCGGAGGGGTCGCTTCGCGGGGCCTGGTCACATTTCGTTTCCATGGGACCGGTTTGTGGACTGGTCATGTTTGTGTCCCTTCTTTGATTATTTTCCCCAATTGTTTGGGGGATTTGGGTAGAATCTCTTTTGCAGATTTTTCAGGACCCTACAGGAATAAACCAAGGTTTCATGAACATATGAACAAAATTAGAATCTAAAAGAGAGTCCCAAAATAGGCAATAATTCTCCCCAAAAAGGGTGTGACGAGCCTGACCTGTCATCATCCCGACCATGGGAGTTCTTAAATGTTATTGGCCAAATCATCATCCAATGAGTGCCTACCTTGGGAAAGTAGGTCTATGAATCAGGGATACCAGGGCTGTTGGGTGTTTCTATATCCATGAATAAATCCATTGGAGACCATCCAAGGAAGTTATATCCTAAGAGGACCGATTGAAAAAATAATTAACCTCAAGCAATCACCTACTATGACCATTTGACTATGGCACATCCTTTTCAATTTAGAATGGATAAACTACCTAATCCCATGGGGTCTATCCAATTCCCCCTTAAACGATAACAACATGGATCGAGTTGAAAAAAAGATGGGAACGTGAATGTTTCTATAATAATGGACAAATTCTTGTCACCCGCCGAACCATTTTTCATTTTCAACAACCATGCACCCATGTCCCCTCTGGTCAAAACAAAAATGGTGAACCTGACATGAATCCTTAACCCTAGTGGTGGTCTTTCCCTAATCAAGCCCCTTCGCCTCAAAATAGGGGGGGGGGGGGACGAGGCCAATCTGAATCGTCAAATATGCACATGTTTACGAGATGCTACTTTGACAACGGTTTTTTTCTGTATATTTCACACACATATATATATATATATATATATTATTTTTATGTAGAGCATCCTTTGATCCAAATGGAATCCCGATGACCAATGTAGACATGCGCCTCTGCGATCCCGTTGGCGGTCGGGGCTCCGATGAAGAGTAGGACCCCCAAGCCAACCCAGTGTCTTCAACAATGGGTATCCAACATGACAATAAAAGAGTACCACTGAAATGGTACTATCCTCTTGGTGGAGGTTGCAAGGAAAGCCCTCCAATCTGCAAAATCTCATATGTCGCCTCCTTAGCCATGACCGTCAACCCAAACAAGGTGGCCCCGATGGTCGTCTCAAACCATTTCGGGAGCCTGTGCCTGGAACATGACAACGAGTACCTCCTTTATCTTAGGGAGGTAGATGAAGTCGATGCTGATGACTTCATCTCAACTGAACATGCGGTACTACTCACGGTCCCCTTCTAGGGAGTGTCTCTACCAACACCGAGCAACCAAGTCTCCTCACGTTGAAGAGGACCTTATGTTGAGGGAACCTACTAAAGTCTAGAAGACTCAGGCCCCTCGGGCTGCATTCCAAGGGTGAAAAATATATAATCAAGAACAAGTTATCACCCTTTTTCATAAGGAAAAACTCCTCCATACAAATGCGGAAGCATCCAATGGGTAGACATATGACTCTTCCCCATCCACTTAAGCCCACCACATAAATAGGGTGGCATAATACGAGAATGTTCACATTTATATTAGTGATCGCCGATCCTACCATGCAGATAAAGCATAAAATTACAAGAATATAAAGATATCTACTTATGCACAAGAAGACTCTCATCCAAATAGGATGGAAACCATCTACAGGAAGGCACAAATACCATTTGATGCGTATCAATCCCGCTATCCAAATAGGGCAGTAATCAAATATGAGAAAATTAAAATTCTTGCTGATGCAGACAAAGCCTGTGATAAAAATATAGCGACAATAAAGCAGATGAAAATATCCACTCATGAATATGAAGCCCACCGGTCAAATACAATGGAAACTAGAGAAGACACCCTGTGGTAGACTTGCTCCTCTGTCCTGACATAGGAGAATTGCCAGTATCTACTGGCAACCCATGGGGGAACGGAGTAGGAGAAAACTCCTACTCCGACATCAGAATGGGCCTTCATACCCATTCCAGCCAAAGATGTATCTCAGCACATGTTGGAAATGATGAAAGATCAGATGTCGATTCCAGACCATATCTGCCAAACAAGACAATATATCATTGCATCTACAACAAAAGGGAGAAACTTGGCCCGCGAACTGGTTTTCTCGAGCCGGATGACTTACTCGCAAAATGGGTTAGTCACTCTGGAGTAGTTATGCATCCATACTCTAGTCCTAGAGGTTCTATGAAAATATCTTGTGATACACAGACAACCATATTAGGAACAAATACTGGTTCCAACTAGGGGATGATTTTCCAACATAGTTTCCACTACAGGGTATACATATATCCCTACCAAAACTCAAGATGTCCATTAACATATCCCGGTGGCATCAGGGGACCCTATAAGATAGGTACCCTTATATAAAGATCGTTACCAACAGTAGGGGCTCAGTTACCTGTAAGAGAGCACCCAAAAATGAAACACACTAAACAAAACCCAAAAATGAAGAGCACATACATGATCTTGGTATGATAAAAGCTAGGTCCCTCAAACATATTTCAATAATGTCTTAATAAACTATCAATATATTACCACATTATGGAAGTGGTAGTAGTAGTTATGAAGGTCTTCCCCACAATGTTACTACGAGTAGCTTTGAAGGTCCTCCCTAGAGCACGAACAAGGGAATACTCCATGGGCTCAGAATAATTGATCATGAGATCCTATCTCATGATGCATGTTAGGGTAGCCCTCCCCTTGACCTGAAGATCAGATAGCAAGAAGAACCTCCCCCAGTTGTTGTCTTCCCTGATGGTCCTCCCTAGGGAATAAACTTCAGATTTGATTCTCCCTATAGTCAAACATCGAGTCATGATGGTAGTCCCCACCATGATGACAGTCATTGAGAATGACCTATTCGCAATGATAGTTGTTGTGAAGTTACTCCCCTCAATGACATAAAGTAATGAGAAGGTCCTCCCTTCATTGTAGTACATCCTAAAGGCCCTCCCTAGGATTTGCACTGTATAAATTTTCCCTGTATCCAGATATCAAGATGTGATAGTAGTCCTTGTCATCATAGAATTCATCAATAAGGTCCTACCCTTAGTGACATAAAATAACAAGAAGGTACTCCCCTGACTATATCCCTCCCTGAAGGTCCTCCCCAAGGTATACACCATAGGGATACTCCTTGTAGTCAGGCATCAAGTTTCAATGGTAGCCCTTTCCATTGTAGAACTAATTATGAAGGTCCTACCCACAATCAAAATTCATACTGGCGAGAAGACCCTCCCCTTGATGGAATAAATGGGAGAAAGCCCTCCTATGATGAGGACCTTGGAAATATGGAGTCAGACATATCAGGAACTCTGTCTATGAAGAGTGATATCCTTTCTCAACCAGAGGATGTTTCAGGGCCACACTCATATTTTGAGCCACCCCTGTGCCATTCACATGTCAATGAGGCTCCAACTAGCCTGGATGCTTGGAACGAAATTATTATGAAGCATTCAAGCTAGACATATCAATTAAAAGGGTCCCCAAAAGAAAAATAGTAGGATATGTTTCTTGTGAGAAGACAAATGGATAAAGATAATATACCAGTGATGTATTGGCCTATGACCACTTCTCACTTCGACATACAAAGGGAGTTATCTAAGGAATGTATGGAGGACATTCAACTCAATATATGGATGACTCTTCTCTAGATAAAAGAAAACTTATTTCCCTATGAAGGGTATGCGGACCATGTCAACATGTTAGGGGAGCTTCGCCATATAATCAACCTAGAAGCCCTCTTATTTTCAAAACAACCATGATCAGAGAGATGAATGGAAAACCTTGAAATGTCTTTCCTCCATGCACTACACAAGTTGCATTGCCTCATTGGCAACACCCCAACTAAAGTTTATATTTTGGGATGGGTATAACATTGAGCTATACAATTCACCCTAAATCTCATCTAATAGACCACATTGGAAATAATATCTTACAATTTCATTACCTGAAGGCAACAATCAAAGGAAATCTCTGCTCATGAAAGATAGAATACTCAACAAAAACCAGCCTCGAGTAAGTCTCAAAAGCTTCAGGTCCGAAGAGATCAAGCCATTGAAAATATTCTGAGCCAGGAAACAGAAAACATCCATAAGGATTTCTGTATAAGGTAATTCAACCAGAAATAAGTGATCATGTCTTCAAAATCCCATAAATATCATGCGGTTCCAATGCCATACTCGGCTCACACCCATGCGGGAGTGCGTGAAATCAAAAAAGTGGCAATATCAGCAGATACCGCCGCAATACAATAATAAACCCATCCCTCAAGGTTGGGGCATTTTTAACTCAAAATTACCCCATAAGACCAAAAAATCCAGGCTTTAGAGCATCAACAGAATAATGGGAATGACCCCATCCTGTAGGGATGGGGTCATTTTTACCTCAAGTTCCTACACAACATATGTCTATCTTATCCTATTTGAGAAGAATGATGAACATAGAAGTCACATGCTCCACCCTGTCTCATGGTTCATACCCTCCAAGATGAATGTGCATTATGAGGTCAAATTAGGGCTCCCATGGGGTCAATTTTCACCAAGAAACCTGAATAATACCTCAAAATGGAAGGAAAAGTATAACTATAGACAAAGAATGATTTCCTACCATTTGGAACTGGGTACACCACCTCCAATGCAGTATGCATTTGTGAATGTGGTAAGAATCAACCCAAAATATCTCATAGGAAATGATAGAAAGGGAGAGGATTCAAGATAATATGGTTCCCTCCTAGAGGCATACCACACTGATCCGGATGATGTGCATACCTATAACTAGAGAGCGGTCCTAAATTTGGGCACCCCTTAGTTAATCTGTCATTACCTCCCTTGAGAAACCCTAAAAGGAGAAGAATAAATCATAGGTCATCCATGAACCACCTTCTACTCCCCCTGATAATGTGTCCATTACACTCGAGGAAATATTCCCCAAGCAGGAGGAATAAATGAAAGAGCTCAGGTGAATTAATGTCAAGTTGCGTCGAGGGATCTATCTTTCCGAATGTGTTCCCCCTATAAAACATCAACAGGTGTTCCTAGAGGTGGTTCCCTTTCCACAAGAACTCGTCCTGGTGAATGAAGTAAAGCTCGAGGGTCCATCCAACCTAGCACTGGGACCATCATACTACATAAATCCATCCCTATAAGTACATCAAAACTTCCCTCCAATGGGAAAACAACCAGATTATATTTAGTTGAACCCACAAAGGATACACCTGATTGGGTATCCACCTCAAATTCTTGTATCCCTAGAACGTCCAACTTTCAACCCTACTGCACCCGCCTAAGCTCGAGTTTGGTAGGATATGCATCAAGGGATCTTGAATATCATTGAGTAACTAATAGCTCAAATAGAAGCCATGGAGGGGTGGCATGCTCCAATACAACTAGAGTGAAAACCCTACCTTGATTGGGTGAGCAATTTTCTTCCACCGCCAAAATTTGGAAACCCTGTATTCCCAGTGTTTAATGGATTGGGAGACCTGAAATAGTATTTAATGCATTATGCCTCTCACTATGACCCCACGATGGGAAATCCGAAGCATCAAGAAGTGGTAAAACTCAGGTTCTTCATGTGTACCCTATAGGGTTCGACCTTCTTATGGTATACTAGTTTTTCTAGATAACTCAATCATAGTCTGGGAGGACCTCTGGAAACAGTTTCTCTTCCAGTTTAGTTCGACATTGCCTAAGACAATAGTTAATGATCTCATAAACTACAAGAAGTGATGGAATGAAAGAGTTTCAGACTTCATTTCTAGATGGAAAGGCCCGACTTATTCCTTGAACCGACCACTCTCCTAGATGAAATTCTCTCTACGTTCATCAATAACCTTCATGATTAATTGTTAACACCGCTAATCCTAGTAAAGTACACAAGTGGGTTCTGAGATTTCTATGCCATTTCCCAAAGGATAGAATACTCCTTCCAGTAGACCAATCTCAAGTCCTGAGTGGCCCCATTAGCCCCAAAAAAATAATTGGAAAAGCTAAGGCAGCTTCAGTCATGCTTAAGCGACCTCAGGCACTATCTCCAGTCGTGAGGCCTCCACTTAAACCATGTGGGACCCCCTAGACACCAACAACCAACCCACCTCAAAAATATGAGTGAATGGGTGCTAAAAAACCAGTTCAAGGAGCGAATAAATAATGTATACTCATTTCTAGATGACCAAGTCCACGGTTACTTCATAGCCGGCATGAATTGCAACTTGCTCCGACTACCAAAGCCAAAGAGAGCCGATGAAGTGGGTATCGACGATCGTCCAAATTATTGTTCCTATCAACAGATACTGGTGAAAAAAAATCCAGTAATGCTTTTTCTTCAAGGATATTTTGAAAATGATGGTAGATTTTGGTCAAGTCAAGTTGGGTCTGCCACCAGCACAGGTGGAATATGTCTCCACCTTAGACCCAAGAGAGGAAGAGGAAAGATAAGTAGTCACCAGCAAAAAGGAGAATTTTTTTTACAATTGGATGACATAGAACATAGTCAACCAAGATCAAGGCATCTTATAGGTGTATTTGAAACAACTGACCATGCCCCCAATAACTCCGGATGCAACACAAGCATCATCCTCATCCCCATAGTCCTTTAAGGGTCAAAAGGGAAGAAAGAATGAGTAAGAAGATGGGATGACAACAAAATTGAAGCCAGTCTTGAAACTTTTATACTTCATTCCAGTAGGCATGGGAAGATTAGCACCGCCTCACCAAATGGTATAACTAGAACCACCCCTCCAAATGTCACAACGAGCACCACCCCACCAAATGGTACCATCAAAAGAAGACAGTAAGACATAAACATTGTCAGATGAATAAAAAATCTTGATCACTATTAATGTCATTAACTTGATGGACCCCTTATCTAATGGAGACTAGGCCCATGAACCCAAATTCACCGCATCCAACTGAAGAGTCAGGGGAAAATACTACAGAGGATAAGGGTGTCTTAGAAGGTATAATCTTGGAAGGAGTCAAATTCTCAGCCATGCCTTAGCTCAAACCATTAACATTGCAAAAACTCACTGAAGGACCCTTCAGTAGACACAACAAGAACCAAAATGTTTCTCCACCCCCACTGGAAGAAATCTGGGCCCAGACATCATGGAATATCTATCAGAGTAAGAACAAATATCCAATCTTCCAAGGTATACAAGTGAAATTTTTTGGCCGAACTCGAAAAGGACCAAAGCACCACCAGCTTTGGTTATAGAGGTCGGACCATCTGAGTCCAAAGATCAAGCCCCAAAAGTGTCTATTAAAGAGCACCCATGAGCTGGGAAGTAATAAATTTTAGAGTATAAATGTGATATTTTAAAGTAGCTTGACTCAGTACTAGAAAATATATCGATCCTGGATGCCTTGAGTCTCTCATCAGACCTTAGGGGGCATTCATAGAATCCTTAATAATTCATTAAGAATTTGAGGCCAAAGTAGCAGCAGCCAAAGTCTATTGGATGGAGACCAATCCTGAATAATGTCACACCATCATCTTATTTATAGACAAGGATGAAGACACCATTATGTAGGGGCACATCAAACCCTTATATGTGTCTGGAAAGATAAATGGAATTGATGTCTAGAGGATTTTTATCGAAAACAGCTCTGGAGTCAACCTCCTCCCACTACGAAAACTTCGTTTACTTGGCTATGATGAGGAAAGTTTATCACCCAGCACCACAACTCTGCAAGGATATAAAAAAAGTTAGTAGAATTTATTGGGATGAATCAAGCTTAAAACTTGGATTCGAGACCTTGTGTTTGATTTCAAGTTTCTGGTAGAGTGGAAAAGTATGACCTTCAATGATCTGTTAGGGAGGCCTTGGCTACATCATCACACTGAAATTCTATCATCATACCATCAGTGCATCAAATATTGTGTTAATGGAAAACTGGGACATTGCACGCAGATAAATCCCCATTCAAATCCTGTGAGTCTGATTAAATAGATGAAGGTTTCTGTAAACCAAAAGAGAAGAAATATTTGGCCAATGACATTGACTAGATCACTGCCCCAAATGGATTGGAAATGGCTCCCACCGATCCCCACCAACAGCTTGGGGAAGAGTATGTATTACCCATCCACCAAGTTGAATGCATAAGTTCAAGCTTGGATACAGACTCAATATTATGCATTATTTCTGTTATGAACGCCAAGTCTAAAGACATTGAAGTGCGGGATGACTCATATGATATCCGGGAAATCCCTAACAAAGATGATCTCATACCATCCTCGGGACCCCAAACTGTTTCTGCCTTACTCACTATGGTAGAAGATGATTTATCTCCCAACAATGAAGAGTTTATCTTGAGAATCCTCTCTCCATCAAAAGAAGATGATGATGATGAAGAGGATGAATATGAATAATAATAAGAAGAAGACCTCAAATATTCCCCTCCCACATTCGAAGAAGGTGTCTCCACCACAATTGATGAACTTAGGGAGATAAACCTAGTCACTGAATATGACCTGCGGCCCACTTTGATTAGTGTGGATATGCCTCTAGAGGAGCAAGAGGCATATACCTCCTTCTTGAAAAAAAAATTGATATGTGTTTGCTTGGAACTAAAAAAAATTCCAAGCCTCGATCTAGAGGTATCCACTCATCATCTAGGTTTTACAAAAGATTATCAGGGTTATAAGCAGGAAGCCAAAAGGACCCACCTAACACATGTTGTCAAGATAGAGGCCATAGTTGACAAGATAATCAAAGAAAACATCATCCGGGAAGTCCAATATCTGATCTTGCTGGAAAACATGGTCCCTATAAAAAAGAAGAATGAACAAGTTAGAATCTGTATCGACTTCAAGGACCTTAATCAACATTGCCCGAAAGATGATTTCCTAGTCCCAATCACAGAATTGTTGATTGATGTGACCACTGGATATGAGTCTCTCTCTTTCATGGATGACTATTCTAGATACAACCAGATCCTAATGGCTCAAGGAGATGAAGAAGCTACTACTTTTAGGGCCCCTTAGGGATTGTTCTATTATAATGTGATTCCCATTGGTCTAAACAATTTTGGCACTACATATTAGTGCACCATGCATCACATTTTTAAGACCTTTCTAAGGAAATTTGTTGAGTGCTACGTCGATGATCTAGTGGTTAAATCAAAAAAGTGATCAAACCACATAACCAACCTTGAAACTATCTTCAAAAAACTCTGACATCATATTTTGAGGATGAATCCCCTAAAGTACACCTTCGACGTTACCTCTAGGAAATTCCTCGACTTTTTCTTACGCCATCACGACAACAAAGTCAACTATGAGAAGAC
Source organism: Viscum album (assembly GCA_963277665.1). Lineage (NCBI taxonomy): Eukaryota > Viridiplantae > Streptophyta > Magnoliopsida > Santalales > Viscaceae > Viscum > Viscum album. Next base: position 631,777,552 of record OY728146.1, read on the forward strand.
AACATCCATCCTTGGCATGTCCCCACATCGCAACCTCATCAAGTTTAGAGGTCTCTAGAGGCACCTGGAAAACATCTGACACTTCATAGCCAACATTTCGGGTAAGTGTTTACCTTTCACCCGGTTAGAGAAGAAAGGGTTTACATATGAGGGGGATATTTATTTTTAATAAGTGTTCAAAAATCTCAAAAGATGTATCCCAACCCCACCGGTGATAATGATTCCAGTTGAGGGGAGACCACTTATTTTTTATGTAACCCCCTTAGAATGGTCATTAGGTACCTTACACGCACAGAAGAATTATGTTGGCAACGAAAACAACCTCTATTAACTTAGTCGAAAAATGATTGATTCTGAGACTCGATATTCATGAATTGAAAAGAACTGTCTTTCCCTAATCATCATGGTTCAAAACATTAGGCATTACCTATAGCATCACGAGGTCCATTTGGTCTCCCTATACAACCCACTCAAGTATATCCTCAACCGTACCATGCTAACTAGATGCATATCATAATGGGTAGTCATCCTACAATAGTTTGGCATACTGTACGTTCCCCATAAGGATGTCAAAGTACTAGAGTTAGAAAACTTCTTGGAAGAGCACCTCTCAAAAGAAACAACCCTGTTGGATGCTCAACATCCGGATGAAAAGGTTTTCTCCATCCAAGAAGGCCCCAATCTTGGGAAATGTACTTTGACGGTGCTTCTATAATCCTAACAGGGAAAAGGATGGAGGGTCTCAATCTCAACAATGTTGGGTTGGTAGTTATAATCATATCCCCTAAGAGAGTGATCTTACCTAACTCTTTACTACTTTTAGAGGGATGCACAAATAATAAAGCAGAATACCAGGCCCTCATTGCAGTCCTAGAGCTGTCACTTCTTGCACGAACCGAACACCTGAAGATAAAAGGTCATTCAGAACTGGTCATCAAGAAGGTCAAATGTGACTAGGCCATTAAGAAATAATTATTGGCCTCTTGATGAACCATGTTCGAGAAATGATGTCAGAATTCTCATCAGAACCAATGCAGTCCTATGTACCCCAATCACAAAATGCATAATCCGAAGAATTATAAAATACAGCTACAACCCTGGCTGATCCAGACTGGGATGAAATAGGTATTAACATTTCCCACTGTCAGATGGTCTTTCCATTTATTTATAAAAATATGGAAAAAATCTATGATATTAGCCCCGTTTTTGGGATATATGGTCACACCATTAGCTAGATGACTCCCCTTGCAAATTACCTCCACAGGGGGAAACTCCCACCATATAGGGCCAGAAGAAAATAAATTTTGAGATGGGCATTCAAATTTGTCATGTATCATGGTGTAAACCCAAGAAAAGTTCTCTAAAAACGAGGCCTAGAAGGAGTCCTTCACGGGTGCATCGATGGAGAAGAGACTGCTGTTATTAAGAAATAATTTCATTTCGGAGCTTGTGGATCACACTAGTCGGCAACCAAGCTATCCCATTAAATTCTAAGGCTTATATAACATTGGTCCACTATGATACATGATGGTTCCATATTCACTAAGAAGTTCCATTCCTACCAAGTTCATGACAATTTTATTCACTGACCCCCAGAGCTACTTCACATAGCTAAGTACTCAAAGCTATTTTCCACCTGGGGGATGGATGTTGGGGGGGGGCATATCCCCCTTCCATAGCTATAAAATTCAAGTTCATTCTCACAAAAACCAACTTATTTTCCAAATGGGTCAAATACACACCCCTTAAATAAGTCGGGGTGAAAATAATCATTATATTTCTAAAGGAAAACATCATTACCATATTTTTTGTCCCTAATACAATACTAATGGACAATGGTACTAAATCTTTCTCTGTTGAGTTGGACAAGTTATACCGGGAGTATGAATCAGAGCCAACCGTTCATCCCGCTACCATGCGGCAGCCAATTGGAAGATAGAGGCTTTCAACAAGACTCGATCTAAAATACTCCAAATGCTGGTAGATAATGATACGAAATTGTGTCCAGACAAGCTCCTTCATGATTTTTGTGCTTACTAAACTACGACCCGCACTGCCACCCCGAAGACCCCGTACTCACTAGTACATGGGGAAGAGGTGGTTTTTTCTATCTAAATTCAAGTACCATCACTCTATGTGGCCATTTTTGATCTAATTTCCATGGATGAGGAATCCCAGAGAAGGTTTGATGAGTTGGGGAAACTAGATAAGAAAAGGCTTCATACTTTTCACCATTCGGAATTCTACCAAAATTAGATCACACAAGACTTCAACAAAAAGGTTCACCTTCGGTCATTACTCAAAGGAGAGATGGTGTTGGTCATCAGACCCCCGATGATACCTGGGAAGAATGCCCCAAATATTTAGCCAAAGTGTGAGGGAACATATGTCATAAATAGGGTATATTCCAATAGAGAATATTCCTTGATATCAATGGAAGAATAACTCATCATGTCTCCCAAAAATTCAGCGTTTATAAAGAAGTACTTCGCATAACAACGACACCCTTTTTTGGTCCAAGATCTATGACCATGAACTATGAGTTATCATACTAACCAAATAATGTTAAATTTTATTGTATTATTCCATGAAACATGACATTAAACTAGGATGCCAATTTCCTCGCTGCATGACTATAAACTATACAGCATAGCGTCCTCACTGCAAGAAGTAAAACCACATAGCATAAATCATCCTTATCGCACAATGATAAACTACATGATCCCTTAGAGAACTATCTTCATCTTGATTCCCATTCATTATTGGGATATGTTGTGATTCCTCAACCATCAATCTTTGCACAAACCCCCAAAAAATTCCACTATCATATCCTCTATCTCCCCTTATTTACGATTGAAATACTTTTCACACATTGTTTCTCACATCAAGTATAAATCATGTGAGATTAGGATGGGTGGTACAGATTCCAGTATGTAAAAAAACTACAGAGGGATATGGTAGACTCGACACCGGTAGTGGATGAAAAAAAAATTCCCTACTCCTATGTCTGAGCTTGATCGGTATAAGGAACATTCTGAACCATGTATAGATTGATTCCTATGCTCAAAGGATACGTAGTGTTGCCCAGATCTAGCATCCCCACCCCGCCACCATTTAAAAAATTACTTCTTCCTCCATGTGTATGTTAGACCTGTATGGGGGAATCCATGAAAGGTCCTACCCACATGATATTAAACTGTGAGATTCTTGAAGAGTTAGGTGCAACCCGATTCTCAATGTTACGAGATCCCAAACATGCCCCCAATTTCATGATTTTTTTTAATGAGATGGTGGAAATTCCATGTCTGAATTTCGACACTCATAAGGAGTCAAAAGATCACACTCCCTCTATATATGAGTCTTATCTATGTGGAATCTCTAGTATTTCACAACTGATCATAGTCTGGATATTTCTTACATTCCCAGACACACATTTCTCGTTTGTCAAACTCTATACTCTAATAAAGAATGGGGCCCCATAAACATTCATGGCCCTTGAATATGGAAGGAAAGTGTCCCGAAGACACCTTTGTTTGACTATGCACATCATTCCATACTGGCTCTGCATATTTAGCCTACAAAACAGCCATCAACCAAAGGAAAATTCATTCTCAGGAGAGTCCTATCCTACCTCGGTACCCCCAATGGCTTCTAATCCCCATGTCATTCCTCCTAATCTATGTTTTACCATAGGACTATGGTTTACACCTTGTATCATCACTAATTTCTAAGGAATGCCTAAATATTCAAACCACAATTAACTCAAATCTATTAAAATTATTTGAGACATAAATTCCTTGTTGTATGATTCTAAACTACATAGCATAATGTTCTCACTGCAAGACTCTAAACTGTACATCAGAGTGTCCTTGTGGCATGACTCTAAACTGCATAGCAGAGTGTCCTTACTTCATGATTCTAAATTGCACAACATAAGGTCCTTGCTACATGATGCTAAACTATACAACATCACATCCTCACCACATGGCACTAAACTGAATAACATAACTTCCTTGCTACATGAATCTAAACTGTAGAGCAGAGTATCCTTACAACCTAACTCTAAAATACATAGAATTGGATTAAGACTAAATTGTTCCATGGTGTTGATTTTTTTATTCTTAAGTAGTGATTCAGAATCCTCGTAATCCATTGTTTCTCACACTAAGAAAAGCTCATGTGAGCTTAGGGATCGTAATGAGAGATCCACCATGACATCATGGAAAATCCGTCTAGGAATTTTTTCCAAGCGGCATGACCCTAAAAGGTATGTCACATTTCCCTTATTCATAAGGAACTTTCTGTCCTAGCCATATAAAATTAAACTACAGGGTACTCCAAAGATGGGACAAATTCGTCACCCTACGTATGAGTCAGATCTACGTAGTGGATACCTGCTCCCATGAGTGAATCACAACCCTAATATTTGTAATGTATTTGGATAAACTCCTGACATACCTCAAACTCCATGCTTTGAGTGATCCTAAATCCCCATAATCTTCCACTTCCATCGAAGATGGAAGGCTAGTGTACTGTGGACACCTTTTTTTTGAAGATTCACATCAAGCCTTAATATCTCTACATATGATGCCTACAAGACGGTCATCAATCAAAGGAAAATTCTTCTTCCAGAGAGTCCTATCCTATCTCAGTACACCCAATGGATTCCAAGCCTCATGAAATCCCTCCTGATTTGAAAACCCTTTGAGTAATGGTTTTCATTCTCCTTCCTCCCCACGTCCTGGATATATCAGAACATTCTGGCCTGATTCACCTCTGGTCTCTCTTGAGGCTTCTTTAAAATAAATATACCCCATACATATGCATGAATTTGGATTTCATATGAAACACAAATGCCCCCAATAATTACCAGGTTTCCTGGATAAGTTCATCCAAAGAAATTTCCCTTTTAATGCTTAGGAACAACCCTTTTTAAGAGCTCATAATCTATGTCCATTAAATGTCCCGATCTCCATAATCCTTCATGGCCTTCAGAAATGGGTGGTCGGTTTCCTATGGACACCTTTGATTGACTATGGACATCATTCCCCTGTGGCTTTGTATATGTTTCCTAAAAAAACAGTCAATCAATGGAAAATTTATCCTCGGGAGAGTCCTTTATAGTTTTCGTAATCTTGTATGACATTTATGTCCCATATCACTCCCCAAATTTGGAAAACCCATCTGGATAATGTCTTACATATCCTCCCCTCCTCAAATTACCGAACATGAAAAAGTTTTCGAATTGAACTAACCATTCATAAGCTCTACCTTATACAAGTAATAATTATGTGGGAGTAGTTTCCCATCCAAATACGATACAAATGTCCCTAATAATTTCAGAAATCATCCCTCAAACAGGACACCCACTATGGCCCCTAACCCCAAAACAAACTCAAAGTTTTATAAATCCCCTTGGGCCATCAAAGATGGAAGGCTAGTGTCCTACAAACACCTTTGTTTGACTATGAAAATCATGAAGCGATGGTTCTGCATACGATTCCTACAAAACAATCATCAACCAAAGGAAAATTCATCCTTAGGAGAGTCATATCCTACCCCTGTATGACTAAAATGGCTCCCAAGCCTCATACATGTCGAAAACTCACAAATGTATGGTATAGAAAAATCCCTCATTAATGTTTGAAAGTTATTAGGACATTCCAAGAAGATGAATCCCAATTTGGGGCCCCTGGCTCATCATGTGTGGTCAAAACCGTTCGACCAAAAACATTAGTAATAAGTCTGATTGGCAGGACTATAAATTGCCAGCAAAAAAGATGTAATACTGGACATAGTGAAAAACCCTCAAAATGGAACATATAGATAAAAGTTGAGTATCATCTCATTAAACCTATTCTATGTAAGGTTTAGATAAAATGAAAAAATATATAATATATCAAAGGAGACATAAATCTTGTTAGGTCTAAAACCCATAAAGGGAGGCCTATGAAAAAGTCATGTTATACCTGCTAAGCCCGTATCAAATGAGATTTGCTGAAAATCTGGGTAATAATGGAAAAAGACACAAAAGTTCATGAGGTTTTCCATAAAAACTTATTAATAGTCAAACTACACTGGCTGAGTCCCATGGCTCAGGAAAAAGTTAGATCTTGATTCGATTATTTCAATTTACTAGTTTCGAATCAGGGTTTAAAATTAATACATGATAAAGATGATGTTTATATGATTGATTGTTGTCAATTGACATGACAGTAAAAGGAAGAGAAGAAGAATTTGAAGGAAAATTAGTTTCATTGAGTTCAATAAAAAATGGAGGAAACATCCTCAGTTCACAGTCTCTCTATAGTATCAAAGAAAAATGAGTACACATCATGATTTGGGGAAAGTTACAATAAGGCCTTCCTCACCCTTTCCATAAAAATAGAAAATGACTACCACAATCCATCAAGAGTTTTTTTCTAAAGAAGGTATCTCATCCTCTTCAGCCTTAACCATTGGGTGCATGCATTCCATAATGACTTTAAGGTCCCGCCCTTTCTTCTGGATAGCTTCGTAATTGGCACACGAAGAGGCCAATTGAGCCTTCAACCTGGATATGTGAGCCTCCCACTCTTACAAATCTTCTTTTTGGGTGATCAAAAAATCATGATCCTTTTCCTCTTCGGACGTTAGGTGATCGAGTTCCTCCTAAAAATCTCAAAAGGTTGTTACCTGATGATGGGAAGAATTGAACTTGTCATATTTATCCTCAAAAGAAGCGAGGTCTTCCCAGGCTATGAAAATATAGTAGATAAGGATATATGGATGTGAATAATCAAAGACACTAGAACCCATATCAGTGAATAACAATCAAAAGTTGTCAGTTTTGTCAGTAAAGCTAGCTAGAGGTGTTTCCATGGAAAGGGAACATAAATGATTCCATGTTCTCTTATGCACTTCCTGATGCATCCCTGCAGAACACGGGACTTGGTACTCCCACTATGCAATAGGTATATAGGTAGGAAGTGTCATTACGGTAGTGGGAAGGGACCTAAGATAAGTTATCCAAGATGGGGGGATCTCCTTGCCCTCAGATGGTTCGACCACTAGAGCCAGATGCGGAGGACTATCCATGACTTTTGGGGTGTCCGGTGACACTCTTCTAGGGCCAAACTCAGTAGGTTCATGGGTAGTATCCACTGGTGAGGAACAGTCTGAATCACATCCCATCGAGATCGGCTGCACCGATGAAACCCCTTTTAGAGACATGTGATGGAAGATCAAGAATCTTTACACCACATGGGCAAGAATAGATGGTGTAGCCATCATGGCCACTATAGGGACAAGAATAGAAGATGTGGCTATCACACTCACCAGAGGAGAAGGAATATATGGCATGGACGTCGAGGTCGATATGGGTCCAAGGATGGTTATATGATTCTAGAACCGCTGAACTGGGTTTCTCAGCACCCTGTTGGAGTAACAGCTCACCCAGAGTTTGGCATATTTCAGTGAGAGAAAAGTGTATCCCATTATATTGGGGATGATAACCTCCAAAGCGGTGACATCCCACATCATCATAATCCAAAACTAGAAAATAATTATGGGATGAGATTCTGCCCTTTACTAGACGGCAGAAAGAAGCATAGTTTTTTGAGAGCACCAAAATTTCCTAGTGAATCGGTAAGAAAGGAATGACTCACAAATGGCCACTTGATCTATGCGAGCAGTGAGAATCCTGTATCGAAGCCTGATAATGTATAAGAACTCATCTGAAGAACCTCCCCTGTCACTCCTTAATGATCCATGAGGGGTAGGGTGGGGTGAAAATGAGAAGCGAGAAGTGTAATTCAGTAGCCCGACTACATCACTAATGCTTTAAGTCATGGGATTAGTAGAGGAAATGTTGAGAAGGGTAGGTTGAAAGTCAAAGAGAGGAACCCTCATAGTGTTTCGATATTCATAGCATGGGAAGTGTTCTTCTATCCAACCATATATGAATTAAAATGGTCTGATTAGATGATGTGGAAGTCTACCTTCTTATATCTTTCCCAATAACTCATAAAGTTGGGCTAGAGTATGAGTGGACAGATTAATTGATTGACCCTCTTCCAGCATAGCCTCCATCATCAGAGTGATATCCCTGACCTCAGTATATACATCGTGGGATGGGAAGAGCCATCCACTCAAAAACATAGAAAGTAAACATGCTAATCTAAGCATGGGCGGGATGTCCGGTTGAAGCTGTTATCCCTAGGTAGTATATCGTCCCACTTTGAGGGTAACACAATACAACTTGGGATCTTTTGAGATTGACGGGATGGATGATTTCGACTACGGTGAGCTCTCAGCTTAGGCCCATTCACCTGTAAGAATAACCCTATCCAAGCCTCAAATGGGATAAGAGAGCGAACCTAGAGAGGGTGATCAAGTAATCCCCCTACCATGATCAGTAGCCTCCTTGTCAATGGGGACACATAGTCGGTATTATCCTAAGTAGTGGATTCCGGGAGAAACTCGTTATACATATCTCCAAGTATGGGGAGTCCTTTGAGCCGATGGATGTACCATAAGATGATTCCCACCTCTCCATGCAACAAATGGAAGGTGTTGGTGCTTCAAAACCAGTAGCTCAACAGCTTATGAAGGATTTCACCTAGGGATAAGGCTATGAACTGAGAGACCCAGCCTTCCTGATATATTATTACCACCTCCGACTGGTTAGGGGACTCTAAACAGGTTTGATGTACCTAGAATGCCCAATACTTTTCGTCGGAGAATCATCCTCTGGCTTGAAGGTCCCATTTGGTGTTCCACCCACCATTAGGGTTTTCTTAGGACATATTGATAAAAGATGGGTACTCTTGGATGATTAGTCTTGAGGCAGTGTTGTGACACCTGTGGTCACCCTCATTCCATGCCAAGCCTTCTAATATGAACACATTTTCTAGAATCAAAGTATCTATGACCAATCCTATTGAGTAAATATTGGCCTGATCATAACCTTGTGGTGCTTCTAGGAGAATAAAAGGAGTATTAGGGTCAGCCGATAGCAGAGGAACATCATCAGGAAGACTAAACCCATAAAGTGGCAATTGCGCAGATGATGGGTTATCTAGGATCTATGAAGTGAGGAGATATTTTAAGAAGCTATCATGTGGAAAAATATAGGATTGAATATAGTAATCACTATCCCTCACCATGGTTGCCCTTATCTTGGTGGATTTTTTCAAAGATTATGAAACAGTCATTGCAGCCTGCACAGAAAGATCCAAAAGCTCTTAAAAATGTAGTCCAATAAAAATTGTTGGATAAAGGCCCCAAAAAATGGCTAAAGGGATTAAAAAATTTTCCTCTTGGGGATCTGTGTACTACTCTTGGAAATGGTATGTGACATGCATTTCCCACATGCTACATGATACGCGGAAGAAATCCCCACATACTATTACAGTACATGGAAGCATTATACCACGTATAGCCACGACATGTAAAAGTCTCGTGAGTCACTAGCCTGCAAATCATTGTCCAGCGAAAAGAAGAGTTTACGGAAAGAAGAAACTGAGAACCAAGGCCTCACCAATTCAATAATAAATGTTTTTGTTTAAAAGTTTAAGTTTAGATTATTAATGATTAATGTTTAGTTCATCAGTCCGCGTTCGGTGCGTGGAACATGAAAACCGTATAGCGTTCTCCTACGCAGAGGTCTAGATTTTAGTTTTAAATTCCATAATGTAGTTTTTAAAATCCAAAATCTGGTTTGTAGGTAGAATCAATTGTAAAGAATTTAGTTCACAGAATGTAAAAAGCGGTTCATGAATATGGATTTCACAAAAGAGACGGCATGCGAATGCTGAGAAATCAAAAGGATATTCAGGAGTACTTTTTTCGATGAGAAACAGTAAAAGAAAAATGAAATAGGCCCCTATATATAGGTGTGGTCCCTTACTACCATTCCTATCTGTTCTATTGTGAACCACTTTAGTTTAGGACTGCTTCTATATCGAAATAGTATCTTCTTCATTCTGAATAGACCCTATTACGATGGGGGGAATTTTTAGGGTCTTTAAAGTTTCACCAAGGGAATAAAATACTCCCACAATCACTTTGCAGAAGGAAGAAATAATTCCTAAAATTCTATTAAAGAAAGTGGACTCAAATTGAGTTGAAAACATCAGATTAAACTTGAAGGAATTGAATTTCTCAAAGAGTTTTAAGTGACTCACGTACCATCATCAGGAAAGGTTCGTGGACCGCATGAACCACAGACCACTAGTACGCAGAATGACCCACGAGGTGCTAGCCTACGGAGATATAGCAGGTGAACCTAGGTGCCTGCAAACCACATCACTGGTGGAATCAACTGCATGAAGGCCACCCTCTTACCATCTAACAAACTTAGAAGTTCCCAAACAAAGAAAATTGACAGGGTTCTAGGAACCATGACTCATGAACAAAAAACACCACAAACCCCAGTTGACCAAGTCTTTCATAGATCAAGATGTCTCTTTAAGGGATTACGTAAATGGTTCTTCATGCCCATATATATGATTTCCCCAATTCACTATAAAAGGAGCACAAGAGGAACTGAGAAGGAACATAGGATGGATGAAGAAAGAACAAAGGATACCACAGAGGTTGGAAGTAATAACTCAAAGAGGATTTCAGCTTTGGATTTGAATCATCAAAAAAGTCTAAATTGTAAACCATGTTTCCATAGGTATAACCAACCATGAACCATAAAAAAAAGAAACTTCATAATAATGGGAAAACTATGCACCTAATTGGTGTAATCACGAACCAAAAATTCCTTGGAAATGAAATCCCCACGAATGATAGGTTTTGCGACCCTCCTTCAAAATGGTGTTCTGCATAGCGTATCTCTATGAGTATTAAACCTGGCATCGCGTACTATATCAATACGTCAATGGAACCAGAACCGGTGTGGGAGACCGCATCCAGGATTGTGTACCACTTTTGTGCACAGTGGTCCATGCCCAAGCCTATGTACCCCTCTGATATGTTAATGACCCCTCAACTCGCATACCACTATGGTATGAAGAGTTCCCCCACCCTGCATGAGAAAATATTACGTGGAATGGGGTGTATTCAGGTGTCTTTCCCTCCAAATCGAATCTCACCCCTCCATTACAATATAGTCCTCCATATCCCCTTCATGAACCATTCCATCGGCATCAGGCCAAAGCCACTAGACTCGTATGAGGAGATCACTAGGCACATCTGCACATCCCTTTGAGTCTACATACCCATGGTATGTGAAGTTACAAATTTTCTCCCCAAAACAGTTTAGACTCTAGGGATGTCTGTAAGTCTACATTCCCATGGTAACCCAGATTTAAACCTTGGGACGCTGACATGAACCTCCCCATCCAAGGGATTAAGGGTGATCACATTCTTTTCTATTCAATTAGTAACAATGATCAGTCGAAGGAATCATGTTCGCTTCACATTTTGATGAGTGGAAACATTATTAACCTTTCATAGGATGTGTTCGGGGGAACTCCCACTTGGTTAAGTCCCCAATTTTCTAAGGGTTGAGCTACATTACCTCCAATATCATCCCACGCTGAAGGGATCATTGCCCTGCACCCTCTTCCATGGTCTTCCTAGCTTCTTCTTCCATAGGGTTTTCCTCTCCCATCAGCGGGAGAGGAGGTGGGTGGTTGGTTGGATCCCTCACATCCTCTTTCTTATCATACCGAGTGTAAATCATGTGGGATTAGAGTTTTTTGATGATCAAAACATCCATATGACACACCCAACCCATCTAAACTACAAGAACTCTGATTCTTGGTCACACTAGGATAGGTAGGATGCCTGCTTGAAGGCCAGAGATCAAAAGGGGTGCCCTTCCAAAATGGTTCACCCAATAATGTCCTCTTAAATGGGAAGATTCCATGTGTAATCCGAAACCCATCTTGAACTATGAAGAGTCTGATTCTTGTTTAAACTAGGATACGTAAGACGCCTTCTGGAAGGACCATGCTCAAAAGGATGCCCTTCTAAAAGGGTTCACCCAATCATGTCCCTCAAATGGGTAGATCTCATGTGTAAGCCACAACCCATTTCAAACTACAAGGGATCAGATTCCTCTCTCAAGGATACATAGGAAGCCCACCTTATGGGTCCGATCATAACATCAAGCCATCTTATACCCCCTAGATGATGATAAACTCCGAAGCTCCTTATTTCACAACTTAAGTCAGCATTGCCTCTATAGCATCAAATTCGTGTATTCCTATGATAATCCTGCAAACCAAGGGTAGCCCATGGACACACTCTTTGGTAATGAACCAAGGATTCATGAACATATAAACACGAATTAAATCTATAAGAGATTCCCAGAATAGGAAATAATTACCCCCAAAAAGTGTGTGATGAGCCCGACCTACCATCCTATTGACCAATGGAGTTCTTAAGTGTTGGTGGCCAAATCATCATTTAACAAGCACCTAACTTTGGAAACAAGGTCCATAAATCATGTATACTAGGGTCATTAGGTGTTTCTGGCTCAATGAATAAACCTGTTGGAGACTATCTGAGGAATTTATATCGTAAGAGGGCCGATTGCACAAATACTTGACCCCATGGAATCGCCCAATGGGACTTTTTGACTGTGGAACCTCTTTCACAATACAGAAGGCATAAACTAACCAGCCCCTGCAGGGTCAATCCAAATCCCCCTTAAAGAATGAAAACACAGATTGGGTCAAAACAAATATGGAGACATGAAAGTATCTATAATAACAGACAAATGCTTGTCACCCGTCAGACCATTTTTTATTTTCCCCAACCATGCACTCGTGTCACCTAAGGTTGAAACAAAAGGTAATAACTACTAATAGTTTATTATATTAGTGTTTTATATAGATTTATTTATAATTTATTCTTAATATTTTGTGGTTTTTTTATAATGGTGTAATTTAAAGGATGTCAAATCATGGGTTGTTACATTCTACACTCCTTAAATAAATTGGGTCCTCACAATTTAATTATCATTTACTTATAGGAATAAATGAAAGTAGTGAAAAGGTTTAAATGTGTAAAGATATTATCTATAATGAGATATGATCCTCAATATCAATGGTAAGACTAGAAAATAATTATTTTCTTTAACAATTTCAAGGAAATTTATCTGAAAATTAGGTATTACAGCCCATGTGAATAATTTAGTGTTCTTCATAGATAATTCATAGTATTACTTTCACTAATAGATAGTCATGGATAATTTAGAATCTGGTTTTCCATATTATAGAAAATAATGTGGAGTTAAAGTGAAGATATCCATTCTATTTTGAAAGCATAGACAATTTTTTAAAGGATATTATGATATGAACAAATTTTATTTCTATAAAGATAATAATCTTACCAACAATTTTTTCCCTTAAATTATAAATCAATTAGGGTGGTGAATTGATTTTCTTAGAAAACATCCAAGATATAATAGGTTTGATATAACTAGAATACATTCACTAATTCAAGGTATATGGTGAGTTAATCCTAATTACCACTATCGTCTTCATCGATAGTCATTGCATTGGTTCTTATTTGATCCATGGGTCTAGGAGGTTGTGATTTTTTACCATCCTCAGTAATCCTTGTATTAGGGAATTCACATGGATAATTCTTGATTTCTTCTCACATAAGATATTGAATGATTTAAGGTTCCATTGGATGAGTTATATCTTCTTTACTCGTGTTAATTGAACTTTTGATTTTTTTATGATAGTTTGATGATCAATGACCCCCTCTTAAATGAGTAAAGTATCTTCTCGTCACCTTAATTCAAGTACCATAGTGCTTCTTCCCACATTTTTTCAATAAAATAAATTGAACATTTGTTACTTAATCATCTTCATCACTTGATCATTCATGAGACTACATATTCCTCTTCTTAAGTGTATTTGGTAATTTGACTATATTAATATTTTTAATCATATTACATGATACATGGTTTGGAATAATCAGAAGGTTTTAAATTATAACTCTAATTCTGATGTATTTTTCATTGATGTAATATTCAAAGAGTCCCTCACACCGATGGTCATTCTAGTTCAAACCATCATTAAAATCAAAAGAGTTGAAATGAGTGAAAAAATTTAACAATATTAGGGAATGATCATAACCATAAAAGTAATTAAACCTTAAAACATATCATTATTTTACATTTCCATATTGGATTATAGTTCATTTAGTTCAACCTATATAAATCTTACATTTATGTAGGTTACCTTATGCTGGGTTATCTTACTATTCTCAACATATTACCTTGAAGTAAATAGGAAATAAATCCTTAATATCAGTTCATAAAGAGAATTTGCTCCAACAAATCATTTCCCCCAAGAGTTTCAAAAAAGGTGTGTAATAAGGGCCCATTCACCAAGCACCAAAATGATGGATCCGATAAACTCAACCAACTCTTTTTAATATTATTACCCCAAGATACATATATTCTAAAATCATGCCCACTTGAAGTATCCAAAAAGTGATGTATTAATAAGATAACCCTCTACTCAATACTTTACCAATATTTTAGGATATCATCCTATAATTAGACTCATCTCTAGGGGTTTTAATAAGGTTGTCTAAACCTGTTACCAAAGGAGAGGAAACTAATCTTGAAAAATAACTAAACTAATCGTTAAACTAATCTAAAAAATAACAAAAACCTAATATAATACCAAATTTATCAACCAAATAAAAACATTACATAAATATTACATTAAATAAATTATTTAAATAATATATATCACAAACTATTTCATAAACCATGAAGTGAAAGGTTTTAGTTTTGGAAGTTAGCTACATAAACATCTTATTTGGTTACTTTTGGAAAAAATTATCCTTAATCATGATCCTGTAGAAACTTTTATGCATATCTCACATGATAAAATCATCTTAATAAACTAGGTATTGGAAAATAATAAAGGGATGAGCTGAAATTCTTATTATGGAAAAAACTTATCATAACATAAAGGATAATAAGATAGAGACATAAATATCATAATAACATATCATGAGACTATATATGATAATCATAGAACATGTTATAGAAATATTAGATAATAAAAATATCATTAAGGAAAAAAAATATAACCTAGCTCAAAACATATCTCAATGTTTTTATAACATGATATCATGACATAAAATCGTAGAATAAGATCATGAAAAATAGTATATCATGGAAATGAAATGAATCTTGAAAATTTATCATAAATTTATGAAAAAATATAAATGTTGAATATATTGATAATAATCTTGGAAATGTCACAAAACCATAAGAATATGAAAAAATGTTTGATAGTACTCATTATTCCCATGCCTGTGCGAAAAAACTCATTATAGTCATGCCTAAAAATGTGAGTAAATACATCATGCCCACACCTTGGTGAACAAACTCATTATGTCCACTCCTAACTATATCAAGAGATATAAACTTAAACCAATGTATTATAGGGTGATATAGGGACCAACCCATCATATTCCATACATATTTGTGCCACTTAACATAAATCATCATCATTTATTAAATAACCAATGTAAAAAAAGAATGGATTTCTTACCCTTTTAACATAACAAGAACTAAATAAATATCAGGATATAAAAATATCATTTTAAAAAAGGATTCATAATATGATAAAATATATATTAAGATCAAAATAACACTTCATCAAAGAAATTACATGAAAAAAAAATTATAATCAAATATACAAATGTTTTTAAAAAACCTTTTAAACATTATTATAAAATATGATGTGTAAATACCATTTATAAAAAATACTGTAGGGAAATATAATAATTTTGAAAACCTTATTATAGAGACTCCTTAATAAAAGGTCCTTGAAAATATATTAAGGCTTTATAATAGAGAAGTGAAGATAATTTGAAAAAAAGTTGTCTAAAAAATAATCTTTAATAACGGAACCTTAAAAAATACATAAATGTTATCAAAAGAAAATGTGTAGTGGATGATCAAACCTTTTATTTTGAAAGGATGTATAAAATTGAACATTATGAAATAACCCAGTCGAAAACCAACATTATTAAAATGAAGATAAAACCTTTTATTAAAATTAATAAATGGGATTAAAAAGTATTATTAGAGATAAAAATAATTTGGAGCTTCTACAAGATAAAGAATAACATTGGTTTAAAGTAAAAACATTGATATGAAAGAAAATCCATGAAAAGAAATGATAATTCTTCTTAATGAAAAATGAATTTTAACAAACCTTCAGAATAATAAAGGAAGAATAATTTTTTGAGAAACATCATTTCATGATAAAATAATCTTGGAATATATACAATAATTATCACAGGTTATAATAGATCAATCATCAAATATAATATACAAATAAGAGTGATTGTTCTCCAAGGAAGAGAACTCAATCACGAGTGCCCCTATATATTTTTTAGTTTATAAATAAATAGTCATTATAATATTTAAAATCATATGGTTATATAAATACCTTAAATTAAATCATTCATTATTCTAAAATAAATTATTGAGTAGTATATACACAATATAAATAATAAATTGGTTCATAACTTTAAAACATTTCTCAATGATGGGAAGTTGAGATGAAAAAACCCTTTCCACCTTTTTAAATTTTGAAGAAAAACCCCATGATAGGTATAAAATTAATGATAAATAATATAATAATTATAAAAATATGCAAAGGTGTAGTATTTACACCATTTAAATGAAAACTTTGTGTAAGAAATAAATATCTCTCAAAGATAAAAGATTGAGATGAAAACTCTTAACTTGTTTCCATGCTTAGTTGATTATAATCTAACCTCCTATAAAAAATAATTAAATTAACATACTCTTACATAATATTAATCATAAATATTACCCTTTTTAATCCTTATTATATTTTTTATCTTGAGTACATTAAGGAGTTATAAAATATTATGATCATTGGGTGTTAATAACTTTAATTGGTTTACGCATGTTTACTAATTTTGAAGAAGTTAAACATCATTTCGTACAAATATAATTATTGATATACAATTCATGATTATATAATATATAAATTATATTAAAATGTTATAACTTCATTAAACATTCATTTTGTTTATATTATATGATAATCGATTTGATAACAACTTATTTTAATAATTTTAGTGATTGATAATGATACATTAATAATAAGTTTAAAACTAGAAATAATGTTACCAAAATCTTATACCAATCAGTATTTTATTGTTATATTATAATAATATTAGTTTTCATGTTTTCATGTTTTCATATTAATCAATGATATAGTTTTAGTGAATTTTTCATGTAGGTGGTTAAAACAACCCAAACATGAACACACTTTAACTCGATTAGTGAGTATGGTTAAAGTAGTATCTATTTTAACATAAAATAATTTTAAAAGAATAATAATGAAATTATTTTTATTTTTTATGATGTTTAACCATATTTTTATATGTTTTTATAAATAATAAAAAAATAATAAAAAAGATTCTATATTGATATTGTAGTCCATTCACACACACAATTGATGTTCTTTGTTTTTATAAGAGGATAGAAATGAATAATTAATTGGTTTAACATTAATATAACAAAAAATTATTATAATAATGATACTTAATTAATCATATTATTATGGTGATAAGATATTTTTATTATTGATATAAAAAAGAACAATTTATGAAGGAGATAATTCTTACGTTGGAGACTTGAGTTTTCCTCGGAAGTTCCCTTGAAATTGAAGGGATTAGGATAATTATGAAAGAATATAGGATTAATTTTTTGGGATATGGTTATTTTAAGAGAAAAATGGAATATTTTTAAGGATTAATTAAATGTATATGTGTGTTTTTAAAATGGTGTAATTGATCATCTTTTATGAGAGAGGAAAATGAAACTTTTGGAATCAGCCTTTATATTTTAATAATGACATGATACTATTCCAAGGTCAATGGATCTAAAGTTTATAAATAATTTATTTTGAAGTGTTTTTTTCTATTAATGCTCGAAAAAGTGTTTCCACACATGTTTTCAACATTTTATAGGGTTTTGACCATTAAGTATTTACATTTTACCATTTTAATTTTAAACTAGGTAAGTAGTTTTTAACTAAGAGATTTTAAGCTTTATTAAACATATAACATAACCAACATTAAAAAAAAATTAGGTTTAATAAAACAAAATTTCACATATATTTAATCCAATTCAATTTTAAAAAATTATAAAAATTACTTTTCAATTAAAATAGATAATGTGTAGAAAATTGTTTTAATAGAAAAATACATTTTGACCATTAGGGATTATTATTCATATATAGTATTGATTACCAATTAAATGAGTGTTAATATATTCATTTGTAAATTTTTAAATCATTTTAGATTAATTGTTTTATTTATTTTATTTTAATTTATTTGATATAAATTAATTCATATTAATAAATATATAATTTTAAAATAAATGTTCCACCATTATCGGGGTAATTAGCATTAATCTTAACAATTTAAATTTTATACCCATAAATGAAATTTTCCATATTAAATAACATGAACATTATTATCTCAAATATAATAATAATTTTATCAAATCAAATTTCTATCTGTAGGGAAATTAATTTTAACATAAGCATATGTAAAACATAAAAACACATTTTTTAGAAAAGTGTATTTTTAACCATAATGTTTTATATATAGAAAAAAATTACCGATTTTATTAATTCTAATGATTTAAAGAATATTAATTTTTTTTAAAATATAAATGTGAGTTTAAAATAAATATAAAACCAAATTATCTCATGCATAAAATTAATTAATAAAACAAATGAAAAATAGTTTTTAGGAAATATTAATTGATTTTCAAACATAATAATAATGGGTATTATAAATTGAGATAGTATTTCTAAAAGATTTATTTTAATTTAGATATATATATATATATATATATTGTATATAAAAAAGGTTTAAAAAAGTTATATTCCATATAATTTTGATAGTATTACCAAAATTAGAATTCTTTAAATTCACCTAAAAGTTAATTATTTTAGTAAAATATCAGAAATAAATCCTAAGATAATTTTGTTTTGAGGAATTAAAAAATATTTTTTATTTATAAAATTAAAATTCTAAAATTATTAAATTAATCATTTTAAAATAAAATATATAATATAAATAATATTTCATTTATTAAAAATAACCTTTTCAATATTATCTCATATTAATTATTTACCTTATGATGGTAAAAAATATTAATGGTTTTCCATCTTTGTTTTTATTATAGATTTATTTATAATTTATTCTTAATATTTTGTGGTTTGTTTATGTTGGGTGTAGTGTGTGACATATGTTATAAAATATTGAATGTATTCTAAAGGATCCTAAATCTCATATAGTTACACTAACCACCTCCATGTGTGTATAAGTGGTATAGAAAATCACTTATATATTACTTAGAAAATACCCAGCCAAGTATTGTACCTTATAAATAATACAAGAGTAACTACTACACCTTCAACATATTCCTGAAACTGACAAGAACGTCAACACTCAACTCAGAATATTCCACCATATATTGCCTAAAAATTAGTGTAGAGAAATTATGGATCATAAATCAAGGTAATAAATAATAAATACAATTAAATAAAAAAACCAAATTCAAAATTAATAATTTCTAATAAATGTAAAATACATTTAATAAGAAAGAGGGAGTTTTATTTATTAATGTGAAAAGGATCAAACATTAGAAAAATAGAACCTTACCTACCCTGATCACCATAGAATTAACCCTCCATTTCAAATTAGTATAGAAGAATAATGAAAAATAATATATTAAAAAACAAAAGAAAGAAAAAAAATGAAAAAAAATAGTTATATCAGTATAGATACTCTATGAGTAGTCTGAACTATCTCCAAACATTACCCTTCATCCTTCATCCTTATATTCTTTTTGTAGATCCATATCTTCTTTATCCTTCGGTTGGAAAACCCCTTAAAAGGTCCTTGATTTTGAAATTTTAGAATGTTTCCTTCTTCCTTATGACTTCAAAACTCCATGCGATCCTCTCTTCATAAAAATGAACAACTTTATTTCCTTATTATTGATTGAAATATATTTCATATTGTGATCCATGTGTCATTATCTAGTTGTTTGTATGTATTTTTAAGTGGTACCCCAAATCATTGTCTTTATTCCCATAACTTATCATTATACTTATTCCATAAATTTTACAGTACTGAAATTTTTATATTTTTTTCTCTTTTTGAGAATTCTCCTCAATTCATAATGTAAAATATATTATGTGATAAATTTTCTTACACATGGAAAATTCTCTTACTCATAAATTTAATTTTATATTTGTGGTCAAATTTCTTATGAATAAATTAATTTTCCTACTTGTGTAATAATTTCTTATGCATAGATAAAATATCTTCTGGAATCGTCAAATTTCTTAGGTATAGGATAATTATCTTACATGGCCCAAAACATCTTGGTCATTGGGTAATTCTCTTACACTGCTCATAAATCTTCTTATGAATTCTCCATAAAAAGATTTCCATATCCATTTTTTATGAATCTATCATAGTTCTTCAAGAATTTATTCACTCACACACTTAGGAAATGGCATGTACTCACACATTCCTTTTCCAATTATTATCCTTTAGACCTATAATTGATAAAAATAAAATTTAACATAGGATTCTTCATATTATTCTAGATTTATATGATAATAATGAAAATAAATCTTGGAATCCTTTTGAAAATGTTATTCTATAATAAAAAATTAATGCATGTATTTTTCAATTAATTTATAAATGGATAAATATACAATAATTTATGTTTTAATCCACTAAATAAATAAATTAAATATTATTCTAAAAAGTAATAAATGTGTTATTTACCCAAGATTTGATCAAAATGGTGGGATTAAAATCATGTGTATGAATAGTGAAATATATGAAAATATTAACTATATACACATCCTAATTTGATCTCATCCAACTAATAATCGATTTTATCACACTAACGACCTTACCCACACATGGGCTGTATCTCCATGGCTGATTTGATGCTCCCCACCTAGGAATATCGTTATTGTCACTCCAATAAATTAAAAAATCAGTCTATGTTTCCCACAATACATAAATTACTATACATAAGAATTTTATGTGGTCATCCAATTCAAACCTACGTACCAACATGAAATATCATTATTTATTGACTCTTAGTTCACTAAGAATGACATCATACACATAAACTAAAATTTCTATACACAACGAGGGTTATAATCTCCAAGTAAAATGATATACTTCTCACTATATGGATCTATTTATACTCCTCCTTGAGTAAAACCTTAATAGGTTCTATCATCGCATTCATGTCGTTCATCACTATCCATGCTCATATATGCTATCAAACCCTAACATCATTGATCCATGACATTACTATCCATATAAGAGGAAACATTCAACATTCTCATCAAAACTCTATAGCACCATTCCCACAAGTGTTTCATGAAATCTACCAGTCCTCAGTTTGTATATTTCCACCCACTAACCCATAACCTATCAGCATCATCTATAACCCCCCCCCCCCCCACACACTACCTAGATATCATCCAAACCCCAATAGGTGTATGCTCACATACTACCCAATCACACAACATGACTGATGATCCCAGGAGTCATACATCATCAAACCTAGGCTCATGAAATTAAAAACTAATCATTCCCCATATCATATCAATCACATATATCCAAAAGTACCTCACTTATTAATTACCAAAAATCCTTAGGCATACCACTCATTCCAGAGTTTGTCACATGATCACTTAGTATTCTGGAATCATCAAAAAGTCCGAATCATCCACCCATGCCCTCACTATGCTATGAAAAAAACTTCTAGAATCAACATGGTCATGCGTTATTCTAATCCTTCCCTTGAAACCTAACCTTATTACCAAAACAACTAAAACCCATAGTTCATAACATCCTAAAATCCTAAGGCATATCCATTCCTATACCATATATCTGATAGTACCTCTCATGCACTAATCTCACAACCTGAAGCATCTACCCGTGCTTTTATATATATGGAAAATCATAGGTCAAGGCTGACCATATCTTTAGTTACCCTCATATTATATATCTATATCTAATAATTATAGGAATACATCCAATTATTTCGTCATAATTCCCGACTAACCAATATCTTAAGTTGAATCTTATAGAAATAAGTACTCCCACCTAGCCCATAAACTACATCTCACATATGTTATAGTCATGGGGAGACACCTTTGTTTCTATATCAGATATACCAAGGAAACTCATGTGAAAAATCATCCACACTAGGTTTATCATATATACCTGTCAAAAATCATATTCAAATTCAACCACCCACACTCGAGTACCAATCCTCATTGAGAATTCACATATGATACATCCCCCTCGAGGACTATAATCTCATCCATAAGTATATAATTTAATTATATTGAGTTTATTTGTACTGAGTAACCGATAATCATATGGTTCAATTAAGTATAATTCCACCAAATATCTATATTCTAAATCACCATATAGGTAGTTTTCGACACATTAAGTAACCAAAACCCATATTCTTTTATATAACTTGTAACATAATTACCCTTAAGGAGTTGATCATCAAGGAATCCAATTCCTATACCAACACACTAGGGGTCACTAAAAAACCCTTAACCAGGGGGAATATATAGTGTTCATTAGATAAAATCTCACCGTAATATCCACATAATTTTTCATCAGAAGAAATATTTCATTTTAACTAAGTATAATTTCACCAACAAGTTATATGCAAAAAAAATCATATAAGTTTTTATTGAAAATTTAAGCAGTTGAACCCCCATTGTCATTGATATCAATCACATAAAATCACATGTATGTCATGTTAATCCAAAATTCAAAATATTATGCATGTATAATGGACTCTTAAAATAGTAAAAGAGATAGAAACACAAAAACTTCTCAAATAAACACATCATATATAAATAAATATCTCAAATATAATAGTGAAAACCAAGAAAAAAAATCCCATGCCTGGGTAACCTCGACATACCATAAAAATGCACTTGTTAGAGGTCCATAAAGAGCTTTTACATGCTCTTAATCACTATAAACCATAGCCCAAATAATAATACAAACAAAAATATGATTTGATACCACTTTGTAACATCCCCTGATTGGATACCATTGATCAGTGTCCCTAAAAGAGACATTACTTGACCTCAGGTGCACCTTCCCATATTTCATACTCTCTTGAAAATTAGTGAGGGTATAATGTATTATCATGGGGAGACTATACCCTTATATTAGATTCATAAAAAGGAAAAGAACTAAGAAACGTTCTTCAAAAATAAACTGATTATGTGGAATTAATAAAACATAACATACTATATCAAATGAATGTGGAAGCATACAATCAAACATATCCATTGATCTTCCACTAAGATGATCACATACACAAACTGAAAAAAGGAATTACAATTTAATAAGGCTTTACTACCATCCCTAAGCCTCACCTCTTCCTAGTCTCTATGTCCCTATCGAGCTAATCTATCTTGATCAGGTAACACTGGGAATCTACCCTACGTGAACCTATCAATAATGAGGTATTATTGGGTACCAAAGTGACATATCCACCCAAGAAGAGTGTTAGTATAACTCATTAGGGAACAAAAAATGGGGTGCCTATTATAACTAGGAAATACAATGAATGAACTTATGATATAATAAGAATAATAAAATAACTATAAAAGTGACACAAAATAACCATTTTTGATCCTTGGGTTCTAAGGTGACACCTAAGATCAACCATACCTTCTTCAAATAGTGTTAGAGGATATCTAATCATAATACCATTTTACATAACTCAGGAACATATTCACTACATTCTAGGAAAATAATAACATCATCTAGAACCTTGGAGGTACGACCATTCCCTAACCAAGAAACCTAGAATTTAGAATCTCAGAGGCATAAAATCCTTAACTAAGAAATATACCATTCGAAAAATCAGAGGAACATAGAAAACATTTTAGGAAACACATATCATTATATGAAACTTTGGAATATAACTATCTCCTTATAGAAAACATATAATCTGGAAAATCAGGTGAAAACTCTCATTGTTGAGAAATAATTAAACTCATCTAGAAACATAGAGGTGTTCTTGCACCCTGATAGGAAACAAGTAATCTCTTTAAAAAACTCAGGGGTGTTCTTTAACCATTCTAAAAAAATAAAATCATCTAGAAACTTAAGTAAATGCCTACACCCATGTAAGAAACAATTTATCAATCATACAGAGCCCGAGGGAAGTTTCCTCCTACTGGGAAACACATGTAGACTCATTGTACACTAGGTTCATCCCCCATCTCTAGGACTATCACAAATTTTATACACATTGGTAATCATAACCCATACATAACCTCACTAATTCATAAGTAGGTCATTATCCACTTAGGACTGGGCCCACATCTTAAGGTATGCCTCTCTGTCCTCATAGTCATGCTTCAGAACCCTCAAGTCCAACACGGCCACACAATCAAATCACTCCAAAAATACTTGATTTATCATCTATCCTATAAGGGGATCCCACTAAGGTCATCCCAAACCATCTAGTCTCTTCTTACTAGCACCAAGTTGTATCTTACACCTTGTAGTGTTCTCCTAGCCCATAGGACATGATCAACCCTTGGGTATTTCTCACATATCCCTAAGTTATCTCTTAACAAAACCCTTAATAAGAAAACCTATATTTGACACCCTCTCTAGATGTGGAGGGATCATCCCACTCATGGAACTCACTAAGTATCTAATCCAACCACAATAGGGTGTTACATGTCATACAAGAAATGTATGACCATCTCATCCATCATCGTAATGACTAAGACATTCACACTAACCTATCCCACTATAGAACATTATCTAGGCCATTCCCATCACATATTATATATGAGTCATACCTTATCCCTTCATGATCTAATCTGTATACTCGCACATTGAAAACATGCTCACTGGGTGATTCTACTTCCCACAACCTCACTAAGGAACTCTCCCTAGTCATTAAAGGTTCAAATCTATCCTTATTCAAGACTTATATTCCTATTCATATCATTCAACTAATCCTATATAGGTCCCATGATTCACTTATCATTTTATTATAATAAAACTATAAGTCATCGATGATCAATGCATTAATCCATTGAATAAGGGGCCATCTTGGTCCTTATAACTTCATTTAACCATCAAAATTTTACCTTAATTAAAAAATTTATTTATTTAAAAATGTCAATTTTCTATTGTGGAGAGAATTTACAACTGGAAGAATAAATTTTTTATTTTTGGGGAAGGTTACTTTAATCAATTATGTTTTAACCTCGATCCCCATGCACGTTTTAGCTATCATCAACCCTCCAAAGGGCACTATAAAAAAGATGGAAAATATTATATCATCCTTAATTTGGGATTCCAATAAAATGGGATGGTGTCACTGGGCTTCATGGAAATGACTAGCTAAACCAGTTGGGGAGGGGGGGGGGGTGTCGACATTCGTAATATTTTTAAAACTATGCAATCTATGCAGGCTCGTCTCACATAAGAAGTTGTTGAAGGAACATCTATATGGGGATGATTTTTGAATATTAGATATGAAATGAAATGGGAGGATTGGGATCACTATAATAGAATGTTATCCAATATATTGAACTGCATGATGAAACATTTGGAGGTGTTTCATGATCATACTCATTGAATGGTTTGTAGAGGAGAGATTAATCTCTGGAAGGATAACTTGGCTGGAGGGAGACTATTTTTCCTAGGGTTTCCAGCTCCTAACATCTATTTTAATGAGTATAGGGACCATTCAAGCTTGATAAATGCTATCCTTAATGATGATCAAAAAGAAATTTTTGCAATCATTTGCTTTGTAAACATACTTGATCGTTTCTGTTTTACAGGCTCAGCTTCTGGAAAATTCAATAGTTGTGATTATAGATCCATTCTTCATGAAAAGGTAGAGCTGGATGAGTGGGCTAATAAAATTTTGTGAAAATAAATTCCTTACAAAATGAACTTTCTTGTTTAGAGGTTTCCTAATCAAATGATCATAGCAGATGAGAATGTCAAGGAAAAAGGTGTGAACATTGTTTTGCAGTGTTTTTGCAGTGACAAACCTAATATGAAATCTAAGGAACACCTCTACATTCAAAGTGACTGGGAAATTGAGATATAGGTATCAATGGGTCTCTAAATCAATAAAATGGTGATGGGTATTCCATGATTGATCTCCTCAGTGAATGGCTTGAGGGTTTTAAATCAAAATAGTTATAGTAGATGGTTCACGATCTTATCTTCTCGACTATATGTTGGTGTATTTGGGAAGCTATAAACATAGTGAGAAATGGGTCAGGATGATGTCTCATATCTCTCTAGGTGCACATGAAGACTCTCCTAGCGGAGCTGGGGTCATTGGTTTGAGGCTGGAGGAAGGCTGCTTCCCTATGCGAGTTCTTTCTAAGGTCCTCAATGATCTTGGATCCGCTTCTCATCTACCAGTGTTGCTGGGTTAGTTGGATTCCTCCAAAAAGTGGCATGAATCATAAGGTTGATGGCGCTTACTCCGACAGTGAGATGAGGGAAGGCGTCCTAGTTCATGATGTGAGAGCATCCATTGTTTTCTGTTTCAGTGCTTTGTATGGATCAGGTAGCTCCTTGGGTGCAGATATTATATCCTTATCTACAGGTATCACTTTTTTCGAAAGTCTCAACATGCATATTGAAGAAATTGAGACTGATTGCAAAAACACAGTGTGAATTCTTTAAGGGGTAGTGGATCCTCCCTAGGAGTTTTCTTATTACATTAGGCGGTGTATATATTTTATCACCCAGGAAATTTTTGTTGGCTATGTTAATGAATTTTTCCACTGATGGATTATTTTGGGCTGGTAGTGAAGAGGATGAGCTCACTATCTACAACATTGTGGGTTTTTTCCTATGTCTTGTAGATGTATTCTCTAGAGAGATGCCCTTGGTCTCCATCATTTTAGGCCACCGTGATTTTCTAGTTTTCATCTTGTTCAACTCTCTTATATGACTTTCTTCTCTTATAATTTTTTTTAATTTTAAGTCATAGTGGATAGATGATTTATCACATTCCATATTAATTTCATAAACTTTGGTATATTTTTATGGAATCAACAACCACATTTGAAACAATTTCCCTTAGAAAATTTCCTGACCACTCTCACCCAATCTCGTTCAAGTCTAAATAGCCACTTCCCATCAACTAGAGTACCAATCTCAAGCCAAAATTCCCAGTTTAATTGATTATAAAAATTATAGTTAATTTTTTAATTTGATTAAATATTAAATAACTATATAAAACCTTATTGATCCATATCACTAAAAAAAACTATGACCAACCACACTCAAGAGGTATGTGGTGTACTCTACACACCATCTTAAGAAAAATCCATATCATTCAACATCAATTCAATAATAAATTTCATTAAATTTATCTGAAAGCATAAATAAATTACTTATGTGACATACATTTAATAAAATAGTGAGCAATATCATGTATTCATACTTTTGAAATAACTTATATCCATGTCGACAAAAATACCAATCGAATCAAGAAAATTACACCATGATCTAGTAGAATTATCAAAAAATGACTAAACTAGAGATAATTAAATCCACAAAAAAATGAAAAGGAAGAAACATGAGAATATAGGAAGAAAATCACCTCAAATATCTAAAGGAACACCAATAAATCATCCCATTTTAAGGGTGTTGAAGTAGAAAGAAGGGAGGGGCCACCCTAGTTTAGATGCACAAGAGGGATGAAGAAGAAGGATCCCCTCTAAAAATTAAATGTGGAAAAAGTATACTTTCCCATTTTAATAAAATCTAGTAGGCCACATGACTACCTATATTCTAATTCCATCAATAGAGGTTACACATCGGGGTGTGGGGACACACTTCTCTTTCCCCACGTTCCTTCTTTCCAAAGGTTGGTGTCCTCTACCACAATGGTTGGTGAGGTCAAATCCTTGGTCAAAATGAGATAACAATATGTTATATCTTCCTTCCATAGATTCCTCAATAGAGCTCTTCTCTTAGTATAGGTATCCCTCATAGATTTAATACATTTTCATAAATCTAGTTTTTGAAACCATCTCGAGGTGGAGACCAGTTCATTAAGCTACTTTTTTATTTCCACATGGAAGCTATATTCGGTTTGGTGATGATTATGTGTGGGAATCTTAGACATGTTGGACATCTATAAAAATATTCCTTATTTTAAGTTTAGGGAATATGATATGTGAGGAATATTTGAAAGATAACCTGACGTATCTCATATCCACTATGAGGTATCTTATGTTATGAACGTAAGGAATCCAAGTATTAATGCCTTGGGGATCCCATGTACACTTCATGAGGTAGGGGTTCTTATAAATTTTGGGGGGTTAATTGTAATTTTAACATCTTTTGGGGATAGGTATTTCATAGGTTTAATGTCTTGTGGGGATAGGTTGGCCATAAGTTTAACATATTATGGAAACAATTAAGTCATAGATTTAACTTCTTATGGGGGTCAATAGATCAAATGATTAAAATCTTTTGGGGAAAAGTGGATCACAAGTAAAATGTATTGTGGGGATAGTTTGGTCACAGTTTTAATGTCCTATGGGGATCAGATAGTAAAAGTTTTAACATCTTCTTGGGAAAGGTTGGTGGAGTTTTTGTGCATTCCCATGGGGAAGGTGATCACACTTTAGATTTTATACCTTCTATGGTGAATACATGAAGATTTAATGGTGGTGTTGTGAGAATTAAGATTAAATATTAAGGAGATATCCCAAGAGAATCATGATGTTTAGATTGAACCTTATAGAGGCATCCTACATACCCTGTTAGGAGAAATGGATCAAAACCCACAAAGTTTGATTCCAAAATTTAATATCATATGATTGACGGGTTCGTGCTATTTAACATCATATAATAAGGATTCTCATGTGATGGAAGGTCTGAAAATGAGGGAATGTGTGGGGATTATTCATAAGAGATTCCCTGGGGTTTGGGGTTTCATCTGATGATGTTGTGGGGATTACACATATGAGCTACCCTGGTGTTGGTGTTTCATCTTCGATGTCGGTGTTTTATCACATGGTGGAGGTGGAGGTGTCATCTCATGTCTATCATACATGGAGAATTTTATGTCCATTGTACAAGGTAGGGCTATAGTTTAGTATTTTGTACTGAGGACTATCATGTAGTTCAAGGTCATATGACTAGGATATGGGTCTAGAAAATTTATATTATTAATATCATACATTATTCAGGCCTATACCAAAGGAAACCATCTCCAGATAAGAGAGAAGGCTCTAAAACATGGCCTCATAAAAGAGAAATAAAAATTTTCCCTTGATAATTCCACCTTTGAGACTTATATGTCTATTGGATAGACACCTCTAGGTATCACATGGAGTAAACACAACCATGGTGGGGTGGAAAGTGGGGATACCAATGTAATATTTCCTATTATTAGGAAAAAGAGGCACTCTGGTGCCTATGATTAGGATAAAAATGTGATACATCTTTTTTGTGTCATTTTTGAAGAAAAGAGGTCAGATGAAAGGGTTGATGATATCAGTTATATAGAATATCAGGGCATGAGTGAATGAGGTTAGAGTGGGTATAAGGTCATTAGGAACCCCAATTTCACAATGGTATGTATACTAAAAGGATGAAAAATGTAGGGAACTTTGAATTGGGTTTCATGAAGATATGGGCTTTTCTAGGGTCATGTGTTTCATTAAAGGGGAAGCTTCGTGAAACAGGGTGACCCTGCCTTAGGGAAATTTCCTAGTTCTCATGAGGTTGGTTTCGTGAAGGATAAGTATCTCATGATCCATGAGAAGTTCTAGGGGATATCCTCTATAATGAAGGTCAAGAACCATTGTGAAAGTCATCTCCACCATGACCTTTTATTTTTAAGATCTGATGGAGGAAGTTTAAGAAATATGGATACCTTTAGGAATCCATTTCTCATTTTTCTTTTAAAGGTTGATGTTTAATGTATTCAAAGCATTTGGTGGGAGTCCAAAGGTTGTTTCCCCATAAATGATGGGTAAATGGAGTTATATATAGTTGTTTAAGTATTTATAAGTCCCTTCTTGTGAATGTTTTCCCTTGAGAGGTTATTTTCATGAAGGTCTGGATTGGGGGTGGGGACCTTCATGAGTCATCATAGGTTGTGTGAAGGTTAGAATCATTCACATGAACTTCACTTCATGATGCCTAGAGGACCTTATCATGGAACTGTTTTTTCGTTATGATTATGACCTTCACTAATATAACTTGTTTGGTTCACTTATAACCCATTTTGTCCTAGATTTTACCAAATTGTCTATGAATTCATCAACATCTCTCATAGTATGATTTTTTTTGCATAAGAATTTTACCCCTTATAATGAGAGTCAATGTCGGAGAGGAGGATTGGATTCTAAGGTGAAATCATTGAAAACTAGTGATTTGGGTTTCTTGTTTGTAAAAATTAGCTCAACCACTTATCCTATAAATAGGGGAGGGGGTCCTTAGGGGGAAATGAGATTTTCTCAAAAGATAGTCCTTTTTTCTTTGTTCATGAAACTCAAGAGATTTAGGAGCATTATGTGATTTTTATTCTTAACTCTCACTAAACTTTTTCACTTTCATGATCAATTATTCTATAAATACTCTTTCATGAGGTATCCAAAATTGAAAAAAGACCATTGTGAGCCCAAATTTCACAAACTGTGATCTGAAAATTTTCAAAGTCCCAAAGATGGCCCCTGAAAATATTGAATCCATAGATGATAATTGGAGGGAGATGGATGGAAATTTCATTATTAGAGTGAGATTCTAGAGTGCTTCAGATTATGACACACTCAACAAATTACTTACAGAGGCATAATAAGAATGACCTCTATGCAAGAGGCGTCCATTATATGTCTTTGGTCTAAGTAATGATGTGCTCATCCCCAGTGCTGATTGAGATGAGAATGGTTACTAGTTTAGAAGCTCGCTTGGGCTATACCACTGGATCAAGTTTATTGTGGGTCACTATTTTAAAGTCCACACTTTTCTTAAAAAATATTCACTATGTAACCACATGAATAACATTAGTGGTGAATCTATTGTTAAAAATACATACCCTCATCAATATGAATCTATTATCATTATAGTATTTAAAACCATCTCCAAAGGTGGAGGAATAATAGAAATAGTTCAAGTGGGTAACTTTATGGATGAGCAGGCCTATAAATAATGGGAAGACCTATATTGAATTTGACGTAGATCTAAAAAGGGTGGGTTTGTATGAAGTTTCATGGACTTCACAGTTCCACATTTACCATAACATAGATATTATGATAGAGAAGATGAGAAGTTGGTCAATCGGGACCAAAAAATCCCAATTTCACTATAGGGATATTGGTATCATCTTGTAGGACCTCTACTATATTGATGGGATACCAATCCAAAGGGGTATATGTGCTGAATTCATCCCCATAGAGGTTGTTTGGGAGGTCTTGGAGTAGATATTATCAATATAAAGGGAATTACTTTTTATAGTGTAAGGGAATGTTTATCATAATCTAGGTATGAAAGATATCCCATTCAAGAAGTGGTTTA
Organism: Viscum album; assembly: GCA_963277665.1. Lineage (NCBI taxonomy): Eukaryota > Viridiplantae > Streptophyta > Magnoliopsida > Santalales > Viscaceae > Viscum > Viscum album. The sequence goes on from OY728146.1 coordinate 631,809,199, forward strand.
TATTATTTCTTAACGAGCCTGTGGAAAGGTTACAAGGGATGCCTTAGTAGTTCCCAAAATAATTGCAGTGATTGAAGGAGAAATTGTATTGTAGTATCTTAGAGGTGATCTAGTGGTGCTTGTGGGGATACAACATGATTCTCAAATCCCCTGAAGTCATACTAACATGATTCATTGAAACATTTATCTTTTTTTGATGCTCCCAGCTTGGGATGATCACATGGGGAAGAAGCCAAGATATCATATTATGGTAGCAACAATGGATGTGGGGAATCCCATCAATTTGGATGTACAAGTGCTAGAGAAACTATACAAGGTGTTGTGACACATCAGGTAGAGAAATACCCCTATACATGTACATCCCATCACTTTCTATATGGATGGTTAATTACACACATGGGGGGGGGTACAAATTCCCAAATTCTATCCCCCAAACCAACACAAACTTATGGCCTTCAATTCTCAACATCTTCAAAAGTCAAACTCTCATTCTAGATCAAGTTGGTGTGTTGGAAAGGATGAGGCTTCCAAACCACTTTATCTTCTACTTGTTCCCCCTTCTTATAGGGGTGGTCATGAATGATGGAACATAGATGGTGGAGTATTGTTCGTATCTTTTATCCTTATGAGGTGGGGTACTAGAGACCAGGTTGGAATGTAAGGTGATATTTGAACCATATTATCCACACCCGTTTAGTAGAAAATTATAGTTTCTCTAAATTCTTACCATGAAGGTGTACACCAAATTATGTGTTGAGTTTCAACCATTATTTCTCATAAAAACATGATGCATTTTTGTGAAGGTTGGCATTAGTGGAAGGAATGATCTACCACCGGTCAACACTTTGTATGGGATCTTCCATGAGTATGAAATATGTTGGGAGAGTATGTACCACGGGGAGATGTTGAGGCGGACAACCACTTGGGTAGAATACAAGGAAGAGGTTTGATAGACATGGAGCTAGGGGTTGTTTTTGTCCAGGTGTTTGCATCGAGGAGGAAGAGTTGGGCCAGTGGGGAGGGAAGAAATAATCTCTTTAGGTGTTCCTAGTCCTTCATAGGGTATAAATCTAGTGGGGTGTAGTAGAGGGCATGTGGCTCCTAGATAAGTTGTATTGAGAGGAATTTGGACTCTCAAGAATGTTTTCAAGGCCGCATATTGAGGCTTTGGGGAAACATCTTTGATGTGTGGAGGTCCCCAAGGAAGATTTATTCCTTGAATATTGGAGTAACAAGGATTTCTTTGACTACTTTGGTCTCTCCAATCGATATGACAATATCTTTAGGATATGGTGGTTCACCTATCAAAACTAGTCCATGCCAAGAAAGGCTACCATTATCATTCGAATAAAGTGGTGAAATACATTACAAAGATGGATGAAGTGATCCATTCCCATTAGCACATGTAGCCCTTAACCTATAGGGAGAAGGTGTTGTTTAGATGTCCTTCCCCTCTAGATATTCATATGATTAAATTATCTATTAGCACGTATGGGGAAGAATAATTAGATGAAGAAGAATCCATGGGGAGAGATTCCTACCTGGACTCCCCCAAAGGTAGGGATCTCACTATTGATCAGGTAAACTTATGGCCCTCCTTATGATTAGTAACAATTACCATTATTTTGGGTTTTGTAACAAGTTTTCCATGGACTTTTTGGGAATTAACAAATATATAAAAGGAGTATATCTATGATGTATATTTGGAGTCCAACAATTAGGACACAGACTCTAAATGGGTAGGCATAGCACCTCCCCTTAGTGTTACAATCACTGGAAGACAACCAACTGTGACTAAGGATCTTCCTGTGGACATAGTGGAAGATCAACTAAACTAGGAACCACCTGGTACTCTATTATCCTCTCCCTATTTAGTTTTAAGGATATCATTAAAATGTTATGATAACCACTTCTTTATATTTTTTGTTTATTTATAACAAAGATAGCATATCATGATAAATAAAATCTTCTAATTAATGATGAAATGGTTACTATGGTGATGTCATTTCTAGTAGGGATCTTAGTGAACCTCACTAACCTACTGTACAATATATATAATTCTTAAATTTTTTCTTCCCTCTCTACCTTCTTTTTCCCCCCCACAAGTTAAAAATGGATACTATTGTATCTTAAATGGAAGTGAAAACCATGTTTGGAGCCCAACCACCAATGGAGACACCTAAACTAGTAGGGACCATGAATCGAGGTGGTAATGGATAATGTCACAACCTCAATAGGGTTAGCTGGGGAGGTTGTGAATTCTGAACCTACTCTAGAGGAACTATAGGAGGTGGTGGTTGAAGTCATAGACTCAATGGACGTGGTTGAAGTTAAACTAATAATAAAGATGGACGAGGATATGATGGTCAGTCTTACCTGAAATATTTCATAGTAGGTTGGAGAGGCCCCTACAAAAAGAAAAAGATCTGCTAAGAGTGATTTTCCCTTAGACATGGTTCTTATCCTACCCAAGAAGATGCCTATGGATGAACCTGATACTTAAGTGTTGGCAGCCTTCCATGAGTACGAGCCTATGAATCTTGAAGACTTTGAGAATTATATCTCTTTTTTAGATAATTAAAACATATTTTTCTAACATAGGTCATAGAAGAGTGAGTGGAATCTCATTAATCATACTCTACAAGATGATCTTCCAAACTGGGTGGGATCTCCCCTCTCTTGGGTGGTAAGTCTGGGGACTAGCAGGGTGGACTCTTGTAGCCTCTACACTCTAGATTGAGATATTATAATTTAACGGGAGTTTACAGAGTGGAAAAAGTTTGATATTTAATGTTACAAGAAAAATATATGGGTAAAAAAGTTTTTTAGGTAGTATAATTGGAGTTTAATCGGTTGGAAGGGGAGGAAGAGAAACATGATGTTATCACCCATGAAAAATGAGAGAAGACAGACTAATTTTTTGTTCATTATTTTAATCAATTTTCAATGATTTTTTGACGGATTTATAATATATAAGCCTTTAAAATCTAAATTCTACATTAACTATTGGAAAATAAAAAAGGAATAAAAATTATTTGAAATAAATAAAAATTATTGGGTTTTAGATTTTTCACTTTAATTGTTTATAAATATTTCGAATGGTGTGAATCTTAATTTTCATTATCCTTTTTATATTTACTCTACTAAAAAATTAGTGTAGGATATCCATAAATCTACCATAGAACTAGTAAGCCACATAACATGCCAAATAGGGGCTAGCTAACAAAGTAAGTCGGTGGGAAGGCCAGCTCAACCACAGGGGTGCACAGGTGATGAACCTCATGCATAGGTGGCCAGTGGGTGGTGCCCACTGTGGGTGCAGAGTGATCCCCAGGGATCATCATGGGCTATATGTATGTGAATCCAATACATATGTTTGTGTGAGTGTAATCCAGGAGCCCACCCGAGGTTCAATATTCTTGATGGTTGATCAAGCATCTTTCATTTTAGGTGATCACAGTTAAATGTGGCATTTTGATGTGGATCAGCACTCTTACATGAATCGATGCCACTCTTTGCCTCAATCCTCCATCACTCCACCACTCGGCGTTGTCACCCACTCCTAACACCCAATTAAATCCATTTCCACCACTGGATGAGCTCAACTCAATCTCCACACCATCTTCAACCACCTCATTAACATTGACCGACAATGATAAGACCATTTCTAGTGTCCTTCAGCCAACGCGAAGGTTAGAGGTGTCGAGAGAACACAAACCACCACTGGTGCTTTCCTACCTTTTTTGAGATCTAACACCCACTATCATCCCCCACCATGCATGCACCATTCACGCTACCACATCCATGCCACATCACCACCATTCATCACCCCGAAGAAGCACCTTTCCGAAAGAAGCTATCAGACCACACTACAAATTTAAAACACCTGATTCATTGAGTGTTTTAAAATTTTTATAGTGGTTCTTCAGGGATGATTTTAAAATGAGATCTTGAGGATCTCGTATGATGATTTGAAGAATGAGGCCAAGGCTCCTATACTGCCTATAAAAAGGATCACCCACTACCTTGAGAGTGGATCGATTAACACCAAGGGGTAGATCTACACCCAAGGATTGAGCCACTGCAAGCCTGTCTCCTTCTTCATTTCATTATTTTTTTTAATTATTTTATTTTAGATTACCGTTTATTGTAATTTCAATTTACTTTTATTAAATAAAATTATTTCCTAATTTTTTTATAAATTTTTCTTCTAATTATTTCATTTCTTCTTCTTCCTCACTTCTTATTCTTATTTTTATTATTATTATTATTATTATTATTATAACATTATTGTTTTTTATTTTAATTTAATTTTATTATTTTATTCTTCGAATTCATTATTATTATTATATTTTAGTTTATTTATCTCTATCTTCTCTATATCATCCCAATTATTTTTAATTTATTATTTATTTTCTTCTAAACCTTATTATTTTTATTCTATTTTATTTTATTTCTAATTCTCTTCCACCTTTTTTTTAAATTTATCTCTTACTCTCGATAATGGGAGGTTGACCCAAGTCTTATCCTGAGGGAGTTAAAGTGTTGTTGAATTTTTCATAAATTTTATTTTATGTTTATGGTTGATTTGAGTAGCATGCATCAGTGATATGAATGTACCTGGTGTGGTGACTACCCCAAGGACATGGAACTCAATATATTTATATTATTTTGATTAAATTAATTTACTCTTCATTGTATAACTCCTCACATGACATATTTGAGTGAATAAATTTATGAAACGACATCGATAGATCTGGGTCCTGGATGGTGGTACACCCTAGACCAAGGTGTTTTATCCACATTAATTAAAGGAGGAGGTGGAATTGAGTTTTCTTAGGCAATTAAAGAGTACAAAATTTCTAAATGAAAAGAATAATAATTCATCATGAGATTTAATTTTTGGATTATCAAACTAATGTCAAAAAAATAAAGGAGAATAATGATTGATCCCAAAACCAAACACAAAACCAAGTTATTTCTTCCTTAACTAATTCTGTTTAAAATTGCATGTTATTTTAAATTCTCGTTTTTCATGTCATTGTTCTAGAAAAATAAAAACCCAGAAAATAGTTATCATTTTTTTTCATAAAATGATACAAACAACAAAAATAAATAGCTTAGGTGATTTAGAATAAAGTAAGTGAACAAACTGAGAAGCTCCTCGAGTGAGACGACCCTAGTCATCTACTATGCTACACTAGGAAAATAAATTTATTTTTCACACCCCATGATAGGTGTGAATGAAAACTAGAATTGTTTTGGGGAGTCAATATATATTTCAGTTACTTTTTTTATTTTCAATATTTAGATAGATTTGATTTCTTAAAAAAACAAAAAAACAAATAAAAATTATTTTTCCACGATGTTTTCAAATAAATTTTTTCTACTTGGACTAATTACTCATTAGTGTAAGAAATAATAGTTTAATCGCCCTGGTCTACTAAATATCATATTTTATTATGTGTTAGATAGATCAAGAGATCCGGGAGAAAAATTAGAAAAATAGATGAATTCATGGACCCCATATAGCATCTCAAGGAGACCCTATAGGAACAAGTGATTAAAGGATTGGCCAGATAGATATATGACTACCTAAAATTTTATCAAGAAGTTACCAAGACATATGAAGAGAGTTCCTTGATTTCTCCTAAATTTTTTGATGTATTTCACCTAGAACAATTCTGGGAGAAAATGGAAAGACATAAACTCAAATATGAAATTAAAGAGCTTGTAGAGATGGTGTAATATATATTGTAGCTTAACCAATTAAGGTATTTGATCCTTTCTCAAACCCTATTTATTTTTATTTTATACAATCTGAATTGAGTATTAATTTCTACTAATTTGAATTTTTAGATTTAGACAATCTTTTCTATGCCTTAGAGGAGGATGAAGAAATTAAAAATTCACCTTTTTAGGAACAAACAGATCTACCTAATTTCAATGAACATACATTTGAGTAATCCCATGAGAAAATCTAAGTTGTTGAGCCCAAGGGAATCCATAAATATTCATATCACATTGAATGGAATAAATTACTTATTAAAAATTTAAATTTAAATTTTGTTCAAATAAAAATACCTTCTTATTCTCCCTTTTATCATTAAATTCATGCAACCTATGTGAAGACAACAATGGGAAAGCAAGAGAAGGTTGCATAAGTAGAAACCAAGAAGGATGATGATTGATACTTCATCCTTCCCCTCCATGAAATATATACCTCAATGTCAAGGGGGAGGATCTGGTATACTCTATCCATAGATCATTAATAATGATGAAAGAAGAATCACAAGCTGGGAAAATCCATTTGTGGTGGTTCAAATCAAATCAGCTTCATTCACCATCATATATTAGATAATAGCTAGTACTTCCCTCTACATGCAGTAAAAGTTTAGGGCCCACTTGGGGGATCATACCAAGACTTATATTTACTAGCTTTATAGGATTTAAATTTCATTATTATGAATAGTATAGAAAGAAACCCCACTCCCTCTAATCTTTTTTTATCTTAAATTACATTGTAAAATCCCAAAAATGGAGGCCACTAAACAGTTCCTCAAGCTTGGATGACCACATGGCCTCAATCACATCTCCCCAAATGCAAGAGGTTGCCACCTAGTAGTGAGGGCCTAGGGTGTGTGTGTGTGTAAAGACTATTCCCTTTAACCAGAGTGTAACACAATAGAATAACAATTATAGTCAATAGAGGAAAAATATATAAACAACTAGAAAATACATACAAAACAAGAACATATAAAAATTTCAAAAAATAATATCATATACATAATATGATGATTCATGTCTTGTTCTACAAAGCATCCAACACAAGTACATAGATGATCAAAATAATACAAGTGTCAAAATACAAAAAAGACCAAAAAAGTGATATCTATAAATAGCAAGAAAAAAAATCAACCATATAACTATGGGTGCTTTCCCCTATCCTTACCTGCATCCATAATGTCTATTCAGGAAACCCAACGGTGGTCCAAAAAAGGTGTGAGAAATAATCCGAGTAGATAACCACCAAAATATCTATACAATCTAGGCTATAAAATATAACCTAAGTAGTGTAAAAGTAAAGTAGGTATACAATGAGAAGGTAAAGTTCCCATGTCATATATATATATAAAAAGAAAGTGATACTGTGTAGCCATTCGAGGATCCCTACAAACCATGGGCTACCTTCTATAACAAGTTAGATACTAACAAAGTAGAAATTACCAACATGGCCTTTCTGAATATCCATATATATCATGTACACCACAAACTTTCCATATAACTAGAAGAGTCAGAGAAAACCATGACCAAGATGTACAACCAAGAATACCACATTTACCATGTCTTTGTAATATAACAATGTGTCATACCTCGAAGGTACGGATCCAATGTGTAGAAGACCAAGGCATCCTCGTCGATTCCCAGGAGCATCTTGATGGAAAATCAGTAATGAAACTGGTGGAGTCCAAGGATCATCTCAACAGAGAATGTCTAATGTGAGTCCAAAAAGCTAGATTCAAGGGGTGGAAATTTGATTATCATCCTACTAAATCAAGTTCCAAGAAGTATACAGTTCCAAGTAATATTTCACTATAAAAAATATCCATGGGTGAAGCGACCATGGCATCTAAATGGAATCAATACCCTTTGTACACCAACCATGGAATCCAATACCCATTCATATCACATCTCCTTCCCATAAAAAATTCTCATTCAATTCAAACAATGAGTATACCCACTAATTCCACCATTTATATTTCAAAATCAAACTATAAGTATACCCACTTATTTAATAAAATCCATAACACTCAAATGATCATTTAAATAATATATATAAATTTAACACATGTCAAGGGAGGAAAAATATCTCCCAGTAAATCAATTCAATTCCATTAAACTATAGTTGGGATTCTTCTAACTAGACAAGCCAAAAAACACACCCATTGGTTGGTTCAATAAAGGAAAAAGGAAAATACAATTACATGGAACACCCCATGGGTAGCCTTGGTTGGGGAAACAACCGCCATCTCATCTAAAGGGATCTAAGGGAATCCATATTAAGTTCCATTAAATTTAATTATATTAACCAATTTAATTTTTAGGTCACATTGAAAAATCCAATGGGATTAATAATGACAACTAGCTTAATAAAGCACCAAAACTCAAGTGAAAATTATAAACCACCTAACATATCTCATTAATATAGTTCCCATCCAATATCATCTCCTGATTTTATGAAGATCATAAGAAAAATGAATAACCGATGAAGATCCAAAAATAGGGGAAGAGAGTTTTCACCTAAATAACTTTGTCAATCCAAAGATAAATGATGAAAGGAAAAAAATTAATTGAGATCTTAACGATGTGGATCCAATCAGAAAAAAAAATTATTGAATCAAAAATCTGATAGAGAATTAGTAGAAAAATATACATTAGGAATCAAAAGATCTCACAAAAGGTTCTATATGACAACAGATGAAGAAAATAGAAATTTGGTTTGATATAAGAATTAAGTAGGGGATTTTTTTAATTTCACCAAAAATTTAGGGTTACAAGATTGGCCAAAATTTTCACCCTTTACTATAGAAAATTGGAACCTCATATGGTTTTTCTAACCATGCTCAAACCATGTGAAACCTTTCTGTCAAAATTGAAAACATTTTTACCAGATCGTGTTCCCCAAGTAACACAGTTTTTCTAATCGTTTAGCCTATGTCCTTACTCTGTCCAGCTTATCATGGTTAGAAGTAACTATATGACTACCCTATATGGTTTATACTATCCATGTGCCAAGCCATTTTCACCAAAAATTTGGGTTACAAGCTCTAAACAAGCCCCAAACATCCCTAAAACACATGGGATCAAGTTGGGTTGTCCCATTAGGTTGTAATTGAAAATTTAAATAGAAAAATAAAGTATTTTTACCTCATAAAAAAATTGATTTCTTACAATATTCCACCCTTAAAGCAATTCATCCATAATTTTCCCTCTCAATGGTGGTTAAGATTCATTTGAGAATAACTCTGGACACTAAGCACGTACGTCGCCCTCCTGCTCCCGATTTGCATCCTATAAATGGCCACACTTCTACAACACCCATACTATATGAACTAACCAGTATCAGAGAACCTTCATGATATTTTAAATGATATAAATATGATGTTCCTAAAAGGATTAATCTACCTATAACTCCACCTCATTGGTTTGTAGTGCATGAGATGAGTTTGAGTGATAGTGGAATAGATTAGATATATGAAAGACGTCATGCATGGCCTGATACATATGACGTAACTGTAACTGATAGGATACCAGAATGACTCTCTCTAGAATCTAGAATGACCCAAAATATCGTAGTCAAATCTTACCCCATATCCTGATCTATTTGGGTTCCAAACCCACTAAGATACATAAAAATACCTGATCCCCAACCTCAATCTCTAGAGGCCATCTGCGATGATTGCACTTGATTTTTATTAAGATTATGCAGTAGATATTCGCTTCTAAATAAACTAGACCTACTTCGAAGTATCTTTCATGAGACACGGTTCCAAGAAAGCTTCGTCAGTTACCCCTTACTAGAACAAGGTACATTGAAATGGACTACCATAAAAGACCCCTAATTCCCCATCTATATAGTCACCTGATAGTTTTTGTTATAGGATAACTCAACCAGGGGTATATGTTTCTCCCAAGAGCCCCCAAAATTCAAGATGCATGCTCATATCATATTCTAAAGCACTTGTATCATACTCTCTCACTAGACATTAGTTTGAGGGTGGTATGTTTTGCTCAAAAGCACCTATGTATCCAGAACACTTATTAAACTCTTCCAATAATGAGATGTAAATTAGGTATCCCTATATGAAACAATAGTGTGTGGGACCCCATGAAGTTGTACCATATCTTGGATATAAAACCTCCCAATATAATCCACACTGAAGGTATCCTTGACTGGTATAAAATGATAAACCTTAGTGATCCTATCAAAAAAATCCACTCATCATCACTACCTTGAGGAAACCTTAGTAAACCAGTCATAAAATCCATCGTGACATCATCCCATTTACATTCAAGAATCAGTAACTGTTGTAAAAACTCAGCTGGTCACTAATGTTCCACCTTCACCTACCGATAGGTGGAACACCTTGTAACAAAACTAACTACCACTAACTTCACACCCAACCACCAGTACGGACGACATAAGTCACAGTACATCTTGGTAATTCCATGATGAACTGACCAAAATGACTTAAAAAACGCCTACATAATCTCCTCACATATGTACACTAGAACCCAAATAAGACCATGGATACACAATATCTCATCCTTACCTATGGTCCAACTAGGTGGTGGGTCCTCACCGACCACACTCTCCTATAGAACTAGGCCCTTTGAATTTGATAGCAGCCTCATCCTAACTCTATCCAGTAGGGTAAAGGTCACAAATAAGGATGAAAGAAAAATTTGTCCTTGAATATAGTAAACCTCCATGTGAATCTTAGAGACCAAAGTAATAAGATGATACTCCCTACTATCCTACTAAAATACCTATATCTGAGCCTTCCTGCTCAGTGTATCAGCAACTACATTTCCCTTTCTAGAAATTTAGACAAACTTGTAGTCCAAATACTATATGCACTCCACCCACCTTCACTGCCTCAAATTCAGATCACATTGTTTAAATATATAATTGCGTCTTTTTTGGTCTATGTACAACACAAAATTCTCCCTAAGTAATGTTTACAAATTATAAATTCATGAAAAACTGTAGCTAACTCAAGATCATGTGTCAGGTATTTCCTCTCGTGTGAAATTATCTACCAATACTGGCATTCCATGACACTATCCCCCTACATCAGAACTTCAGTAAGTCTGATACCTGATGAATAACAATACACAGTGTAGATACTTACCTATTTTGGAAGTATGAGGACTGGTTCTGAAGTCAATCCCACATTCATCCCCTAAAATGTTGTCTCACATGTATCTATCCATCCGAAATTCACACTATTCTTAGTAAATCCCATGAGTGGAGATTCTAGGTGTGAGATGTCCTATATGAAATGCCAATGGTATCTATATAGCCTAAATAAACTCCATATATAAAATATGTTCTTGGGATGATATTAAAACATTATGGATCTCATCTTCTACAAGTCTAATAACACTCCGTTCTCTAATATAATATGACCCATGAAGTGAATTTTTTCCATCCATAAGTGGCATTTTTTCCATCCAAAAGTGTAACTTTGTGATCCTAGCATATAAATGATTCTCTCTTAGTGTATCCAATATAATCAAAAGATTCTTGGAATAGTTTTATCAATTGTGAGAATAAAAAAATATCTCATCAATGAAAAACACAACAAAAGAATCCATATAAGGATGGAAAACTTGGGTCATCAGTGCCATGAAAACATCTAGCACGTTCATGATACCGAATGACATAACCACATACTCATATAGAATATACTTTCTACAAAAGGATTTATGAGGTATGTATGTAGTTAAAACATGTACCAAGTGATATTATGACCTCAAATCAATTTTTGAGAATACATGATCTCCTCAAAGCTAATCAAATAGGTCTTATATTTGTGGAAAGGTATATTAGTTCTTAATGTTCATCTGGTTTAATTTCTGATAATATATGCATAGAATTACTGGGTCAGATAAACCCCTTTACCTCAAAATACCCTAACTACCTATTGAGCTTCTTCAACTCCATCATAACCAACCTATAAGAAATAATGGAAACCATTGCATCTCCTAGAACTAGATCAATAGATAACTCAACCTATCTCTCAAGAGGTAAATTATAAAAGTTTTCTAGAAAAATTCCCCTAAAATAATCAACCATTAGAGGGAAATAAACCTGATGTGTCCCCTGATAATCCAGATAAAAACTTGTTATATGGGTTTTCATCCTGCCTAGCCTAGGATGTTGTGGTACAACTCAGATTTCCTGGACATCCCATTCACCCTTGTGAGTATAAGATACACCCTCTAGTGATGCAAAATTCCCCCTCTAATGATAGCCATCGACATAGGCTTGATAAGTCACTAGATAATCCATTCATAGTAGGATGTTAAATACATTAATCTCAAGGACATAAAGATTCCAGAAGAAGTGAAACCCCCCAAACTCAAGGGTTCACTCCCTACACTGACGTACACCCTTCGTGCTAATTCCCAACGCAATGTCTAGAATCATAACTCCCTTACAAACATCAACCACAAGACCAAGTATTTACACCATAGTTGAAAATATAAATTTATGTCATAAACCTATATCAAAAATAGATGTTACATGAGTTGAGGCTACTAAAATCATACCTCTCACCATAGACAGTAAGGTTCCATGCTCCTTAGGGGTCGGTTGTACAAAATATATCTGATCTGAACCATGGACCTGTGGCACAACCTCACTACCTAGAGTAGGTCTAATCTAATGTATTAATGTGACTAATTTTTGGCTAACTCATCTATTACCACCACCACCTCGGATTAATTGAACAATACTTCTCCAGCTCTCTACCTATCATGAAGTTGAGAAACCTACACCTGAACCCAGTGTCAAAGATGACCCCTACCACTCATTGATGGAAGAAAGGTACTATAGAAACATTGAACATGACCCATCCCACTACATGATCCTCACTATAATGGGTCATGGTCACACTAATTCCCCTCATGGCCCCATCTTCCACACTGATGACAGAAAATTGTACTACTAGTATTCACATCTTGACTGGCAGTCATTTCCCAGGATGCCTCAAAACGACTCTTCCTACCTATAGACACTGAACCACTAGGTCAAGAGACAATAATACTCTACTCTACACCCTCATCTTCCCTCACCTTCCATTATATAATTATTTCCTCATTTTCTATTTCAATAATATAATTCAATCTGAAGACTTTGAACTATGATCAAGTAGAATGTCAGAGACCTTCCTTGAAGCATATTGTCTTCGATAAATCATAATCAATGTATATCTACATAAAAAACTTCATATCCATAAATCATTCTGATTACTCTATAATTTTCATCATTCCCTTCTCCAGATGCATGAACTCACTATCCCACATTTCCCTCAGATTCTCAAGGAAAAATTAGTCATAAACCTGGTTTGGAAATCCTACCAAACCATGTCATGAATCACATCAACCTGGTTCAGTACATCCCACCATCACTTTTCTTCTCCATGAAGCATGTATGTCATGATCTTTACCCTCCTCTCAAGAGGTGTTTCTAGATTCTCAAATATCAACAGTGCAGTCTGTGGCTACATACTAGTAGCTTATAGACCTCCATCCTCTAAAAACGTGGGAGGATGATGTTGTTATAACACCAATGTCAGCTCATCCATAGACAAGGAAGGTTTGAGGGATCCCTAAAAATCCTCCATGAAATGATAATACCCCTTACAGAACTATTCTTCAAAACCTATGTTCACTACAATAGCTGATGATATAGCTGGAACTAAATGTGAATCCTCCAGTATCCCAAGGCACAGCACCTCTGGAGCGTGTTCTTATCCTCTCTCCTGGTGTACAACTAGTGGTTTCTAGGGAGACATGCCTCTATAATGATAAACTCACACCTCATAAAATAATGATATCAATTTTTCAGCTCAAAATCATAGGATAGGTCAAAACCTTCTTATAAAAAGTTATACCACACAACCTACTCCTTAATTCATAACTATATGAAAAGTAACAGCCATAGAAGTCAATAGATACAATGCCTCTTTCCCACTCAGAATTTGGTTCTAGGTCAGTATTTATTCACAATTTCAGTTTGCTTTTCATTTTCATATCATCTCACATTTCATTTTTAAATGTTGAACCAAATGATTCACCAAATTCTAATCCATAAGGGCATGTACTCCTCATGAACTGAAATGTGGCATCCAACTAATCCACACCATAACATGTTTCATTCCATGTGACTCATGGTTCATGACTCAACATGCCACAATTGGCTACTTAGGGAGTCTGATGTAGCCTAATCAAGAAACAAATTCTTTGGTTAAGGAAGGCACTCTGATTACCAACCATGTTTTCCAAAAAACTACACAAAAGTCTATCACAAAATCATGTATATCTAACATGAAATCTATCAAAACATCATTAAAATAGTAAATTCATCCTATATGGAATGACATAATGCATAGAATGTAAATCCTATAAAGTTACTAAAATTATGCATGAGATGACATAGCCTCATCTCATCAGGTTGCAACAAAATAGAATCCATAATAAAATCTATATTAATATCACAATTTAAGTGTGTCACCCAATGATGGAATCAAATCAACTATAATAGTTAAAATCCAAAAAATTAACAATTTACATTCAAAGAAATTTTGATTTTTCTTGAACGTGGGTTAGCTACACCCAAGCACAACTCATTACCAAATCACAATTCCACCCTATCCCTATCTATATTCACTAAATAGTAAAGAAAACCAAAAAATAATGCGCTCTAATACCACTTTGTAATGTCTTGAACCCCGATGCCACTAAAGAGTGTCCTAAGCCCGGTTGTCCACATGGCGTCAAGTGCATCTCCTCGAACACCAGAGGATGAAGACAAGCAGTGAGGGACTAGGGTGTTTATGTGGGGATACTATGAACTCTAACAAGAGTGTATCATGATAGAATACCATTAATAGTCAATAAAAGAAGAAAATATAACAACCATACAATAGATACACAATATAAAAAGATAACAATGCCAAAAAGTATTTTCATATACAAAAGATGATGATTCATATCATGTTCTACAATGAATCAAAAATAGGTACACAGTAGCTCAATACAATATAAGTGTTAAAATACCAAAAATACCAAAACGTTCTATCTCTGAATGGTATCACGAGACTCATATTGTCCCCATGCTCCCCTTCTCATAATAATCACACAAAATCATCTATCAAACTATGAGTGCTTTCCCCCATCCTTACTTGAATCCATAAAGTCTATTTGGGTACCCATCAATGGTCTGAAAAAGGTGTGAGAAACAATCCAAGTGGGTAACTAGCCAACAATATATAAAATCCAAGATTTTTAATATAATCTAAGCAGTGTGCAAGTAAAATAGGTATACATTAATAAATTATAGTTCCCATGGAATATGTTAAATGAGAAAGTGATACTATGCAGCCATTCAAGGATCCTTTAAAAACATGGGTCAGATCCTATAACAAGGAAGCTGATAACAAAGTAGAAATAACCAACATGGTCTCACCATACATCCATACATATCATGTTCACAAAAACCTTTCCATATAACATTAACAGTCAAAAATAAGCACAACTGAGTCATAAAACCAAGAAAAACACATTTACCATGACCATGCTGTATAAAATGTAACACCCCAAGCTTCTATGGTACGCTTCTCTTTGAATAATGTGATAGCGTGTGTTGTACGCAACACCGATTTCTAACACACCATAACCAATCAAACTAGCTGTTATGAATAGTAATACCTACTTTTTTAAATTATATATATTTTATAATGGAATTCATTTTTGGATTCGGAATATCGAATTTATCCTAAGGTGAAATTTTGGTACTTTTCAGATAACTTTAATATTTTGATGAATAGTGAAAATTACTAAATTTTAATTAAAAACAACTTTTTTAATCAAAATAATTAATAGTGATAAATTATGAATTTGAGTGGTTTTAAAGTATATTTAGAATATATTTTTACCATTTAATATAATTTTGGTCATTGGACATAATTTTACAATTAAACCAAACATAAACAAGTGTCAATCTTTTGATAGTTATTATCTCTTAAAAACACGCTTTTTGTTTTGACAGCGGGAATTAATTTTAAATTAATTTCTGCCACTTCTGTGTTTTGAATTTAGAAAAATGGATTCCATATTTGTAATCAGGATATTCAAATTGTATAAATAGGTAACTTTTATTTTTATACATTTTGAATAATTACTGCGGTAAATATTTTATTTACCATGGTTAAGGGTAAATCCGGTAAATGAGGTTTAAAAAATAATATTATAATAACACTAAATTACCATAAAACGTGTTCTAGCTTTATTGGTTGATACATTTTCTACCATAGTCATCTTTGGGTCGATTTTGGGACCCCATGGTGCCACTTGTAGGTGATAGGGACACTTTATTTTAATTAAGTTAAAATGAATACAAAAATGACACAAGCATATATCTTTTAGAAAAACAATTTTTACATAGGGTTATATATGTTGGATTTTAGATTATAAATATTCATTAGAAAGATAAAAATATTTCCTACATAGTTATATTTTATTTATAATTTATAGACATTAAATAATTTAATTTATTTATGACACAATCATGATGAATTAATTACTATAGTAGTGAAAAATTAAAATAATTGATATTATAAATACCCAAATAAATATAATATGAAACTTTTAATGAATTAAACTAATTTTATAGGATAATATGATATATTAGAATTGATTTAATTGAGTTTTTTAGAAGTAATCAATCTGTTATGAGTTTCACAAAAATCAACTATTGAATAGTGTCAAAATTGACATAAAAGAGTTTTTAAAACCAATATTATATTATTAATTGATATTAAATTCCTAAAAATCTATGGTTCGGACAAGAGACTTATATCCTGATAGGTTAATCATTAATGGACCACTTGGGGGTCGCTTGTATGTATATACTATGTTTATTAACCATATTATATAAAAATACAAAGAGACATTGTAAAAGTGAAACTAATTAACTTAGAGTTAATACTTAAAGATAAGGTTAATATAAGTACCCAAACCTGTCTAAATTCTTTTTGTTGAGTTTTTTTCGACCTATCCCCACCTTAAAATTTAAATAATCAACTTTGGAGCCATTATAAACCGAATATGAATTTATTATAAATTAATATTTCTAGCTTTTCCAAAGGTGCCCCTCACCCCTCTTATAAAAGGGCACTCCTACTTCTCATTTCTTCACACCTTCAAAGCCTTTTGGTTCGGCAAAACTCTTCACAAATACTCTCCCAACTTCCCGCACTACAACTTAGAGGCCTTAGTTTGATCAGAAAGCCAACCTAAGGATCCCTTTTGATCAAATAAAAAGGAATAACCCGAAGAAGAGGTAATGTTTTCACCACCCCTTTTCAAGTTCCTTTCTTCTTCCACTTCTTCTTTCTTTGTTCATACCATTATAAAATAATAACTCCAGTATCTCACATATACTGTGATTTTACTATAAATATGGTACAACCATATACAGTATTCTATCCACCCTTTTAATAACATGTCACCATACGTGCGTACGTACGGCTTACCGTCTCCACGTCGTGGTGTAATTGTTATTCAATATATTATTATTTGGATGGGTATAATAATGATGTGTAACTCATGTAAATAATAAATATAACATGTTAATTATTATTTATATATGATATAACATCCATTTATATATTATTTTAATATCAAAAGAATGATATTGTCGCTCGTGCGTACGTACGGACTACCGTCTCCACGAACGCGATAATATTCATTCTCTATCGTATCCATTCAAGTATAATTATCATTTGATGATTTAAAAATTATGTTTAAGGACTTTATATAATTATGGATATGAATAATATACAACCTATCCATTACAAACATGGCTTATGTAACAAAACATATAAAAGAAAACAAGTAAGTTAACACCCGAAACAACGATAATACTAAGATATTATTATCAAATAAATATTAAAAGATCATATATGATATCATATTAATGTATATGATTCTTGTATAATTTAATAACAATTATTTCACCATTATACAGGAGGTTAACCTACCCCAACCAAGGAAAAGTACAAGGTAAGGGTTATTTCACAATCTCGTCATTATCCGAGGTTGTTTATACGTAATAATATACTGGGATCTCTTTATCATCCACATCCATGTTCCTTAATAATGTATTTCAAAACATTTTTACTATTTACAAGAATATGGGTTAAAGTCATTTATACCCTTATGTGTTTCGAAAGGAATCTTTCCATCGTTTTCCAAACAAGGCACTTTTAACCTTTTCGACAAATTTAAGGTAAGAATGTTTTTTAACTTATACGGCGGGTGCGGCTATTTACCGCCGTTATAAAATCGTCAAAGCTTCCCTTACAAGCTTATAAGAGTATTTTTAAAAGAAAATGTTTTATTTTATATGGCTCTTAAGTGATTTAAAAAAGAGAGATATTTCTCTAAAATAGTTTTGATTTCATCAATGTCAACATCCTTTGATGGCTTTTAAGCTTATTTGAAGTTGATTTATTATGATACAAAACATCCATATTTTATTGAAGGTTTTGTGATATATTTGACTGTGGATAAGCTATTCTTATGTCACTCATGGTTTTTTTAAAGTATTGACATTTCATAAGTTATTTTTAATCCGAATGTTTATGTTATATTTCAACCTTTCATTCAGATGAATGTGTTAGACAAGTATGTTCCGGGTTGGGGACCGGTAAAAGTAAGCCCTCCGGTTTGGTCTCCGGTTATTAGAGGAACTCCTATTTGGTCTCCGGTTATTAGAGGAACTCCGGGTTGGTTTCCGGTTATTAGAGGCACTCCGGGTTGGTGTTCGGTTATTAGAGGCACTCCGGGTTGGGTTCCGGTTACAGTTAGCCCCTAGGTCTTGGGACGAGGCCTTGATAAAGAAATTAAAGTCCAGCATTATGCATTCCATCATTATGAAAGTGGTTATTGATTTTGCCTGTGATTATTCGATTAGTATAATATCCATGTGAATAAATAAATGGCATTATTTCATTTTATTCATTCCATACTATATTGAAAGTTCAAGTTTGAAAGGCTTTTGTTTTAGTTATACATTGCCTTAAATGTTTATTCTTATTTATGAAAGTTTCTGCTATATTGTTATCCTTACTGGGCATTTGAGCTCACCCCTTTTCTATGTTTTATTTTTCCCAGGAAGTGAAGAAGTAAATTATGAATGACCTGCAGGGATATTATGTGGGGATATGAGTGTGGATTATGGAGACAATATGTTGTTGTAGTAGTTTTTCATTTTATGATGTAATGTAAGACATATGAATATATCTAGTGTTTCCAAGGCTACTAAACCAATCGGTCTTTCGAGATTTGATCTTTCTTGTGATCATGACAATGTTATGTAATAATGCACCGACTCTGGGTAACTAGGGTCGGGGCGTTACAGTTGGTATCAGAGGAAGTTTAGTACAAACCTTGGAAGCTAGATTTAGATAAACTCTGATTAGAGCATGTAGATCTAAGATGAACTTTGAGGATTAGTATAGAAGAACTTCCTAGAATTTTGGTATTGTAGAGATTTTGTGAGTTTTCCGAGCAATACATCCCTATCTGGATACGAGAAGGTAGAGGCGGCTCTGGCACAGATGTGCCTAGGGGTAAAACCCGAAAACACCGCTTTGTGCTAAACTCGAACGGGAACTGGTGCACGACAACGGGCCTTGCTGCACTCTTGGTTACAACACTCTCAGGGGATATCCTTAGGATAACTCTCATTTTCTTTGCAAATCATTATGAAGGGTTTATGAGTATATACTTCCTCAAAGAAAATTTTTTTATGATTATAGATTATATCCATAAATAGTTCAATTTATGTTAAGTGCTTTATAAGTATGGGATTATGTATTTTGATTCATAAACTGATCTAGTTTATGCCATTGTTTAGAAATGGCGCCTAGTAGAAGAAATGGAAACTGTATCAATGCATGCACTCCATGTAGGGATTTCCCTCCTGCTCAAGATAATTATAGTGGAGCTGGTGATGCAACTGGTGCCGATCATCTAATCACCATACTGGGACAACTTACTCAGGTTATGAATAATAACCTTACCCGTATGGAGCACCCTGATCCACAGCGTGGAGGATCAATGTTAGATTAATTCATGAGGCAACAACCACCAAAGTTCAATGGGAGTACAAATCCCTTAGTAGCTGAGAAATGGATATTTTCCCTAGAGAAAATATTTCAGGCTTTGGGGAGTAATGAAAGGGAAAAAGTTATCATGGCAGTTTACCGCCTCACTGGAGATGCTGATCAATGGTGGTCATTAATTCAAAATACGAAGGAAGATAATGAAGTATAAAATATATAATGGATGGAGTTCAAAGATCTGTTTTTAGAAAAATACTTTCCTCGTGACCATCAAGCAGATATAGAAAGGAAATTTCTAAGTCTGAGACAGAAGGAGGATGAGAATGTCACAAAGTATGAGGCTAACTTTACAAGGTTAGCAAGGTATGCTGGAGATTATATACGTAACCCAAGAAGTAATATTGATCGTTTCTTTGATGGGTTAAAACCATATCTCTGTCGAGCATTAGTCTCACAATCCTTTTCATCGTACGAATACATTGTCTCATGTGCTATCAAGACCGAAAAGGAATTCTCTAAGTCTTATGACTTTAAAACAAAGCAAGAGAAGAAGAGACCTGCTGATCAATCTGGGAATGGAAATAAGGGGAAGAAGGGAAAGGTTGAATATCCATCCTGTGGTAAATGCGGGAAGAAACATCCTGGTACTTGCTTGAAGGTAATGGGAGTTTGTTACAAGTGTGGTGAAAAAGGAAACCAAGCTCGTGATTGCAAGGGGAAGAAGGAAGCTACCAACGTTCAGTGCTACAATTGCAGGGAGATGGGGCATTATGCAAATGAATGTCCTAAGCATCAGGAGAACTTACCTCAGAAAAGGCCAAGGGATCAAGGCCAGGCTTATGCTATCACTACTGCTGAGGTAGAAGCTCCGAAAGACGTGGTGGCAGGTAATTTAATGGTTTCCTCAAGTTTAGAAAATGCATTATTTGATTCTGGATCATCACATTGTTTCATATCTTCCCAGTTTGCTAAGAAAATTAGATATTTCCAATTTTATTTAACAAGGGAGTTGTCAGTTAAAACTCCTAAGGGAAGTATCATTGCAACAAAGTTTTGCGAATCAGTCCCCATTAGAGCACATAAATGTTATTTATCTTCTGATCTCATCATCATACCTATGATTGATTTTGATATAATCCTCGGTATGGACTAGCTTTCGGACTATAATGCGAAGATTTATTGTAAGAAGAAAGAGGTTACGATTCTTGATGATAATGATAAGGAATACCTTATCTTTAGAGCAGAATCATCACCACCTAATTCTTATTTAGATCCACCCCCAGTAGCTCAACTAAATTCAATTATTGGGGAGGAAGAGAATGAAATAACTGTTGGTGAGGAAAGGAATGTTCCTGTAACACCCTGATCTTCCACGATACTCTTCTCATTCAATAATGCAATGGCTTGCATTGTACGCAACTTCGAGTTCTAAAACACCGCGACTAATCAAAGTAGCCGTTATGAATAGTAATAACCACTTTTTAAAATTATAGAAATTTTATATTTCAAAATGGTCTTCATTTTTGGATTTGGAATATCGAAATTAGCCTATGTTGAATTTTTGGTATTTTTCTGAGAACTTCTAATTTTTTATGAAAAGTGAAAAATACTTAAAAACAACCTTTTTAATCAAAATAATTTATAGTGATAAATTATACTATTTATTGGTTTTAAAGTATAATTAGAATATATTTTTACCATTTTATCCAATGTTGGTCATTAGAATTAATTTAACATTGAAATTGGACATAAACAATTGCCAATCTTTTGATATAAATTGTTTCTTAAAAACACGCTATTTGTTGTGATAGCGGGAATTAATTATAAAATTAATTATTGAAACTTATATGTTTGTAATTTTGTAAAATAGAAATCATTTTTGAATTTGGAATATCAATTATAGCTTAGGGTTAAATTTTGGCCTTGTTCTGAAAAACATCAATTTTTGATGAATAGTGAAACCACTAAGTGGTAGTTAAATAACTGATTTTTCGTTTAAATGAAATATTACCACTTATGTGATTTGTTTTTCAAAAATCCGACATACATGGTTGTAATTAAGAAGTAAAATGTGGTTCAATGAGATTAAAATAATTTTTTGGTGAATAGTAACTTTTAAGTTCTTAATCGCGATTAGAGGTAATTAGTGTAGTTTAAGGTAAAAATAATATTTTAATAATATGAGATGAGCTTGACACTTTTCATACTCATATTGGATGAGTCATGGCCGACCAAGACAATCCATGGGTCAACTTGGGGACCCCATTGAGCCACTTTAGTTGGAAAATGACATAAATACCTTTTATTTAATGTTAAAGTAAAAAAAGACCCAAACATAAATTGTTTTACTAAAACAATTTTTACATGGGGTTATACAAGTCATATGTTTTACTATAAATACTCATTGGAAAGATAAAATGATTTCCTACATCATAGTATTTTTTCTATAATTTTTAGACATTAAATAAATTAAATTATTTATGACATAATTATGATGCAGAGATGACCTCATTATTTCACAAATAAAATGATAAGATAATGTAAAATCCATGTCATACACTTGTCCAAAGCCTATTGGATGAAGATATTTTGAACCCTTATCACCTTAGCCTCGAATTATACAAGTTTGGGACCTTTAGAATCCGAAAAGCATTGTATAATAGAATAACATTTCATTACTTTCCAAAAGTGCCCCTCCTCTCCACTTATAAAAGGCCCCCACCACTCCCACCTTATTCACACCTTCAAGCCATTTGGATCGGCCAAACTCTACCCAAATACTCTCCCAACTTCCACCTATTACTCCTAGAAGCCTCACTTTGGGCAGAAATCTTCCCAAGGAAGCCTTTGGCTCAACTCAAAAAGAGTTACCCGATTTTGAGGTAATGTCTTCTATAATGTTGTATTGTTTTAATTTTTCTTCTCCAACCCCCTAAACTCTTTTTATTCATTTCTTTTGTAACAACACCAGTATCCTCAATATACTAGGATTTTGTTATAATAAGTATTCGAGCTGCACTTACACACACCTACATCTAATGGTTAAAGAACATACGGTTTCTGTGGATGGTGAATTTCTGCCTCCCGAAACGATGATTGTTCAACACTCATATAACACCTTCAAAGGTGGCCATTAAGATGTCACTGTTTTTATATATGATATATAATATGTTTATGTTTTACTTATGCTCCTGTATTTCTCATTTATGGCATACTTTATGATTTCCATTATGGGTAAAACGCGATAATTTCATTTTAGGAAGTGCGGACTACCGCCCCCTCAAAGTGATTTGAATCGTTGATGCCATATGTGGGATGTATAAAGGATGGAGTAAATGTTATTATACACTATATTATACTGGAATTATATTATACATTTATATCATTATGATTTCATTCCATTAAATATGAAATTTAAATGAAAGTAGCGTTCATGCGTACGTACGGCTTACCGTCTCCATGAACGGTGCATTTCATTTCTTACCTCTAAATGTTACATAATATTATAAATGAATGTATATACTGGATATATAAGATATATATGACATCTAAATCATGAATATAATTCTGGAGATAATGGATATTCTACCACAAAAACAACTTGTAATTATAAGAAGTTTATTGTTGACTCAAGTACCAAAGATCGACAAAACGACCGTTATTAACTTAAATAATTACATAATGTTCATATCATTGTAATAAGTGATATAATAAGGATAATGAAATTGAAAATGGTTCTTAATAAGGTATATATTAACTCTAGTTTATTATTCATGAGGTTAAAGAACGGTTGAGTCAAGTCAGACACGAGGTAATGGAACTTCTTCACCCAATTTCCATTCTTTGGGTTAATCTCCTACTTTCAAATTATGTCATGATATTATTATGTCCTATTTTGTATTTTTACTTTCTTTATGTTTACCTATAGTGAATACACATAATAGATCTATTTTATTTCAAAAATTATCTTTTTAAGGACTTCGTCTCAATCTCCTTTCATTGAGGCATATTTGGCTTTATACACAACTTTCTTTTATACGGTGTATAAACCCCTTTGACTTTTATGTTTATTCAAAAGGAATCTTTTTTATACGAAGCGTTTTACTAAAAGACAAAAAGGGAATGTTTTTCTTTCCGTACTTATGCGGCAACAACGACTTCTCCGCCGCCGTGACCATTTTTTGAGTTTCAGCTTCCTCTACAAGCCATCATTTTTTTAATGAAAAATAAATACAAAGTTTTAACTTTCTTTTATTTCGGTATTGAAAATGGTTTTGAAAGCGTTTTTATTATATCAATGTGTTGTATTGATATCTTGTGATTGAAATGTGGAAATGTTATGTTTCCTTTATGCATGTTTTATGTGATACAATTATGTTATGGTTTATGATATGTTTAAACCTATTCATATGAGGAATGCATTGGACTTAATAAGTGATGGGTGGAGCCCGATATAGCTCCTCGATGCATCGGCAGGTCTCATGAGACAAACTAGTGTCTTGGCACGAGGCCTTGACAAAATCTAATTTGTGGTCTTGGCACGAGGCCTTGGCTACGTGGCTATGATAGTCTGGAATTATGCATTCCATCATTATGAAAGTGGTTATTGATATTGCATGTGATTATTCGACCAGTAGAATATCCATGTGAATAAGTAAATGACATTATCTCATTTTACTTTTGCCATATTATGTTGAAGTTCATGTTTAAAAGTCTTTTGTTTTAGTTACACATTGCCTTAAATGTTAATGTTTATTTATGAAAGCTTCCGTATTATTGTTATCCTTACTGAGCATCTGAGCTCACCCCTTTCAATGTTTTAATATTTTCCAGGATGTGAAGAAGTATTTTATGAATGACCTGCAGGGATAGTCAGAAGAGGATATGAGTGTGGACTATGGAGACTTTGTTATTGTAGTTTTTCACTTTATGATGTAATGTAACGTTTACGAATGTATCTAGTGTTTCCAAGGCTACTAAACTAATCGGTCTTTCGAGACTTGATCTTTTGTGATCATGCCAATGTTACGAAGTAACGCACCAGCTCTGGGTAGATGGGGTCGGGGCGTTACAGTTCAAATAGAGGATGTACCTGTTGTGAAAGAATTTGTAGATGTATTTCCAGAAGATTTACCTGGACATCCTCCAGAACGAGAAGTTGAGTTTTCCATTGATTTAATTCCTGGATCAAGGCCTATATCGAAGACCCCTTATAGAATGGCCACTGTAAAGTTAGTCGAACTAAAGAAACAACTAGAGGAATTGAGTAATAAAGGATTTATTCTCCCTAGTGTTTCTCCATGGGGAGCCCCTGTTCTTTTTGTTAAAAAGAAAGATGGATCTATGAGGTTATGTATCGACTACAGGGAGATCAATGCTATAACGATAAAGAACAAGTATCCCCTACCTCTCATTGATGATTTATATGACCAACTGCATGGAGATCAATACTTTTCAAAGATTGACCTTCGATCTGGATACCATCAGTTGTGTGTAAAGAAGGAAGACATTTCGAAGACAGCATTTTGAACCAGGTATGGGCATTACGAGTTTACTGTAATGCCTTTTGGATTGACTAAAGCACCCTCTGTATTCATGGATCTGATGAATAGAGTTGTCAAGGAGTATCTCGATGAATTTGTGGTGGTATTTATTGATGATATCTTGGTATACTCCAAAACCTAAGAAGATCATGAAAATCACTTGCGCATTATCTTGAAGACTCTGAGGAGGCATGAATTATATGGGATGTTTAGAAAGTGTGAATTCTGGCTTCAGGAGATTTCTTTTCTTGGTCATATTGTCTCTAAAGATGGAATCTCTGTTGATCCTTCTAAGACCAAGGCAATCCAAGAATGGCCAGCACCTACGAGTATAACTGAGGTACGTAGTTTTATTGGTTTGGTAGGTTATTATCGACGTTTCGTCCAGAATTTTGCCCGATTGGCTAACCCATTAACGAAGCTCACACGTAAAGGGGTTAATTTTTTTTGGAAAAAGAGTGTGAAGAATGTTTCGAAGAACTGAAGAGAAGATTATTCAATGCTTCTATATTGGCTCTACCATCGGGGAATGATGGGTTCGTTATTTATAGTGATGCATCAAAGAAAGGACTTGGTTGTGTGCTTATGCAGAATGATAAAGTTATTGCCTATGCATCACGAAAGTTGAAAATTCATGAACAAAACTATCCTACTCATGATCTCGAGTTAGCAGCTGTAATCTTTGCTTTGAAGATATGGAGGCACTACCTCTATGGTGAAAAATGTGAGATTTATACTGATCACAAGAGTTTGAAGTATATTTTCTCACAAAAAGAACTCAACATGAGACAAAGGAGATGGCTTGAATTACTCAAGGATTATGATTGTACGATACACTACCACCCGGGGAAAGAAAACAAGGTGGAAGATGCTTTGAGCAGAAAAGACCATGGAGCTTTGAACAATATGAGAATTGAAAGGGATCCAATTTTCATGGATCTAGTGAAGATGGACATGGGAATAACCAGGGAAGGTGAAACATCAATTATTCTTCAAATGGTTTCCAAACCATCTTTACTAGAAAGGATTAAGAGTTCTCAGACCGATGATGAAGATTTTAAAAAGAAGATTAAAGCTGTGAATGATGGGAGATTGAGAGACTTTGTATATGAAGATGGAATTTTGAAATTCGGGAAGAGACTTTGTGTTCCCGATATACCTGATCTAAAAAGGGAATTGCTGGATGATGCCCATAGTTCCAATTTCTCTATACACCATGGGAGCACCAAAATGTATAGAGATTTGAAGGAACATTTTTGGTGGGACAACATGAAGAGGGAGATTGCTGATTTTGTGTCAAGATTTATGGTTTGTCAGCAAGTGAAAGCTGGAAGGCAACAACCTGGAGGAGTCATGCAACCTCTTCCCATACCAGAGTGTAAATGGGACAATATTACGATGGACTTTGTCATGGGGCTACCAAAGACTCCTAGAAGGAATGATGAAATATGGGTTATTGTTGACCGTCTTACCAAGTCAGCACATTTTCTTGCTATAAGAGAAGATCTACCCTTGGAACGTCTAGCAAGACTATATATTAATGAAGTTGTGAGACTTTATGGAGTACCCCTATCGATTGTTTCTGATCGTGATCCCCGTTTTACTTCAAGATTCTGGAAAAGTATTCAGAAATCCCTAGATACTGAACTTCATTTGAGCACTGCTTACCACCCTCAGATAGACGGACAATCAGAACGGACTATTCAAACCTTAGAAGACATGTTGAGATCTTTCCCACTTGACTTTTAGGGTATGTGGGATCAATATTTACCTCTGGTAGAATTTTCCTATAACAATAGCTTCCATTCGAGTATTCAGATGGCACCATATGAAGCGTTATATGGAAAGAGATGTCGTACACCAACATTTTGGGATGACGTCAGTGAAAGAAAACTTGTAGGTCCAGAAATGGTAGAGGAAACGATGGAAAAGGTGAAGGTAATCCAAAATCACATCAAAGCAGCTCAAAGTAGGCAGAAGAGCTATGCCGATAATCGAAGGAAGGATTTGGAATTTCAAGTCGATGATCATGTTTTCTTGAAGGTATCTCCATGGAAGGGAGTAATACGTTTTGGTAAGAAAGGTAAATTGAGTCCCAGGTACATCGGACCTTTCGAAATTCTAGAACGAATTGGGGTTGTAGCTTACCGATTGGCAATGCCGCCAAGTCTCTCCAAAGTTCACGATGTGTTCCACGTATCTCTGTTGAGAAAATACATGCCTGACCCAATGCATGTACTCACCTATGAAGAATTAGAACTAGAACCTGATCTGTCTTATTCCGAAGATCCCGTCAGGATTCTTGATACGAGAGAACAAGTATTGAGAAACCGGACGACGCGTCTGGTAAAAGTCTTGTGGAGAAATCATAAGATGGAAGAGGCAACGTGGGAACCTGAGGAACTTATGATGAAGAACCACCCGAATCTTTTCATGTGATAAGTATTCTAGAAATTTCGAGGACGAAATTATTTGAAGGAGGGGAGAATGTAACACCCCAAGCTTCTACGGTACGCTTCTCTTTGAATAATGTGATAGCATGTGTTGTACGCAACACCAATTTCTAACATACCATAACCAATCAAACTAGCCATTATGAATAGTAATACCTAATTTTTGAAATTATATATATTTTTAAATGGACTTCATTTTTGGATTCGGAATATCGAATTTAGCCTAAGGTGAAATTTTGGTACTTTTCGGATAACTTTAATATTTTGATGAATAGTGAAAATTACTAAATTTTAATTAAAAACAACTTTTTTAATCAAAATAATTAATAGTGATAAATTATGAATTTGAGTGGTTTTAAAGTATATGTAGAATATATTTTTACCATTTAATATAATGTTGGTCATTGGACATAATTTTACAATTAAACCAAACATAAACAAGTGTCAATCTTTTGATAGTTATTATCTCTTAAAAACACGCTTTTTGTTTTGACATCGGGAATTAATTTTAAATTAATTTCTGCTACTTCTATGTTTTGAATTTAGAAAAATGGATTCCATATTTGTAAATCAGGATGTTCAAATTGTGTAAATAGGTAACTTTTATTTTTAGACATTTTGAATAATTACTGCGGTAAATATTTTATTTACCATGGTTAAGGGTAAATCCGGTAAATGAGGGTTAAAAAATAATATTATAATAACACTAAATTACCCTAAAACGTGTCCTAGCCTTATTGGTTGATACATTTTCGACCATAGGCATCTTTGGGTCTATTTTGGGACCCCATGGTGCCACTTGTAGGTGATAGGGACACTTTATTTTAATTAAGTTAAAATGAATACAAAAATGACACAAGCATATATCTTTTAGAAAAACAATTTTTACATAGGGTTATATATGTTGGATTTTAGATTATAAATATTCATTAGAAAGATAAAAAGATTTCCTACATATTTATAGTTTATTTATAATTTTTAGACATTAAATAATTTAATTTATTTATGACACAATGATGATGAATTAATTACTATAATAGTGAAAAATTAAAATAATTGATATTATAAATACCCAAATAAATATAATATGAAACTTTTAATGAATTAAAATAATTTTATAGGATAATATGATATATTAGGATTTATATAATTGACTTTTTTAGAAGTAATAAATCTTTTATAAGTTTCACAAAAATCAACTATTGAATAGTGTCAAAATTTACATAAAAGAGTTCTTAAAACCAATATTATATTATTAATTGATATTAAATTCCTAAAAATCTAAGGTTCAGCCAAGAGACTTATATCATGATAGGTTAATCATTAATTGACCACTTGGGGGTCGCTTGTATGTATATTGTATGTTTATTAACAATATTATATAAAAATAAAAAGAGACATTGTAAAAGTGAAACTAATTAACTTAGAGTTAATACTTAAAGATAAGGTTAATATAAGTACCCAAACCTGTCTAAATTCTATTAGTTGAGTTTTTTTCGACATATCCCCACCTTAACATTTAAATAATAAACTTTGGAGCCATTAGAAACCGAATATGAATTTATTATAAATTAATATTTCTAGCTTTTCCAAAGGTGCCCCTCACCCCTCTTATAAAAGGGCACTCCTCCTTCTCATTTATTCACACCTTAAAAGCCTTTTTATTCGGCCAAAATCTGCCCAAATACTCTACCAAATTCCCTCAATACAACCTAGAGGCTTTAGTTTGATCAGAAAGCCAACCTATGGAGCCCTTTTGATCAAATCAAAAGGAAGAACCCGAAGAAGAGGTAATGTTTTCACCACCCCTTTTCAAGTTCCTTTCTTCTTCCACTTCTTCTTTATTTGTTCTTACCATTCAAAAATAATAAATCCATTATCTCACATATACTGTGATGTTATTATAAATATGGTACAACCATATTCATTATTCTATCCACCCTTTTAATAACATGTCACCATACGTGCGTACGTACGGCTTACCGTCTCCACGTCGTGGTGTAATTGTTATTCAATATATTATTATTTGGATGGGTATAATAATGATGTGTAACTCATGTAAATAATAAATATAACATGTTAATTATTCTTTATATATGATATAACATCGATTTATATATTATTTTAATATTAAAAGAATGATATTGTCGCTCGTGCGTACGTACGGACTACCGTCTCCACGAACGTGATAAGATTCATTCTCCATCGTATCCATTAAAGTATAATTATCATTTGATGATTTAAAAATTATGTTTAAGGACTTGATATCATTATGGATATGATTAATATACAACCTATCCATTACAAATATGGCTTACGTAACAAAACATATAAAAGAAAACAATTAAGTTAACACCCGAAAAACAATGATAATACTAAGATATTATTATCAAATCAATATTAAAAGATCATATATGATATCATATTAATGTATATGATTCTTGTATAATTTAATAAAAATTATTTCACCATTATACAGGAGGTTAACCTGCCCCAACCAAGGAAAAGTACAAGGTAAGGGTTATTTCACAATCTCTTCATTATCCGAGATTGTTTATACGTAATAATCTACTGGGATCTCTTTATCATCCACATCCATGTTCCTTAATAATGTATTTCAAAACATTTTTACTATTTACAAGAATATGGGTTAAATTCATTTATACCCTTATGTGTTTCGAAAGGAATCTTTCCGTCGTTTTCCAAACAAGGCACTTTTAACCTTTTCGACAAATTTAAGGTAAGAATGTTTTTTTAACTTATACGGCGGGTGCAGCTATTTACCGCCGTTATAAAATCGTCAAATCTTCCCTTACAATATTATAAGAATATTTTTAAAAGAAAACATTTTATTTTATTTGGCTCTTAAGTGATTTAAAAAAAACTGATATTTCTCTAAAATAGTTTTGATTTCATCTATGTCAACATCCTTTGATGGCTTTTAAGCTTATTTGAAGTTGATTTATTATGATACAAAACATCCATATTTTATTGAAGGTTTTGTGATATTTTTGACTGTGGATAAGCTATTCTTATGTCACTCATGGTTTTTTTTAAAGTATTGACATTTCATAAGTTATTTTTAATCCAAATGTTTATGTTATATTTCAACCTTTTATTCAGATGAATGTGTTAGACAAGTATGTTCCGGGTTGGGGACCGGTAAAAGTAAGCTCTCCGGTTTGGTCTCCGGTTATTAGAGGAACTCCGGTTTGGTCTCCGGTTATTAGAGGAACTCCAGGTTGGTGTCCAGTTATTATAGGCACTCCGGGTTGGTGTCCGGTTATTAGAGGCACTCCGGGTTGGGTTCCGGTTACAGTTATCCCCTAGGTCTTGGGACGAGGCCTTGACAAAGAAATTAAAGTCCAGCATTATGCATTCCATCATTATGAAAGTGGTTATTGATTTTGCATGTGATTATTCTATTATTAGAATATCCATGTGAATAATTAAATGGCATTATTTCATTTTATTCATGCCATACTATGTTGAAAGTTCAAGTTTGAAAGGCTTTTGTTTTAGTTATACATTGCCTTAAATGTTTATTCTTATTTATGAAAGTTTCCGCTATATTGTTATCCTTACTGGGCATTTGAGCTCACCCCTTTTCTATGTTTTATTTTTCCCAGGAAGTGAAGAAGTAAATTCTGAATGACCTGCAGGGATATTATGTGGGGATATGAGTGTGGATTATGGAGACAATATGTTGTTGTAGTAGTTTTTCATTTTATGATGTAATGTAAGACATATGAATATATCTAGTATTTCCAAGGCTACTAAACCAATCGGTCTTTCGAGATTTGATCTTTCTTGTGATCATGCCAATGTTATGTAATAATGCACTGACTCTGGGTAACTAGGGTCAGGGCATTACATAAAAAGTGTCAGACATTGATGGGCTGGATCCAAGGTGTAGAAGACCTAGACATCCCCATCGAGTCTCATGAGAATATCGATGTAAACTCAGTAACAACATTGGTGAAGTCCAAGGATCATCTCAACAGAGTATTTCCAATGCGAATCCAACAATCCATATCAAAGTGGTGGAAATTCCATTAGCATCTTATGGAATCAAGATTTAAGGAGTATACATGTACACATAATCTTCTGCTGTAAAACAATATCCATGGGTGAAGAGACCATTTCATCTAAATGGAATCAAGAACCTTGGTATACTAACCAAGGCTTCCCATACCCTCATATCACATCTCATTCCAATCCCCAATTCACATTCAATTCAAACAATGAGTATAACAACTCATTCCACCATTTACATTTAAAATTCAAAAAATGTGTATACCCACCTATTAAAACAAAGCCATAAAATTCAACTGATCATTTTAACAATGTAGATAAATATAACACATGTCAAGGGAGTAAAATCATATCCTAGTCAAGAAATTCAATTCCATTTTATTATAGTTGGCATTCATCTAACTAGGAAAGCCAAAAACACATTCCTTGGTTGGTTTAACAAAGGTCAAAGGAAAATGAAATTACATGGCACACGCCATGGGTGCCCTTGGTTGGAGAAACAACCACCAAATCATCTCAAGGAAACAAAGGGAATACCTATTAAGTTCCATTACATCTAATTCGATTAACCAATTAAATTTATAGGTTGGATAAGAAAGTATGGATGGAGGTATAACGAAAACTATTATAATAAAGATCCAAAGCTCAAGTGAAAAGTATAGACCACCTACCATAGCTTGGTAGTAGAGTGATCATGTAGTATCATCTTCTGATTTGACTTAGATTCGGAGAAAAATAAAGAACATATGAATAACCTGAAAATAAGAAAAAAGATATTGAAAGTAAATAACTTTTTCGATCCGAAGTTAAAAGATGGAATTTGCCTAAAAAAATTGAGATCTTAATGATAATGATCTAACCATACAAACAATTCTAGAATCAGAGACCATATAGAGAGTAGGAAAAAAACTACATTAGGTGTCAAATGATATCTCAAAAGGCTCAAGATTTCAATGGATGATGAAAATATAAATTAGGTTTTATAATTTTTAATTAAAAAACTTGAATTAATAGAAGATATGTTTGACCAATTTCAAATGGGAAAAATTAGATTATTGAAATATTTTTTTCTTTGAAAATTGAGAAATTAAATTGATATTTTATGTTGAATTTGTAAATTTTTATTTAACATTGAAAATTGTTTTTTTATTATATTGAAATTTGAATATTTGTAACATTGGTGCCCTGAAATTTTCTATGTTATGATTTTATGCTTGAGGATGAGAATAGTTTAAGTGTGGGGGTATTTGACAGACTCCTTTTTAGTGAATTATTTTAATAAAACATCAACAATTTTTGATGGATTTATAATCTAACTTCCATTAAATTTCATATTTTTAGTTAAATGTGGGAAAATATGAAAATTAATATTTTTTTTGAAATAAATAAAAATGATTGGTTTTCGAATTTTTCATTTTAATTGTTTATAAACATTTAAAATGGTTTGAATATTAATTTTTTTCTAACCTTTTTATATTTCCTTTACTAAAAAATTAGTGTAGGTTAGCCATCCTTCTGCCACAACACCCTTAAGGCACATAGCTTTCCCACTAGGGTCCAAACAACCAAGAAAGGTCATGAAAAGTCCAGGTCAACTACTGGGGTTCATGGTTTATGAACCCCATGCATAGGTGTCTCATGGGTGATAAACCTCGTGAGCACTGAGTGAGCCAAAGGAATCGGTGCGGGCCACAAGTATGTATAAAAATTCATATATGTGTGTTTGAATGTCATTAGGGATCCCACCTTGATGTGGTCTTATGGAAGTCTGATCCCATGTCCTTTATTTTAAATGATCTCCATTTAGTGTGGTGTTTCTATTTGGGATCAGTGCTCCATTGTCCTCTGTCACTGATCTCCACCTTGTGCCACCATCACTCCACTGCTCTACATCTCCACCCATTCTTGTCACTTGAGGAAAAAAATTGTCACCACTGGAAGAGTTAAACTCGAGCTCCACACCTCCTGCTACCACCTCGTTCACATTGGAAAGCCATCTTAAGACCATTTCGAGCATCTTTTGGCCACTGTGAAGGTTGGATCTATTAAGAGAGCAAAGACCACTACTACTTATCAACTTCTAATATCATGCTCTATCACCCACTTTTGTCTCCCACTATGCATGAACTATCCATACTGCCACATCCACACTGAATCACCACAATTAATTAACTTTAAGAGGAAATTGGCCCAAAGAAGCCATCAGACCATGCTGAAAATTTGAAACACCCAATTCATTAGGTGTTTTCACATTTTTACAGTGGGTATTAAGGGATTATTTTAAAAGAAGATATCAAGGATAATGTATTATGGATTGAGGAACAAGGATGAGGCTTCTATACTTCCTATAAAAAGTTTAAATCACTACCTTGAGAGGGGACCAGTTGGCACTAGGGGGGATTTCCACCAAAGGGTCAGGCCGCTGCATGCCTATTTAATTATTCAATTTTTTTATTTTTCTTTCAATTATTTTTGTTTTATTTTTATTTATATTTTAATTTTGGATTTATTTTATTATATAGAAGTAGTATATGCATTTATTTATAATTTTTTATTTCACCCATTTCATTTATTCTTCTTCCTTTATTCTTTTTCTTCTTATTATTCTTTTGTTTTTATTACTATTATTAATATAATAATAATAATAATTATTATTATTATTATTTTATTTTATTGTTTTATTCTTCCATTTTATTATTATTCTTCTAATTTATTTTATTTCTCTCTCTTTATTCTCTCTCATATCCTAATTGTTTTTAATTTATTCTTTTCTTTTTTCTCAACGTCATTATTTTTATTCTATTTTTCTATTTTTACTTTTCTACTATATTTCCACCAAAGTGATATCTTACTCTCAATAATGAGAGGCTAACCTGAGGCTTGTCCTAAGGGAGGTGAAGGTGTTCTTTCATTTTTATTAAATTTCATTTTTCATTGTACTAGATTTGAGTATCTTGAATGGGTGAGGAAAATTTCCACGGTGTGGCGACTACACCCAATGACATGTAACTTAAAATATTTCTACTCTTTTAATTAAATCTATTTTAATTCTCTCCACTGGAAAACTCTTCACACAATGGTGTTGAGTAAATAAAAGGATAAAACATCATCAAGAGATTTTTGTCTTAGAAGATGGAACACTCTAGACTAACTTGTTTTATAAACCTTGATTAAAAGAAGTTGTGGAAGTGATATTTCTTAGGCATTCAAAGATTCAAAAATTTCTAAAAAAATATTAGGAATTAAACATGATATTTCATGTTTGGATTATCAAACAAAGATCAAAAAAATAAAGTAGAATAATGATTTATCCCAAAACCATGTTCTTTATTCCTTGACTCATTTCATTTATAATTTCATGTTTGTTTAAATTATCATTTTTCCTATCATTGTTTTGGAAAATTAAAAAACCTAAAAACATTTATCGTTGTTCTTCTAAAATAATTAAAACAATAAATAGAAATAGTTTAGGTGTTTTAGAATAAATTAAGTGAATTTATTGAGAATCTCTTCAAGTTAGACGACCCTAGTAAGCCATTATGTTGCACTTGGAAAATAATTTTCTTTTTCCACACCCCATGAAAGGTGTGAATCAAGATATAGTCATCCAACTGTGGGAACCATTTGTGGTAGAAAAGGATGAGGAGGTGTCGGAAGTATAACTAGTGGTGGAGTACAAGGCTGAACTGGTCCATTTCCAGACCCATTCCATTGAAGTTCATCCTATCACTGTGGAGGAAGTAGTGGAGCTATCTTAGTGGTAGTGATAATCTGCATTCATATACATACTTTGGATAAATTTATTTAATTTTTAATCATAATTTATTTTTTAATAAAATGGATTTTAATTTTTTTATAGGGAATACATACTCAAGAATCAAAGGAGGAGATACTATAGATACAAACAAATTGTACATTGCACATAAGGAACCCAAAGTACAAAAACAGTATTCCTCAAGAAGAGGACCTATGTGAACCAAATTGCAGCCAATGAATCTAAAGTACAAGGTGTGAAATACGTATATGATGTGAACCCAAATTAGATTTCATGAATGACTAA
Source organism: Viscum album (assembly GCA_963277665.1). Taxonomy (NCBI): domain Eukaryota; kingdom Viridiplantae; phylum Streptophyta; class Magnoliopsida; order Santalales; family Viscaceae; genus Viscum; species Viscum album. Next base: position 631,845,212 of record OY728146.1, read on the forward strand.
AATTTCAAACCTGATGTGATACATGGAGTGAACTCATTGCATGATGTGAAAAGTTTGAAATCAGAATCTCGTAGAAGATAAAAGCCATGAAATCTGGGAGATTTAAGATCATCAGAGACCTTTGAGGTTATGAAGTACATGGTGTGAAATAAACTTACACACTATGAAAATATTAATGTAGAGGCCACTTAATAGAGTTACATGATATGAATCATTTACACAATGTGTAATACTTCACTCTATATATATACAAGCACCCCCACCATGAAAAGGGACTTCAGAAGTTGGATGCCACCAAACATTTAGCCCTTTCATCTCTATTTCATTTCTACTTTCACACAAACTTGTTTCTATTACTTTATTCTATCATTTTAATCATTCCTTTAAAATTAAATTACATTTCAATACTCTTTATCATTTGTTTCTATTTCAATATTTTATTTCAATACCAATTTCTATGAAACCTCGATTTCCACTGTATTATTCATTTTTTCTTCATTAAAGTTAGTATTCAATTGATTTTACACTGTTTAAATTGTGTATTTCGTGTTTTTTGAATCAGTTATTTATCATAGTGAGCATGCTACATATTTCCCAAATTTTATTTAATACCATCATGTATGGATAATCCTCTTAGGGTTAGGGGTCGATAGTAGGGTAGTGTTTTAATATAATGAACCTATGATTTAAAACCTTGTGCATATTAATTAGGTTAATTTTTTTTATCTATATCATTATTTTGAACTAACCTAACTATGAGAGTTTCAATCAAAGGACCATGACCTTGTTAGAGTTAAGAAATCTAATACCAATAGCTTGTGATACTTTCTACATTGAAGAAAAGATTATTTCACCTAGGTTGTAGATAATATCTAGACCAAGGAATAGTTACAGCTTAAGTTGATCCAATTTATTCCACTGAGATGAAATGGTGGCCTTTTCACTGCTTTACCACTTAATCCATAATTCAATTCCATGCTAGATTTAGGATTATCTTTTTCTTAAGCCCTGAAATTGGCCATTATCCCTTATTTTTAATCTATTTAAAACCAAATATATGTAGTATTTAGAAAACCCAAACTAAAGAGTGATAGTGAGGACTCCTTCCAAAAGGTTATTACTGCTAGGTTTCCTATCTACCAGCTATCCTTATGGGCTGGACCCTATACTACCACTATGCAATGGATTTGTAGCTAAGTGTAGTTTGGGATATATAAATTCAAATTTGATCAATGATTGCACATAATAAATGATGTAATATGGGATGTTCAACTTTTAGCATCACTTTTGGGGATAGATATGCCATGGAAAGTGATTTTAGTATGAAACTAGAATTACCTCACCCCCATTTTTCATTTTCATTCTTTATTTTTAGAATTGTTTCTCACGAACTAGAACTTGTGTCCTCTCTTATTTGTCCTAGTGCATCTGTGAAGGACCTCTGACTCATTCAAGGATCCTTGATTCTCAATAACCACTTTCCTTGGATCACGAGATAGATATAAATATTATTGCATGATAACACTTAACCATGCTTGGGAATCATAATATAGCACCACCAAATATAAAAAACGATCAATATGTGCCACCTGAACAATGGGGAGAGAGATCAGTGCTGTAGGAGCACACCATCATTGACAATGGATTTTCATTTATTAGTGGCATTGTTCCCTCCTATTCAAGTGCATACATTTGAAATAAAACCTATATCATCTATATGATCTAGAACATGGGGAAATTTAGTTCCACCACAGAACCATGAACCACCTTGGTACCAACCATAAAATCTAGCTCCTCGACCATAAAAAAATTCAACAATAACCATTTCCTCCCATATCTCGGTAGGAAATCTAGCAAGCTCCAATAAGACTACCAAAACAAGACCAACCTATACAATCCTTTCTTGATAACCTACTCACTGTATCTATGATAAAAGAATATCAATAATGAGTATCCATGAAACTAAAATGAAAAACAAATGGTATGCCCAATGCAACCTTGATAATTAGTTACAAGATTGTTTTAAAACTTTATCATACCAATTACCAGGTATGTTTCTTGTTAATAATGAGACAAATCTTAGAGAGTGTGAACATGATGTAGTACTTAGAAGAGGAAAAATTCTAGACATTCAGCAATAATGGATAAGTGAGGAAAATAAAATAAAAATACATGAGAAACATACTTCAATCATCAATAGAGATGAAAATAAATTCACAAATAAATCGAGTCAAGAAAAAAATTCTAAAGTCCATGACAATAGAAAAATATATTCTAAAAGAGTAGCCTGAAAAGGAAGAAGTATTTGTGGATTTTCAACCATACAAACCCCCTATCCCATTTCTATATATGAAGAGACATGATAAAAGAGAGGGAACTAATTTTTTCTAGAGATGTTTAAACACCTACACATAAACATTCCATATGAAGAATTGATTGCTAAAATAACTATTTATGAAAAGTTCTTAAAGGGGATATATTCCATTAAAAATAAAATGTATGACTTAGGATTAATTACCTTAAATAAATAATGCTCCATAATTTTTCACTGGAAGATCCCACCCAAAATGTGATACCTCATATATTTCTCTATTCCCTACACTATAGAGACATGAAATTTTGAAAGATACTTGTGTGATATTATTGATATTATTAATCTCAATCCCATGAGTTTCTTCTAAAATTTGGGGATTAAAGATTTAAAACAAATGAGAGTGGAAATTAATCTTGCTAAATTATCAGTCAGGTACCCTCAAGGACTTGTCAAGGACATCTTGGTCAAAGTTAGTAGATTCATTTTTCCTATTAATTTATTAGTTTTGGACATGTAGGAATAAGTTGACATCCCCATCATTTTATGGATACCATTCATCTAAAATGGGAAAAGAATCATTGATGTAAATCAAAGAAGGTTGATATTTTGATCAAGTGAAGAAAAAGTTGTGTTCAACTTAGTAAAAATTTCCATCCAAAGTATTGAGTAATTGTACTATCATACATCTATATTACTAATGAGAAATAAGATTATATGACCAAGAGGGTGACAAAAAATACCTACCTCTTAATGAAAATGAATTCAATGATACAAGGATGTGAATTACACTAGACCTATGATGAGGGATATCATTCCACCATTCAAAACTACTATAATCAAGAACCATTCCATGAGAGGTGTGTCCTTATTTATAAATTCATAAAAATAAAAGCATGTATAATCTCAAAAATAAAGAAATAGTTGACTGGGATGAAACCTTAGTTAGTTAAGTCAGAGATTATGGAAGAAAAATAACACTAGACTAGGGTTTATAGATTTTTTTACATTCATTCAAAAAAATAATATATATATATATATATATCACAACATTTAAAAACAATACACAACATGAAAATATCAGGGGCCAAAAAAATTATATTCTATAATTATCATGTAATGTATTAAATAAATGATGTGAAATGTTTGGGATGACTATAAAAGTTTTGAACCCTAGGTTCATGACACATTCCCACCTTATCTTTCATTTCCTATCCTGCATGACCCCCAACTACCAATATACCTACCTGCTCTTATCCTCACATGACTATAGACTACTCTTCTTCCCCCTATCCCTCTCCCACTCGACCTTATCATCCCTTCATAGATCCGTCCACTTCCTTCTCACTTACTCAAGATATAAGAGCCTGGACCATGAATGTTAAATGCAATACACATGGGGATGATCTTCCACCACCCAAGAGACTGACTCTTGTACATTCTGTAGAACAATTATATATGACTCCCTCAACTTTTTCATTAGGTTATACCACCCCCTCATCCCCAAACCAATTTTAGGACTCATCCATCCCATCCTTGGGTACTTCCCCGCACCCACACCCACTCCCATGCCTTTACTTATCTACCCCAAAACATCATATTTGGTTGGTCCATCTACAGGATAAGACTATGAGGACCAATAAGACCCTAGACCTTTCCATTATTAAAAATATCCATGTGCATGAGGATGAACTCAATATTCTTCCCTAGATTCACCTATCCTGTATCACCTAGGTGCATGAGGATACATTTATAGAGTTGTTTATGGAGTTTAAGGACACATTAGATTATAACATGGGACACGTCACCTTTCATCTTGGTGGTCAACCTTGGGATCTCACTCTAGGAGATTTTGGAATTAGGAATGGTATCTACACTGAGTATTTCATCAGTTTACCTACTTATATTTCCATTCTACTTGAGCTGAGAAATAAGGATGTGCTGAGTAGTTAGGAATTGATCACCTGAGATACCCAGAGTATCCATAATCCACTTATGAAAAAAAACTATCTACAGGGTTCCACCTTACAGATTCTGCACTAGGATTTGGAATATGCATGGATTTCTAGAGAATAATATCATAGGAGCATCAACTAGATCGAGGTGCCCATCCTAGCTTCTTTCATGGGTGGCCTTTCCATCAACATGTCTCACTAGTTTTCTTTTATATCATGAGACCAAGGTATGGTGGGATCATGTCACTCTTATGGGAAGCATTTTTATCATCCAAATCACCCTTTATCTCAAAATATTTAATTTTAGTCAGCCTCTTTACTCTGTTGGGAAGATGGAGTTGATTAATCTCCTCATGCTCCATAAGATGGGGCTCTTGAGGAATGTTGAGTGGCGATACTAGTGGGCCCATAAGTACATTCATGATCCTACTAAGGCTCCAGGTCAGCCCGCCCTAACCCCAACCTCACATGCTTGATCCCCAGAACCTACCCCTAATCCCACCACCACTCCATCTACCACACCTACCCATCCAAACACTACACCATCCACTTTCCCTACTACCACTACTACACTATCATCCCTGCCACATTTTCACCCACAACACCATTACCATCAGAAATATGTTCTATTCTCTAGTGTCTACTAGGGAACTAGAGACATATTTTCTCTCACTTATGTATCCCATTCACCACGTTATATCAGTTATCCACCCACTCCCCACCACATACCAATACATCAACCTACCCACCACCCTCTTAATACCCCACCCCTACTTCCAGTCCTACTCTACCCCTACACAAAATGTCATACCCATAGAGGTTATAGAACCTACCACCCAACAAGAATATCTTGTAGAGAGGGCCCAATGGGGTAAGGTCCCCACCCATATTTCTATATCTATGGTCTCTCTGATTTATCCATCTTTTAGATGTATAGCCCTGGTATAGATCAACACATCACCGCCACCTATCACGACTAAGATCGCTACCAACACTGCAAAAACTCCTACAGTGTTCATTGACCCTTCCTATACCACCATTTATTCCATATATTGGGAAGATTTGATCCAAACCCCCACTTTTTAAGAGGGGAATACCCATGAAAATAACGAAAATATGACCTAAACTATTTATTTTTTTCTATTCAGCCCTCTTGTGTTGTACATGTTTTCTAGGATTTTATTTTTATATTCTCATTATATTCTATATTCTTTGATATAACTTTTTTCATATTTATGGATAATACATAGTTTTGAAGACATTTTTTGTTTGTATATTTTCATTTTTACACATGTATTAATTTAGCCATGTATAGTTCTATTACATCATCCATGGACATAGATGAGTCCTTTAGGATACCCTCTATCCTTCTTCATGGTATGTATCAATATGTGGATGACATGAAGAGATAGATTTAGGGACACCAAATCTACCTCTGTAATCAATATGATCCTCCTCCATGATTTTTATAGAATTTAAGAGTTCCACATGAGAATTTTAGTGAACCCATTCCTATGGTGGTTAACCCCACCAAGTTCCCTCATGAGCTCGATGACACCACCACTAGTTCCTATAGGAGATAGAGGACATCTAAGCCAATGAATGACATATATTGAAATTTTCTTCATCCGTATAGCCGATTAAGTCATTGTTATCACTTTATGAGAGGCAACCAATATTTTCTATCTTCTATATTTTAATTGTGTGATTAGTATCTTTATTTTTAATTTTCTAGAACTATAAGTTAATTAGTCCTCCAAAACATCATTTTAGTTGATTCATGAATTAATCTGAGCCATTTTATCATAATATTGCTTATGTTTATCTACCCATTCTTCTATTTATATATTTATTAAGCATTGTGTACTAATGGTTTATCTAGTGTAGGTATTTTGTTTCTAAATTTTTTTGTAGGTCACAGAATTCCCCATCACCATCCAATAATTTACCCCATTGAATTAATTTCACTACAGGGAGATCTGAATTACCTATTTAAAATTTAAAAAATTAGATTTCCTTTCTTTTAATGCTTTTATTTTTGTCTCTCCCATGTCTCTTTCTAGAAGAGTGTGAAAACTCTTTAATTTTAAGTGTGGGAGAGTCATTATTGAGATTTATTTTCAATACACTTAGATATTGTTTCTTATTTTCATAACTATAAGAGAAATTTATCATTAAAAGAATGATTTAATTATAAATCTCATTACAATCATTTAAATAAAACGCAATGTTTGGATGGAGATTGTTGAAATCAATTTTTATTCTTATTTATATTTTTAGCATGATTGATGAGTTGAGTAATTTAATTACAACTCTAGATTATATAAATTTCTTTTGATTTAGTTATTACTAGATACTATGCACTGAGTGAATTCTAGTTATTTTACATACTCCCATTCTCAAGAGGATTCTAGACCTGCATTGTCATATTTTTTTAGCATATTTCTTAAGAGATAATTGGGTTATGTAAACCTATCAAAGCATGCATGGAGATCTTATCAAGTCTATGATTAGATGAATAAACTATTAAATTGATTGGAATAATCTTTTTTGAGACAGTTATCTAAGATCCACCTATACATCTATCCTAATTTAGCCTGTAGTATCCATGACTGAACTTGTTTGGATAAATGAATTTCAAGCCTAAAATCCCTTACTACCATATTATTGGTGCAATGCATTATTTTATTTTGAAAAAGTGTGTGGGATTTTTTATATCTTCCATTCATAGGATGTTGATACCAAGGAGACGTACAATGGAATTTTGATCAGATTTATATGAAATGGTTCATTATTAACTTTATAATTTTCTATGCATACCATGTTCTTAAAAAATAAAAAAATATAAAGGAAAAATTGGGTTGTGTATTATGAAGGTAAAAAAGAACCATCATCATACTGATGAGTCTTATGATGGATCATATGTGGTTAGGTGATAAATGTGATATCTTTCATAGATATGAATTTTGAAAAAAGAAAAAATAAATTGACAAGGAAAATTATTTATGTTTTCTTGACATATTAATGGACCCACTTTGTGTTGTTTAGAGAAAAAATACATTTTTTCTATGAGGAGTTACTTCATTAAATTATTCATGATTATCATGATTGTTTATATATATTACCCTATTTTTTTGTTTTATTTTTATCATTTACTAACCTACCCTCAGCCTCAGAGACATTTTAACTTTATTCCTTAAACCCTAATGATTAATTTTTTATTTGTCTTTACAGAGTAGATATTTTATAACCAATGCAAGCCTAGGGTTAGGAACATGTATTCAATGTATGATCATAACTCCAATTAAATTTTACCTTGAGTGATGAGAGAAAATTCATGGTGAGGTAGATTAAAAAATGGATATATCTTTAGAAGGAAAATTAATAAATTGTAATTAAAGGGGTAAAGAATCTGAATAAAGAATTTAACTATGAGGAAAGACTTATTTTTTATGCAAGATTGATTCTGGAAGAATTTCCTTTCCCATTTTTATTTGGTTTTATTTTTTATTTTCTAATTCATTTTAATTTTCTAACATTGTTTGATTTGGAATCCCTATTGAGATGCATTTTTCTTGAGAATAAGAAATTGTCCAAGCATAGGAGGGTTTGATAAGATGAATTAATATACATATTTTGGATACATTTATTTTATGTGAAATAATAATATATTTGATAATACACTAGGTTTTGATGTGTTTTTATAGGGAATAGGTGGTCAAGAATCAAAGGAGGAGATTCTGAAAAAATAGTAAAATTGGACATTACACATCATGAAGACAAAGTAAACGACATGTATTCCTCGATAGAGAACCAGTGGGAACCAAAGGCTAGTCCGTGAATCCAAAGTACAAGGAATGAACTTAGTACACAATGTGAACCCATATTACATGTTGTGAAAGAATCAAATTCCAAACCTAATGAGATACATGATGTGAGATCATTTTATGACATGAAAAGTTAAAAATCTGAATCCCATGGAAGATACAAGCATTGAAATTTGGGAGATCCAAAATCCTAGGAGTCCTTTTCAGATCTGAAGTACATGGCATGAAAACTACTTATATTCCATGATACTACCGATGCAGAATCCACTTAAAAGAGTTACAAGACATGAATCATTTACATGTAATGTAATGATCAGCTATATATATACATGAACATACACCACATACAATGAATTTGGATGTTGGATGCCATTATACCTTTTATCCATTTTTCTCTACTTATTTTACAATTTTATTAAAACCAATTTTTATTTATTTATTTTACCATTTTAATCATTCCATTGTTAGTGATTTCTGTTTCAAGACTCGATTATTTTATTTTTTTTGTTGTTTTTGTTTCAACATTCTATTTCAATACTAATTTTCACATGAGCCTTAGCCCAGTTGGTGAGGTATCCTTAAGTTCATCCACAAGTCCCAGGTTCAAAAGCAGGCAGAGGCATACTTTCGGTACTGTAGCAGAACTGTAGCAGGAACTGAAGTTGTACTATAGCAAGAACTGTAGCAGGGGACTATACATTGTGCAGGTACTGTAACAGCCAGAACTATTTACCTTAGGCCACTGGTTTGGGCTTGGAGTACTTATGGCCTTCGGGCCACCCAAGACTTTGGGTCAGTAGGGATTTCATGCCACCTTTAAGGCCTTCAGTCCACCTTTAAGGCCTTTGGGCCACCTAAAGGCCTTTAAGACACATGTGGTTGCCCCAGAAAAACTCTACAATAAGAAGTAGCCTCAAAGAAGGATTCAAAGTAGGCACCCTCACCAGAGAAAAAACAATGGATTTGGAAGAATGAGAGGGTATGGATATGCCATCAGGACCAGCATGTGCTTGCACAAGAAGCGTAAACAAATGGTCATGCGAAGGAGGAGAGCTACCATCAAGATGTAGATGAAAGGGAGGGGATGTTCCTTGTAGTTATAGTCTTGTTGAATTCCCAAATACCTTCGGGTCATGTAATGTATCTTAAGACTATGGGCCATGTAATAATTAATCCTACAGGCCTTGTAAGAGTTCCCCCTCATCCCTTGAAAGGGGGTTTAACAAAAATCAATAAAAATGATGGCCTTTGGGACATTCGGGCAATATAAATTTTCATGAAACTTTGATTGAAACTGAATTATTCCATGTTTATTTAATTATGTTTTTATTAAATTTATTTTACATTGCTTCAATTGTGGATTTCCTTATTTTGAATCATTTATTTATCACTTTGAAAATAATACTTATTTCCTTACTTTCTTTTAATATCATCATGCATGACTAATCCACATAGGGATAGGGATTAAGAGTAGGGTTATGTTTAATTGAATGAATCTATGATTTTAAACTTGCTAACAATGTGTATAGTTATTGGGTTAAAACAAATTGTCTATCTCATTATTTTCCACCACCCTTACCATTTGAGATGCAATCGAAGGACCCTTACCTAGTTGGAGTTGAGAAAGCTATGACCAATAGCTTGTGATGATTTTTTCCATGAAGACAAGCTTATTGCACCTAGGTTTTTGACTATATATAGACCATGGAATAGTTCCAACTTAGGTAGGTCCAATTGGTTGCCTGGAGATCAGTTGGTGAACTTTTCACCATTTTTCAACCTAAGCCATAAGACTATTCCAAGCTATATTTAAGATTATTATTTTTTCTCAATCCCTAAAATTGATTATTACTCCTTCTTGTTAATATGATTAAAACCAAAGATACATAGTTTTTAGAAAACCCAAAATAAAGAGAGATCATGAGGAATCCTTCAAAAACGTTTTTTACCACTAGGTTTCCTGCATACCAACTGTACTTATGGGTACGACCCTGGATTTCCACTCTGTTACATATTTGTAGCTATGTTTAGTTTGGGATATATAAATTCTAATATGATCAATGACCTCTCATAATCAACAACATCATGCAGGTCGGTTAGTTAGTATACTCTATTGGCTTCTCAATAGAGGTTAGTCAAGTTAGAGTGTTTGATTTCTAGATCTAAACCTTAGGAGGATTCCCTCCTTCTTTAATAAAGGATGTGTTCTAGTCTATAGATGACCCTCCTCATTTTCCCCCACCTATAGACAATAAAATTGTAATTTTTCACATGATGTCTATATGAACCTCAATCATATTAATAAGGCAATAGAATATAAGTATCTAATCCATTTTTAGTCATACTCGGTGTGATAATTATGGTCCAAATAGATTTTTTTTCATTTATATGAGAGTGACAACCAAGGAATGGAGGGTAAGGGATAAATTAATGCATCGATCTCCTCTAAGACCAACGGTTTTAGAAACTAGGGCAATGCAATGCTATGAATTTGGTATGCCTCATCGATTCATAGGGTGCATGAAAGTGTAATAACAAAGGTGTTAGATTCTTACTTGAGATAGAGAAAAGTAGAGAGGTTTAAATGGAATCCTTGATGGTCTGAATGAAGGGGTGGAGACAGGTGGGTTGTAATTTCCTTGACTTCCAGGTAATTTTTTTGAAAGTTATATGGGATTATTTTGAGACTATGAGCTAATATGACATGTGATTCTGAGGCCCGGGGTTCCCAAAATAAATGTTCAAACTTTTTTTTTATTTTTATAAAAAATTATGCACATGTTCTATTTTAGTAACTTCTAAATGGGTTCCCAGATCAAAAATCTGTGGGCACTATTGAGCTCAGAACAACAAGTTTACCCTAGGCTGGTCCAAACATCAGCCAGCACAGGTTGGCTGTAAAAGATAATTTATCAATGTTTTAAGAAAAAAATAAAATTTACTTGAAGAGTTATTTTATTTTATTTCTTTAATGTTATGCAGCGACTCAGAAGCAGTACGATGCGGTGACTCGGCGATGCTGCAATGGAGAATCGTGGAAATACTAAAATGAATTTAAAATGCTGAAATGCATTAATGTGTTTACTGCATTAATTAGAGATAGGGACCATCATTAAAATTCATAATGATGGATATTTTTTCCTAGAGCCCTAAATTTGCCCGAGGAAGGAGAAGGAAGGTTTCTCGTCAGCGATGAAAAATGATAAACATCGACGAAAGACGGATTAAGGACGTTTGTGGATGGATTGAAATAAATGATGAATTATTTTCTCCGATCGATACTATTTCTAGGTAGGGGATTTTTCATAGTATTTATCTCCTTATACTTGGAATTAATGACGAATGTGGATCAATCCACAAATAGGTTAACCCGGGATTGCTCGTTCTTGTCGGAAGATTTATTTTGTGGGAATTGTTTTGTGGATGATCATCTCATTCAGATTTTTGTGCATATGAATTCTATTATAATTTTTTTGATCTTTATAATAGAATAGATCAAGGCCAAAACAAACAACGTTCGAGGTCCATTCCTTGGGTTGTTACATGTGCTTTCCCCCCCCCCCTTCTTTTTCTACGTGTTATTTGCATTCTTCACGGGAATATGAGTGGATTATCATTGTGTAACTTTTTCTTGGTGTAATGATCTATAATCAAGGATCCATCCTCATGAAAACCTAGTGGAGGTGAGATAGTGACGACGATGGACGGATCCAAGAAACCTGAGAGATACCATCACTCGAGAGTTTGCTGGAGGAATGGGTCGTAACATGGATTCGAGCCCATGGAAATGAAGAATGCGACCCAAGGGTTATAGGAATGTATTTGTTTCAAAAAATGGAGAACCAAAGTGTGAACGACGACCCACAGAAGGAGTGTTGATGGTGGAGGTGCTGGCGGTGGCGTTCGGTGACGTGTGGTGGTGCAGCCCCCCAACAGCAGGCGGTCTCTAGCTCGACGGCCAGAGGCGGAGGGGCCCACGGTTGCAGGGCTGTAGGAGGTGACAGAAGCTACAGCCAGGGAGGGCCATGGAGGTGTGTACTAGTTATGTGGATTGGCATCATGTCAGACTGGCTGGCATATGGTCCCATGGATTGTGTGTGGGAGAAGCAGACTCCTCAACGGCTGGCCGCATAGAGCTCGAGCGGATGCGGTAGCCGCCACGTCTAGGTGGACCAAACCGCCCTACGTCCAAGTGGTTTAGGATGAAGCTATAATGTTGGGATGACAAAGGATCGAGTTGGTTCTGTTATGTCAGGTTAGGCGGGACCCAGGTCAGGTCAGGTTGGTCCCCCCGAGTCGGACCAGACCCGGACCCAACCTGACCCCTTTTACTTAAATGCTCTTAACTCTGAAACAGTGTGTCCTTTTGATGATCTATTTAGGACATTGGGGACCTCATGATGTTGCGGCCATTTTTTGATACTCTATGATAATTTTAATGGAGGTTGGAATACAAACTATTAGATCTAGGAATAGGTTATCTCAGAGTGAGCATGCTATGGATGAAATCTTGGGATTGGCTATGACCTATATGAAGTGTGTATCTTACGGAGTGTGTTTCCTATAGAGTGTGTCTCCTATACCCATACGAAGTGTGACTCTTTCATACATATGGTGTGTGTCTCTTACAAAGAGTGTATCCTTCCCCCATATGGAGTGTGTCTCCTATGAAGTCTGTCTCATGTGACTACACTGATATTATCTCCTGTTCCTACGCGGAGTGTGTCTCCTACACCTATGCAGAGTGTGTATCCTACGAAGACCTAGAGTGCATGTCCTTGGTTTTGGATATGAAAATAATTTCTTAGTATATGTATCCATGTGTCATCTGACTCTAGTGACTCTCTTAATTGTACTTGTTAGAGGATACAATTCATGTACCTCTTTGGGAGTCTACCCGGTGTCTTGCGTTTTGGTTTACCTTTGTGGTTTGGGGTTCCCACCGAGTATTGTTTTACTCACCCTTGCGTGGGATTTGATCACATGTGTCATGTCCTGTTCCAATGATCAGTAGATTTTATGGATTCATTGGTGGGCCAGAGACAAGGTTGTTTCAAGGTGACCAGACAGGCGTGGTACGCTTTCGAGACATTCAGACAGCTTACTGTACCTACCCTTCAGCTAGGGTTTTCTGCAGATGAGAGATAAGAGCTTGTACTTTTCTATTTCAGTTAGGACTGTATTCTAGCTTATTTAATTCAATGTTTTCACTATAAAAATTACTGATTTTCTTAGTGGGTTGAATAGATGTTTACTTAGGATTTTTAGTTTCATTACTTTTCTTGGGGATGGGTGTGTGTGCAGGTTTATAGGAAAATACCTCCCCTTTGTGGGAAATTCCTACTTGGTACTAGCTGTCATCCCTCGCCCTATGGGAGGCGGTCTTAGGGTAGTCACAGCATGGGCCCTGGGGGATAGGTCATGACTGAGTGGTATCAAAGGGTGGTCTATTTTACATTTTTTGGGGAAAAAGTGTTAAGTGTTTCAAGTATGGATTTCAGTCTATGGAACCCAGTGTTAGTGTGGTGTCTGACATATCCATATATGAGGACCTTGAAATATACTTTCTAACTCAGTACATGAAAACAATAGTTTCATGGGGAATTAATGGTTCATGCATCATATATTAATTTATTATTCTCTCATGTCCTTATTGAGTTAAATCAAGTTCACCATGTATACTCTATTGAATGTGGTACATATGGTTCTGTTTCAGGATGCTTCCACATAGGAAGCCAACCAGAATTTTGGGGCACAACCACGAGGATGGTCCGTCGAGTGATGAGGCATTGGTATATGGAATGTTGCAAGAGATAGTGCCTCTTGGTGGTGTGCCAATGATATAACCGCCTAGAGAGCAGAAGTTTCTACTGCTGTTACCAGTAGAGTCTGCATATAAGATCAGTGTGTTGCATGAGTTCCAGAGACAGTGACCTCCTAGGATCTGAGGTGAGACAAATCCTTAGGTACCTAAGGACTAGTTAAAAGTGGTGACGTGAGTTTTCCTCCATGTGAGGATGTCTTTTGAACAAATCACGATCCTTGTCGTGAGTCTTCTAAAAGGCTCAATAGGTAGATAATGGAGCTTGACAATCTAGACACACGAGGAGGCCACCCTATCCTGGGTAGACTTTGAGGGTATATTCAGAGAGAAGTTATTTCTAGAAATGTTACACTCTGTGTGTATACTGGAGCTCTTTCATCTGTAGTAGGGCAGCCAGACGGTGGCAGAGTACTCAATGAAATTCACGGATCTTTCTTGCTACTCTACAGATATGGTACAAGACCCATTATTTAGGGCTTGTACATTTGATCAGGGACTACGCTGGGAGATCAGAGCATCAATGATATCCCTTAGCATCCTTATGCATGCTAGGGTGCTAGAGCGATATCTACTGGTAGAGATATTTTTTGCGGAGTAGGCACTGGAGGTGGGAGTACCACCTGGCGCCAAACAGCTGGGTCTTTGGTAGAAGGCAGTAGACAGCTGATACAGGGGTCCAAGAAAACCATACAATCCATGGTATGGCCTCATCACATTGAATTAGTGGTTTGGGGCTTCAAGGGAATAATATATCAGTTGAAGTATAGGTTGTGCTACTCGAGCAGTAGCTAGGGACATATGGATAGAGATTGTACGACCATCAATATGGATGGCCATGAGACGGTCGAGGGACCTCCGAGGCTGTGGTGGAGGAAGGAATAGGGTGGTCTTATAGGTAGTGGATGTGGAAGAGGAGCAAGAAGAGTGACAGGGAGTGGACAGAGGTTCGAGACACTACCACCACCACCCCCAGGTGGTCCACCCGAGCTCAGTGAACTGGTGGATAAGGGTGAGGCTAGCTCCAGGGAATGGAGCCTTATGATCCCAAAACTCCTGGGATGATTAGAGGTATGATCTTTTTCTTTTCCACCCTAGCTATAGTTTTTAAAGATATGGGTTATAGTCACTCTTTTCTTGCTATGACCCATATTCATGACTCAGAGATTCCAGTATAACCGTTAACTCAGTCTCTATACTTAGAGACTCCTATGGGAAGAGATTAGATGATCACACACTGGTATTGACACTGTTACCTTACTCTTGGGGGAGAGAGTTTAATTTATGATCTCTTAGTAGAAGCATCAAGTCCTTACAACTTCATTCTAGGTATGAACTAGTTATCCATAGTTCATGCTCATATCGACTATTTTAGGAGAACAATGCGATTTATCCGCAGATATGAGACCATGTTTTCCATTTTCAGAAAAAGGGAAACACAAGTAGCGTAGGATGAACTTGCACATAGGAGGGTACAAGAGATCACAAAATAGTTTTATATCATGAAACTCAGTGTAGTGTATATGACATGTACTCATATTCCTACAGTGGTGGACAAGTATGAGGACATCTTTCCAGAATATGTTCCAGGACAACCACCTCGTAGAGAGGTAGACTTATGCATTGACCTGTACCCCGGGACGAAATTAATATCTACACTAACATATCAAATGGCTCCCGTAGATCTTCCTAAATTGAGGGTATAGTTATAGGATTTGTAGAGGAAGGGATTCATGATACCCAGTGTTTCACCATGGGTAGCCACATTTTTGTTTTCTAAGAAGGAAAATGGGAGATAGAGGTTTTGTGTGGACTTTCGGTGCCTGAATTAGTTGAGTATGAAGAACAAGTACCCACTACAGAGGATTGATGACGTATTTGATTAGTTTAAGTGTGTGAGATTTTTCTCGAAGATAGACCTCAGATCAGGCTATCACCAGCTTCAAGTGCAGAATGGGGACATTCTAAAGACGGATTTTAGATGTCGATATGGACACTATGAGTACTTATGATGCCGTTTGGCATGAAGAAAACCCCATAAATATTCATGGGACTCATGAATAAGATCTTCCATCATTACCTAGCTGGTTTTTATTGGTCTTTATTGATGACATCCTAGTGTATTTGGTGTTTGAGGATGAGCATGTGATACACTTAAAGATGGTCCCAAACTTACTCCTAGAGAACTAGCTTTATAGTAAGATCTAAAAGTTTCAATACTAGATACAAGAGGAACACATTCTAGGACACATCATCTCAGACTATGGAGTTGTAGTAGATCCAAAAAATATAGAGTCGGTGCTTTCTTGGGAGCCACCCAAGAAAGTTACTGAGGTGCGGAGTTTCCTTGGTTCGGTTGGGTACTATCGAAGGTTCGTTCCCCACTTTTTCAAACTAGAATCATCCATGAAATCTTTAACATGAAAGGGGAAACCTTTAATATGGACAAAAAAGTTCCATGAGAGATTTCAATAGCTGAGATAGAGTTTGAATGACACTACAATCCTGAAATTTCTAGAGGAGGGTGTCGAGTATGTGGTATTCTGCGATGCATCAGGAACTGTTCTTGGTTTTCTCATGATGCAGGGGAAAGTGATGATTTCTTACGTTTCATGGAAATTGAGACCAAATGAGTATAACTACATGATCCATGATCTAGATTTGGTAGGGGTAGTGTTTGAATAGAGGATGTAGTGACACTACCTTTTGGGTGAGTAGTTTATTATCTACTCAGACCATAAAAGTCTCATTATATTGTTTCCCTCAGTCAGAGATCGAGTTCACAATTACTGAATGAGGCCTCAGATATATCCTTTGTGGATGGAGATGAAGCGGCTTATCTCTAGTTGATGATGGTAACCCATCCACTCTTACAGTCCATGGAGGAGGCACATCTTGGAGATATCAGCTATGAGACTACACATTCTTAGATGTCCACAGGGCATGCCCCTGATGGATATTTGAAAGGTGTGGATCACGTCATCCTTTTCAGAGGATACACAGTTGTTCTGGTGATGTTACAGGAAGATGTATTGAGAGATTTCTATACATCCCCTTTGGTGGTATATCCTGGGGTAGAAAATATATACCAGGACCTCTAATGTAAGTTTTGGTGGACGCGGATGAAGAAGGTGGTGGCTGAGTTTTTCTCTAGATGCCTCATTTGCCATTAAGTGAAGGCCAAGCACCAGGTTCCAATGGGTTTGACTCAACCCCTTGAGGTTCCCAAGTGTAGGTGAGATTTAATATCAATAGACTTCATGATAGGTCTACCACGTATGTCCAAAAGTCATGATACCATCTGGGTGATCATTGAATGACTCCCTAAGTCATCCCACTTTCAAGAAATTTAGGAATAAGGTTCAGTAGAGGGCTTGATATTCCTCTAAATATAGTAGATAGTTTGAATCCATGTGGTTCCATCGATGATAGTATTATATCATGATTCTTGTTTCACATCCACATTATGAAAGAGATTTTAGGAGGCATTTGGGACTCAGCTATGCTTGAGAACAGTGTTCCACGCACAGACAAATGGTCAAATGGAGTGAACCATTCAGGTCCTAGAGGCTATGATACGTGCTTTCACCCATGATTTAGAGTGATTTTGGGGGGACAACTTACCCCTGGTGATATTTTTGTACCAAAAATGCAACCACTACACCATTGGTATGGCACCATTCGAGTCCTTGTATGGCTAACCCTATAGGTCACCACTTTGTTGGACTGAGCCTGGAGAGTCAACACTCATGGGCCCTGAGTTAGTGTAGGCTTCTATGGAGATGGTGTAGGTAATCCAGGAGTGGATAAATACTAAAAGGAGTCTCTATACTTCCTATTCTAATATGTGATAGAGACCCTTGGAGTTCAATTAGAGACACCATGTGTTCTTTTGGGCCTCTCTTCGAAGTGGTATACAAAGATTTGGCTGGGGTGGAAAGTTATCTCTGAGTTTCATCAGACCTTTTCTAATACTAGGTAGAGTGGATGAGGTGGAATACCACTTGGATATACCTCTATAGTTAGAGCAGTTTCATGATTTATTTCATGTATCCTAGACGAGGAGAAACATACACGACCCTTCACAAGTCATTGACTGGGGTGAGTTGGATGTTGATGATGGGGTGACTTTTGTAGAGATCCAGATGGAGATCGAGGATCGATAAGAGAGGACCCTCCATGAGTGACCGATTCCTCTAGTGTGCATTAAGTGGAAGCATGGGAACCTCTAGTAGAGAATGTGGTAGTGAGAGGCTCATATTTTCTCTTATTATCCCCATTTTTTTAGCCATTGTTTTGTCTTTTGGGGATGTAAAACCCAAAGGTGGGGATATTGTAATGACTCAAATTTTCAATGCATTTTTTTAAAAAATTATATGAGATTATTTCAAGACCAAGTGCTAAGAAAACATGTGATTTTGAGGCCCAACATGCAGGTATTAAATGTTTGAACTATTTTTAAGTTTAATAAAAATATTAATCATGTGTGGTTTTAGTAACATCTAAACATGTTCCTAGATTTGAAATCTGAGGGAACTGTTGAGCTCAAAATAGTGAGTTAACCCCAGGTGGGACCTAACATCGACCGACAGAGGTCAGCTGTAAATGTTAATTTATGGAAATTTTAAGAGAAAAATAAAATATACATAAAAAGTTATTTTATTTTATTTCTGCAACGATATGCAGTGAGTCATCCACACTACGATGTGGCGACTAAGCGATGCTACAATGTAGTGGTGTGGCAATGCTGAAATGAATTTAAAATGCTAAAACATGTTAACACATTTCCTCCATTAATAAAAGTTAGGGGCCAACATAATAATTCATAATGCTGGAAATTTCTCCCTATAGCATTGAAGTTTCCCTGAGGAAGGATAAAGAAGGTCTATCACCAGCGATGATGAACAACGGATTGAGGACGTTCATGAACAGATCAACATCAATGATGAATTATCTCCTTATATTGATCCTCTTTCTAGGTATGGGTTTTTTAGTATTTCTTTCCCCATCCTTGGAATTAATGACAAATTTGGAAGAGCCCATAAATAGGTTGACCCGCGGATCACGTGTTATTGGGGGTATATTTTTTTTTGTGGGTATTGTTTGGGGGATGATAATTATTATTTGGATTGTTTCATATCTAAATTAAATTATCATATTTCTTGATCCTTCTAATGGAATGGATAATGTCCAGAATGAACAATGGACAAGGTCTGTTACTTGGGTTGTTACTTATTCTTTTCCCCTTCTTGTTCTACGCATTCCTTATGGTAATAAAAACAAATGATCGTTGTGAAACCATTTCATGGTGAGTTGATCTGGAATCAAAGATCCATCCTCATGATAAACTCGTAGAGGTGTGACAGTAACAACGATAGAGGAATCAAAGTGACACAAGAGATACTTTCACTCGATCATTTAATGGAAGAATGGGTCACAACATGGATTCGAGCCCATGGAGATAAATAACACAACCCAGGGTTCGTAGGAATGTTTCCATTTCAAAAAATGGAGCATCAGAGTTCGATCAGTGACCCATGGAAGGAGAGTTGCTGGAAGTGGTGTGCGGCGGCGCGACCACCCGAAAGTAGGTGGTTTTCGGCTCGATGGCTGACAGTGGAGGGGCCCATGGTGGTGCTACCGTAGGTGGTGACAGAATATGAAGATTGGAAGGGCCTCAGTAGTGTAGAATAGTGACATGGTAGGGATCCATGTCAGACCAGTGGGCATGCGGTCTTGTGGACCGGTTGTGTGTGAAGTGGTCGACTTGATGACTGACCGCACAAAGCTGGATTGGACACAGAAACTACTGCATTTGGGAGGACTGAACCGAATCATGTCTGAGTTTCCCAAGATAAATTTGATAGGCCAAGATGAGTCCAGTTGGGGAAGTCTAGACCCAGCAGGCCGGGTGACCCAGCAGGTCAGTCCGATCGGTTCAGACCGGTCCCAAACCCCACCGCCCCCTTTTTACTTAAATTCCCATAACTCTCAAACCGTGTGTTTTTTTAACTAGTCATTTGTGGAATTGGTACCCTAGTGACGGGGAAGTCCTTTTGAGATACTCTACAAGAGTTTTCATGGATATTGGAGAGCAGAATATTGGCTAAAGGGGTAGGTTCTCCTGGAACGAGTATGTTAAGTATGGAATCATGTGGCTGGTTGTGACCTATACGGAGTGTGTCCCCTATGGAGTGTGTCTCTTGCACCCATATGGAGTGTGTCTCCAATAGAGTGTGTCTCTTATGCCTATACAGAGTGTGTATTCTATAGAGAGTGTCTCTTGCACCTATATGGAGTGTGTCTCTTATGGAGTGTGTCTCATGTGCATACACAGAGTGTATCTTCTACGCCTACATGGAGTGTGTCTCTTACATCTATGTGGAGTGTGTCTCCTATGAAGACCAAGAGTGTGTATCCTAGTTTTTTGGATATTCCTGGACCATCTTGCTCTATGTATCCAGGTGTGAGATAACTCTAGTGACTCTAAATTGTACTTCATTGAGGCTACATTTCATGTATCTCTTTGGTAGTCTTCCATGGGTCTTTCTTTGTGGTTTACCTTTATGGTTTGGGGTCTCTGATGAGTATTGTTTTACTCACCCTTACACGGGCTACACCCACACATGTCCTATCGTATGAAGATGATAAGTAGCTTTGAAGGAGTCCTTGTTGGGCTGGACATAGGAGTGATTTAGGGTTCCCCGATGGAACAGGTATGCTTCAACGACATACATACTGCTTACTGTACCTACCCTTCAGGTGGGGTTTTCTGAGAATGAGATCTAGGAGCTTGTACTTTTCTATTTTAGTTGGGCTTTTATTCTGGCCTGTTTACTTTTCAGTTTGTACAATTACTCGTAGTTATTGTCTTAGTGGGTTTTCGTATATGTTTACTCAGTGTTTTTAGTTTCATCACTTTTCTTGGGGACGAGTGTGTATGTGTGTGTAGGTTTATAATAAATGCATCCCATTTGTAGAAAATGCCTACTCGGTTCTCGTTTCCAAACACTGGCCTATAGGAGGCAGGCTTGGGGTAGTCGCACCTGCTCCGGGGGATGGATCTTAACCGAGTGGTATCAAAGAGCGACCTATTCTAATTTTGTTTTTGGGTAATAATGTTAAGTGTTTTGAGTTCGTATTTTGGTCCAAGGATCCCAGTGTGGGTGCAGCAGCCGACATATCTATACACAAGGACCTTGAATTCTACCTTCCGAACCAGTACATGAAAAAACTAGTTTCATGAGAAATTAATGGTTCATACATCATATAGGAATGGATTTAGTTCTCAAGTCCATCTTGAGCTAGAGTCATACCACCAGGTATAATCTATTGACTATGGTGAATCTTTTTCTATTTCAGGATTCTTCCACAAAGGCATCCAATTAGTATCCTAGGGTGAAACCATAAGGATGGTACACTGAAGGATGAGGCATCGTTACATGGACCGTTTCTAGTGATAAAACCTCCTGGTGGTGTACCATTGATACCACCACCAAGATAGTAGCTGTTTCTACTAGAATTACTGGTGAAGGATGCACACAGGCTTGGTGAATTTCAGGAGTTATAGAGATAGTGACCTCCCAGGTTCTAAGGTGAGATGGATCCTTAGGTAGTTGAGGACTCATTGGAGTTTTTGAAAAGATTTTTCCTCCTAATAAGGATGCCTCTTGACCAAATGGATTTCCTAGCTGTGAGTCTTCTACAGGGCTCAACATGGAGATGGTAGAGCTTGACGATCCAGAATCATGAGGTGGTGACCCTCTCTTGGACAAACATTGAGCATCTCTTGAGGGAGGAGTTCTTTTCTGCGATGTTACTCTCTGTGCATAGACAAAAACTTTTACATCTGGAGTAGGGGAGCCAGATAGTGGCAGAGTACTCAGCGAGAATCACATATCTTTCTCGCTTATCTAAAGACATGGTGCATGAACCATTCTTTTGGGCTCACACCTTCGAGATGGGACTAGTCTAGGAGATCAGGGGGTCGATGATATCCCTTATCATCCCTATGCATGCTCGGGTTCTGGAGAGAGCTCTACTGGTATAGATATTTCTTGCGGAGAAGGCCTTGCCGGTGGGAGCTACCACTAGGTTACAGGTAGCTGGGTCTTCAGAAGCAGGTATCTTACAGCTAACATAGGGGTCTAAGAGGGAACAATAATCCAAGGGATAACTCAAGGACATGAGATCAGTTGTGTGATGTTTCCTAGGTAGAACAAGTTAGCTAGAGGATAGGTTATGCTACTTATGCGGCGGTCGGGGGCATATGGCTAGAGATTTTCCGACCAGCTCTACGACCAACCAGGAGAAAGTTGAGGGACCACTGAGTTCATGGTAGAGGTAGGAACATGGCAATTTTCTAGTTGAAAGATGTGGAAGAGGAGTGGGATGACTGGCAGGAGGTGCAGAGTGGTTTGAGGCACTACCAACACCACCCTCAGGTGGTCTACATCGAGCTGAGGGAGATGGTGGACAGGGGCAAGGCCAACACCATGTGATAGAGGCATACAATACCAAGACTCCCAAGATGATTAGAGGTATGATATATGTCTTTTACAACCTAGATATAACTTTGATAGACATGAGTTCCAATCACTATTTTCTCGCCACGACCCTTGTTCAAGACATGGAGATTCCATTGGAACTGTTGACTCGATCCCTATGCTTGTAGACGTCTACAAGAGCAGATTTGATGATAACACACTGGTGATGATAGTATTCTCTTACTCTTAGGGGTGATAGTTTCAGTTGGGATCTCTTGGTGATAGCATCGAGGCCTTATGAAGTCATTCTGGGTATGGACTGGTTATCCACAGTTCATTCTTAGATTTACTGTTTTAGGCACACAATGTGGTGTGTCTTCGGAGATGGGACCGGATTTTACTCTGTTGAAAAAAGGTAAATACAAGAAGCATAGGATGGTATCACACATAGGAGGGTATGACTGATCACACATCAGTTGGCTAGCATGACCCTTGGTGTAGTGGATGAGACAAGTCCTCATATTCTTGTAGTGGTGGATGAGTGTGAGGATGTCTTTTTAGAAGAGGTTTGAGGACTACCTCCTCACAAGGAGGTATACTTTTGCATTGACCTATACCCTAGAACTACATCAATATCTACACCAAAATATTAGATGGATCCCACAAAGCTTCTTGAATTGAGGGTACAACTGGAGGATTTATAGAGGAAGGGATTTGTGAGACCCATTGTATCACCATGGGCAACCCTAGTTTTGTTTTCCAAGAAGGCATATGGGAGCTTGAGGTTGTGTGTGGACTTACAGCGCATGAACTAGGTGACCATTAATAATAATTAACCACTAATTAGGATTGATGAACTCTTTGATGAGGTGAAGGGAGTGAGACAGTTCTCAAATATAGACTTCAAATCAGGCTACCACCAACTTTGGGTGCGAGATGAGTAAATTCTAAAGACTGCTTTCAGATGTCACTACAGCCACTATGAGTACTTAGTGATGCCATTTGGCATGATGAACACCCCAAAAATGTTCATGGGACTCATGAAAAGGATCTTACAAAATTTTCTAGAATAGTTTTTGTGGTCTTTATTGATGACATCCTGGTGTACTCAACATCCTAGGAGGAGCACATGATACACTTAAAGATGGTCCTGGACTTACTTCGAGTTCACCAAATTTACTGGAATCTCTTGAAGTGTTAGTTATAAATACGAGAGGCCCTCTTTCTGGGGCACATAATTTCAAAGGCTGGAGTTGTAGTAGACCCAGAGAATATAGATATGGTGCTCGCTTGGGAGCCACCGAAGAACATTACCGAGGCATGGAGTTTCCTTAGGTTGTCTAGGTACTATCAAGGGTTTGTGCATGAATTTTTTAGATTAGCAGCATCCATGAAAGACTTGACATGAAAGGGGAAAACTTATTTATGGATGGAGAAGCTCTAGGAGATCTTTCAGCAGATGAGAAAGAGTTTGACGAGCGCTCTCTTATTGAGATTTCCAAAGGAGGGTGTTATGTACATGGTGTTCTGCGATGCATCAGGAACCGGGCTTGGTTGTGTCCTAATGCAAGGGAAATTATTTATTTATTATTTTTCAAAAAAATTGAAACCAATTGAGTATAAATACATAACCCATGATCTGGAGATGGTGATGGAAGTCTTCACATTGAAGATGTGGTGACACTACCTTATGGGAGAGTGGTTTATCATATACTCAAACCACAAAAGTCTCAAGTAAATATTTTTTCAAAAGGATATTAACCTGAGACAATGGTGTTGGATATATTTCCTCTAGGACTGTGAATTTGAAATAGTACTCCTGGGAAGGGGAATGTGGTGCTAGATTCTCTCAGCTAGAGATCGAGTTCACAGCTACTGAACGAGGTCTCAGAGTAGTTTACCTCACTCCAGATATCCTTTATGGATGGAGATGAAGTAACTTGTCTTTAATAGAAGGTTTTTACCCCTCCACTCTTACAGAACATGAGTGAGTCACAGATTAGAGATATAATCTTCAAGACTACACATTATTAGATGTCTACAGGGCATACCCCTAATGGATATTTTAAAAGTGGGGAGCACGTCATTCTTTTTAGAGGAAGCACAGTTGTATCAGAGATGTTATGGGAGGAGGTTTTGATGGAGTTTATACATCCCATTTGGAATTATATCCAGGTGTAGAAAATATGTATCATGACATCATATGTCAGTTTTGATGGCCTGGGATAAATAAGGTATTGGCAGAGTTTGCCTCTAAATACCTCACTTGTCAGCAAGTGAATGCTGAGCACCAGGTTCCAGTGGGTCTGAATCAACCCCTTGAGGTTCCAAAGTGGAAGTGGTATGAAATAAATATGGTCTCTGTTATGGGTATACCCCATATGTCCAAAGGGAATGATACTATCTAGGTGACCGTTGACTGACTCACCATGTCGGCCCACTTCCTAGAGATTTGGGAATGGGGTTCAATAGAGAGCTTGGGATGCCTCTACATACAGAAGATAGTTTGAATACATGGGGTACCATCGATGATAGTCTCATATCATGATGATCATTTCACATCTTGGTTCTAGAAGATATTCTAGGAGGTATTTGGGACTCAACTATGCTTGATCACAACATTCCACCTGTAGACTAACGATCAAACGGAGCAGACCATTCAGTTCCTAGAAGACATGTTACATGGTTACACCATTGATTTTGGCCGTAATTGGGAGGATCACCTACCCATGGTGGAGTTTTTTACAAAAAAAGATACCTCTTCAGCATCAGTATGGCACCGTTTGAGGCCTTGTAAGGTTGAAACTTCAGGTCACCACTTTGCTGGACTAACCCTTGAGAGTCAGCATTCATGGGCCCGGAGTTGATGCAGGCTACTATGGAGAAGGTATAGTTCATCAAGGATCAGATGAAAATGACATAGATCCATAACAATCCTATGCTAATAGGAGATAAATACCCTTGGAGTTCAAGGAGTGAGACCATGTGTTCCTTCGAGTATCTCTTTGATGTCAGATACAAAGATTTGGTCGGGGTGACAAGTTATCTCCAAGGTTCATCAGACCTTTTCTGATACTGTGTAGAGTGGTTGAGGTGGCATAACACTTGGATCTACCTCCATAGTTAGAGTGGATGCACGTAATCTTTCATGTATCCTAGCTGAGGAGAAATGTACATAACCATTCACACATCATTGAATGGGGAAAGCTGCACATTGATGACATGGTGAATTTTGTGGAGTTCCTGGGGGGAGATTGAGGATAAATAAGAGAGGACCATCCATGGGAGAGGGAGATTCCTCTAGTGTGTGTTCAATGGAAGAATGAGAATCTCTAGGATAAAACATGGGAATAGGAGGCTCAGATTCTATCTCAGTATCCCCATTTTTATGTTTAGACCTTATTTTGGCTTTCAGGGATGTAAATCCCTATGGTGGGGAGAATGTAATGTCTTGGATTTTCCATGTGATTTTTCTGAAAATTAAATGGGACTATTTTAAGACCAGGAACTGAGAAAAAATGTGATTCTAAGGCTGGGGGTTCCCAGAATAAATTTTTGATCTATTTTTACAATTCTTAAAAATAGCGCATGTGTGAAGTTTTCGTAACATCTAAATGGGTCCCCGGATCGGAAATCCAATGGCACCGTTGAGATCAAAATAGTGAGTTTCCCCTAGGCAGGGCCAAACATCATCCAACATGGGTCATCTGCAAATCATAATTTATGGAAATTTTAAGAGAAAAATAAAATATACTTAAAAAGTTATTTTAATCTATTTCTTCAATGTTATGCAGTGACTAAGTATTTATACAATGCAGAGACATAGTGACGTTGCAATGCAGCATCGTGGAAATGCTGAAATGGGATTAAAACAATGAATTGTGTAAAATCATTTCCTCCATTAATAAGCAGAAGGGACTAGTGTAATGCCCCGACCCCAGTTACCCAGAGTCGGTGCATTATTTTAATACATTGGCATGATTACAAGGAATCAAGTCCCGAAGGACCAATCACTTTAGCGGTCTTGGAAAATATATTACATACATGAATGTTACATTACACTTTAAAACATACAAAACAACATAAATAATCCTTAATGAATTCCATTATTCCCTTGGATAAACCCTGCATATCAATCAAAATACACTTCTTGGAATCCTAGGAAAAATAAAACATAGAAAGGAGTGAGCTCAGATGCTTAGTAAGGATAACAATATAGCAGAAACTTTCATAAATAAGCATAATCATTTAAGGCAATGTATAACTAAAAAAAAGCCTTTTAAACTTGAACTTCAACATAATATGGGAAAAATAAAATGAAATAATTCCATTTACTTATTCACATTGGTATTGTACTAGTCGAATAATCACATGAAATATCAATAACCACTTTCATAATGATGGAATGCATAATTCCAGACTATAATAACCACATATCCAAGGCCTCGTGCCAAGACTACAAATAAGAGTTTGTGAAGGCCTCATGCCAAGACACTAGTTTGTCTCATGAGACCTACCGATGCATCGAGGAGCTATTGCGGGCTCCACCCGTCACTTATTAAGTCCAATTCATTCCTCATATGAATAGGTTTAAACATAACATAAACATTTGTATTAAAACTAGAATACGAAATGTCAATACTTTCTCCATAAACCATAAATGGTATAAAAATTACACATCCACAGTAAAATATATCACAAAACCTTCAATACAATATGAAAGTTTTGTATCATAATAAATCAACTTCAAATAAGCTTAAAATCCATCAAAGGATGTTTACATAGATGAAATAAAAACTATTTGAGAGAAATATCTCTTCTTTGAAATCATTTAAAAGTCACACATTTATTAAGGAAGTAATTTAAAAGAGATTTTTGAATCAAAGTGTCCCAAACCACTTTGAAACTTTTGAAAAGAAATATAATTTCAGAAAATTCATGTCCATATAAATAAATCCTTAAAATCATTTTGAAAACATGGACATTAATTAAAAATATTTAGAATGATAAATCATTAAAACATTTAAAATTATGATCTTGATAAAGAGTACCTTTCAAAAATTCATAAAATATCCATTTTGAAATAATTTAAAAGTCACATAATTATAAAATAAAACATTTACATTCAAAATATTCTTATAAGATTGTAAGGGAAGCTTCGACAAGTTTATAACAGTAGAAAATAGCCGCACCTTCTATATAAGTTAAAAAAACATTCTTACCTTATATTTGTCGAAAAGGTCAAAAAGTATCTTATTTGGAAAACGATGGAAAGATTCCTTTCAAAACACATAAGGGTATAAATTAATTTAACCCACTATCTAGTAAATATAAAAAATGTTTTGAAATATATTTTTATGAAACATGGATGTGGATGATAAAGAATTCCCAGTAGATAATTACGTATAAACAACCTCGGATAATGAGGAGATTGTGAAATAAACCCTTACCTTGTACTTTTCGTTGATAGAGTGTATGTTAACCTCCTGTATAATAGTTAAATAATTGTTATTAAATTATATAATAATAATATACATAAATATTATATCATATATGATCTTTTAATATTTCTTTTTTAATAATATTTTAATAATATCGTCGTTTCGGGTGTTAACTGATTCGTTTTCCATTATATGCTTCATTACGTAAGCCGTCTTTGTTATGGATAGGTTGTATCTTATTCATATCATGAATTATATCAAGTCCTTAAACATTACTTTTAATAATAAAATAAGAATTAATCTTGAATGTATATGATGAAGAAATGAATCTCATCGCGTTCGTGGAGACGGTAATCTGTACGTATGCACGAATGCTACTTCCATTTCATTTTTCATTTTAAAAGGAATAAAAACCAAATGATACATAGGTATATTATTATCCCAGTATAATATAATATCTTATATGTGTAACTTATTTTCATTAACACCATCCTTTATGCGTTCCATGTATGGTATGAACGAGTCATATCACTTTGAGGGGGCGGTAGTCCGCACTTCCTCAAATGAAATTATCGTGTATATATATATACAACATGAAACAAATAATGTTAATCTATAAAATGGAATTACATAAGCTTATATATATAATAAATATCATAAATATCATATTTAATTATATTTCAATCATAATGGCCACCATGAGAGGTGGTAAGAGATAATTTAACAATCATCGTTTCGTCAAGCGTTTAGTTGCCATCCATAGAAGCAATATGTTCTTCACCCATTAGATGGAGGTGTGTGTAAGTGTAGTTAGAATACATCCCATAAAAATATCCTAGTATATTTAGGATACTGGTTTTGTTACAAAATAAAATAATAAGAAGAGTTCAGGGGTTGGATAAGTAAAATAAAAGAAAAGAAGTTAAGAGAAATCGTTACCTTTAATTTGGGTAAATCCCTTTGGTTTGAACAAAAAGTGACTCTTTAAGTGTCTTCTGACTAAGTTAAGGATTCTAGGAGGTGGAGAGGGATGTAGGTAGCTTAATTGGGCAGAGGTTGGACGAGACAAAAGGCTTGATATGTGTGAGTAATTGGTTAGAAGTGGTGTCCTTTTATAAGGGGGAGGAGGGGCTCTTTAGGAAAAAATTGAAGTATTAATTTATAAAAAAATTAATATTCGGTTTCTAATGGCTAAAAAGTGGATTATTCAAAGTATAATGTTGGGATGGGTCTAAAACCACTCAACCAATAGATTTTAGACAGTTTTGGGTCACTATAGTAACCTTATCTTTTAGATTTGACTCTTAGTTAAATAGTTTGGTATTTACCATTTCTCTTTGTATTTTTATATTATATAGTTAATAAACTTACTATATACTTCAAAGATACCCCCAAGTGATCCATTAATGATACACCTATCATTATATAAGTCATTTGGCCGAACCTTAGATTTTTAGGAATATAATATCAATTAATAATATAATATTTGTTTTAAAAACTCTTTTATGTCAATTTTGACACTATTGGGTATTTTGTTTTTGATAAATTCATAATAGAATTATTACTTCGAATAAAATTCATATAACCAATAATAATATGTCATATTAACCTATAAAATTATTGGAATTTATAAAAAGTCTCAAATTACATTTATTTGGATATTTATAATATCAATTATTTTAATATTTCATTAATTAGGTAATTACTGCATCACCATTGTGTCATAAAAAATTAAATTATTTAATGTCTAAAAATTATAAATAAAATACTATTATATAGGAAATCATTTTATCTTTATAATGAATATTTATAATCTAATTTATCTTATATATAACCTTATATTAAAAAAAATTAGTTATTAAACTTTGATTTTAACTCTTTTAACTCTTCTTTGAATTAAATAATAATAAATGTCCTAATATAATCCAAGTGGACCAAAGAGGTTCATATTTTATTCATAAGGTTTTTTCTGGTCGAATTATACTTGGCCAATCGAATTAAGACATGTGTTAGGGTAATAATAATTTCATTTTTACCCTTAATTACCCAATTTACTTTTTACCGTGGTAAATAAAAGTAAAAAGTTACTATTTACCAAAAATTATTTTTATCTTATTGAACCACATTTTTCTCCTTGATATTAACTGTGTCTCTCAGATTTTCTAAATTCCACTCACAGAAGCGGTAAAATTAAGTTTTATGTGAATTTCCAAATTCTTCTAGGAGATGGGTAAAAGACGGTGAAAAGTTCAATAAAATATTTATATGTCTAAAATTATTATAAACTAACTCCAATGAATTAAATTGAACTTATATAGGTATTATGTATCCATTTTTACATAAAATAAATTTAAATAAAATAAATAATTATTGAAATAAAATTTCGGTTTTAAACTATAACTCTGTATTTTTCACTATTCATCAAAAATTAAAAGTTTTCAGAAAAATACCAAAAATTTACCCTAATATAATTTTGATATTCTGAATTCAATAATGAAGTCTATTTTACCAAATTAAAAATGTAGAAGTTGAATTTAATAATTTAAAATTAATTCCCGTTGTCAAAACAAAAAGCGTGTTTTTAAGAAACAATAACTATCAAAAGATTGACACTTGTTTATGTCCAGTTTAAATGTGAAATTATGTCCAATGACCAACATTGGATTATATGGTAAAAATATATTCTAAATATAATTTAAAACCACCCAAATTCATAATTTATCACTATTAATTACTTCGATTAATTTTTTTTTAATTAACATTTAGTAATTGTCACTATTCATCAAAATATGAATGTTTTCAGAAAAGTACCAAAAATTCAGCCTAAGCTAATTTCAATATTTTGAATCCAAAAATGAAGTCCATTTTGAAAGATAAAATGTATAAAATTTTAAAAATTGGGTATTACTATTCATAACGGCTAGTTTGATTGGTTGTGGTGTGTGTTAGAACTCGATGTTGAGTACAACACACACTACTGTATTATTCAAAGAGAAGCATACCGTGGAAGCTTGAGGTGTTCTAAATAGCATTAGAATTTATAATTTTAGATATTTTTCCCTGGAGCCTTGAAGTTTCCTTGAGGAAGGATAATGAAGGTCTCTCACCAGGGATGAAAAATGACGAACACCAATGAATGACGGATTGAGGATGTTCATCGATGGATCACCATCAATGATGAATAATCTTTTCCAACTGATCCTCTTTCCAAGTAGTGCTTTTGTTTGATAGTATTTATTTCCCCATCCTTGGAATTAACAATGAACGCAGATCAACCCACGAATAGTTTGACTCACAGATCACTGGTTCTTGTGGGATGGTTTGTTTTACAGGAATTATTTTGGGGATGATCATTCTTATTCTGATTATTGTGTATGTTAATTCAATTATCATTTTTCCTGATCCTTCTAACAGAATGGATCAAGCCTGAGAGAAAAATGGTCGAGGTCCATTCCTTGGTTTGTTACTTGTGCTTTCCCCTCTTATTGTTCTAGGAATTCTTCAATAGAATATTAATGGATGATCATTGTGAAACCATTTCTTGGTGCAATGATCTGGAATCAAAGATCCATCCTCGTGATGACCTAGTGGAGGTGTGATAGTGACAATGATAGTGGGATCGAAGGGACATAAGAGATACCGTCACTCAAGCATTTACTAGAGGAATGGGTTTCAACATGGATTTGAGCCCATGGAGATGATGAAAATGACCCAAGGGTCTCACATGTTCTTCCGTTTCGAATAACAGAGCACCAGAGTGTGAAAAAAAACTCACATAATGAGAGTTACTGGTTGTGGTGCGCGGCGGTGTGGTCAGCCATAAGTAGGGGGATGCCGGATTGATGGTCGGCTGTAGAGGGGCCAATGGTGGTATGTTTTCCGGAAGCAATAGAAGTCACGACTAGGGTGGGCCGTGATGGTGTAGAATTTTGACACGGTAGGGCACCACATCAGACAAGCTGGCATGCGGTCTCGCAGACCACGTGTGGGAGAAGCCACCAGATCGGCGACTGACCACGTGGAGCTCGAGCGGATGTGAAAACCGTTGCGTCCTAGTGGACCGAATCAGACCATGTCCCAGAAGGCCAGGCTAAAGCTAGAAATGGGCTTGTCCCAGCTAGGGTGGACTCGGCGTGTTGGGTTAGGCAGGACCTGTGTTGGGCTAGACCCAGACCCAACCGACCCATTTTTACTTAAATTCCCATAACTCTCAAACTGTGTGTCCGTTTGACGAGCCGTTTGCGATATTGGGATGCTAAAAATGAGGAGTTAATTTTTAGAAACTATAAAATAGTTCTAAGGGTGGTTATAGTATGGAATATTTACTTAAGGAGTAGGTTCTCCCTGAGAGATCATGCTAAGGATGAAATCTTGTGACTGGTTGTGACCTATATAGTGTGTGTCTCCTAAGAAGTGTGTCTCCTAAACCCATATAGAGTGTGTCTTCTATGGAGTGTGTCTCATACACCCATATTATGTGTGTATCCTATGGATAGTGTCTACTGTGCCCATACATAGTGTGTCTCATGTTCCTACACAAAGTGTATTGGCTGCACCTATGCAAAGTGTGTCTCCTGCCCCTATGTGGAGTGTGTATTCTACGAAGTCCAGGAGTCTGTCTCCTTGGTTTTGTATATGCTTGTACTTTTTTAGTATATGTATCTAGGTGTGATATGATTCTAGTGACTCTATTAATTGTACTTATTAGAGGATGCACTTCGTGTACCTCTTTGGTAGTCTGCCTTCTATCTTGCTTTGTGGTTTACCTTTGTGGTCTAGGGCCCATACTGGGTATTTTTTACTCACCCATGTATGGGATTCACCCACATATGTCAGGTTTTGTGCATATGATCAGAATATTTGATAGATTCCTTCATGGTACGGAGGTAGGGGTACTTCATGGTGACCTAACGGACGTGGTACGCTTCAGCAATATTCAGACAGCTTACTGTACCTACCCTTCAAGTAGGGTTTCTTATGGACGAGAGCAAGGAGTTTATACTTTTCTATTTTAGTTGGAATTTTATTCTAGCTTGTTTAATTTTTTGTTTTTCTTTTTACTCTTAGTGGTTGTCTTAGGTTTTTTATATCTATTTAATCAGTGTTTTTAGTTTTAGTACTTTTATTGGGGACGACTGTGTGTGTGCATATGTATAGGAAAATGCCTCCCCTTTGTGAGAAATTCCTACTTGGTGCTAGTTTCCATCCCATGGCCTATGAGAGGCGGGCTTGGGGTAGTCATATCATGGGATCCAAGGGACGGTTTATGACATGGGTTGAGGATAACCATTAAACAAGTTCAAAACATAGGTTCCAAAACCACTTCTTCAAGGGTTCCTTCTCCATAACATGTTCCTACGTGGGCCTCAAGCCTAGTTTGGATATGTGCCCTCATCGTAGGGGGTCAGTTCAAATATTATGGAATTAATTCCACTAAGGCATGCACCCATGTGGGAGGAAATCCTATTTTGGACATGTGGAATGTATGTTGATCCATATTAATAAGGATAAAATGTGTTGATGGGGTGAAATGGTTCTCAGGGTGAGATTGAACACTCAAAAGGTAACATTATTATGCATCAATCATATGGATGGGAGCGTGTCAAAGTAACCAAAAGCACATAAACTAATAAGGTTAACATGATCATCATCCAATTAAGTCTCAAGGAGGAAATCAGTGGTTTCTCAAGTTTGTTTTCTTAAGGTCATATATATTTGACTGTGGGGTGTCTTTTATGTTCATACATCCAATAAAAAAATTCCTAGTTTAAGGTCATATAGCTCAAACTATAGTGCTCTAAGGTTTAAGGTCACATATATTGGACCAAGACTCTTATTTTAAGTTAACAGATATTAGACCCGGACTCTTAGTTTAAGGTTATAAATCTTGGACCAACAATATTAGTTTAAGGTCCTAGTGTGTAGAACAAAAGGGTAAGTGTTACATAATGGTTGGAGTGACATGAAATAGTAACAAATCAATGAGATAAGGGAATTGTGGAGGCCCAAAGAAACAGGAAACATATGGGAAATGTTTTACAAAATGTAATGTAAATATTATCATACTGAAAGGAGGAAAATCCTTTTTAAGTAATATTGGGTTCCTAAACCATGTTGGGGGAGATATTTCCATGTTTCCTAAGCCTGCTTGATCCATTCTTGGTGCAGGAGACAAGGAGTGGTAGGGATTTTACCCTATTGAAAAGGAGAGAGTGAGAAGGGTAGAATGAAGATGAATTAAGAAATCTCCAATTATTCTTATTTTCATAGTTTGTGTGCATGATTTCATGGAGAAATAACATCAAGGGTTTTGGAACTACACAATAATAAAGGAAGGTGTAAAAGAAGGTAAATTGGGACCTCATGGATTAGGACCTCAAAAGGGGTTGACTGGTGGGAAAGGGATGAATGATGTCCTTGTTCAAAAAAATTTTATACTAAACACATCTTTTGAGGATGGGAAAAAATAAAAGATTAACCATTGATCATTTTTGAAACATGAGAGATGACATTTGTTGCTAAGGAGGATTTCGGGGCATGAACCCATGTGGGATGCGAGGCTATTTTGGCTATACACTGTCACTATGGGGAGCCCATTAAAATATGAGAGGATAATGAGGATGTATATTGAGGTAGAATCAGTGTTTGAAGGTGGTGATGAGTAACTTTTTGGGGGATAGTTAAACACTCTAATATTGACCTCTCCATGTTCTCAAACTTGCTGAGTGGGTGCATCAGTTAACAGGTGATGGACATGATCCCAAGGGGGATTATCTTTGAAATAAATCAATGGTCAGGATGGGCCTAGGATGTGATGCCCAAGTATCCCTATGTATCTAATTATACTGATAATTAATCCATGCATATTTCTTGGAGATAGTGTGGAAAGAGATTAACATTGGGAGGAATATCTCTTTCGAGTGTGGTCTAAAGGCATTATGGTTTTTTACATCATGAAATGGGGATGTGAACCATGAATTTTGATGTCATTTGACATGGAAATTTGAAACATGTGATTAGACAATGAATTAGGATAATATTAATTGTTAATATATATAATATTCATGAGATTTATTATTCATAAACATCATTTTAGTGAATTTTATACTTTGAACATTAATTCACATTATGATTGTAATTCCTTATTAAAATGCACTATTACATGGTACATTTTTGAACACCCCATAAAATAAAAAATAGTCCTAATTTTATTTTAATATCTTATTTTCAGGTCTCTCATGATATAAGTAACAATTCATTCTTTTGGAGTACTTGAATATTCACATTGGAGGACAACCAAAATAGGATTTCATGCCAACACATTCTAGGCAATGTAAACTGAAAATAATCCCAATAAAGATACAATAACTGACAATATCCAATCCCAAAAATTATAAAAATTTAGAAAACGATAGTGGAAATAAAGGGGAACATTTCATTTAAAATTGGACAACACTTATTCAGATGTTTCAATGATGTTCCAAGCGGCCCAATTTGAAGATTCAATATTGGGTCAGATTCTATGGCCTAGAAAAATATCCCACAAATTTAATCAAATATCGCAAACCATAAATTATTTTGGACTTATATTTTATAGGCAATCCAGGAACATCCGTATCTTCATTTTTGTCTTCCATATCACACCAAAATTTGTCCATATAGACTCTCTCTTTAACACATCTATCGAGTCATGAAAGTTGGATCAGATTGTTTTTCAAGGGTGGAAAAATCAACTCTCCCTCACCTTTCCACCCACTTATGGCCTACAAAAATTAATTGAGGAGACTTGGAATTTTGGAGTCTCTAACCAAGGCTTCATAGATTTCTATTTAAGGCAGTGTTGTTGAAGGAGTTGGGGATCTTTTGAGCTTCGTTTCATTGTAGTGTTATGCTTCCACTTTGTGTTTGTAGTCACATTTCTTTCTCATGTAAGTTGTTCAATTCACCTTATTTTATTAATAAAATTTCTTCCTTTTCTATTATTATATTCTTATACATATCACATTGATACCGTTACCTCAAGGTGTGAATTTATTCACACCATACCTTGTGAAATTTATCACACAACGGTGGAGTGATCACTATTTTGTTTTTTTACTTCTTCAATTTTACTCTCATAAGTCTACTTTATACTACCATTGAGAACATGCCATCAATGGAGGGATAACCCTTTTATGGGTTGATCCATGGGAGTAGAAAGGGGCTCGATTGGATGTTATTTATCACTCTATTAATTTCTGATCACTTCTTTTAATTGAAATTTTTATTAGAATATTTTAAGACTTCTTCGTCCTTGTTTAATTTTAAGGCCACACACATCAAGTACAAATATGAACCTTTACCATAGAATGCTCATAAATATGATTCTATAACTGTATAGGTTATTAGTATTAAGATTTCTCGGTATTAAACTAGTAAGTGATGAAATTTTTTGATCTTCTTATGAACCCATATCAAATATAAGAAATTAAAATCGTTAAAAAGAAATTCATCCAATCCACCCCAAGTGATAACCTAGGATCAACTCATTATCTTAATTTGAATTAACTTAGATCTGTTAGATATCCTTTAAACCCATCTAAAGTCAACCCGATTTTTTCAACTTCATATCCAAAAACAATCCATAGAATGTATATGTTTATAGGTTACTTCATAGGTGTCTAAGGATTAAAAAACCCAAGCTAAACAACAAACGACCGCTTAACCCTAAAATCTTGGGTAAATTTGGCCAAGAATTATTTTTGGCACTGTTGTTGTGGACCCAACCAATTCATCTCAATACCCATTATATTCCTCCTATTTATCTTTTCGCACCTCAAATTCTCTTATATTTTCACATTTCTTTTGTTTTTTTACTTTTCTTTGTGCATGTCTGACTATACTCGTGACCAATCAAACCGTCTAGTTTGGGTGGATAGTCCTGGGGTTGGGGAGTCAAGTACACCAAGGGAACTATTTCCATTAGACCCTAATATTCCTAATACTCCAGAGTCAAAAAATGATCCCATTTCAATGTAATGTCTTCAAAGAAACCAACTCATAAACCTGAGTGGAACCAAAATAGAAATCCAAATGAGGCAGCCCCAAACTTGGAGAATGCATCGAACAAAAAAAGAATAAAGACTTCAAACCTACCTGGACCAATGAACCCACTTGTATTAGGGTTGATTCACTAGAATAATACCATAATTTCTTCAAACCTCATATACTAAACCACCTTCCAAACTGCCACTATATGGAGTTGGAAATGCCACATCTTCATGTCAAAGAGTTCAACGACATTGTTGAAACTGTGTGTCCACCACATCAACTTGAGTCAGCTAAGATAAGGCTCTTTCCCTTATCACTTAAGGATTAAGAAAATAATTGGTTAAACAATCTAAGACCTACATCAATCCACTTCTGGTACCAATTGCAAATAAAATTCTACAAAAAATACTTCCCCCATCACAAAACAATTGCACCTAAAAAGTGCATCCAAAACTTTTTTGAAAAATAAGGGGAGTAATTTTATGAAACATGGAAAAGGTTCAATGACACACTCAAAATGGTACCTCACCAAAGATTTCAAATCCCAGAATAAGTTCAAATTTTCATTGAATGGTTGGTTCTAAAAAACAAACAATTCATTGACATGATGCGTAATAAAACTTTAAAAAACAAATCCCTAAATGATGCTTAAGAGTATCTTGAATGTCTGGATGAACAAAACTAAACATGGGGAATATAACCTTATTATAAAAAGCTACCAAAATCTGGTGGAATTAACACACTTATGGATGAGGAAAGAATTAGGGTGAAACATTCTACAATCACTAGGAATGTCAAGGATATCGATCTTAGGAAGGTCCATAAAATTCATATTGGTGACCCTATTTGCCCAATTTGGGACTAACATGACAAAAAAACTGACAACTACCCAACCATACCATCTATTAAAGATATTATTCTAGGAGGACCACCAGTAGAGGTAAATGATCCGAACTTTTAGAAGCCACAGTACCAAAACACTTTCAATCCAAGGTATAATAACAATCTAGGATTTTGTTGGAAGGATAACCAATAACCCAACCAACAACCTAGTCAGCCACAAAGACCAAACCCCTACCCTCCAAAAAATTTTCAAAACCACAACCAGTTCCAAACAGAACTAGTACAATAACAACACCCTTCTATCCAATACCAACAACCCATCCATTAACCCATGCAACAACCAATCCAATGACCAAAGTATCCTCTAAGGATAAACCAACCAGCAAAAGCCCCTACTCAATCTATCCCTTTTCCAATCCATGGGAAGTTGTGTAAATAAATGGAGAAAATGACCTCATAAGTATCATCCCTTAAACATGAACTAAAAACCATTAAAACCAATAAGGCACCCATACCTACTCTGGAAGTACCATCCTCAACTTTAATGGGAGAATCTAGTTACACACAAACCTCTCATGAACAACTCAAAGAAGTGACTATTTTAAGAAGTGGGAAATCAATTGAGAAACCTGAACAAGCCATTCCATAACCATTAAAAACTTTAAAAACACATGAAAATGATGAAGAACCACCCACATATTCTAAAAAACCCAATAAGAATGTGAAGGAACTACAACCACACCAAAAAATAAAACACTTGCTCCTTTCCCTCAATGCATGAGAGGAAAAACTAAACCAAAACTGAATGAGACATTGAGGGAAATCTTATCTCAGGTCAAGTTGAACACCCCTATTATTGATGAAATCCAAACCATTATTACCTACTCAAATTACCTTAAGGACCTTTTCACTTTTAAAAGGATAATTTCACCTAAAAACCAAGTCCATTTGGCTGTTAAAGTGATTAACACCATTAAAGGGATCATTCCTCCAAAGTTGAAAGATCCAGGATGTCCATACATCAATGTTGAGTTATGAAAGAACAAAGTTGTCAAATCCCTTTGTGATCTGGGATCCAGTGTTAACCTCATTCCTTATGCCATGTAATGTCAATTAGGTCTCTATTAATCCATCCCACATCTATCACTCTTCAAATTGTTGATCGTAGTGTTCGAGTTCCTAAAGGGATATTAAAGGATGTTTTGGTGAAATTTGAAATTTTCATTTACCCAGCTGACTTTATTATCCTTGAAGATCACCCGAGATTAGGTCCTAGGGAGAAAACCTCCATCATCATTGGTTGTCCATTCTTATCAACAATTAACTCAGTCATCCGAGTTCAAAATGGTAATATGACCATACCCATTCATTGGTTGTCCATTCACGTGAGGGAAATTTGTCTCCTTGGATTCAATATCTTTTAGATAGATATATTGATGATTTTATTGAATCAACAATCAATGATAACCTTAGTTAAATCGATAAAAATGAGTCCATACCCATTCATGACACAAATATGCCCAATTTAATGGATGAAAATTCTTTTCACAAAGAACCAATTCTGTCAAGAAATCTGAATAAAGAAACTGAGTTCAATACAAAGTCACATACCTTCTTGGAAAGTGATTACCAATCTGATCTCAAATTTAAGGTCCCACCTTCATCACTAAATTATTCATTATTAAGGGACGATTGAGCCTTTCCTATTTTCATTTATTCCTCTCTTGAAGCCAATCAAGAGATGATGCTACTAGATGTCCTAAGAAAGCATAAGAAATAAATTGGATGGAACCTTTCTAATATCCATGGGATTAGCCAACTCATTGGAACTCATAGGATTGTTCTTGAATATGAATCAAAACCATGTCGTCAACCTCAATGGAGACTCAATCAAAATCTCTTGGATGTGGTATGGAAAGAACATATTATGTTTTTGAAAGAGGGTATCATCTTCCCCATTGCTTAGAGTGAGTAGGTAATCCCAATTCCAGTTATCCCAAAGAAATATGGAATCACTATGATCACCAATGAGGTTGGTGACCTTCTCCCCACAAGGTTCAATAGTGGATGGAGAGTTTGTACTGACTATAGGAAGCTCACCTCTTATACCAAGAAAGACCATTTCCCTTTTCCATTTATTGATCAATTCCTCGAGTGAGTGGTAGGTCATCAATTATATTACTTCCAAGATGGATTCTCAGGGTATAATCAAATCGAGGTATCCTTAGAGGATCAGGGGAACACAACCTTCACTTTCCATTCATCACTTTTTCCTTCAAGTGCATTCCCTTTGGGTTATGTAATGCCCCTCATACCTTCCAACATTGCATGATGGGAGTCTTCTCTGACATAGTGGGGGATTTTGTAGAGGTCTTCATGGACGAATTATTCATATTTGGAGATACTTTTTAAGTATTCCTTCTGAATGTTGAAAGGTTTTTTTCAAGATGCAAGGATAAGAATCTCATCCTAAATTGGGAAAAATGTCATTTCATGGTAAAGTAAGGACTTGTTCTAGGATATCTCGTCTCTAGTAGAGCGATTGAAATATATAAAGATAAGGTCTACATCATTATTCACCTTCCCTATCCTAAAAATGTTAAGGAAGTGAGGTCCTTCTTAGGATATGTTGGTTTCTATAGAAGGTTCATTTGGAATTTCATCTCTATTTTTCGACCACTTTGTGCTCTATTGGTGAAAGATTCTCCATTTATATGGACATAAAGCTATGAGGAATCATTATCTACACTCAAGTCAGCTCTTTTCTCTCCATCTATCATGAAATATCCAAATTGGAAACTTATCTTTAAGCTGATGTGTGGTGCGAGTGGCTTCACTATAGGAGCAGTCCTAGGACAACAGTGTGAGAAAACTCCATGTTTCATTTATTATTGAAGAAAATATTTAAATGATGCACAAATAAAATACACCACCACTGAGAAAGAGTTTCTTTTTGTTGTCTTTGCCTTAGATAAATTCAGGTCCTATCTCTTAGGATCTCCCATCATTGTCTTCACAGACTATTCAGCCATGAAATACCTTTTCCAATTTTTTTTTTACAATGATAGATTGATTAGGTGGTTCTTTCATCTTCAATAGTTTGATTTAACCATTAAGGATAAAAATGGTGTCGAAAATGTTTTATCTAATCACCTCTCTAGGATGGAATTCAAAGACAACTCACATCACCTTTCTATGTCTAATTCATTTCCCGATGAGAAACTCTATTTTGTGAGTTATTTCCCATGGTATGATGACATAGAAAACCATTTGGTGATGGGGGATATTCTAAAATTCCTAGGGACCCAAGCTAAGAGGAAATTACTTTTTGATTTCAAACACTATGTGTTTGACGATCCTTACCTATTTAAGTTCTATCCTGGTCAAATCATTAGGAGATGTGTTCCCGAGTCTGAGCAAGATTCCATTCTAAAATTCTGTCATGGAGAGGCATGTAGAGGCCACTTTTCCACAAATAAAACCACTTCAAAGGTCCTTCAATGTGGTTTCTACTGACCTAAACTCACTAAGGATTCCTTCCAATTCTAAAAACGTTGTTCTAAATGTCAACAATTAGTATCCATTACCAAAAGGAATCAATTTCCCCTCACTCCCATTCTAGTCTTCAAAATCATTGATTGTTGGGGAATTGATTTCATGGGATTCTTCTCAAACTCTATGGGATTCCTCTACATCCTCTTAGCTATTGATTATGTCTCAAAATGGGTTGAGGCCATTCCCAGCAAGTCCAATGACTATCATGTTGTGTTTCAATTTCTAAAAGAGCACATATTTTCTCGATTTAGAATTCATAGGTATATAACCATTGATCGAGGAACCCATTTCCGCCACTATAAATTCTCTTCACTCAAGTCTAAGTATGGTATTTCTCATAAAGTTTCCACTACGTACCATCCTCAAACCAATGGTCATGTTGAGTTAGAAAATAGGGAGATTAAGAAAATTCTTGAGAAAACTATCAATCCCTCTAGAAAAGATTGGTCCGAGAAACTCTTGGATGATCTTTGGGAATATCATAAAACATTTAAAACCATCCTAGGCATGTCACCATATAGGTTGGTTTATGTACAACCATTCCATTTACCTATTGAAATTGAGGATAACACGTTTTGGGAAATCGAAAAAATGAATTTTGACATTTTTTTGGCCAAAGAAAAGAAGAAATTAGATCTTAATGAATTTGAGGAACTTAGGATGGAGGATTATTGAAATTAGAGGATAAATAAAGCTAGAGTTCAAGCCTACCAATCTAGGAATCTCAATTTTAAACACTTTGAACTGAGAAAATTCATGCTCTTGTATATTACAAAACATTATTTACACATGGGAAAGTTAAGGTATAGATGGCCAGGTCCATTCATAGTGTATCATGTCTACCCCCATGGGGTAGTAGAGATCCAGGATCTTACGAGTGGTCACATTTTCAAAGTCAATGGTTATAAGTTAAAACCATTCATTGAATCATTCAATAAATAGGAAAGAGAGGTTGAGTTAGAAGAGCGAACCTATGAACTAGAAAAAATTGAAATATTTAAGATCTATTTCGGGATAACGAAG
The DNA here is from genome assembly GCA_963277665.1 of Viscum album. Classification (NCBI taxonomy): domain Eukaryota; kingdom Viridiplantae; phylum Streptophyta; class Magnoliopsida; order Santalales; family Viscaceae; genus Viscum; species Viscum album. The sequence goes on from OY728146.1 coordinate 631,887,504, forward strand.
TTAAACCAAAGTGCTTCATGGGAGGAAACTCATGGTTTTCATGGTTCCAATCATTGTAAATCTTCTTTATTTTTCAGATAGGATTAATAAATCAATTTAAAATAAAAAAATACTTAATCAATCAACTCTGAATATGATATTACCCAAGACTATTGACATGTTCTTCTATTATGATTATGAATGGGCATGAAAGGGGAGCACCATATTTATCTGTGTCACGTGGTGTGATCCTTGAGTAATACCTTACCTAGAAATTTAAAAAGAAGACAATGTATCATCGGTTTATTTTATTTTTATGTTTTTTTAGGTTAAAATAAAAATAAAAAAATAAATAATCATAATAAAAAATAAAAAATAAAATGACATGTCATAGGACATAGGGAAAACCCCGTCATAACTGGTGAAGCTGCAGGGACTCGAACCCGAGACTGAAGGGAGACAGGGGCACACACTTTCCACTGACATACGACTTATAGTGCTACCTTATTCTATAATTTTTGTATATATACTTATATTTCACTTTTTTTATATACATAAATATATATATATATATAGTTCTATTTTGTTTTGTTTTTGTTTATTTCCTTATTCCACTATGGAACTCTGTGAGTGACATGGATATCAAAGGAATAAATTGGAGTAGTAAAAACATCAACTTCAACCACCAGGTGACTTCATTCCATGATTCTCAATTTCAATATCCTATTCGAACTAATATCCTCTACCCCCTTCTAATTTTACTTTTCTTTAAACTCTGGGGATAATGTAATTTTAAGTTGGGGGGTTATGAAATAAAAAAACATTTTTTGTGAAAAAAATGATTGAAAAAAAGTGCACCTTAATTGAAGGAAAAGTTCCTTTAAACTTGAACATGATAATACAAATTTCACCCATTGAAATTAAATATCAAATAAATTTTCATTCCTTGATTCTGATTTTAATTCATGTTTAAGTTCATGTGCATAGATTTTGGAAAGTGCGGTTGTCCGATGTTATTTTTCACCGTTTATATTTTCGTCCATTTAATAACAAAAAAACACAATGCACGTACTCTTGATTTTGGGGTATTATTTTTAGTTCATGGGGTCCCCCAAATAAATTTAACAGGTTTGGTGATCATTTTAGTTTTAATATGAGTATTGAATAAAAAAATAAAAAAAATAAATTTGCACGTAGAGCAATGAAATGACCTAACATGTGGCTTTAGGCACTTCGGGATCATGAATCCATAGTTTTCTGGCCTAGAGTTAGTAATTTTATCTCTATTTGTGGTAATTTGACTATATTTTTGACTAAGTTAAGTCAAGATGATTCCTGAGTTTGTGGTCATCACTTGGTTCCCTAAGGTCTTTGAGATTGGGATTCATTGGCAAAGTCTCGCTACATGGGTTGAATATGTTGAGTGCAATTTCAATTACCATGGAAAAATCACAAAAAAAATGAATACTCATCTTAATATTGAAATGTGATTTCACATATAGATTCTATCATATCCCCCTTGAATAAATATGAACCCTCATACCTATTGCGATGCACAACACATCATCACACTTAATTGATATTGGATGAAATATGGTGATGAATTTGAAAAAAGGGATGGGCTTGGTATTGGGATATGCTTATGAAAATATCTTAAATTAAAATATTTTTATGGGTTTCATGATTTTTTATAAGGGTTCTTGGTGATCATTGTGTATTAAAATGTTTTGGAAAATGGAATTCGAATTTCACATTTTTTAGATATATTTTGCTCGGGACTAGAAAAACTCAAGTTGGGGGGGGGGTGATTATCCAATAAATGAGGATAATATTAATTGTTAATATATATAATATTCATGAGATTTATTATTCATAAACACCATTTTGGTGCATTTTATTCTTTGAACATTAATTCACATTATGATTGTAATTCCTTCCTAAAATGCACTATAACATGGTACATTTTTGAACACCTCATGAAATAAAAAATGGTCTTGATTTTATTTTCATATTTTATTTTTATCTCTATCATGTGATAAGTAACAATTCATGATTTTGGATTACTTGAATATTCACATTGGAAGAACACCAAAATAGGATTTCATGCCAACCCATTCCAGGAAATGTATACTAGACAGAAGCCCAATAAAAAGACTATAGAAACCAATATCCATGCCCAATTATTATAAAAATTGATCTCATGATAGAGTAAATCAAGGGGAAAATTTAATTCAATAGTGGACAACGATAATTCGGATGTTTTAATGGATTCCCAAGCGGTCCAAGTTGAAGATCCAATATTGGGCCAGATTTTTCTACCCAGAAAAACATCCCACAAATTTAATTTTATCTCAAAAACAATAATCTATTTTAAATTGAAAATTTACAGGATATCAAGGGACATTATTATATTTATTTTTTTTATATGTCCCAACAAAATTCAGCTATCTGGATGCTCGTTTTAACACATCTGTCGAGTCATGCAAGTTGTCTCAGATTGTTTTTCAATGGTGGAAAAATCTACTCTCCCTCAACATTACACCCACTTATACCATACCAAAATTAATTATGGAGACTTTAACTGTTGGAGTCTCAACCCAAGGATTCAAAAATTCCTATTTAGGGAAGTTTTTTTGAAGTATTTGGAGATATTTTGTTCTTGGTTTCATTGTAGTGTCATATTGCCTCTTTGTGATTATAATCACATTTATTTCTTATGTAAGTTGTTCAATTAACTCTAGTTTATTGAAAAAAATCTCTATTTCCTCTTATTCTACTCTTCTTCATATCACGTTGATACTATTACCTCAAGGTGGGAATTTATTCACACCATACCTTGTGAAATTTATCACATAATGGTGGAGTTATCGTTATTTGGTTGTTTTTACTTCTTCAATTCCACCCTCATAAGTCCAATTTATGCTTCCGTTGAAAACATGTCATCAATGGAGGGATAAAGATTTTATGGGTTGAGCCAAAGGAGTAGAAAGGTGCTAGATTTGATGTTATTTATCACTCTAAAAATTTCTAATCACTTCTTTTAATTTATATTTTTATTTGAAAATTTTAAGACTTCTTCATCCTTATTGAATTTTAAGGTCATACACTTCAAGTGATAATATGAAACTTTACCATAGAGTGCTCAAAAATATGACCCTCTAACTGTATAGGTGATTAGTATTATGGTGTGTTGGTATTAAACAAGTAATTGATGAATTTTTTTGATCTTTTTATGAACCCATATCAAAGATAATAAATTGAAATCATTAAAAAGGAAATCATCCAATCCAACCCCAACTAATAACATAGGATAACATCATTATCTTAATTTGAATTAACTTAAATATGTTAGTGATCCTTTAAACCATCTAAAATAAACCCAAATTTGGAAACTTCATATACAAAAAAATCCATAGAATGTACATGCCTGTAGGTTACTTCTTAGGTCTCTGAGGATTCAACAACCCAAGCTAAACAACAAGTGACCGCTTAACCCTAAAATCGTGGGTAGATTTGGGAAAGACCAACATATTATAAGTTTTGGAATAGGTTTCTATGGTTTGAGGTGGTATTGATTTTACCAATATGTCCTACAATTTCACATCATGAAGCTAAGACCTTAAGCTTCATATTTTAGAGTCATATAGCTAGGACTAAAGGTCATACCCTATTAATCATATGAGAAATATCATGCATCTGATATAGGTAAAGGTCGTTGTTTAATGTCATGTACTAACGAAATGTGGTACAAAAATTATGTATAATATCCCCATTCTATTTTCCTCATGTTGGGATATGAGATAATCTCGGCCTGCTGATAGGTCAAGGGAATGTTATAGGATTTTACACCCCTTGGAGGTTCTTGGGGTTAATAGGGGAATATTTGGGGTTTTTGTGCAAGATATTCCCATTTCTTCCTCATATGAGGTCATGAGGGAATATCTTCTCACTGATAGTGTAGGGGATCATGGTTGGGGAATAAAACATAGAAGGAGTCCCATGGAAAATATGTGATATTATCAAGGATATGTATACAGTGGGTTTTAGACCCACATGTGGGCCAAGTAATATGAATGGGGATTACACTCAATGTAAGGACTATATGAACTACTTAGCATCATCTTGTGATTGTTTTATGAGTAATCTTATGCTTAACACACAAGGAGATCATACTTATCCCATGATACATCCTATTCTTGTCATGTAAGGAGAAGTGAATTTATAGATGGGCCCAAAGATAAAGGGTCAAGGTGTCACTACATATTCCATGGGGTTATGAATCAAGCCACACATAGTTATATCATGGATCAACTCACGTTTTTCATATGAGGCATCCTATTTTTATCACACTAGGTAAGGATACAGTAAACATCATATTCTATGGGTGTTGGTTTTGGATCATCTCACATTCTTCAAATAAGGCATCCTATGTTTATCACATAAGGTAAGTCTATAGTTTAACATCATGTTATAAGGACATTGTTTTTGGATTGTCTCAAATTTTTCATATGATGCATCCCATGCTTAACACATAGGGTAAATATATAGTTTAACATCATATATTAAGGAAATTGGTTTTGGATCATCTCACACTTTTTATATGAGGCATCATGATTTTATTGTATATAGTAAGGCTACAGTTTAACATCATGTTATAAGGATGTTTATTTTAGATTATATCACATTTTTCATATGAGGTATCTTGCATTTTTCAAAAAGGGAAAGGCTATAGTTTTACATCATTCTCTGAGGACTTTGGTATTGGATCATCCCACATTTTTTATATGAGGCATCCTAGGTTTATCATATAGGTTAATCCCACAATTTAACATCATACATTGGGAAGTTTTCATATAGTTTAATGTCATATGAATAGGATGTGGATTTTTACTTTAAAGTTGTACATCACGAACTAAAGTTATTCATTCATGAAAATTATCTCCTTAGTAACCTAGAACTGATTAGAGGTGTGATATGATCATCATCCATGGTTATCAATGAGTATTCATCATTAGAGTAGACCTTATGAATAATGTAAGGTCTTTCCCATTTGGGTTCCAGTTTTGGAAAAATTTTATCAGGTATCATCAGTGTCTTAGTGAAAAATTCTTGTCATTATGAAGGAATTAATAAAGGTGATAATTATTGTTTAAGGCCGATGAAACCCAATTTTTAGAATTTTCGAGGCTATAAAAATCTATAGACATTCATTATTAAAGGGATTTTAAATTTCATAAATGGACCTCATCTATATTTTATGGCATCATCTGATCATAAACAACCATCTTGAGTGATTGTAGTTAAACCTCTATAGGAAGAACCACCTCTGTTCTATACAAAAAAGGAGTATGGGGTCATATTTTTGGGTTTTCAAGTTATTTCCAAATGTGTCCAGAGGGTGTTGGTGAGGTTCTCATAAAACATTTTCTTATTTTTTCTTACCATATTTTAAAGGATGTTAGATAGGGTCTTGTTGAAGGCCTTAATATTCCCATTCACCTGTGTGTGGTAACAAGAAGTGTGGTCAGATCAGATGTTTCACTTGACATAAAGATTCTTTAGCTCAGTGTATTGAAAATTAGCTTCATTGTTTATGGGAAATGTTCGAGTAATTCTAAATTTGTGGATGATTTGGGACTTCACGAAATAAATCACAAGCTGGGCATTGGCCTATTTAATGGGGATAGACTCCAACCACTTTGAAAATAATTTGGTTGTAGTCAGAATAAACCTTTATTGTCAGGTGATTTCTAGTGAGTATGAGCCTGCAATGTTGATTCCCCATATAATAAAGATCTAGGAGTACATGATGGAATAGAGAATCTATAGTGTTTGTTACATAAAATTTTCATGGATATGGCTTGCATGAAACATCTTGGTGAATTTGATTCAATCATAGACCATGGTGGGATAAAAGTACCCCATCTTTCCTTTCTGGTGAGAAATTTCCAATAATACTTGATGGTCCCCCCCTGACCTTGCATGGAATTATTGCAGGACCTAAATAATCTATTCCACTTGGATGCAATAGAGATCAATTCTATCAAAACCATGCATATATAGGGTCTAATAAATTTTAAGGCCATACCTAAGGGAATATTTCACCACATGTCAATGAATTCACTCTCTCTCAACTCTGTTTGGAGGGAGGGTCCCATTCTAAAGATACTCAAAAAAGGGAGTCATCTAATCATGAGATTCTTTAATTGATCAAATGATTTAAGTCCCTGGTACATGAGTTCCAAAAAATTATTGATTCACCTATTATTCTACTTTACTGAGGTTGATGGGGGTAATGGATATGAGATAGGCCAAATGAATAACCAAATTTTCTAGTTCAGGCTATATGAGAGAAGAATCCAGGACTCCCATGTCTTTGGCTTGGTTTTTCTGAGACTGAGGTACATGATTCACCTTCATATGGTAAGGGAACTAGGCCATTATCTCATGAGTCTACTCCAGTAAGGGGATAAGTTCTTGATTTCTAATGACGTAGTCACTATTGATATGTTTGATGTCTATTTTCAAGTCTCCCTTAATATGAAACAAAGGGAATTCAATATCAAGGGCCAATTTGAGGTCGGTTATAAGGTCCTGATTCCTGACCTCATTGTTGGCACATTTTTATGAAAATAGGAATGAGTATGGTAATATATACTATTTGGTATTTATGAAGATGATCCATATGCCAACCCTAATGAGTTTTGGGTTATTGATCCTTCTCTCATTCGAGTTTTGGGAGGAATCATAGAAGTTCATATTCCAACATAGTGTTGATTGATCGATGAAGTGTATGGTATCGTATAGGAATTTGAAATCCAAGGGTGATTCCTCTAGATTCGGGTGGGTAGCCAAGAAATATTACAATGCTTGAACTTCAACAGCCTTCCTGGAGACAAACCTAATATCCAACTATTGTAGAATTACTGTCCATCATGCCAATTACGCTTTAAACATGGGGAGATTTAGGATTTACCTCAACAAATTGGCAGAGGACACCAATTGTATTTCTTGGTGTTTTAGGTAATTTAATATCTAAAATTTAACAATAGGGAAAAAAAAGTTTTCTCAATGTGGTCTCAGTTTCAAGAAATATGTTGGTGAGATAATATAGATTGTTTTCCATGACCATGTTATTTTAATATGCTAGTTGAGCACTAAGAGACCATTTCAGGATGGTTATATATAGGATGGGAGGCCTCCCATGGATGGATAGAATCTAGATTCGTGGATGAAGTAGGTACTTATTAATGTACTCAATCACATTTGAGCACTCTTCATCCCACTAGTAGATGGTTCCTTTCATTATAATCTCGAGGAAGGGTTTTAATTTATTGTCCAAGTTAGTAATGAATCACCTGATATAAGCCTGATGGCCCTAGAGACCTCAAAATTTCTAAAGGTTGTGTGGATGAGGAATCTAACTGATGGAACTAATATTCTTTAGGTTGATCTCAATGCATCTATATCTAACTAAAAATATAAGAAAATTTCCATTGGTGACCCTAAACACACACTTCATGGTGTTCATTTTTAGATGATAGTAGAGGTGTAAATTTCTCAAGATCTTTGAGATAGTCATAATGTTGGTGGGATTTTACCACCAAATCATCCACATAACACTCCACTACTGTCTTTAAGATTATATTGAAGTTATGGTGTATAGAATTCCAGTAGTATGGCATGTAATTCTTCAAACAAAGTGGAATCAATGAGTAAAAAAGGTTCATTACGGTGCCCATAAGGCATGTGATTCCTCATATTTAGGTGTCATCTAGATCTAATTTTACCCACAATACCCATCCATGAATGAAAAATATTATGATATATAATTGGTGTTAATAAAAAAATCTATTACTGGGAGTGGGACTTCATCCTTTAGATTGTGGCAGTTGAGGTCTGATAAGTTGATTTAGACTCTGATCAACCCATTCTTTTTCCTAAATAGGAATTTATTGGCTGACCAATTTAGGTATTGGATTACCTTGATGAATTTAGCTTTGATTATCTTGTTAACTTTTTCCTCGACCATATCACACTGGGAAGTGTGCATTTTCTTGGGGGGTTGTTTGTACCCATAGTGACCCACCAGGAGTCTAATATGATGAACAACCACTTAGGGATCGAGGCATGTCATTTTTATATACCTCTTAGTAAATACATCATAGTGATTCCTTAAGATAGTTATGTATTGTTCCTACTCTCTGGGATTCATAATTGTTCTAATTAGTATTGGCCCTAGATCCTCCTCTATGTAATGATTAACCTGAGTCACATCATCTATGGTGGAAGATACACCTTCCTTGAATGTGGGAGGTGAATCTTACATGTCCTCTTCATCATATGAATCAGTGGGTTTAGTGGCAAGGGGATAACCCTCTAGAAATGGGGAATGCGGATTGATACTGATTTCTTCCCCTGTAGGGGTAAGATCTTTGGTGAGGTACTCTTATTATATCGATACCATGTCAATGAACTCTTGTGAGACAATTCTATACATTTTTTGATGGTGGGGTCCATATCTAATGTCAAACATAATGATGATGAGTGGAATTTCATTGAGTCATCTCCTCTATCTAGAACATACGGTGTAGTTGTGAGTTGGTATCCAAAGGGAGGACCCCCTGGTATATAATAGGAGTAGTTTTTTTGTCCCCAACTATCCCTATCTAATATTGGAATATGAAGTGAACTGTGAGAATTACTTTTTTCAGTGATGATGAAATGGTTTCTAATGTCCAGAATTGCTAGCTCCATATAATTGATTGATATGAAAAAGATTTCTTTAATATATTTCCAAGGATCTGATGAAGTGGTTTTTAGATCATTGGGGGAATTAATTCAATCAAAACCATTAGTCTGAGGCTACTTTTTCATCCCTCTTATAATAGTTGGCATCCAAGTAGTAGGTTTCATAGGTGTTAAAGGGATAATATTTCTTAGAGAGAACCCATACTCTGGAATTGAGGGAGTATTTGAGTTACTAAGGATATGAAGAGGGATCCACTACATATAGGTGAATCCAAGGCCTTCCTAGAAAATCATTGTAGGTGGTGTCCTATGAAAAAACCATAAACTTGGTGCTCACTACAAGGTCACCTAATGGTGTCTCTATCTAGATCATTCTACATGGTTTCTTCACACCCTTTCCGTATCTATGAATTGTTAGGTTGGGAAGTCAAATATGATTCTATGAGCCATAGTTTGGGGAGTGTGTGTGTTGGGATAAGGTTAATCCTAGAACTAGTATCTACCAGGAAACAAAATATCTCTACACCATTGAACTAGAATGTGACATATAACGGGCATATGAAACCCCTATTTGACTCGAACCTTATCCCTTTTCAAGAAGTAATTGATGGCTTGGAACTATTCATGCTTAACCTTATCTTCTCAACAGGACTCAATAGAAGATACCTCAATCTCGAACTAGAGATGTCTCTTTTAGGCCTCTATGAGAGCCTAATGTATATCCTTTGATAGGAGTAGTTCACTAAGAATAGATATTCTTTCTGAAATTGTAGTGAGATGTTTCATCAACTCACATTTTCAGGATAGTTATATATTTTTTATCACTAGGAAAATATCGTTGGATAAGAATGCTATAGGAATAGTCAGTTGAGGCATTGGAGCTTGGATAGACTTTTCCATGTCCCATTGTTGTTCGGATAGCTTAGGCCAAGCACTTTATGGATGAATTTGAGCCTTGATTGGTTGTGACTATAATCTAGGTAATTTTGGTTGAGCTTCACGATCAACAAATATATTATCTTTTGGGGGTGAGACCGGCGAGGGTCACACATGTTGTTACCTATGTGAGGAATTCTGTATGGTCTTAATGGCATTAAATATTATTTTTGGGGCATCGTCTTGAGCTCTCTATTTAATAGGATGCCTCTTACCCCTCCCCTAATAATGATGGTCATAAGAACCTGAGGGAGCTACAAGATTCTCTTCATTATCATATACGATGAAACAATTTTCCAATATGACTACATTGATCAAGGAATATCCTTGTTCTTCATTGGTGGAATATTCTATAACTATATATATTCTCAATGATTCCCCCAAATCAGAGAGAAGGAATCCATCGAGTGTAGAAATTGGATTTGGCATCGATAGGGGGCCCAATTTTCTTGATGTTTTTGAAACATATTCCTATAAGACTTGGCATGTTATGCTATCAATGAGGTGGATGGAGTGAGCGTGGAAACCATGGGAGGTGTTGGATTGATCAAATATTCATGGATAATGCTTTGGGTGGGTGACCATATTATGGGACAACTAGATTTATTACTTCTTCATACCTCTCATAGACACTTCTTTCCATTCATTGGTGTCCTCGTTTTCACTGTCAAGATCAGTAGAGACATGTGATACCTTTTTTGGTATTTCAACAAACTCAAACAAGCCATGGTCTACCTATTCTTAAAGCCAATATTTTAATACTAAACACACTTTCATGGTTCTTATGATAACTTTTTGGTACAGGTACTAGATGGTACGATCTGTCAAGTTGGTCTCCTAAGGCCTAGGCATTCAAGAAGCATTAATATTTTCTTCTCCTAGGTGTGGATGAACTACCCCATAACCTATGAACATTTAAAGGAGTATATCGTATTATTCCACTCTACGAAAGAAACTCTAGGGGACTAGTCTTGATGGGGGACCTGAATAGTCTTTTCTTGATGAGTATATGATTAGCGAGGTCTATCTGGAAGAGGTTCTTGATGGTGGACTGGCTATGGGGCCTAAGTTTGTACATCAATGAATACCTCTGTCTGAATAGTTTTTTGTATCAGGGATGGGAGAGGTAATGGGCGTGACCATTTATTGGTCCACTATAAATCTTATTTCATACGCTGATCCCTTTTGTTGAATTCATTTATTCCACCTAGATACTTTAGGGAGATGAGAGTGGGAACCAGCTCATCCCAGAAATTATCTATGCACATAATTAACAGATTCTCATAGGATAACAGTATATTGATGGAGTTCATGATTCCATTCCATTAGGAAATGAATTCGGAAACTCACTCATGAGTAATATTATTACATTTAAAGCAGCCAATGATGTTGGTCATGAGTAAGGTGGAGCTGAACTATTAGAGAAACTATCTTCAGAGATATTCTAGATTAATATGGAGTATGGGGGAAGTTGGTTGTGTTAGGTGAAAGTGGTTCCTTCTAGAACATGGATGAAGCAAAAAAATCCTGGATTCTTTTTGTTTCTCGGAGTTTCCCAGCATTAGACCACACCATGAGGCAATGTGATCCAGAGGCCAGAACGGATCTCCAGTCCCATTAAAAAAAATAAATCTCATATTGTCAAATTTTGGAGGTGGGAACATCTAGTTTATCCATGTAGGATATGCCTTCCCTTCATGTGGAAGTGAATCATGTTATGTCTCGAAGGACTCAAGGTGGATTAGGAGAGTGGATATAACATCATCTTAGTGAGGGTTATCAATCACCAGTGCTTTGAAAGGCCTATTGGATCACAAGGTGAAATGATCATGGTCTAGTGGTTGGAAATCACATTGTTGAGGTGGGGGAGGTGAGTCATACCTTGGTCTTTTTCCATGGACACCTTCCTCCACCATAACTAGATGAGTAGGTCCACCTTCTTCAAACCTGGGTTCATGGAAAATGATAATTGACTACTTGGAAAGTGGGATAATGGGGTCCCCTTTGGCATCACCTTGTTTTGGGAGTTACTCAATAATGAGTTTGGTTGTAAGCATCTTTTATCACATGAGATCATGGAGAAAAGCCACAATTTTGGAATCTTCCTCTATTTTTGGCACAGTCTCATATGAACCAATGGGGTTATCTGTCCCTATTACCTTTTCAATATGTCAATGGGCAGGAATAAATGGGTGATCAGTGGTACTTTTGATGTCTAATGTGTGTACCAGCTAACGATTGCAAGAATCCACTCGAAGGTTTGCCCGATACATTGTTCCACCTTGGGGGGGGGATATTCTAAATTCCCTATATCTTTATCTTGTATTCCCTGATCACTAATAGTATTTATTTATTTGAAATTTATGGTGGCAGTGGATTATGAGCCTCCATCATTGATATATGATCTATCTTTATGGTTCAGTTGTCATTATAAAATGGTGATGATTTCAAGGGTAGCATAATTCCCCAAGCCTCTGATCTACACGTGGGTAGGAACTTTCTACATGATTCACTAGAGCATTATAGGGTTCTTGATGTAAGTCAACTAGAAGTTATGTTAGTATCCATATGAATCAGGTCATTGATATACTGGGAATGCCTCAATTTCAACCCTCCTACATTGCTGATGAAAAATCATGAGGTGCTCCTCACTGTCAGGATAAGTCATATGGTGATCCTAGAAGTGGTTAGATGTTTCTTAGATATTTTTGATGATACACGACACATGGGCCTTAATTAGGGACTCTAGGAAGTCGAACTATTGGTCAATGGGTGGCCAGTATAGAAATGGTAACTAGTTATTGGCCAGAACCCCCCATAGGATTTCCTCTTCTTTCCCATTGTTTAAAGGGTTTTCCTACACATGATCACCTAAGGCCCCAATAAGTGATGGTATCAAAAAATTTCATGGTGGTGATGATGATCTATTCTAATGTGGATACTCAGATAGAGGTGGCTCTATAAAGGAAAATCTTCCTAGGAATATAAGAATGTCTTCTGAAGGTGGGGCCAAGTTCATGACTATGTCTATATATGACAAGGTGTTAATGGCCTCTGGATTATCAAGAAGGTTTTCTATCTATTCCCCTATGAATCAGTTCAATGATCACCTTTTTTTGAGGGTGTTAAATAAACCTAGAAATCTCCCAAACATTGAAGGTGGAAGTGGAGAGAAGGTAAGTCAATGGAAATAGGGGTAATTGCACAGAGAGTTCCTGAATAGAAGTTGAGACATCCTCCACATTTATGTACTTGTAGAGGGGCTTGGCTACCTATTAGATCACTATCTTAGTGATTATCAGTCTCAATCGATTGGATCTTATCACTAACTGTTATGGAAAAAAGGGGAATTCCTATTGAGTCTTCCATTATCTCAAACTATGAGAGGTAGATTATAATGTGTAATTTCCCACATCCTTTCTTCTATCTAAGATAGAGTTACTCAAGTGTGAACCCCTAAATTCCATAGGATTTTCTTCCATGAATTTCATAGATGAAGTCATAGTAATGACCTCCGTGATGGTTTCCTACCTTCTTACCCTAGGAAAGGGGCAATGAAAATATTTTTCATGGGGAGGATCTCCATATTGGATGACGATACCCTGAGTAAATAATTCATCATGGGGTGGACCAATATGGTTGTCAATAACACCCAAGGTAGGTATAGATTAACTAGACTATCTAATATGTGGATGGGGCCTCAATTTTAAACTAGTTATAACATGTCCCCACAAGCCAGTTGCAAGGGTGGGAGGTGCATCGGTGCTGTCAAGGACCACTAAAACTTTCATAGAGGCATAATGGTGGTTAGGATTAATGACCTACCCTTGATGTTGATGTTGGGTGTTCTGGAATGGGGTTAGTGGAGTAGTTAAATGATCAAACTTTTCATTATCTTGTGGGGGAAGATTGACGTTGTTGGTAGCATTGAGTAGTGGGTCCCACCTAGTCATCCCCCGAGTGGCAGTTGCAACACATGTGGAAAATTAATCCATTACCTCCATAGCACAAAGGAGGGAGATATCAAAGATATCTGGGTAAAGTCTTCTAAAATGGTTTTTCGTAGCGAAGGGGGAGGATTTCCCCTTACACAGACCTTGGGGTGGTGATGATGATGTGTAACTAAAGATTCAATGTCTTGGTGGGCTATATCCCTAGTTAGGATGTCCCCTTCACATTCACAGAGACAAGTGGGGGAATTGAGAACCCTTCATTGAATGATCTTGGAGGGAAATTTGGGGAAAGGGTTCCTAGGATACATGGGAGTGATAGTCACCATGACAGAAGTGTAGTCATGTGGAATTGTCACACCCTAATTTCTTCTACCCCCATGCCTATTCATGGGGGTGGATCATTGATTATTTACCACAACATGAGTAATGTAGGATATATGAAGACAACCTTCAGTATATTTCTGGTGAAGGCGATGAACAACATTTCCAATGCTACTCATTCTCTCCCAAGGAAGGAAGACAGATCCATTCCAATGATGTCTTGGGACCTACAATTCCCAATATCCATCATCTACCCCTAATTAAAGGATAATAGACTCATTTATGGTTCTACATTTATTTTTGCTACTTTCCTCTATGGCCATGCATCGGTGTGTGGCGACACATTGTTCATTACCCTCATTCCTACTTTCCAAAGGCGGGTAGCCTCTACCACCATGGTCAGATATGTTGTCTCCTTAATTGAAATGGGATGATGGGGTGGAAGATCATCCTTCTAGGTATTCATTTATTGATCTCATTACCTAGTCTTGGTCTCACTAGAATATTTAATACATGTTTGTGGAAATCATTTCTAAAACCATCTCAAGGTAGACGTCGGTTAATTACACTTATTACTATAACAACAGGGCATCTACATTTGGTTTTGATCTGATAATCGTTGGGAATATTATACATTTTGGAAATATGTAAGAGTATTCCTCATTAAAAATTGAGGTCATATCCTACATGATACATCTTGGATAGAGAACCCATTGAATCTCATATCCACTATGTGGGAAACTTATGTTATGAATATAAGGCATCCAAGGATTGATTCCACTGGTATTGCATGTACATTTCATGGGAAAGGGATTCTTGTGCATTTGGTGGGGTTGATCATAGTTTTAACTTCTTGTGGGGACATGTAGGTCACTAGTTTAACATATTATGCAGGAAGGTTGGTCACAGACTTAGCTTCTTATAGGGAATGGTACATCACAGGTTTAACGTCTTAGGGGGATAGGTTGGTAAGAGGTTTACCATCTTGTGGGGATAGGTTAAGAATAAGTTTAATGTCTTATAGGGATAGGTTGGTCATAGGTTTACCATATTATGGAAAATGGTAGTTCATAGGTTTAACATCATAGGGGGATTTTTATTTCATAGGTTTAATGTCTTATAGGGATATGTAGGTCATGGGTTTACCATATTGTGGGGAAAGGTTGGTCACAAGATTAATGTATTATGTGGAAAGGTTTTTCACATGTTTAAAATATTTTTTGGATAGGTTGGTCATAGGTTTAACATCTTGCGGGGATAGGTTGGTGGGGTCTTAGTGTGTTATCATGGGGAAGATGATCAAACTTCATAGTTTCTTCCTTCCATGGGGAAGATATGTAGATTTAATGTTGGTGTTGGGATAATCAGGATTAAATCTTAGGAATATATCATAGGAGTGTTGGGATGTTGGGATTGAACCTCATGGAGTCATCCTACGTACCCTACTAGGATACATTAACCAAGAACTACATACTTAGATGACATAGTTTAAGATCATATGACATGACCAATCCATATAGTTTAACATAATTCTATAAGGATGCTTGTGTCAAAAAATGTCTGACAATAAGGGATGTTTTGAGGCTTATTCGTATGGGATGTCCTATTGTTTGTGCTTTCATATTATGAGGTGTGGGGTTAACAAATATGGGTTTCCTTGGTATTGGGGTTTCAACCCATGTTGGAGGTAGAGGTTTTATCTCATTCCATTCATACATGAGGCATCTTTTGTTCATTGCGCGTTATTGGGATAAAATTTAAGGGCATGTGTTGAGGGTGGTTTCATGCAGTTTAATTTCATATGAATATAATATGGGGATACATTGTTTTATTTCATGCATCTCATACATTGTATGGGACTATACATAAGTAGAACATTTCCAAGTAGGAGATAAGGATCCATCGCTATTCCTCATAAAAGGGAAAGGAAAGATAGTTCCTTTGATGATACCACATTTTGGGATTACATGTATATTTCATGGGTGCCTCTTGGTGGATCCTGGAATAAACACCACTATGATGAGGTGGAAAAGGGGGATAATGAAATTAGTGTGCCTATGATTAGGGGAAATATGCATTAGGTTACAAGTTCTTTGGAGTAAAAGGTGTACAACTATCTTAGTTGTGGTTGATGAAAAGTGGTCAGATGTGAGGGTTCATGATACTAGTTGATGAGTGAATAGGGTTTGAGTCAGTACAAGATCATTAGGCACTCCACTTTCACAAAGATATGTACACTAAAATGATTTAGTGTATCGGGAAGTTTATGTGGTTTTAGTGGAGGTATGGGTTTCAAAAATGTTAGAGGTTTCATGAAGGTTAGATGTTTCATGAAATTGGAAGCTTCGTGAAATAGGGTTACCTTAACTCAGGTAAAAATCTTAGTTCCCAAGAGGTTAATTTCATGAAGGGTAATTATAACATGAAACCTCAATAAATTCAAGGAAATTTATTCTATTATGAAGGTCATGAACTATAATTAAATTAGTCTCTACCAAGCCCTTTCAGTTTCATGTGCTCTTGGGAGGTTTTTAATAAAATATATCAGCCTATAGGAATCCATTTATCCTTTTACTCTTGAAGGTTGAAGTTTCACAAATTCAAAGATTATGGAAGAATTGAAAAGGTCCATTATTCTTAAATTAGTGGAGGAGGGAGGTATTTATTAGTGCTCTGGTGTTGGGATGTCCCTTTTCATGAAATTTTTGGTTTGGGAGGTGAGTTTCACAAAAGATTATATTGGGGGAATTGACCATTTTGGCTTGACATACGTTGCATGAAGTTTCACATAATTAGTGTGAGTTTCAATTTGTGATGCCTAGAGGGGCTTCATGTGGAACTATTTGTTCATGACGGTTGTGGACTTCATGAATCCTGTATCTTTGGTGTATTTATGTCTTTTTTTGGCTTGGATTCACCCCAAACAACTTGTGGCTTCCCTAAAATCTCCTATAACGATTTTTTACGTCAACACTATCACATGGTATTCCAAACCATGTTCCAACCATGCGGTTGGAATTTTATAAATACATAGCCTTTCACAAGATTTTGACACACAGTTTTCCAGACCATACACCAACTATGCAAATCCCTCCAAAACATGAATTTTAAGTTTTTCTTGGTTTTTCTATAATCATACACCAACTATATTTCAATACATCCAATAAAAAAAAACCCATAAAATTTAATCACATGGTTGGACCTAACAATTTGGAAACCATAAAATAGATAAAACCCCTTTCCAAATATCCAAATTTCAGAGTGAATCCCCCACACTCACTAGAGCCCTTGAGGTACCTCTTGGACCTTGATCCATATCCAAAAACCACTTTTAAGGATGCTAATTATTTCTAATTTCTGATTTGATTCCTATTTTTCAAAATGATACGTGATCCAAAAATCACAAATTTAAATTCCTTCATAAATTTATAATCTGGGAAGGCATGAGGTTTCAAAAAATTAATTTATGAAATAATGAGTGTGTATGGTTTACAAATTCATTCATCAAATTTTGAGTAGAGGTGGTTGTATTTTTTGTAACAACATTGGCCTCAAAATATTTTAAGATTTAACCTTAATTATTTTGTTCACAACTTTCTTTTATCCATTTAATAAATCCATTTTTTGGATATCCTGGGCACATCAATAGTTTGTTGGCATCCTCCATAGTTCATTCCATCCAATTTTTCTCAATAATACCATTTATAATTTGTGAGGATCCAATTTTTATCTCCATGTGTTCAGTTATGTCAACACTCTCTTCATATTTTAGAGGTTTTCATCCACTTGTGAAAGCTATAAATTTCTAATTAATAGTGGATTGAAAATATTGAACCATAAAATCAGTTTTAATATCTCTTTGAGTTACAGAGTTTTATTTATTCTTTTTATCCACAAACTATTTTATAATATACTCTTTTGTTTTCTCAACAACCTTTATAATACCATTATCATGAATCCACTTATTATGATAATTAGAATCAATATCAAAATTCAAATGATTTTGAAGCCATGTGAGACAAGTTTTGGTGGTGTTTTATAACTATTTTCATTATATACAAGTCTTATCTAGTGCATCAATATTGTTAGGTACTTTATTTTTCTATTTGGTCTACTACACTTGCTTCTTATTCTTGGATTTTACTTCTGTAATCATATTCTATTAGTTTCTAATTTTTTTTTCAAATAAAAAAACAATAATTATTGTCTTTTTATCTCAAATTCATCTATGAAAAACCTATTTCTGTAAGATATAATATCTTTTCTTCTATTTTTTATTCCCTTTATCTACAAAATATTTCACATTAGATGAGGATTTCATTCAAATATTATAATCATGAGTGAGTATCCCCCTATATTATTTATCATTATCCTTATATAGGATCTTTTTCCACCTTTATTCTTGCTCATTCATTGATAAATATTAAAATCTATAGGTCTTCTCAAGGATTACATATCCTTATTTTCAACTCATAAACCCTTGGGTTTTTTCTCTTTAAGGGTATTTGGATTGGCCTGACTCCCAATAATCTCAAAATGTTTTCTATCATTTTTTATCATCAAATATTTCTTAAATTTTTCTCTACTTAAAGTACTTTCCTTCTTTCTTTTAGATATTCATTTTATTTTAGAAACTAATAAAAAGTGTATTTATTTTCTTTCAATTTCTAAATAAGATAATACAACAACATTAAATTAAAAATGATTATAAGACTTCTTATTCACAAATTTAGATTATATACCATCAATCTTTAGAGATTTAGAGAGATTTAAATTTATAACTTCTTTTTCAGCCATAAATAAACTTAACTTGGACTCCATGAGTTCATCCCATAATCCTTCAATGATTTCATGATGAGTCATTAAATTGGATTTATGGATATATAGTTTTTCATAAACATTTTCTGCTTATTTACTTATAAAATAATTATCTTATTGAACCAAATCAATATTCCGCCTAAAAATAGAAATATCAGTTTTAATCTTCTTGTCTCCTAGATCAAGATTTAAATATTTTTTTTAAATCAACACTTGAGTGTTTTAATTAACACCCATTAATTTATTTAACTTCATTACCTCAATTTTTCCTCAATTCCCCAATTTATTACTACACAATGCCTCAAAATTTCCATTAAAAAATTCTCCTAGAAAGATTTTGGAAAGTTCATTAAATTAGCAATTCATTATTAAAGGAATCATTTAAATAATCCCTAGAATAAAATATATATCTCTTAAAAAAGGCTCCACAAAAGAATATATGAAATTTAAAATTCTATAAAATATTTGGCTATGGATTTAAAATCATTTTTAAACTCTTAATGTGAAATAAAATACTAATTATAGATTACAAATTTTACACAATTGTATTATTAAGTGGCTAGTTCTTAGCATCAAATGATTATTATCTCACTATCCATTTCAATGTATTATAATCAATGATGAAAAAGTCATTGATGGAGTAGGAAAAGATTTTTAAACTCTTAAAATTATATCAAATATAATACAAAGTAAATAAATCACCAGACAAATATTATTATTAAATATTATATTCCTTTATCTTTCTCAAGTGCCTCTATGTTATCAGGTGTTTTGTTCACTATTTTTGTCTTAAGTATAACTCAGTTGGGTGTCCCTATCCTAATTTCTTATAATAAACTACTTTTTATTCACTCAAACACCATTAAATATAGTTTTGATGATCTATTTATAGAGATATTTTATATATCTATATCTTCATCAATGGTCATGATCAATCCATAAATCTCAGATTGCCTCATATTCCTCTTTTTGTCAAGTCTAATAAATTTAAGTCATTTTTTGGTAAGTATCCAAAAAGTACCATTTAAATCCCTCAACCAAATATAAAAATATAGATCATTAAATTATAGATATTTTAGAATTGAATAAATCACGAGGCAATGAAATCCTTTACAACACAATCTTTAGTCAAACTCAGATACAAAAGTCTCATAAAAATATCTTTTTGTACTCTTAAAAATTTATTAATGAGATACCTTAAATCTATATAGATTTTTTCAAAATTTTGGTTTGATGTTAATTATAAAGACATAAAAATTTTGTCTTCTAATTTAATTATTATGCATTGAAATATATTATGGAATTGAACATAATTTTTGAGGTGTTATTATTAGGCCTACATATAAGGCCCCAACATTATACATTACATAATCATGAGTTTAAATGTTGAAATTTACATTCTTTAACATTGGGGATATTTTCTAGTTTATTGTTTTAAAGGATTATTCCATAACTCATACATAAAAAAATCATAAAATAAAAAGTGGAAACTTCCAATTAGTATCCATTTTTCCATAATATAAAACTTTTATAATAGAGCATGATCTCTTTTCTTGAAAACTCTTCATGACTTTCAACTTGACCAATTTTTTTACTTTACCCATCCTTAAACCCTGTAATTTTTTTTAAAATTTTTGGGATAATCAAATAAGTTCAGTTAGGGATATAAAAATAAAGGAAACTTTTATTTTAGTAAAAACATGAAAATCCATGAAAAACACTTTTTTTTAAAACATAAAATTTTACCCTTAAAGTTAAATATAATTAATTTAAAAAGGCCATTTATTTTTCCTTTTGAAAAAAATTATTTCTATGAAGAATAATTATCAATAATAGAAAATTCAGGTAGGTACCTTGGGAAATAATATCATAGAACTCTTACAAAACCCTAACTTATTGGAATAATCATATGACCAACATCTAATATAATTATTCAGAGAGCATAATCATTACCCAATGCATTATAGAACTATCTATAGTCACCCATAATTTAAGATATAATTGGATCACCCAGTTATATCTTGCTACACCAATAATTTATAATTTCCAAGAAACAAAACATGAAATAAAAAACTTTCTTTATTAAAAAAACTCTTTTAAACTAGTTTTCAAATCACATTCAAATATTAAGATACCATTTTATTTAAAAATAAAATTTGAAATACAAAATAAAACTTTATTTTGATAAAAAAAATCCAATTCCAAAATACCCCAAAATAAATAAGTTTTTCATTTAATAAAACATGTAATCTTGCAAAGGAAACTTGAAATGAAGTAACGGTCGCATAAGTTTTTATCGTTGTTCTATTTAAAATACCTAAAAAGATTTAATTTGAAAACAATTGAAGTAAATTTAAAGAGATATTAAATTAAATTTATAAATATTTTATGCCCATAATGTTTCAAATATAATTTAAAAAACATGATCATGGGAGAGAAAGAGAGTTTTATGTAAAGCCTTAAAAGAGAATTTCTTTCAAATAAAATCCCTTTATCTCTTGGGAAACACTTCAATCATAAAAAACATTAAATAATGATATTAAAAAACATTCAATACCATTATAATAGATAAATTATTGGTATATAATGTCAAATGGGTTGTATATACATCTTATAAAATATTAATGGTGTGTAACATCAGAAACTTTTCATTAATGAAATGAAATTTAGATGAAGTCCATTACCTTAAATCTGGCTTGTCACGTGTGTATTTATCTTTCTAAATAATAAAATTATTTTAATTATTGAATTAATTTAGAACCAATTTAAAGTTTATTGTTACTTTTATTTCAATTATTACCATTTTATATTCAATTTAATAATTAATTAAGTTTAAGTTGAGTGTTTTGACCATATTCAGTTTATATGTCAAAAACACTTTGGTAGGTCAACTATAGTCAATGGAGTCATTATTTAAACATATAAATAATAATAATCATGTCATAATTATTATATTTATTCATCTATTATACTCTTAAATTAAATCATGAAGTATGGTTATGAAAAATGAACCAATGTTACAATCATAGAGATGGTAGGCCATACGTACATATGAGTAACGCTCCCATTTTTCAATGATCATTATGGAGGGAAGGTAAGTAAAATTTATCCTTTTATAATGATAATTATATATACTTACTGTATTATTTAATTATATATATCATTCTTGTGATTTTGTGATGAAAATATAATAATCTCATCGCTTCGAGGAGGTGATAGTTCACATGTCCACGATCGATGTTTTCACTTTTTTTAGTGTGTGAAATGGTAAGAATAAAAAGATATATTTAATTATAGAAATAAAATTATGTCATTAATATAATAATTAAGTAATTTATATCATATTTATTCATTATATTTTCCATTATTACCTTCCATGTAACACGTTAGTGAAAAATAATTTGCATCTCTTCGTGAGGCGGTAGTCTGTCATAAACATGAGTAACATTATCGTATCACCTAAGGTATAGAATGTAAAATAGTTCTATATGATATAATAAATCTATAGGTATAATAATTTTATAAATATAAGAAATATCATATATAAATAGTATGTACATCATAATTCCAAACCATGATAAGTGGTAATGAATAAATAAAAGACATCGTTTTACGAGGAAATAGTCTTCCTTACCCATGAATAATGATTTCATAACTCATTTCATGGAAGTGTGTGAGGGTTTATTATATAATATGAACATTAAAAAATATAAATATATTTAGGATAATTTTGTTATTATATAATAATGTTATAATAATAATTGAATGTTCAGAGAAGAAAATAAAATAAAAACGCATATTGAAGAATGCTTCCTCTTATTTGGGTAATTCTTTTTTGTTTTCACCGAAGGTCTTTCTTGGATAGATTTATGAAAAAATTAAGGAATATAGGATTAGAGTATTGAATTTCAGAAATTATTTTTTAAATTATTTTACAAACCAATTAGTTTCTAAGGTGTGAAGAGTGGATAGGTAATGACCTTTTATAAGTGGGGGAGAGGACACACTTGTATTTTTAAAAATAAATTTAGGTGAACCACATTTTTACCTACCTAAAGGATAAAATAATTAAAAACACACAATAATAGATGGTATATGGTCGATATATATCCTTCAAATGGGTTCTTGACAAGTTTTAGGTCATTTTCTCCATTAAGTTTCAATTTTAGTCACTTAGTATTCTAGTTTTTAACTTAATTTCTATGATTACTTTTAATTGTTTTCACAAATAAATTTGGTCAGAAATTTAATTTAACTTATAATAAATGATAAATTATTCTTATTTTGAACATTTAATACATTTATCCAAATTAAACTGACATAAGTGGTGAAAATTAATTTAATATTAATCCCGCAGTCATGGCGAGACAAGGGTTTTTTAAGAAGAGCATTTTTAAAAAAAGATGATTCTATATTAACTATATGAAAAGTAATAATTTTTTTATGAAAATAAAATAATATTTAATGATATATTGTATATAAATTTCATTTAAAAAATTCCCCATTATGTATTATTTTAATTAATTAAAAAGGAGAAACATTATGCATTTTAAAACCATTTTTAGAAATAACTTTCTTTAAACACGAAAATAAACTTATATTAAAAACCAATATAAAGTAGATTAAAAAAATTAATAAGTGGATTAAATATAAATAAATAATAGCTGTCTTTTTAAAAACAAATTGTGACTCTAAATTACTTAATTTATTAAAAGAAACTATTTTTTTACAAAAAAATCAGTATTTTTCACTATTCACTAAAAAATTGATATTTTCTGAAAAATACCATAATTAAACCCAAAGTAAATTTTGTTATGAAGATTTCAAAAATTATATTTATTTTATCAAATTAAAATTATGAAAATTATAAATCAATATTTTAAATAAAACTTTATAATAATTTTTTTAATTAAAAAAATTTATCTTTATGATTAAAAAGTGCATAATATATTTATAAATAATATGACTATAAAATTCATATTATTAAATATGAAAAATATTTGTTCAATGATTACATGGATTGTTACATTATTCCCCCATTTTATAAATTGCATTCTCACAATTCTTATTCAATTATTAAATAATTGGGTTTATCTTTCCCTCGTAGCATTTTCAGATCCCCATGTTGCCTCTTAAAGAAAATGGTTTTTCCATAAAAACATAAGCTAGAGAATAAAGTTTTTCAATAAAAATATCTCCCTATTTTAAATAACCTGAATTATTTGTTCCACATAAGAAATATTCTATTCTAATTGAACTAATTCAGGGCTCAAAACATGAGATGAATCTGGAACATATTTCCTTAACATTGAATCTTGAAACACATTGTGTACCTAAGATAAACCTAATGGTAAATCCACTTAGTAAACAATTGATCTGAATTTCTCCAATATTTCATATGGTCCAATTAACTATGATCTAATCTTCCCCTTATAAATAAAATGCATCATGCCTTTCCCTGGAGATACTTTGATAAAGACATGATCACCTACCTCAAATGAAAGATATTCCTTTGGTTATCTACATAACTTTTATGCCTGATTTGAGCTATCCTCATGTGTCACTGGATCAACTGAACCTTATTTGTTGCTTCCTCTACCAAATTTGGTCCCATGAACATCCTTTAGCCAATAGCATCCTAAAATACTGGTGTTTGGCATGACATTCCATATAATGCCTCAAATTATGAAATTTGTTTACTGGAATAAAGACTATTGTTGTAAGAAAACATAACCAAAGAATGATGTTGATCCCAACATCCCTGGTAATCCACTAAAAAAATAATATCTTTTATGTTTTTAATTTTCTACTCTGGATGTTTATTAGATTTTTGGATGAAAATTTGTATTTAAATTTAATTCACTACTCAGCGAATTCTGAAGACCTTTCAAAAAATTGGATGTGAACCTGAGATCAAGGTCTGACATAATAGGGAGAGTCACTTCATGTAACCTAAATATATCCTTTATATAAAATTGATAAATTTTATCTAAATACATTATATCTTGAATGGGATGGAAATGTGAATATTTAATTAATCAGCCAACAATATCAAAAATAGCATTGTTACCTCTCGATGTCCTTGACAATCTAACCACTATATCCATTGATTTATTCTTCCATTTCCACTCCAGAACTAGAAAAGGTTGAAGTATCACATTCAATAATTATCATTCATCCTTAACCTTCTGAAATTTTAACACTTCATGGTATATTTTGAAATGAATCTTTTCATTCCATCCAACTAGTAATACTTCCAAAGGTCTCTGTCCACTTTATTGATTCTTGAATGAATGTAAAATGGAGAATTATAAGGTTTAGTTAACAAATCTTTCCTCAATTAATAATCAAAAGGCCCATATAATCTTTTTAAAAATTATAAAATAATCTATTAATCAATATTAAAATTAGGTAACTTACCCTTTATAACGTATTCCACCCTTTCGTCCAATGGTTGATCCTCTTTTAGATTTTGGTTAATTATTTATGAAAAATGTGACTACACTAAAACCTAAAACTGAGTAAGAAATATCCTTGGATCCAAAAATTCTAGGATAAAATTCATCGAATCATTAAACAAAGCATCAGATTCCAATAATAATATAGTTAATGTATCATTACTTTTCCGAATGAAAGCATCAGCCACTTTGATTTAATATCAAACACTTTGTTTTAATTTCTAGGATGGTAATGAACCATGAAATAGTAATCCTTTACTATTTAGATCCATATTCTCTGTATCATATTCAATTATTTCAAAGTGAATATAAAAATAAAATTTTTATGATTACTATATATTTCACACTTTTCTCCAAACAAATGATGCCTCCAATTTTTTTAAAAAGAATCAATAGAATATAATTTCAAATCATGTGTAGGGTAACTTAAATCATAAGGTATCAGCTGAGATGAATAATAGAAAATCACCTGATCATTCTGCATTATGATTCAACCAGTTAATTTTAAATAAGCATTATTTTATATTAAATATTCACCATTTCTCGAATATAGGGCCAAAACAAGAGAACTCACCAATCTTTTTTTCAGTTCCTAAAAACAATCATCACATTATTTTATCCATATGAACAAAACTCTTTTTTGAGTAAATATAGTTTTTTGGAAAGAAAAATGGGAAAGGTTTTCAACAAACCACTTATAGTAACCCGCTAATGTAAGAAAACTATGAATATCTATGATATTTATGGGTATTTTCCATTCTTAAACAACTTTTATTTTAGCAAGGTCAATAGTTATGCTATATTTAGAGACAATATGTCCAACGAAATAAATTTGTTGCAACCACAATATATACTTGATAAATTTTCCCATATAATTTCTTTTCTTTTAAGGATTTCAAAACAACCATTAAGTGTCTTTTATGATACTCTTAAGTTATAGAATATAAAAAAAATCATCAATGAGAACAACCACAAAGTCATCTAAGAACTCATGAATGATTCTATTCATAATTTCTATAAATACAGTATGCAAATTATATATCCCAAAATACATAAATAGAAATTCATATTTCCCATTTCTAGTATAAAACACAGTCTTCAGAATGTCTTCCTAATTCACTTTCAACTTATTGTACCTTGAACTCAGGTAAACCATTGAAAAATATTGTGCTTACTGGAGAAGATCAAACAAATCATTAATATGAGGAAAGTGATACTTGTTATTAGCAATGATGTTATCCAAGGATATATAGTTAATGAAAAATCTCATTGAACCATCATTATTTTTAAGAAACAAGACATGAGTACCCCATGGTAATGTTCTTGGACTGATGAAAACTTTTTCTAATAACTCCAACAATTTCTTTTAAAATTATAAATGTTCCACTTGATCCATTTGATAAGGGATTTTATAAATAGGATTAACATCAAGTACTAAGTCAGTAGTAAAATAAACCTCTCTATCAAGGATAAAACTATGCAGATCATCCATAAAAACATCCATGTATTCATTTACTACTGGAACATAACTAATTTGAACAATCTCTTTATTTTCAAAAATGTGAGTTTGGTATCTTTCATTACTATCTTCAATGAACTTATCAGATTCTCAGTAATTTATCAAAGGCATGTAATCATTGAACATAACTTTCTTAGTACTGAAATCTATCTTATAATGATAAATTAAAAGCTAATATATATTGAAAATTATATCAACCTCAACTATGGCCAGTTTAATAATATTGGTACGAAAGACCATCCCACTGAAAACAATAGGAATATTTTTATAAATATTAGTTGCCTTAATACTTCCACCGAAATTTCTCCACAAAAGTTATATCTTAATTTTATCAGGGGATACTCTCAATTTACATGAAAATTTATTATAAATGAAAGAATGTGTAGATCTAGAGTCAAATATGGTATTGGCATAATTTTAGTACATAAGTAATATACCAATAACCACTTAATTTGACGAAGCAACATCAATGGTAGTAGTTGAGAATAATCTCATTACACCCTTCTATTTCTGTTAATGAATATTTCTATCTTTTGAAACTAACTTCAAACATGCATAGCATAATTACCCAACTTATTACATTGAAATCATCTCATTGTTGGATGGATATCGATTACCCAATTCTTTGATTCCTCGGGATTATTTTCCTTGCATTCACGGCCCATGTGGCCAAACATTCCACATCAGTAACACTTCCCTGAGTTTATGAGTAATTCTTCAAGGTTATTTCTTACCACACTTACCGCAATATCGGAACATCATTTCTTTACCTCCTAATTTCATTATTTTATGTTTCCCCATCGCTTTCCATCCCAAAAACATCTTAGTTTCATCATCAAAAGGCACATAAGAATTGTAAAACCCCATCTCAACCTTTTCAGAACAATGAACAACTTTATAATAGATTTTAAATTCTCATGTGTCAAAATATATTTTTAGACCTAGTTTCAATCCTAAGTAAAACCTATTAATTTTTCTATCAGTGAATCAAATAAAATCTAGCACATACATAAAAAATCTTGTGAAATTTTCATCATATGAAGCTATAAAATCTTTATCGTTTTGCCTCAGTTTCATGAATTGTTTTCTATTAAGATTATAAAAACCTTAGGGATTTACTTGTTAAGAATAATATCCTTAAATATTTCACATTCCATGTCATGAAGATCATCTTTATATTTAGTATTTTTAACCAAATACCATCATTGATCATCTTTAACTTAAAAATGATAAATGGTAACAGTTACCTTTTGATGTTCTGAACATTCTATAAAATCAAATATCTTCTCTATAGTTTTGATCCATACTTCATTATCATTGGGTCAAATCATCCACTAAAATCCCGGGGATGCTATTTCATGAAATACTACACAAAAAAAAGTTTCCTTTATAGTAGCTCGAGTTTCTCTCAATCGTGGATACCACCACCATTTTTCTCTTATTTCAACTGATCTGTCACTATAACAAACTATTCTGTTCTGATTCCAACCATTTTGGGATGATAATTTAGAAGGATATATTCCTCTAAATTTCTTCTAATTACAGCTTCCATATCTCCTCTATGGAAATCCAATCTAAACAAACATATTTTAGATGAAGCAATAAAGTAATCTTCAAATACTAAACCATTTTAACTTTACCATAAGATAAAATATCTAAAGTTCATACTATAAATACTACCCTAAACTCTAATTTTATCTAAACCAACCTTTGATAGCAACTATAAATCCTCAAGCTTAAATATTACACAATCTTGTGTCTAAGTCTAGAATTTTACTTTCCTTGACATGGATGATCATTTCAAGTTTAGAGCCATAGAGAATTTTTTCATAGATCAAAAATAAAATAAAGTATTAAATGAAAAGTGGAAACTTATGATTAGTATCCATTTTCCTATAACATAAAACTTTTAAAATAATTCAAGATATCTTTTCATGAATAATCTTCATAAATTTCAACTTGACCTTCCTTTCCTTTACCCATCCTTAAAACCTTTAAAAACATTTTAAGAAACATGGGATGGGAACAGAATCATAGTAAGGGATATAAAAAAATAAGACCATTAATTTTTTAAAAACATGAAAACCCATGAGAAAAAAATTTATTGAAAACATAACAATTTACCCATAATGATAAATATCATTCCATTAAAAATATAATTTATTTTACCTTAAAAAAAATTATTTCCAGGAAAACTCAATATAAAAAAAAAGAAAAATTATGTAGGTACCTTAGGTCATCATCTCATAGAACCCTTATATAATCCTTATATAATACTTACAAATTAGAATAACTATACACCCAACTTCCAATATAATTCTCCAGAGAACATAATCATTGCCCAATGCATTAGAGCGCTATCTGGGTGAACCCACTGTTTATTCTATAATAGGCTCACCCAAAATTATTTGGGTGTATCTATCATTTATAATTTCCAAGAACCACAACATGAAATAAATAATTTTTATCATTTTAAAATATCTTTTAAACACATATGAAAATAACTTTAAATTTTTAAAATACCATATAATTTCAAAAGACCATTTTTAATAGAAAATAAACCTTTTTATTTAGAAATAATTTTCAATGAAAAAAATAAAAAAATAAATTTTTTTATTTAATAAAACTTGTAATATTTAAAAGAAAATCTATAAATGAAATAACAGTCAATGTGATAGAAAAATTCGTTTTCATTGTTTAGCTTAAAACACATAAAAATTTCCCTTTTAAAAATATTGATGTAAAGTAACAGAGAAAGAAAATGAAATTTATAAATCTTTTATTTCCATGTGAAAAAATTTAAAATATCATTTTAAAAATATGTACATGGAATAGATATATGGTTTTAAGGAAATCCTTAAAAGAGTGTTTTTAATGAAAACCCCCGTATCACTTGGAAAACACTTGAATCCTAAACCCCATTAAGTAATGAACTTAAAAAACAAAACATTTCATGATAATATATATATTATTGGTATATAATGTCATAGAGGATATATATACACCTTATAAAATATTAAAGGTGTATAACATAAATAATTTTCCTCAATGAAAGGAAATTGAGATGAAGACCCTCACATTGAGTCTGAATTTTCACATGCATCTTTATATTCAGGAATAATAAACTGATGTTAATTATTTAAATTATTGATAAAATTTTTCATGTTTTTATTACATTTATTTCACTTATTACCATTTTATATATAATTACTTAATCAATTATGTTTAATTCAAGTGTTTTGACTATATTTAGTTTATGGGTCAAAACAACTTTGGTAAGAAAAATATGGTCAATCAGGTCATTATTTAAAAATATCTAGAATAATAATCATGAAATAATTATAATATTTGTACATAAATAATAATCTTAAAATAAATCATGAAATTTAGTTATGACAAATGAACTAACCTTAAAATTATAAAAATAGCAGTCCATACGTATGCATGAGTAACGTTCCCATTTTTCAATGATTATCTTAAAAGGAAGGTAAGTTAAATTTATCATTTCATAATGATAAATATATCATAAATAACCTATTAATTAATTATATATATAATTTTTATGATTTTTTATGAAAAAATAAGAATCACATCTCTTCTAGGAGGTGGTAGTCAACACGTCCACAAATGACATTATCACTTTTTATGCGGGTGAAATGGTATGAGGAAAAAGATATATTATATTTACAGAAATAAAATTATGTCATAAATATAATAAATATTTCATTTATATCACATTTATTCACTATAGTTTCCTTTATTACCTTCCATGTTACACATTATTGAAAAATTATTCACATCGCTTCGTGAGGCGGTAGTCCGCTGTACACACAAGTGATGTTATCATATCCCCTACAACATAGAATGTATAAAGGGTTTATATTATACAATTAATAAATAAGTATAATTATGTTATAATTATAAAAAATATCATATATAAATATTATTTTCAACATAATTATCCACCAAGGGAGGTGGTAATTGAACAATGAACGACATCGTTTCGCGAGGCGACAGTCAGTCGTACACACAAATGATAATTTCATAACCCATTTGAAGGAAGTGTGTGAGGATGTTGGTGGTACCCTAAACATAACATAATATAATTATATTTAGTATAATTATATTAATATATAATCATTTAATAATATGAATTTAATGGTGTAGATAAATAAATAAAACAACAATGAATGATGACTAACAATACATCTTATTTGGGTAACTCCTTTTGTTTTTCACCAAAGGACTTAATTGGATGGATGTATGACCAAAGTAAGGAAAATAGGATTATAAGATATAATTTTAGAATTTATTTTGGTATTTATTAGATGAAACAATTTTTTTTGAATTTGTGAAGAGAGGAGTATAGTTTGTGGCCTTTTATAAGTGGGGCAGAGGACACACTTTGTATTTTTTAAGAGAAAGTTAGGTGAACCCACATGGTTTCCTAATAAAAGTGTCCAATAATGCACCAAACTCAATGATATAATGTATAAGGTATAAGTATTTCCATAAAATGGGTTATTGAAAAGTTTATTGGTCATTTTTCCTTTATGTATTAATTTTAGTCACTTGCTAATCTCATTTTTACCTTAATCGCTGTGATTAATTTTAATGTTTTCAATAATCAAATTGGTCAAAAATAAATTTGGAATTATTAGACATTAAAAATTATTATGAATAAAAATATTTAATCCATTTTTCAAAATTAAAATCAAATAACTGGAAAATTTTAATTTATAATTAACCATGCAGTCACGGTGAGACAATAAGTTTTTATGAATGTCATTTTTTTAGAGAAAGATGATTCTGTATTAACTATTTGACTAATAATAATCATTGGATGAAAATAAAATATTATTTAATGGTATATAGTCTATAAATTTCAGTTAAAAAATTTCCCATTAGGGATTATTTTAATTAATAAAAAAGTAAAACATTATGCATTTTAAAACAGTTATTAGAAAAAATCATCTTTAAACCCGAAAAAAAACTTAAATTAAGAAATAATATAAAGGTGATTAACAAGTGATTAAGAATATTAAATATAAATAAATAATACTTAGTTTAATTTAAAAGATATTAAAAACATATTTGTACTCTTAAATTACTTAATTTATTAAAATAAATTACACTATTACAATAATTAGTATTTTTTACTATTCATTAAAAAATAAATATTTTCCATAAAATTACAAAACAATCACCCAATTTTGTTTGATATGATGATTTAAAAAATGATATTAATTTTTTCAAATTAAATTATAAAATTTAGAAAATAATCTT
The DNA here is from genome assembly GCA_963277665.1 of Viscum album. Lineage (NCBI taxonomy): Eukaryota > Viridiplantae > Streptophyta > Magnoliopsida > Santalales > Viscaceae > Viscum > Viscum album. Next base: position 631,919,525 of record OY728146.1, read on the forward strand.
TTTCAATAAAACCATATACGAAATGTGTTTAATTAAAACAATTTCCATTTTTTGATTAAAATCACTTAATATTTTTATAACTAATATAACTATATAATTCATATTATTAAATTAGAAAATGATTTATTCTATCATTACATGGGTTATTAAATCCTTACCCCCTTTTAGAACTTGTGTTCTCACAATTTTTATTCACTTATTAAATAATTGGGGATATCTTTCCCTTATAGAATTTCAAGATTCACATGTTGCCTCTTCAACCATATGGGGTTTCCATAAATCCTTAATTTGTTAAATCACCTTATTCCAAAATAATTTCTCTCTATATTCAAGAACATGAACTGTATGTTCCTCATAATAAATAATATTTTCTAACTAAACTACTTCAGGCTAAAAAAATGAAATAAATCTAGAACATATTTCTTTATCTTTGAAACGTGATACATTATAAAAAAATTTCACATTAACAGTGATTTTTTTATTTGGGAGAGGTTAAAACTTCCATCAAATGTTTATGTGATAGTTTTAAAAAACCGTTGCTAAATATGGAATCTATATCCAACTCACAACACCTCATTCAATTTAGAGGTAATTTATTAGAACCATCACAGAATGTTTTGTGGCAGTTTCACCTCCCAAAAAAAGGTTGAGGATATAGCGGTGGTTTTAACCACCGTTATATCCATGAGTTTTATTTGTATGGTAAATGACCACTAAAATGTAAAAATTTATTCTATATGAAATAAAAATTATATATCAATGGTTATAACTTCTTCTAAAACCAATTTTTCATATTTAGTAGAGGTTTAAACTACCTCTAAATATCAATTTTCAGAAAAAATGCATCTGTAAAATCTGCAGACCTAGAATAGCCAAATAAAAACAAAACTCAATATATCAAAACAAAATTTATCCATCCCACCTCCAAAACGCATACAAAATATCTCACTTAAAGCACCTAATAATCAATCCATTTTCTAATAGTATCACAGTACACATGATCATGAACAAAAGATAATCAAGTTGCTCAATAAGGTTGTAACCATAACCCTTGAAATCATTATTCATAAAGTGAAAAACGGGCCTTTGGTTTATGTTACTGATCATGTACTTTAAAATTAATTTTTAAATACACATTGAAAAAAATCTAAAGAATACATAAGTAACACCAAAACATAATAAAATCCATGTAATAAATTCCCTAAAACCATCCTATAGACCAAACACACCCCTTATTACATGAAAAACTTATTAATATGTAAAATGACCAACTCCATAAATCATTTTTATTTCAAAATAGCATGTATAAATAATTCTATTTGAGAAAACCACTCATTGAAATTTTATCAAACACATAAAGGGAATAAATTTATAAAGACATGTGGATGCAGATTGTCTAGGGGGTTAATTGTGTAATGCTTATCATAGACCAAAAAATGGGCTATGTACTCTCTATTTGTGTCATGGAAGATGCCAGTTAGTGATGAAGATCAACTATCGTGAGCATTCAAATGGAACTAGAAATAAGTAAAGGAATTAGAGTTCCCAAGGGGAGTCATATTGATAACCTCCCAAGAAGTTAAAGAAAACATATCACTTTCTTTTCTCTTGGAATGATTAAGGTCATAACCATGAATGATAGAAAATATGTTAAGCTCTAGAACTTTAATTCACCAACAAATTAGTGAAGTGTATGGATGAAATTCTGTTTAATTTTTTTGAAATTATATCATGGATTTAAAAAATAAAAACACAATCAAATTAAAAAACTCCCCCTATACGTGAAAAGTAAATTAATGGAAAGCAATGAGGATATTGGATAAAACTACCTTAAGTAACTTATATTATATTTTCATAGATAATAAAACAAGTTTCAAAGTACTAAACACCCATGAAACACTGCAATAAAAGAAATGGAATGAAGACACCAACCTTAATAAATGGAATCATTTCACCTTTAATGAATACCACATGGATAATTCTCAAGAGGGACTCTTAAATACCTAGAAACCAAGAACACTAATTTATGATTTCCCTAGACATGACACCCAGCCACCATGGATACTAGGGATAGAGAGTAAAATAATAACATGGAAAACATCAAGAGAAAGAGGGGTGATAATGAGAAGGAATCCATTACCATAAGATATGGATGATAAATCCCTAATTAATCTATGCACAACCCTCAATAGAAGAGAAAAGGGGGTAGTAATTAGAAAGGTGTTCATGGGATATATAATTCAATGTGGGGGATATATAGAAGGTTTCCCAAAATTAAAAAACACAAAATGAATAAATTTCTAATCCCTGAGTAGGTTTCATGATCCACCAATATAGTTAGAAAAATCATGCAGTAACCACACGACCTCCTCTTGAAACTCAATGTAAGTCAACATGGATTCCAAGAAGTCTCACATGGTTAGTGTTAACTGTGTAAAAATACACTAGAATGCCAATTCAGGAATGATGGCCTCATGAAATAAAATAATGACACCATCTTGGTCTATATGACTAAATTTCATTTAAGTGATTTAATCAATGAGTCATTGATGTTCATGCATTCCACTAACCTATCACCTAGAGACATTTGAGTTAAGAAATCAAAACCAAATTGATCATGAATTTCCATACATATTATAGAATTATTTACTAATATATGACATGATAAGAAAATAATATGTATCTAGAAATAACCCAATAATAATGGATGTTGTGATTCCATAAGTTTTATAGAAGGTATACCATTAACACATTCTAAGAAAACTATTTACACATTTTGAAAGAAAGTGATATTACCATGTAATCACCCATACCCTAGAAACAAAAAATTTGGTTACCCATCCAAAAAATACTCCAAAAGAACAAAGCATGTATATTTTGATCAAATGTAATGGAAATAAAGATATTCATACCAGAAACCACAACATGATTTTATGAATCACCAAATTAGTGTCAGTTTGTCATAATTTTAGTTTCACGTCATCTATGAATCCAAAGTGAACCCAAAACAAAACCTAATGAACTTTACTCAACACATTATCCATCTCTATCCCTACTTCATGCTATAATTACCTACATTAAAATTATTTTGAAAATTAAATAGTGTTTTATATTTAAATTTAAACTTAAAACCAATAAAATTTTATGTACGAAATGATTTTGAAGTTGTGTGATTTAACTTATCACTACCAACCATCGATGAAATATAATCTGGGATAAATTTAGCCATCTTATGATATAATTCAATCAATTATTTTAATAGAGTGATGAAATTTTCATCTTGTATATTCTTCATTGTCATTCCTATCATTTAATCAAATAAAAATTAACTTCAAAACATATATTTCAAAAAATTCAAGCAGAAAAAAAAAGAAATGATAACAGATGCAGAGTACTAACAAAAAAAATACATAGCTCTGATAATGAATCACTGAATATATAACATAATTGGTTGATAAATATATGGATTAATTCACATAAAATCATTTTTCCTTTAATCATGTTATAACATCCCAAGCCCGCGCTTCAAGATTTAGTGCTAAAACATGCTGTGTAATTTTTTTTATAAAAAAAACTAAAATATTACATAACATATTACACAAATGAGGACCTTTAATGATATAGGTTTTTGAGAGTAGAAATTCCATACAACATAATGAAACTTTATAGAAAAAATTAAAATAAAATAATTCATGTGTGATCACTCCGTAAGTGAACCAAACAACTTCAGGAAACTCTATCGAACCTGTAGAAAAAAGTTTAAAATAAGGGGTGATAATTAAATATGTTCATTAAGGGGTTTTTAAACATTTAAAAAATAATTTTAAGAATATTATTTTGAAAATAATTTCGAAAAGAATCCTTTTTAAAACATCATTGAAGTTACTCACACATTGAAAAATACTATATCACTTGGGAAAATACTTCTATTCAAAATTGATTAAAAATAATCCAGTGATATTTTTTAAAACACAAAGAATGATTTTAAAGAAAAAATTATGATTTGAGGCCACCTGAATCATTGATGGAAGTCTTGTGCCTACCAACTTATTGAAGTATGGGTTCACTCTGTGATTCTCTTCCATATTTACAAAGTTCAAGTGCTGGATTTTCTAAATGAAATTGATTTCTTTACTTATATATAATTACATAGGAGTTTTTAATTTTGATTTTGAAAACTTTTGACTGAATTAACATTATTATTTTTATAAATAATTATGTAAATTAATAAATATACAACTTTCATTTCATATCACTTTAATGTTTGGTTACAACCAAAACTCATTCCATATGCCATTTCATGTAATGTCCATGCATTCAGATTTTCTTTCATGTAATTAATTTTCTATTCTTATAAATATTTGATCTTTTTATAATAATTATAATAATTAATTATGTTCCACACATAAAATTATAAAATAAATATTTATAATTAAACACCTTCATTAAAATCCATATACTTATTAATTTCATAACTAAAGCCTATAATTAAAATTAAAAACATGAATTTATTATAAATGAAATGGATGTTGATGTTATGTATAATGCATGGCCATGATTATATGATGATGTGGAATCTTTAATTTTAATATAACATGATGACATGATATGTACATATTTTTAGAAACATGGATATAAAATCATAAACATAACGGTAAACATTTCGTCCTTAAATATATATAAAAACTGTGAATTTAAATTTTAAAGAAAAGATCTTGATGTTTCATATAATCACAGACACACACACACAGATATATATATATATATATACTTATGCAGTATTATATTCATGATTAATAAAATCATTGAGAAATGAAATTATCCTTTGGCATAATTATTTGAGGAATCAGATTAAAACATAAACCTTGATAAATAGTAATATATATTGCAATAGATTTATTAAGACTTTGAAACGTAATTTTTATAAACATAATATATTCATTTATTGAAGAATATAAAAACATAAGAAAATAACTAAACTCACTACACATCCATGATTTAAAACATGAATTGGAAATTAAAAATAATTATTTACAATTATAATATAAATTATATAATCTCTCTTTCATTATAAGTTCTAAAAATAATTTATTTTAGATATACATATATATGTATAAATATGTATATATATATAAATATATATAAATTTATACAAATGAAAATAATTTTATCACTTATAGAATAAAAATAAAGAAATGAAAGTAATTTTAATACACCCATACTTCATTTGCAAATGCATGCGAAAGAGATTCTTCTATTGTATTAGTTTTTTTGAACACTCTATCACTTTCATAAACAGACAGAAGGTTTTGAAATTTATAACACACTAATGGAAGGATTTTATAGCAAAACCACTATTGTACAGTGATGATAAAAATATATAGAATTGGAAAACCTTCAGACCAGAGATGTTTTCAAAAAATTTAAGACTATGATATAAAGACGATCACTCTACAATCTGAATGAAAAGATGTAAATGGATGAAAAAAAAGATAAAAATTTATAGAAATAATTTATAATGGAATTAGAATTAAACTCATATCCTTATCCATAAAGTAAAAGTAGTTAGGTAAAAATAATCGTTTGATAAGAAATTCAACAGACCAAACCAAACAAGTTGTTCATAGTCTAAAAGAAAAGTAAAAAATAGCCTAAAAATTGTCAATAATAAGGATAAAATAGACAAATCATGAATTAAAATACATCAAAAAAGACATCTGAAATAGTCCAAATCTAGAAAAAAATCAAAACCCTATATATTTAGGTTATAGAAAATCCAAAATCAAGATCCTATCCAAAACTATAAAAATCAAAACCCTAAAATTGATTCAAACCCACCGACGACACATAGATCTCATTGATAAAGCTTCCCTCTCCATCATAGGTCCTTTCTTGGACAAAACTGAAGCTAGATCAACCCCTCAGACTCCTCATCGATGGAAACAATTTCTGATCCATGTGCTTGACACCCCTAACAACCTCAACTTCAGCCAAAGCACAACCTCCTGAGGAATAACTCCCTTAAATATCAGGGTCAATCTATGTGACGCCATCTCCTACTCACGACTGACCTCAACTCTCCTGATCGATTCCTTACCTTTCTCCCCTTAACCTTAGGTCGACGCCCCTACTACTCAAACCAGATTCCCTCATACCCTCCTTAAAAACCCTATTCAATTTCTCCTCTTTTTTTATCATTCTTATTATGTATGTAATATTCTTTAACAAACATTTTATAAATTTTATCATAATATTATAAGTTTAATGTCTACATTAAAAGGTTTTAATTTATTTTTTTATAAAACATAATAATTTTATAATCTAATCGCATTTCATATACAAATTATATTCATTTTATTAATAAATTTATTTAAAATCTCATATTTGTAAAATAAAACATCTAACTACGTATATTCAAGCCTTATTTATTTCAATAACTTATACCACTTCAAAAACTAATAGATTATAAATATTAACAATGCATTTTTTTACAAAATAATTTTACTTAAAATATTAGACATTTTTATTATTACAACATATAATACTTTAAAATAATAATTTTAAATGATATGTATAATTTCAAAATTTAATTAAAATATTTAAAATATAAAATTATAATTTTATTAAACAAAGAATATTAAATTTAATTATTTTTATTTGTTAAAAAAATATATTAGAAAATATAATTTCATGACACTAATTTTCATAACACTATAGTTAATTTATATTATTTTAATATGTATTCATGTATTTTAAAAAAATAATTTTGAAAATATTATAAATCAAAGTATCAAAATTTCATTTCTGTTAAATGAAAACACATGGTTTTATTAAAATATTTCATAATTTTATTTATTAAAATTATAATTAATTTATTAATTCAAATAATTATTTTATTAAAACATGGGGTGTTAAATTATTCCCCCTCAAAAAAATTATGTCCTCACAATTCGTTTGTTGGATACTAGAAAATTTTGAATTTCCATTTTCAGAATTAAGAAAATTGGGACACCTAAACTCTAAACTCTACCTCTTAAATTACAAAATCTAATATCGAATGTTTTCTAGACTATTCCTCTGATACCAATTATAATTTCCTAATCATGCGCTTCTAAATTTAGTGCTAAAACAATCTATGTAATTTTTTTATAAAAGGAAACTGAAACATTGAACAACATATTACAGAAAGAAGGAACTTTACCTGTAGCACCCCCGATTTGAGGTATGTAACCCTTTTTGGTAACTTTTTATCTATATTATGGGTTTGGGAATGGTTTGGGAGATTTTGGGAGAGTTTGGAAAGGTTTTGGAAAAGTTTAGAGGCCTTTTTAAGGTGGTCTAGTTCGAGTAAAATTATGGGAAACTGTGTGATAATCTCAGGTAACCGTGTGATATGCCACTGTTTAGACAGTTGCATTTTCACAGCTAGCACACGATTTTTCAAACCATGTGAACTAAATGTAAGGCCCATTAAAATTAGTTTTTTAAAAAATAGGGTTAGTCGGGATTTTCCCTAACTCTCTCCTTTCTCCTCCCGTATGAACCCTACATGGGATTCGTTGATTGCAAGGGATAGAGGGGATATCCCACCCATTTTGAAATCAAATTGAAGGGATTTCTTGGTGTTTTGAAGGTGGTTCATATCAGTTAAGTCTTATCTCTTGGTTTCTTTGTGGTTCTCTCTAGATCTTCTCTTACCTCTCTTTTGGGTTTCTAGATCTACATCCTTTACATGTAGATCTACAGTTGTTGTTTCCTTAAGTGATGATTTTAAGAATTTATGATGATAGGGAAGGATATACAGAATGGGTTTGGTGTAGTGTTTGATAGGATTTGTGGTGGGGTTTCTTGTGGGTTGATTTCACTAGAACCCTAAGGTAACTAGATTCTCTCTCGAGTCCATTTTGATAAAACTAAAAGCCTTGGTTTCAATTAATTGTGTTCTTGAAATTAAATGTGATTATGGGGTGTGAATATTATTGGAAATACATTGTGCAATGATTTTTGAAATTTTAGGGAAAATGGGATATTACGGTGATATGTTCTTGTGGTTGGATTTTAAAATGAAGATTTTAAAATTAGTTGCTTGGATTGATTTATGAAAATGTTTTTTGAAAATGGTTTTCAATAAAAAAGATTGTTTTATTGATGGAATATGTCATGGATCATATCCTATAGGATTTTTTGGTTATGAGATAGTTGTTTGTTTAATGTTGTGGCCTTGGTATTCTATATGCCTATTTATTAGCTTGAATCTTGGATGATGTGTTAGAATTATGAGAAGTGGGTGGGGAGTAACACTATAAAAAGGGTATGGATAATGGGAAGAAGGGCCACCATCAATGATAAGTGGGTGGGAAGTACCACTATATTGGATAAGTTGTAAACGGGCATAGATGAGATGTTTTTACGTGATTATTACCAATTTGGATATATGAAACTCTATTGTTATGTGTTGTTCATGTGTGGTTATGAAAATTGGAACATGTAGTGCTAACATGTGATGGTAAAACGTATTATGACACAGTTGTTGGCTTTCCCTTTTATGGTGTGAATTTGGGTAAAAGTGCCTTGGTAAGGGTCTGTTTGGCTTGTTGGAAATGTTTGTACTATTTAATGTCTTATAAGAACTATTTTCTATAAATTTGATAATGGTTTCATCATAGTGACATGTGTAGGGAAGTCATTTGGGGAGAAACTATTGAGTATTTTTACTCACCTCCTACTTTGGCACGTTGGTGATTTTGTAGATGTTGTTCTCTAGGACATAGTTTAGGGTAAAATATCTCATTTTTCCAACAATTAATCATGATGCTTGGGTGGTATGATGGTGCTTACAACATGAATCATGGTGGGGAGCCATGGAGCATGTCATGGTTTCATTTGGGTTTTGTTTTAGTGTCTTCCCCATTGTACTCTGAATATGGATGTTGTGGTTGTTGTATTGGTATTTGGTCTTGTTGGGTTGTAAGACATTGTTGACATGCATCATGTAGTGTTGGTAGTTTATGCCTTGTTTAGTTGATTGGTTTTATTCTAAGGGAAAAATAATCCCCCAATTATTCTATAAGACCTAGTCATTTATTTAAAGCCTTTAGCACCTTGGGAACATCACCTAAGGCCAGGTATCATCTCACCACCTCCTTAATCTAATGAGGAGGGGGAGGGACGTTACAAGTGGTATCTATTTGTTTGATCATTTGGTGTTATTTTTTGGCCTTGGTATTGACATTCTTTCTTGGTCCATTCATTGAGTCATGATGATATCAAGGGGTAGTATTATTGGAACATGGAATGTATAATATAAAAGGATGTAGCTAACCCTTTTATTCTGAGCATCAGGTTACTAGAGAGTTGGGTACATAAGTGTTTTGGAGACACTAATAGGAATTTTATATCTCATTGTTGTGGGTGTAGATAATGAGATGAGAATGACAAGCCTATTAGAAATGAATTCCCTCTAGGATTCATATTTCATTTAGTGTAATGAATTATGTTATGGTATGAGTATATGGATATGTGGAAAATATGGAAATTAATTCAAATGTGTGGATTTTAAATTTGAATGGTTGTGGTATTTTGAAAATGGTTAGATTTCTAAAACCTGGTGGATTTTTTAGAATAATGAAACATGGGAAATTTGAACTTGGAGAAATCCTATATATCATAGTTTTTATGTAATTTAATTTGGATTGTAAGCCTTTTCTATAGGTGTGGGACTTAAGGTTGTTTTTGTGTTGATAGAAATGGAAATAAGTAGGCATCATAGAGACGAAATGGAGGAGGTTATTGAAAATATGGTTGTACCTGAGCCTCAGGTGAACCAGCAGTTAGTGTAGAGTATAGTGCAAGATTTCCAAGCTATGGAATGTGGGAATAAAGTGGACGAACCAGATCATATGGATCATTCAATTCAATTTCTAAAGAATAATGAAACCTTTTTTAGGGTTTATTCAAATCCAGAAAGGGATCAAGTGTGGCTGAATAGAATGAACAAGATATATCACTTCTTGGGAACACTAGAAGTGTTAAAACAGAATTTATCGATGTCCATGTTCGAAGATCTTTCCCTTCAATGGTTGGAGCTGGTGGTCCAAGCTTGGACCGACCAAGGTGTGACATGGGTGGGGTTTTAGGAACTTTTTAACAAACAATTTTACCCTCATACATTTAGAATTCAGCGCATAGTAGATTTATTCTGTTTGATGCAGGATAACCTTTCGGTAATGGAATATGCATCTACGTTTATAAACATAGTGCAGTTTTCACCTGGGGTAGCTGGTATCACATCATTGAAGACATGAATTTTTGAAGCTGAGTTGAAGTACAAATTAATTACAAGATAGCAGTGATCTATATAAATGATTACACAGAAATGGTGATTAGAGAAACTGTAGCTGAATGGGATATTTTGGGGGATACAGGTAGGGGAAGTATATCGGAACTCACAGAGAATAGTGGGAACTTGAACGCAGGGTATAAGCAGAAGAGGGACACTTATTTCCAAGGTGAGAGTACAACTTTGAATATGATAACAGGATTGATGAATCATTCTTGAAAGCCTCAGAGTGAGATAGTTTGTTTTCATTGTGGATCTACGGGACACATAAAGAGGGATTGTACGATACAACCTTTAGAATGTCAGAACAATAATCATATGAGGCATCTTCAGCGGTACTGTCGTAATGATCTGAGGTTGAGTGTTCGTGACACTCCTCAGGGGTCACAGGAATCCAATGCCTCAACGGGATGGGGGTAGTAGCATACTCCTCTTCAACAGATCCATGTTATTCATGGTGATTCTGGAAATTCAATGAACCCTTAGTAGGTTAATAAAGGGTAGAGTGTGAAAAGAAATCAATTATTTGGATCTAAATAGGTTGTGATTGATGATCAGTCAGGAGCATTCACGGTGCGAGGTATGATTCTTTTTAATTCCATGTTGTTGTGAGATCTATTTGTTATGGGTTCTCCCCACTCTTTTATTTCTTCTCGTGTTATTAGTTTAATGGGTCTAACCATGTAAATGATCCCTTAATTTTTAAAACTTCAAACTCCTCTGGGTCAAAGAAGCGTTGAGCCTTCTTATTTAGAGTGTGTTGCTTAGTTGTGGATGAAATTGAATTGATGAGGCATTTATCGATTCTTGATATAGATACTTATGATATAATCCTGGGAATGGATTGGTTGGTGATGTTTGAGGCCAAAATCGATTTCTATGCATGAATGGTTAGTTTTACAATGGAGGATGGAGTTGAATATCTCCTTAGAGGGGAGATAAATGAAAAGATGTGTGAAATAGATTTGTTAGCACCAGCTGGTTCCACGATACCGTATCAGTTAGCGGCATTGTCATTGGAATCAGTGGAAGTATTTTAGTATAGAGTTTTTTCAGCAGCTTTTGATCATTTTATTGATGTTTTTTCCAAATAATTCTCAGGGTTTCCACCCGTGAGAGAAGTGGAGTTTACAATTGATCTTCTTTCAGGGACCAGTACTATCTCACTTTAGTCTTATCAAATGGAACCAGTGGAATTTTGGGAAGTAAAGGTGTAGTTGGAGGAGCCAGAGAACAAAGGGTTCATTCGGCCTAGAATGTATCCATGTGCAGCGCTGATTTTGTTTATTAAAAAGGAAGAAAGAGCTCTGCATCTCTATACTAATTATCTTAGAAATAATCATGTTACGATAAATAAATGAGATCTACTTCCGTGAATTGATGATTTGTTTGAATATTTGAGGGTGTCTTAGTGGTTCTACAGGATTTTGTTTAGACCAAGATATCATCAACTATGGGTGAGGAAGGAGGGTGTTCCCAAAACAACTTTCAGAAGTAGATATGTCCATTATGAGTATGTTTTTATGCCCTTTGGTCTAACACATGTACCAGAAATGTTCATGGAATTGATGAATTGGATATTTGAGAGATATCTGGATTCTTTTGTGGTGGTATTTGTTGGTGATGTACTGGTGTATTTGAGAACAAGGGTAGAGCATGTGTTGAACTTGAAGATAGTGCCCGGGATCTTGAGGGATCATCATTTCTATTCCAAACTATCAAATTGTGGTGTTTGGATACAAGAGGTTCATTTCATTTGAAATTTTATTTCTGAGAAGGGTGTTCCAGTTGATCTAGAAAATATAGAGGTTGTTATCTCATGGCAACCTCTAAAAAACGTTTTCTAGATACAGAGCTTCCTTGATCAAGCTATCTATATTTGACGTTTTATTTGTGATTTCTCATGATTAGCCTCACTGATGAAATCTTTGACAAGGAATAATGTTCCATTTCACTGGGATGAGCAGTGTCAAAAATGTCTTAAAGAGATAAAGGGTTTCCTTACATCTACACCAATCTTGGTTTTTCCCAAACTAGGGAAAGGGTATGTGGTGTATTGTGATGCATTGGTATCTGGGTTGGTGTGTCTTCGCATGTAGGGTGATCATGTGGTTTCATATGGCTCATGGATGTTGAGGTTTCATGAGAAGAACTACCCAACACATGATTTGGAGTTTTCTAAAGTGGTTTATGCTTTAAAAATGTGGTGTCATTATCTCTTTAGTGATAAATTCATGGTGTTTTTTGATCACAATAGTTTGAAGCATATTTTCTCAAAAATATATTTGAACTTGATGAAAAGGAGATGGGTGGAATATCTACTGATTTTTGGTTTTCACTTAATGTACACACCAGGTAAGGGAGATTTTGTGGTAGACAAATTATGTAGAAAATCATATGCTCAGGTGGTGAAACAAGCATAAGATCAATGGTAGTTTATGTTGGGAATAGCTAAAATGAAGTTGGAATTTGAGGATCGGGATGATAGAGTGGTCTTGTTTCTAGTTTCATTGGTTATTAACTTGGTTTTTTTGTTAAAGAGACACTAACATTTGATTCCGAGTATATGGTGATGAGGTTGAAACTCAAAGGTGGGGAGACCACTGAGGGTTGGGAAATGAATGGGAATTCGGTTTTGTGTTTTCAAAATTAGATGGTGGTACCAATAGCCTGTTGGGATGAACATATTAGGTTTTATCATCATTCCTAGTGGGAATTCACTCCTAGAATTTAAAACATGTATAATTCATTTAAAGCACAATTTTTGTGGGTAGCTATGAAAAGGAAATCGGTAGAGTTTGTTTCGAGTTGCTTGACTAGTTAGAAAGGCATGGCAGAGCATCAGAAACTAGCAGTAATGCTGAAATATTTTCCTATTCTAATGTGGAAGTGGGAATAAATAGCGATGGATTTTGTGATAGGTCTCTTGAGAATGGTCAGGTAACAAAATTTCATATGGGTGATTGTGGATCGGCTCACCAAGTCATCCCCTTTAATCTTGATTTTTTAATCTTATATGGTGGAGGATTACTCCAAAATCTATATCCTAAAAGTGGTAAATAGGCATCGTGTTCTAGTTTCAATTGTATCAGTTAGAGATCAGAGGTTCAAAATTCTTTTTGGAAATCCTTGAAGTAAGTCCCTGGGACATAGTTGACGATGTGTGCGACATATCATCCTCAGATGGGTGACCAATCTGATAGGAAGATACAAACTTTAGAGGATATACTAAGGGCTTGTTTGATGGATTTTTGTGGTTCATGGGAGGATCACTTACCATTTGTGGAGTTATCATATAATAAAATTTATCAAGATTCAATACATATTGATCCATTTGAGGCATTGTATGGGCATCTGTGTCATTCTACACTATGTTGGGTAGAAACGGGTGAGACTTTGATGATTGGACCGAGCCTTGTCCTTGAGACTATAGAGAATATCAATTTGATCAGAAAGAGGATGGATATAGCTCAAAGTTGTCAAAAATTATATGTGGACCATCATCGATGACCTTTGTCATTCGAGGTGGGTGATCATGTGTTTTTTAGAATCTATCCTAGGTTGGGACATCGTTGGATTGGAAAGTAGGGTAAGTTAACTACGAGGTATATTAGACCTTTTGAGATACTTTAGCATATTGGAGAGGTGGATTATCGATTGGCCTTTCCACCATGGTTTAGTGAGGTGCACAATGTGTTTCATGTCTCGTAGTTGAAAAAGTATCAACCGGATTGTGACCATGTGATTTGCTGGGATCTTGTTGAGTTGGACCCGAATTCTTCTTTGGGGAAAGTGCTGGTGCATATTGTGGATAGGAAAGATAAATTCTTTCATATTAAAATCATTGGTTTATTTTGAATTTTGTGGCTTCATGGTCAGATTTAGGAAGAGACTTGGGAGTGGGAGAAAGATATGGCTGAGAAATGGCCCAATATCTTTTGGAATACTGGTTGTTCTCAACATTCTATGGATATAAAGTCTAATGGTGGGGAGAATGTAGTACCCCAGTTTGAGGTATGTGACCCTTGTTAATACCTTTTTATGTATATTAAGTGGTTTGGAAATGTTTGGGAGAGTTTGGGAGAGTTTTAAAAGGTTTTGGAAAATTTTGGTGGCCTTTTTAAGGTGGCATAGTTTGATCTATGTGATAATCCTAGGTAACTGTGTGATATGCCACTGTTCGAATAGTAGCATCTGCACGGTTAGCGCATGATTTTTCAAACCATAAGAGCTAACTGTCTAAACCATTAAAATAATTTTTTTAAATAGGGTTGGTCGGTATTTGGCCTAACTCCCTCCTTTCTCCTCCCATACAAACCCTATGTGGCATTCCTTGATCTCAAGGTCTAGAGGAGCTCTCCCACCCTTTTTAGAAGCAAATATAAGGGGTTTCTTTGGTGTTTTGAAGGTCGTTTATCTTGATAAATTCTTATCTCTTGTTTTTTTGGTTCTCTCTAGATATTCTCTTCCCCGTCTTTTGGGATTCTAGATCTACATTAGTTTTATGTAGATATAGTGTTTCTTTTTCCTTAATTAATTATATTAGGGCATGATGATGATAGAGAATGATATCTAGAGTGGTTTTGGTGGAGTGTTTGCCCATATTTGTGGTTCAATTGTTTGTGGGTTAGTTTCACTGAAACCCTAAGGTAGGTGTCTTCTCTCTCAACACCATTTTCATAGAACTAGAAGCCTTGGTTTCAATTAACGAGGTTCTTGAAATTAATTGTGATTATGGGGTGCGAATGTTGTTGGAAATTCATTGTGGAATTTTGGAAAAAATTGGATATTACGGTGATATGTTCTGGTGGTTGAATTTTAAAATGGAGATTTTAAAATCAGTTTCAAGGGTTGATTTATGAAAATATTTTTCGAAAATGGTTTTCAATAAAAAAGGATTTTTTTTATTGATGGAATATGGCATGGATGATATCATAAGGGATTGTTTCATCATAAGATACTTTTTTGCTTAATATTGTGGCCTTGGTATGGTATATGATTGTTTATTGGCTTGAATCTTGGATGATGTGTTGGAATGATGAGAAGTGGGTAGGGAGTACCACTGTAAAAAGGGGATGGATAGTGGACATAAGGGCCACTATCAAATATAAGTGTGAAGGAAGTACCACTAGATTGGATAGGTAGTAAATTGGCTTAAACAGGAAGTTCCATCGTGTTTGTTACTAGTTTGGATGTACGAAACTTTTTTATGAATTTTTCATGTGCAGTTATGAAAAGTGGAACTTGTTGTGCTAACATGTAATGGTAAAATGGATTATGGCATGGTTGTTGGATTTCCCTTGTATTGTGTGAATTTGGGTAAAAGTGTCTTGGTAAGGGTGTGTTTGGCTTGTTGGAAATGGTTTCACTATTTAATGTCTAATATAAACTGTTTTGTATAAATGTGCTAACAGTTTCATCCTAGTGTAATGTGTAGGGAAGTCATTTGGGGAAAACATACTAAGTATTTGTACTCAATCCCTTCTTTGGAACTTTGGTGCTTTTACAGATGTTGTTTTCCGAGACACAGGGAAGGGTAAAGCATCTCATTTTTTCAACAATTTGTTGTGATGGTTGGTTGGTATAGTGGTTCTTGGAGCATGGATCATTGTGTGGAAACATCTATCATGTCATGGTTTCATTTGGGTTTTATTTTCATGTTTTCCTTGTGGTATTCTGAATATAGATATTGTGTTTGTTATATTGGTCTTTGGTCTTGTTGAGTTTTAATGCATTGTTGACATGAATCATGTAGTGTTGGTAGGTTATGCCTTGTTTAGTTGAATGGTTATATTCTAAGGAAAAAACATTCCCCACTTATTCTTGAATCCCTCGATATTTATTTCCAACCTTTGGCACCTTTGGAATGTCGCATAAGGCAAAGTACCATCTCACCATCTCCTCAAGCCAATGAGGAGGGGGAAGAACGTTACATTACTGGTCTAGGCTTTTGAGAGTAGACAAACCTTAAAACTTAACCAAACTATATAAAAAATTATAAAATAATAAAATACTTCATGTGCACTCACCCCGTAATTGAATATAAAAGCTTCACGAAACTCTATCAAACCTGTAGAAAGAAATTTAAAATAGGGGGTGAGCATTAAATATGCCCAATAAGGTGTTTTTAAGCCTTAGAGAAATCCTTTTAAAAATATCCTTTTGAATATACTTTCGAAAATAACCTTTTTAAAACATCATTTAAAGTTACTTACACTTTCAAATATACTATATTACATGGGAAAATACTTTCTTTCAAAATTGATTAAAATAATCTAATGATATTTATGAAAATACTAATAAAGATTCTGAAGACAAAACATTGAGTTGAGGCCACCTGAATCATTAAGATTTTTCTTGGGCCTTCCCACTTAGTGAATGATTGGTTCAATATCTAATTTTATTCCATATTTACAACATTCAAGTACCATATTTTCTAAAAACATTTTAATCTTTCTGTACTTATATATAATTTCACTGGAGTATTTAATTTTGATTTTAAAAACATCACACTGCATTAAAATGATTATATATATATATATATCTATATATATATGTACATGCATAAATATATGAATTTAATTTCATATCACTTGAGAGTTTGGTTACAACCAAAACTCATGCCATAAGCCTTTGCATGTATTGTCCATGTATTCAATCTTTCTTTCATGAAATTCATTTTCTATTGTTGTAAATAATTATCATTTTAGAATAATCAAAATAATTAATTATGTTACACACATTAAATTATAAAAGAAACATTTAAAATTAAACACTTTCAATGAATTCCATGTATTTATTAATTTCATAATTAAACATTAAAATTAAAATTGAAACAATGAATTTATTATAATGCAACAAATGTCGATGTTATACATAATGCATGGCATGATTATATGAATATGAAACATCCTTAATTTTAATATAACATTTTTACATGCTATGCAATTTCTTTTAGAAACATGGAAATAAAATTATAAACATTATGGTAAACATTTCATCCTTATATATATATAAACTATGAAATTAAATTTTAAATAAAATATATTGATGTTTCAAAATAATATCACACACACACACAGATATATATGCATAATTATTCAGAATTATATTCATGATCAATAAAATCATTGATAAATGAGATTATCCTTTGGAAAAATTATTTATGGAATCGAATTAAAACATAAACCTTGACAAACAGTAATGTCTATTTCGGTAGATATATCATGAATTTAAAGCATAATTTTTTAACTATAATATATTAATTTAACGTGGAATATTGAAACATAAGAAATTAATTAAACTCACTACACATCCATTAATTAAAACATGGATTGATAATAAAAAATAATTCATTCCAATTATAATATAAAATTATATAATCTCTCTTTAATTATAAATTCTGAAAATTATTTATGTTAGATATACATATATATGTATAAATTAGTATATATATATACATATATATAAACTAATAAAAATCAAAATAATTTTATCACTTGAAAAATAAAAAACAATAACTAAAAGTAATTTTAATACAACCTTACTTGATTTGAAATCATTTGTGAAAGAGATTATTCTGATGCAACATTTTTTTTCACACTTTATCACTCGTACAAACAGACATAAGGTTTTAAAATTTATAGTGCACTGATGGAATGATTTTATAGTCAAAACACTATTGTATAGTGATGATAAAAATATATGGAATTGGAAAACCTACGGACCACTGATGTTTTCAACATATTTAAGACAATGACATATAGAATCTTGCTCTACAAGATGAATGCACAGATGTAAACGAATGAAAAAAGAAACATAAAAATTGAAAGAAATAATTTAAAACAGCATTATAATTAAAAATATATCATTTTCCACAATGTAAAATAAGTTAGACAAAAATAGTCATTGACAATCAATTCAATGGACCAAACCAATTAAGTTGTTCATAGTCTAAAATCAAGGTAGAAAACAGACCACAAACTATCAACAATGAGGAGAAAATAGAAAAACATAGAATTAAAATACACTATCAAAGACATCTGATGACCTCCAAAATAGTCTGTATCTAGATATAAATTAAAAACCCTACCTATTTAGTTTAGAGAAAATAAGAAATAGAGATACTATCAACAACTAGACATATTGAAACCCTAACCATGATTGAAACCCACTGATGACATACATATCTCATTGATCGATCTTCCCTCGTGACGCCTGATCCTTACTTAGTCAAAACTGAATATGGGTCTACCACTCGGACTCCTCATCAATGATGATGATTCAACATCCACATCCATGACACCCTAGATGAACTCGACTTCGGCCAAAGCACAACCTCTTGAGTAAGAACTCACTTCAAGCTCAGTGCCAACATGTGTGACAATATCTCATGCTCATGGTCGACCATGACTCTCCCAATCGACGCCTCCCATTTGTCCCATTAACCCATGGTTGACGCCCCTACTGCTCGAACTTGATGCCTTCAAATCCCCCTAAAAACCCTATTCGATTTATCCTCTTTTTATCCTTATTACAATATATAAACTTCTCTATAATAAAACTTATATAAAGGTTATCATATCATTATAAGTTTAATTTCTACATTAAAAAGATATAATTTCTCTTTTTTATAAAACAGAATAATTTTATAATCTAATCACATTTCATATAAAATTAATATTCATTTCATTAATTTATTTATTAAAAAAATATATTTGTATAATAAAACATCTTACTATGAATATTCAATGTTTATTTATTTCAATAAATTATGCCACATTTAAAAAATAATAGATTTTAAATATTAATAATTCCTTTTTTACAAAATAATGTAACTTAAAATATCTGACATTTTAATATTGCAACATATAATACTTTAAAATAATAATTTTAGATGATATGAACAATTTCAATATTTAATTAAAATATTTATAATATAAAATTATAATTTTATTAAAAAAATAATTTTAACTTTAATTATTTTTATTAATCAAAAAATATATTAGAAAATATCTTTTCATGGTACTACTTTTCATAAAATTATAGTTAACTTATATTATTTTAATATTTCACCAGACATTTAAAAAAATTTCATTTTGAAAATAATATAAATCAAAGTATAAAAATTTTATTTTAGATAAATTAAATTACATGGTTTTATTAAAATATTTCAAAATATTATTTATTTAAATTATAATTCATTTATTAATTGAAATAATTATTTTATTGAATATCACGGTGTTACACATGTCATTTCTTCTCCATCATTACTTCATATACTTCATCCACCCTTTGAAGACTAATATTTTTAATATCATGATGAAAAAATAAGTTCTCAAACTTTTGATGGGATTTAATGTCAAAGGTAAATATTCCACTTAATCGCTCATATCATAGAAGTCTCTTTGTTTTACATGAAAAACTACAAACCACCCTTCATCCATGACATATTCTACATAATATAACATTTTTGATTATGCTATTAATATATACGGATCATGTAATTCATGGTCCCAACATCAATCAAGAAAGAGAAGTTAATAGAAGTAAATTAAAAGTAATCTATTTTAACACCCTTGATAATATCAACCCACTTCCATTTGAATAAAATAAGTAAAAAATTATTATGGTAGTTTAATTCATTAATATTACTCAACTTTCTATAGTAACCCAATTAGAAAACCATTAATATACCATTATTATGTGCTTTCAAACCTTATTCGCGATTGAATATAAAAAAATTTAAATCCATTCACATTGTAAGCATTGAACAATCTAGAAAGTTTCAGACGACCATGAGCCAGAAACATAAAATCTTATGATTAATCATCTTGAGTATCAGTATTCATAATATATAAAAAGTAATATACATTATTATAATTAATAAATATATATTTTAACCTAATATTCATATTTTTTTCAATATTTATGAACTTACATGTCATGAAAAACATTATACAAGATATTTATTAATAGATTTTTTATATCTTTCTTATTTATTCTTCAGCTTCTCATTCATATCTTTGTTTATTTCTTGAGATCTTTAATAAATTGATCTATAATTTCACTATTTAGTATCACATATCTATGTTCTTATAATAATTATATTTTTTCAGTGTATCATTTGATATCCTCCCAACTGATCGGTCAATAACAGAAAAGATTTTTGATTTACCATGTAGTTGAGACTAATTCGATGTGTCATTAACACATATAACTTTATGAAATATTGTATCAATATCATCCAAGTATGTAGAACATAAGGTAATACACTCCTCTTCCAATTATCCATAAAAATAGAACCTTTAGGTTGAGATTTATTTTTCACTTATAATTTCAAATGCCTAAGATATCTGTGAAATAAAATAAATAAAACATAATTGTGTAATATTATAATATGTGAATCATTACTTTTAAAATAGAATATGTGAATCATTACTTTTAAATCCATGTAACCTATGATTATTTAAGTCGAAAAATCTTGAGATATTACTTAAATACCCATCAGATACCTTCACATGTTTTAAAATTTGAAGGAATTTATATTTATCCCTATTTTCCGTTGCAAAATTGTTTTATAGCATACTTTCCATTATCATCTGGTTAGAGATCACACATTATGTACATTTTTTATAAGTCCTTACAAGTATTTATATGGTCCTTAAATTTTCTATTCTCATTAATAAGTTTTAAGATCAAATTATCAAAACCATTCTTCTCAATATGAAAAAAATAAAGATTATGCCACAAAAAATTAAATTCCCAATACAGATGTACAAAGAATATACTATTTTTTCCACTGTTGCATTTCAATTTCACTTGATGATGCACTTAAAAATCGTATCCTATTATCATTCAAATGATGCACCTTCTAAAATTCTATTTCATTATTTCCAATTTGTGCCAATATTTTAGAACAGTTCAACAACTTTGGAGGTGGCCTATTATCGGTTGAACCATCGAATTTTAACTTGTTAAACTGAAATCTATGTGATTCATTGAGAAATATTCGATGAAGCAATAAGAACCATTTTTTAATATGAGGTAGTCATTCATGCTCAAAATCAAAGTCAAAAATAGGACAAGACAAACGCATGTAAGTGTTCCAACCAGCTAAATTCCCATGTCCAGGTAAGTCACTAATGGTCCACATTATATCAGCTTTCAATTTGAACATTTTTCTAGAAGATGCATCATATGTCTCAATACTTTTTCTTCATAAATCCTGTAATTATTCAATTAGAGGCTACAAGAATACATCAATATCATTTTCAGGAAATTATTTTCTAGTAAAAATAATCGAAGTGATAAAATATGTTTGTTTCAGACAAATCTATGTTGGTATATTGTAATGGATCAAAACAACTGGCCAAATGTTATAATTGGTGCTCAGATTCCAAATGGGTTGATTCCATCGATAGCCAAACCCAATCACACGTTACTAGGATCAGATGATAAATATAGATTCAATGAATAAAATTTCTTCCATGATTGTGAATCTCTTCTATATTAAATTAACCCATCATTGTTATTTTCCATAGGATTACACTTCATGTTCTTGGTGATTTTTAATGACATGAATAATATTTTCAAATGAGGTTTTAAAGGAAAGAAACAAAAAACCTTTTTATGTTTGTTTTTTTATTATACATTATAGTAGTATGTCGATTCATACTTCCACCATAACCCATTGACTGCCATATTGAAGAATAATTTTTTTCATTCCCATCTGCTTGTGTCCTCTACCCAATATAGAATAAAATCATTGGTACAAGCATTTATTTTTGTATAATTCAGACCAAGATTGTTAATAAAAAAATTTATATCATAAAAAGACACAAGGACCTTAGATTCAATAAATTCGTCACTCAATAATTCCAATACCATAGGCATTACCATATTTGTAATTCCACGTAGGCATTTGATATGGCATAACATCAGTAGAATTTTTTTGGAATATTTAAAAGTTTCACCATAAAGATCTTTATTTTCATCATCAACTAAACCATGAAACCCAATTATCTACTAATTGAATATATCTATTATATTAGTATCTATATAAATAAAAGGATGATCCAATGATATGTTAAAATCCTGATCTAGTTGTCATATAGTCCCAAAAATATCACTTGTCAAGTTGATATTTGTATCACCCTCAATTGGTTGTTTTCTATGTTTTGATGTTGATGTTGTTGTCTTTCAATGATTAATGCATCATTTATAAGTTTTATAATTTCATTTTCTATTGTCAATGAATTTAAGATCTCCTTATGTCTATTGAAATCAGTGCTCATGCTTTCTGTAACATTCGATTCTTTGTTCCAAATCCAACACAAATATAGAGTTGGAAATTTCATCAATATCATGTGTTCATAAACTTCATATATCTTTAACAATCTTATAAATTTATATTTAGGACATAGAAATATTTTTCTCCTATAAATGCATCAATTGGAAATTTAAAAATATCAAAACCCTTTGTATACTAAGTTTTCTTCCTTAGTATTGTGATAAATATTTTAAGCATATATATATCACAATGTGCATACACTTTATTAAAAAAATTAAAACACGTAAGACAACTTCTTTCAAGAACCAATTTTCCAAGATAAAACTTTCACCTTTTTGAAATATTTCAATCCACCATGAGACTTATGGTCTGAAAACAATTTTAAAAAAATATTAAAGTCCTACTACCATCAATTCCTAAAACATGCCTTTAAAACAACATACACACATTTTAAAGATAAAATTGGTATCGAACACCCCTTTAATCAGTTTATTACCATAAGAAAATCCATCGGTATTTTTATCAACCACCTGTAATGTGATAATTAATGAATAATAACCACCCCTTTAGGTGGTTATCCATTAAATGAATGAAAATGTTGGATGATGAGATAAATAAGATATATATACTGTTTATTTTTTATATTAATTTTATAAATTCATTATATAATTTATATTGTGTTTATATAATTCTAGTTTATATTGATAAAAATATATATTAGGAAGTGAATTAATAATGAAAGATAGTTGTGAGAGTTTACTTATCATATAAAAAATAACAATTAACCAAATAATCTAGAATCAAAAAACATAGGATAAAAAAAGATTATACTCTACCCAAATAATAATATATACCGTTATCCCAATCCCCTTTCAAAAACTTTACAAATGACTAATTTAAAACAATCTATATTTATAAATCATTAATAGGAAACCAAAAATTTTATTTTGGTAAAAACATTTTTTTAAATTTCCATTCCCAAGTAATATTAATAAAATAAAACAATAATGATTTCAAAATAACAATGGTTATCCATAAATTTTGTTCTTCTTTCTATGATGTATAAAAAAATTATTTACATTGAAATGTGGTTAATCTAACTTATGATTATCTATGAAGACTATAAATTAGATTAAATACCTTCTTTAAACCAAAACATGTGTAGTTAAAAATACTAAATTTATAAACAACTAAATAAAATCTTCAGAACATTAGTTTATATACAATGAAATGTTTAAATAAATAATTTAAGGATCAAAGTAGTATTCTCCCAAAAAATAAATTGGAAAAATTGGATTAAAATCATAAATCTATGGTCTAAATAATATATTCCAAAGCTTAACACCCATGAAATGCCTTATAAGAATTATTTATAAATAATAAAGTAAAAAATGAATTAATCAATCATGTTGTATTCAATTTAATACATCAAAATTATAGGATGAATTCTAAAAAATATATAATATAAAGTATTCCAATAAAATAAAATGAATGAAAAAATATAAGGGAATACAGAAAACATATTAATTTTCCAACTAGTTATAAAACTCACCAAAATATAGGCCTATACTCATTTAAAAATACCCCTATTAGTTTTAGAAACCCACTATATATGAAAAATTTATAAACCCTATAAGCTTTAAAACATACAATTTGTTAAAAAAAGAAATATCTACACCTCAAAACAAATTTTATGCCCCATAAAATCTATAAAGATCTAACTATAATGAATTCATTCTGGGAAAAACATTATGTCATATTTTTCTTATAATTAAGACACCTCAATAATTATAATAAAATGAAACAAGAAGATTAACCTTATACTTTGAGACCCACGTAATGTATAGAAGTAGGAAACTACACAATCGAGAAAATAACCAACATCCATTACCTAGAAAACCAAAATCCTCATCATTAGAGAATACTAGGAGTTATTAAGAGAAATAAAAATTGATATATGGGGAAAGTTTAGAAGGGACCATAAAAATAAACCAAGACGGGAGGTCTTACCACTATAAGGTCGAGGGAAAAAATGGTGAAGGTGGATTGGTCGGGATGGCTCTGGGTTGACCGTATCTCTAGTGTGGGATCAAGCGGAGGTGATGACTCATGGGAGGGAGAGGGATCAGACTTGGGAAAAATCTCGGGTGAGGGAAAGAGTGGGGGTGACAGGTTGTGGGGATGCGATCATAGCACTATCAAGGGCTTAGGGGAATTGGGCTCAAGAGATACCTGAGTACTGGTGAGGGGGGATCCACATAGGTGCTAGGTCTCGGGGTCAGAGGAAGGGGGAGCTTGGGGGAGAAGGATAGGATTCAGGGGATAAGGATGGAGTTTTAGGAAGAAATTTATTTTTTTAATAGAAACATAATATTTATTGGATGTTTTTAAATAACCACTGTGAAACAATTTATATTTTTTTAGCGGTGGTTAACTAAACTACTGCTAAAAATAATGGTAAAAAGTGAATTTTTTATAGTGAAACAAGTTGTGTACCTTAGATAAACTTGTAAGTAAGGCCACATGGTGTGAAAGTGATCAAACTTTATCTAGTATTTCAAATGGTCTAATGAACCATGGGCTCAGCTTTCCCTTCTTACACAAATTGATCACACCTCACAATGGAGAAACTTTGAGAAAGATGTTACCACCAATCTCAAAAGAAAGTTGTTTTTTCTAGTTATCCATATAACTTTTCTACTTTCTTTGAAATATTCTCATGTGTTTATAAATCAACGAAACTTTATCTTCTATTTAAACTACCATCCTTGGTTCCATCAACTTCCTTTCTCCTATATCATTCCAAAATGCAGGTTTCTGACACTACTTTCCATATAATGCCTCAAATAGTACCATCTATATACTGGAATGAAAAATATTGTTGTAAGAAAACTCAAACAAACAAATATCTTGATATCAACTTCTTAGGTAATCCATTGAACAAGAACGAAGTATATATTCCTTAGTTTGAATTTTATATTTTGATTGTCCATCAGAATGAGGATAAAAATTCATATTCAAATTTAATTCATCACCCAAAAACTTCTAAATTCATTTCCAAACTTTTTTTGTGAACATGAGATCATGGTCTTATATAATTTAGGGATGAAATCCATGCAAATTGAAAAACTCTTTTAGATATAGTTAAGAAATTTAATCTAAGGAAATTATATCTCAAATGGGAAGGAAATTCACATATTTAGTTACCCGATCAACAATAAATAAAATCACATTATTACCTCATGATTTCCTTGGAAATCCCACCATAAAATCCATTTATATATTCTACCATTTTCACTCTGACACAAAAAAGTATGAAGCATCCCCTTCAGTAATTTTCATTCTTATTTAACCAATTGGAAATTCAAACACTTCTTGGTATATACCATAATATATCTTTTAATTCTATCCCACTAGTAACACACTTGAATGTCTTTATACATCTTAGTACTTCCTAGATGAATGAAAAATAGAGAACTATGAACATTGCTTAATAACTCTTTCCTCAATTAAGAATTTAAAGGAACACATAATATTTTTCCAAATCATAAAAAACATTCTTTATCAATATTAAAATTAAGCAACTTACCCTTCATAACATATTCTACCTTTCCCTATAGATAATGATCCTCCTTATGAGCTTCCTTAATTCTTTCTGACAAATTAAACTACACTAAAACCTTAATACAAAAAAATAGGTTGTCCCTAAATCCTATACTTCTATTATAATATTCATCAAATCATTAAACAAAGGGTCATATTAAAATTTAACATGGTTAATGTAGAATTACTTTTTTGACTCAAAGAATCAACAACATTTTTCATTTCCAGGATGGTAATGAATCATGAAATCATAATCCTAAGTTACTTCTAGCCTTATTATATATCTTATGTTCAATTATTTCTGACTGTATATATACTTAAAACTTTTTTGATCAGTATATATTCCAAAATTTACTACATAAAAATGTTGTCTCAAAATTTTTAAAGTAAAAAACAACAGTAGCTAATTCCAAATCATATGTAGGGTAATTTAACTTCTAAGGTTTCAACTGATATAAAGCATAAGAAATTACCTAATCATTATTCATTTATATGCAACCAAGTCATTTTAATTAAGCTTTGTTTTAGATAAATAATTCACTATTTATAGAAGGCAAGGAAAAAACTAGAGGTTTCACCAATCTTCTTTTCAGTTCTTGGAAAAAAAATACTCACATTATTTTGTCTAGATTAACTTCAATCCTTTTCAAGTTAAATTATTTATTAGGCTATACAATCATGAAATTTTTTCAAAAAACCACCGGTAGTAACCCCATAATCAAAAAAACAAATAATCTATGGATTATTTGTGGGTCGTATCCATTCTTTAACAACTTTCATTTTATAAGGGTCAATAGGTATTACATCTTGAGAAACAATATTTATAATTAAATAGATTTTTTTGTAACCAAAAATCACACTTGATAAAATTTCCATACAATTTATTTTCTTTTAATGTTCTCAAAATAACTCGTTTGTGTCTTTCCTGATCAACTTGACTTTTAGAATATTCCAAAATTTAATTAATAATCACAACCAAAAAAATTATCCAAGACCTCATGAAAAATTTTATTCATAAGGTCCATAAATATAGTTGGTTTATTAGATAACCCAAATGGAATAAATATAAATTCATAGTACCCATATATAGTCTAAAACTCATTATTTGAAATGAATACCTCCTCCACTTTCAACGGATTATACCCTAACCTTAGTTAAAACTTTAAAAAATAATGTTCTCCCTGAAGATAATCAAAAAAATCATCTATATGAGGAAAAAATATACTTTTTATTAACAATGAAGGTATTCAAGTCTCTATAATCAATGGAAAGTCTCATTGAACCATCTTTATTTTTAAGAAACAAGATAGGAGAACCTCGTGGTGAAGTGATTAGTCAGATGAAACCTTTATCTAATAAATCATGAAATTGCATTTTAAATTCTAAAAGCACCACTTGAGGAATTAGATAGGGGGTTTAGAAATAAACTTGGCATCAATTACTAAGTAAAATATAAAATCAACCTCTCGACCAAGAATAAATCTAGGAAAATGATAAAAAAAATATATGTATTCAGTAACTTCTGTAATATCACTAATTTGAATAGTTTCTTTATCATTGATAATATGACCTAGGTAACTTTCACTACCATATCTAATCAAATTTTCAACTTCTAGGTAAGTTATCAAAGGCATAAAATCATTTAACACAACTTTGTTAGCACTATAATCTATCTTATCAAGATAAACAGAAATCCAAACCTTACCAAGAATGATATCAAACTTTAATATGGCTAGTTCAACATGATTTTTGAGAAAGATCATTCCACTGGGAACAGAAGAAAAATTTTATAAGTCTTGGTTTCCTTAATAATTACACCTATAATTTCTACCAAAATTTATATCTTAATTTCATTAGGTGAAATACCGAATTTACATGAAATTTTTTCAGAAATGATGTAATGTGAAGATCCAGAGTCAAACATGGTATTTTAATAATTAAAATACCCAAGTAACATACCGTTAACCACTTCATTTGATATCAAAAAATCAACTCTAGTATTATAAAATGATTTTAATACACACATTTGTTTCCAATAATTAATATTTACATCATGTGAAACAAACATCATACATGAATTAGAATAATGACCTAACTAATTAAAAATAAAACATATCACTATTGGATAAATTTCTTTTACCCTATTCTTTGATCCCTAGGGATTATTTTCCTTAAAATCATGGGCTATGTAGCCAAACATTCCTCATTTGAAATACTTCCATGACTTCATAAGAAATTATTCAGGGTGATTTTTACCACATTTACCACAAGATTAAAAATTCATTTTCTTACCTCCTGATTTCTTTATTGTATGTATCCATGTCATATATCATCCCAAATAAATATTAATTTTGTTATCATGATGCACATAAGAGTCTAAAAAAACCATCTCAACCTTTTCAGCACAATGAACAAATTTCTCATAGCTATTAAATTATCACGTGGCCAATACAATTTATAGACATGGTTTTAATCCTAAGTAAAACCCATTAATTATACTATCAAAGTCTCAAATAAAAATTTTCACATTCCAGGTCAGTCTTGTGATGTTTTCTTCATATTCAACTATATAATATTCAAATTTTTTCCTCAATTCCAGGATTTTTTCCATTCGAAGTCAAAAAAACTTTAGGAAAATATTTCTTAAGAAAAAAATCTTTAAATATTTCCCATTCTATGGAATCAAGATCATCTCTATATCAAGTATTTTTAACCAAAGAACACTATCAATCGACATGAACTTAAAAAAGATAAATTTAAAGAGTTACCTTCTGATGTTCTGAACGTCCCATGACATCAAATATATTTTAGGTAGAATTGATTCATCCTTTAAATATCACAGGGTAATATGATCCACTAAAATATAGAGTATATTGCCTCGTGAAATCATCCACAATAGACATGTTTCTTTGTAGTATATCATGTTCATATCTATCATGGATACCACCACCATTTATCAATTATGTCAACTGATCCATCACTGTAAAAAAATGTTCTATTCCGATTCCAACTATCTTGGGATGCTGGTTTGGATGTAGAGCTTCATCTCAATTCCTTTCAATTACAACATCTCTATTTCCTCTATGGAAAACCATTAAGAATAAACATAGTTTAGATGAAGCAACATGGTAATATTCAAATTATATAACATCTTAACTTGACCATAAGGTAAATCTTTTATTATAATGTTATTAACATTACCCTAACATATAATGTTATCTAAACTGTCCTTTGATAAAAACTATAAGTCCCTAGACTTAAACATTACATAATATTGATTTTAATTCATGAATTTTTTTTAGACTAGGGATCTTTTCCGATTTAGCATTTTACAGAATTAGGCCATAACTCATAAATAACAAAACCATAAAATACAAAGTGGAAACTTCTGATTAGTATTCATTTTTTCAATAATATTATTTTTTTGAAAATTAATCCAGATCTCTTTTCATGAAAACTCTCTATGGCTTTAAACATGACCTCTTATTTTCCCTTACCCATCCTCAATCCCTATAAATTCATTTTAAAAAACTTTAGATGAGTATAGAATCTCAATAAGGGATATAAAACTAAAGAAACCATTAGTTTAGTAAAAACATGAAAACCAATGAAAAACACTTTTCTTGAAAACATTACATTTTACCCATAAAGGGAAATATCATTCAATTAAAATGATAATTTATTTTACCATTTGAAAACAAATTATTTCTATAAAAACTCTGTATAAATAGTAGAAAATTTACGTAGGTGCCTTGGTACATCATCTCATAGAACCCTTAAAAAACCCTTAAAAATTAGAATAACCATATGACCAACATATAATATAATTCTCCAGAGAACCTAATAATAACCCAATGAATTAGACCACTATCTAGGTGCACCATCATTAAAGGTATAATGGGATAACCTAGCACAATCTAGGTACATCCATCATTTATAATGTCTAAGAAACACAATATTAAATAAAAAAATTCATCATTTTAAAATCTCTTTTAATCTTGTATGGAAATCACTTTAAAATATTAAAATACCATTTTCATTAAAAATTTTGTTTTCAATAAAAAATGCACCTATCTTTTGAGGAACCATTTTCAATACCAAAATACCAAAAAACAATTTTTTTTAGAAAGGATGAAATATTTAAAGGGAATCTATAAATGAAATAACAGTCATGGTGACATGAAAAGGAATTATATTCATTCCTTTTAAAACACATAGAAAAGTTCATTTTGAAATCCATTGAGGTAAGGTAAAAGAGACATAAAATGAAATTTAAAAATAATTTATTCCCATATTAAAACATTTCAAATATCATTTTAAAAATGAGTAATTTGAAGAGAAATATAGTTTGACGTAAATCCTTAAAAGAGAATTGTTTTCAATGAAAATACCCTTATCACTTGGGAATCACATGAATTTTAAACACCGTTAAATAATGAAATTTAAAAAAATTAAATAACATGATAATAGATAAATTGTTGATATATAATGTCAAAGGGGCTTTATATTCAACTTATAAAATATTAAAGGTGCATAACATCAACCATTTTCCTCAATGAAAGGAAATTGAGATGAAGTACCTTACCTTGAGTCCAACTTATCATGTGTGCATTTATATTACTGAATAATAAACTTATGTTAATTACTTATTTTATTTATAAAATTTTTAAGTTTTATTATTACTTTTATTTCAATTATTATCATTTTATATATAATTTCTTAATCAATTAATTTTTATTCTAGTGTTTTGACCATATTCATATTATATGTCAAAGCGACTTTGGTAGGTCATCTATGGTTAATGATGTCATCATTTAAACATATAAATAATAAAAAAAATCATGAAATAATTATTTTAATTATAAATCAATTATACTCTTAAAATTGATAATGAATTTTGTTTCTAAAAAATGATCTAACGTTCCAATCATGTAGACGGTAGGTCATATGTACGAATGAATAACACTCCTATTTTCAATGATAATTATGGAAAGAAGGAAAATATAATTTATCATTACATAATGAAAATTATATCATAAATAATATATTATTTAATTATATATATAATTATTTTTGTTTTTTTATGAAAAAAATAATAATCACAACACTTCGAGGAGGCGGTAGTCCAGACATCCACGAACGATGTTATCACTTTTTCAATGTGTGAAATGGTAAGAATAGAAAAAATATATTATATTTAAAGAAATAAAATTATTTCATGAATATAATAATTATTTCATTTATATAATATTTATTCATTATATTTTCCCTTATTAAATTCCATGTAACACGTTAGTTAAAACACTCCACATTATTCATTATATTTTCCCTTATTAAATTCCATGTAACACGTTAGTTAAAACACTCCACATTACTTCACGAGGCAGTACTTCAACATATAAACAACTGGCGTTATCATAACCCCTATGATATGGAATGTAAAAATGGGTGTATATGATAAAATGAATATAGAGGTATAATTATGTTATAAATATCATATATAAATATTTTTCCATCATTATTCCCAACGATGAGAGGTGGTAATGAAAAAATGAATGACATCGTTTCGTGAGGTCGTAGTCCGCCACACACTTAAATGATGATTTAGTAACACATTTGATGGAAGTAAGTGATGGTATTGATCCTAAAATAAACATAAAAATATATCATTATATTGGTGATAATTATGTTATTATATAAGTATGTTATAAGAATAAGTTAAGGCAGTTGAGAAAGAAATAAAATAAAAATGCATGTTGACGAAGGTTACCTCTTCTTCGGGTAACACATTTTGGTTTTCAAGAAAGAAATTTATTGGTTGGATTTATATAAAAATTAAGGATTTAAAAATGATAGGAGAAAATTTTATAATTAATTTGGGTATGTTTTGGACAAACTGATTATTTTTTAATTTTTGAATAGAGGAGGATAGGTGGTAGCCTTTTTAAGTGGGGAAGAGGACACACTTAGTATTTTCAAAATAAATTTAGGTGATCCCACATTTTTACCTACCCAAAGGATCCAATAATAAACCAAAATATATAAAAGTAGGGATATGGTAGATATATGTCCATAAAATGTCTTATTTAAAAGTTTATAGGTTATTTTCCCCTTAATTTTTAAGTTTAGTCACTTGGTAATCTCATTTTTACCATAATCATTGTGATTAATTTTAATTTTTTCCACTAATAAATTTGGTAAAAAAAATAATTTGACCTTATTTGACAATATAAATTATTATAATTCAAAGTATGGAATCCATTTTTCTAAATTAAATTCAAAAAATTTGGAAATTTTAATTTAATAGTAATCATGTGGTCACTGTGAGAAATATATTTTTAATAAGAATATTTTTTTAGAAAATGATGATTATATATTAACTGTCTAACTGATGATAATAATTATATGAAATTGAAAAAATATTTAATAATATATATTCAATAAAATTCATTTAACACATCCCAAATTAGGGATTATTTTAATTAATTAAATAGTAGAAACATTATGAATTTCAAAATTGTTTTTTGAAAAACCCGTATTTAAACCCAAAAAAATTATATTAAAAACAAATATAAAGTTTATTAAAAAGGTTATTAAGAGTATTAAATATAACTAAATAATAATTATATTACTTTTAAATATATTAAAAACAAATTGTGACTCTTAAATATCTTAATTTATTAAGTGAAATTTCTTTTTTACGAAAATCTATATTTTTAACAATTCATTGAAAAATCGATACTTTCCCAAAAATACAAAAATGACTAAATGTAAATTTTTATATGATTATTTAAAAAATTATATTCATTATATAAAATTAAAATTTAAAAAATTAGAAATTAATCTTTTAAATAAAACCTTCTAATAAAAGTGTTTAAATGAAACAATTTTTTTATTAGAAAATTACCTAATATTTTATAACTAATATAACTATATAATTCATATTGCTAAATATGAAAATGATTTATTCTATCATTACCTAGGTTTCTACAGTTGAATTCTAATAGTGATATCTAATTTTTTAATCATATATCTTACGATATTCTTTTGACTCTTATAACATAATACATGAAATTGTGATATAATAATCAAGTCACAATGGCCATACTTTTACCCAACTCAGATTTTATATACTATATAAATCAAGGATTGTTGTTGTAGTATAAAGATGTAAAATAATAAGTAAATAACTATATTATCTTCAAAATTCATGACACCATTAACAAATCATGGTGTAACTATAATTTTTTGGGGCACACTTTTTTTGTGTATGTGATAAATTATTTCCTCATTGGAGAATTTTGTTTTCATTATTTATGACATGATGATAATGAAAGAATGTAACCAAAATTTTTAGAATCACGTCAAAATATAACACATGTAAATTGTGTTATGTTTTTCTCTAATTTGATATTATAATAAATTCCTCTAAATACAAGACTCTGGTTCTTCTCCAGCCCTTCTCTAGTATCAATAATGTGTTCTAAAATTCATTTTAATTCCTTTGAATAATCTCAAAAACAACATCAAAATTTATCTTTGGAAATTCTCTCTCATTTAATAACCATCCATGTAATAAGTATGTGATATAACTAGCTTAGTGATATCTTATTAAGAGTACTAAAAAATATAATCATCAAACATATGTATATGATGTATGATATTGTTTCTAGAACTCTTAATCATAGGGAAAATCCATAAACATATACTTCTGTAGGTTCATGTCACTATACTATTAGTATGGATATGGGTTGTGATAAATTCTTTTCATCTATGATCAATTATTCATTCTTCTAGTGGAAAACCTCCTCCAAGATATATTCTTATCTGTAAGTTAATATGATCTAGTCAAGGAATGTAAATTCATTGACTCATATACAAATAAAATCCATATCCTTTTTTTAATATTCATGATATTATCCACCAAGTTACATCTTCTATAAAAAATCTAACATATCATATATGAATCAATAATCTTCCTTCTGAACATTAATTTTTAATTGAAAACCAAATCTAGCTTTCTTAAACATTAGAAATAAACATTGACAAATAATATGACATGACATGTATGGATTTCATATTCATGACAAGAATGGGAATATTAGCCAGATGAATATAATATTTTGTTATAATCATACAAGTGGGTATAATCCCTTTTTTATATGGTGTGATGAAATAGAAACACTACTCCAGGGATTGTGGTACCTAGGATTGGATGGCTATTAAATTAAATGAAGGAACACCTTGATATAGAGGTGGTTATTACCTATATTTTTTCTTCCCTTTAAATACCCTCTAAGAGGACATTTAGATTCTTAACACATTTATTCCCTTAAGTTGAAACTAGTAGATATAAACCATATCTGGTATTATTATCACCCAATGATATGATATAAAAGATCATTATATCCAAACTAAGAGGGGGTAAACTAATTTGGATAATATTTTATCGATTTAAAACATTTTATTTTACCTTTACACTTATCAAGGTGATTAGATCTCGATCTCTCAACTCACACTTGGTTTTTTTGCATGGAAGATATAAAAGAATAGTAACGAACCCAATAAAAAAAATACTTAAAAGGTTTTTACCCAATATAGCTGGATACATCCACAATGTATAGTGGCTATTTTCCCATACACACAAGGATGATATTTTATTATCAAAACTAACCAAAGGAAACAGAATATCCTTAAACCCAATGTTAGCGCCAACTAGCTGTATAAGAACAAACATATATTTTTACAGGAACTAACTTGTATTAATGAAAATAATAATTGAAATATTATTGAGAAATATTATCAATGAATTCTCAATTATCCTCTATATTGAACATTTCTGATCCTCTTTCTCAGTTATACAACAATACCTTCATGGAAACTTCTTTCTGAAAATATCCTCAAAATGATAAATGTGATGATAGATCAAGATAAACCACATTATCTTATTCTTCAATAGTCTCCTTCACGACTTTTTATGATTTTTAATAGAAATACCTATTCATAAACTCAATGATAATATTTATATAAACTCTTCATGACTCCCTTTCTCTTCTCTTCTTATTCTTCTTCTTCAGCAATTAAGATATTTAGAAGCACCAAGTCAGCATCTCAATATTTCCATCTATAAATAATCTTCATCAACCTATTTTATTTTTATAAACTCGTCATAGATCATGTGTATATTTTGTAACACTCAAATTTTTCAATGTCTATGAAAAATATGGAATAATTATCATTATATTTGAAATTGATCAAATATTCAATCACACAAGACCTTTAGAATTTATCCTCATAAATGGAGTCCAGGTCTTCCTTTTGAATATAATTATTTCTCAATCAAATAATCTCATAAAATACCTATAATAATAATATTTAATTATATAAAAATGTTTCATTTTTCTCAAAATCATCTTCATTCTCAATTTTAAAAAATCCCTTGGCTTTCTATCCATATCTACATAGTCATAATAAAATAAAATTATAGTGAAAAGTTATAGATGATGGTTCAATATTCCACTTCTCATATTAGAACCAAAAAGAAAAAATATGAATGAAACCTCATCATATATCATCATAAAAATTATAACATGAAGGAAAACATGGAATTATTATATTTAATCTTACTTAACATATGAAAATACTTGGTCAAAGTTACATGACCTTTAGAATTATCATACACATATTTTAACACCTTAAGTTACTCGTTCATATTAGATTATTTATTCTTACAAAAAATCATCTTTTTCTAGGAAACAAAAAAAATGAAATATTGGTTTAATGTTATATTCCCATTCAAATTCTAGATTAAATCTTAGACACTTTTGAATGGCCCATGGATTATGATAATGATTATTTTTTTATCAGTAATATAGTTTTTAATAACAAAGTTAATTACTGATACTATAAATATGTGTTGGGTGTTTGTGAAGAACACAACAAATAAATATAATAAATAACCCCATGATAAAAGACTTGTTTCATAGAAAGTGAGATATTTAAGAGATCATTTTCTTGAGATACAACATGAAGTTCCTATGTTTTTTACTATAATCTATGTTTCTAGCGATCCACTAATTTACAAGAGATATATTACTATTTTGGAAATAAATATTCACAAGGAAAGAATTTTTTTTCATAAATACATGAAAAATAAATAAGTATATTATACATATCTGACGATTATAACATTATAGTTAGTGTTAATTACTGATAAATGTTGATGATTTATTAGTACACTATCAACTACATGTTATTTATGATGATATTCTAAGGTAATTTTAACATTTAAACTAACTAGTGGAAGAAAAAATAATCCCCAAACCATAATCACCATACAATAATACATGAAACTATATAAATATAATAATGATGCAATTGTATATGTATACCACACAAATTTTTTTTCCACTCCATTATTTTTTATGGTTGATAAAGGTCACAATAGAGGTATAAGAATGATATAACTACTCTATGGTCTATATATGGGGTTTTGGATCACTTTACACTCAATAAAGACACTCTAGACACCCATGACATGAAATTTCCATAATCTAGTAAAGAATAAGAGATAATAGAGATTACTAGGAGTGGGAGAGAATCTCATCTAGTGGTACGCAAGGCAATCACACCCCAATCAAAATTGTGATACCTTTATATGGGCCCTACATACACTCTCGATTACTTCATGCATTAACTCATATGCTAAATAGTGTATGAGTTAATGTATAGACCGATCAGGTGTTAATATCAATAATACATTAATTCTCCCATGTGTTTCAATTAATGAAATATATTATTTTAATTATAGATAATGGAAGTGGTTTAAAATTTTAACGATTAAACATTTTATTTCCAAACAAAGGTAGTGGCATGAAATAAATTATAGCAAATGATATACCCTCAATCATAACCTGTGATTATATAACACTCATTATATGAGTTTAATTATTTAGGAAATACTATCTTAAATCAATCAATTGCACTAAATCCTTTTAGATTTCATTCCATTTGACCTTAAATTATATTATATAAAATAACCTTTTATACCATATTCAGAAATCCTTGTGAATACTCCGAAATTACTTTCAAAAAGGTGTAATTAACATCATCATGTATCACATCATATCTAATACTTTGTGATTATCCATCCAAAACGCTTTTCAATAAACTCTAAAATAATTTTCAAAGAAGTTTTTTAAGTAAAATGAAATCCTCATTTATTCAACCTCAATGTGTAACCACATAGGTCTTTATAGTGTTGAAAACATATTAATCACTAGACTCATTAATGAAATAAAAGAGCTTCATTTTGAAATTAATCAGTGATAATCAAGATAAAAATAGATATTATATAATCTCTAGTAAACACAAGAATCTATATACATGTGACCACCCACTATATCATATGAAAGCATTCATTTTCATATGATCCCTTTTTCTGATACATGGAGTGACCATGGAATAGGAAGTATGTTGATCACATATAGCCTAATTATACATTCTCAATTATTGGATTATATACTATCCAGTTGGATGAATACATCACATATAATTCACATTTATGGATGAAAAAATCACTTGTCCATAACTTGAATAGATAGGAACATCATATTTACTATCTAGGTATGCCCATTCACTTCCTTGGTCTATCTCAATCACGTTCCCAAAATTCATACTCATTATATGGGAGGAAAATCCCATCTTGGATATGATCCCATTGCTTACATGATCAATAACATAGAAAAACTCCACATAATTAGATAAGACTCAAGTCTTTTTTAAAAAGGTATAAAGTGTAATGTTCTCATTCTAGGTGTCATACCAACCATGTGTGCAACCCCATGTTGACCCATCATATCCCCACTTGAGCCAATGATAATCCATGTGTGCAACCCCAAACTAGCCTACAATAGGATAGGGTCTTGTGACTATATCTAATAAGGAAAATCACAAATAATATACCT
Organism: Viscum album; assembly: GCA_963277665.1. Taxonomy (NCBI): domain Eukaryota; kingdom Viridiplantae; phylum Streptophyta; class Magnoliopsida; order Santalales; family Viscaceae; genus Viscum; species Viscum album. The sequence continues at coordinate 631,957,725 of OY728146.1, forward strand.
TAGCCTAAATTATATTTTAATGGATAAATATATAACATACATGATATCTAAAACCCACATAGGGTATATTTCTAAAAAAATAAAATGAAAAATGCATATGTGATGCAATAATTTTCAATAAAAATACTAGAAAGGAAAAATATAACAAAAATAGAAAAATAAAGTGTCCCAAAACCCTATATTATGAATAAATATAGGTTGGGGAAAATCCTTTCCACCCAACTCTTAGGATGACTACCGATAATAAATTCCACCAATAGGATTATAGGAATTTTTATTAAGATGGTTACCAAAAACATATGTCATCATCCAATAGATTTTTGTTCCACTAAGAATAAACTGTACAGAATTCATACTACCTCTACATACACTATGTTCATCCACAAATCATGTGTTTTCTAAAAATTTACAATATGTGCAGGAATGAGGCAGAACAAGGATGTGTTTAAAAAATACCAACAATGTTGCTGACAAAATAAAATAGATAGAAAAAAATGGATTAAATAAAAAAACCATGATTATGTGGTGAATAACATAGAATACACAAAATAAAAAAATTATTATATATTTGAAATAGGTGACATTGTGAGGTCATTGTCATCTTATTTGAACTCATTAAAGAAACATAAATCATACATAACCAGATTGTCTATATAATAGAGATGAAAAAGGTAGTGGAAAATTCATATTTGTTTTCATAAAATAATAAATTTAAAAAGGTAGTTTTCATGATAAAATGAGTGGTTTTATAAAAATAATAGCTTCTTAAAACAGATCATGGATGAAACTTAAATATGGGTAAGAAAGTGGGAAGTTCCCTTTAATCGGGCTTGCTTATTAGAAATAATATACAAGGAAGCCTTATTAAAATATGTATGTCCCTATAAAAGAATGATTATCTAGTATATATACAAGATTTGGGAACATATAAACATAATGTAGAATAATTACACAAAAATAAAGAAGCATTACATTAGGTAAACATAGGTAAAGAGTAACTTAAAGGAAAAAATGGAGGTTCAGGTAGAATCCCTTACCTTATGTCTAAATATGTTATGAACAGGATATTAATGACCTTAATAATAAAATTATATTCATTAATTAATAATTAAAAAAACTTTTAAAATTTTAATTTATTTATTATAATTTTATTAATTTTATTTATGGACTTTTTGATGATTTATAGGGTTCAATTTCATCATTTAGGAGTGCTCGTTTTCTTAGTTTTCATGATCAGTTCACTTATATAAGAGTATGGAAGTTCATTTCAAAGATAAATAGAAATAAATAATTGAATTTATAAGTTATTAATGAACATATAAATGGTTAAATTTTATTATAAATCATTTGGTTATGTGGTATGAGGATGAATCATTAGAAAAAATGTTAGTGATAATCGTTTGGATTATTTTGAAAGGTTTTTGCTCAAAAATAACTTGGTTGGTTTTATTATTTATAATTATGTATATATAAGGATTAAAAACCTTAAATAGTATGTAATGTATATATATATAAATATTATTAGTTTTCTTAACCATAAAAATGGTTTTATGACCAGCCTTGAAGGCGATAATTTAACACATAATGAATGTTGTTTTAATTTGTAGAATAAAAAGGAGATGAGATAGGATATCATGATGGATTATTACATTATCACAATAAAATTACATTATCTATAAGTTAATGTAGTTTTCATTCCATTTGGATTAGGTTTGGTGAGGATAGAATAAGAAAATAAAATAACTTGAAAATAAAATAAAATAAAAGGAATGAGGAATTTACCTCTTGAATTTCTCCTCCTTGTGAACCTCCTTTGGGAAAGGGTTTTGGTATTTTAATGAGACCAGAATCTTTTGGATGTGGGTAAGAGGTTTATTAATATATTGGAGCATAATTTTGACAAGGATAAAAGCTTTATAGGTGTTAGGAGAAGAGTTTTGGAGGGGTGGTCTTTATAGGGGAGGATATGGGTGTTTTCTCATTATTTTATTCATTAGTTTTTTTATTTTGGATCAAGACTATGAAAAGATTGAGAATTATCACCAAATATAATTAAATAATTATGTGAATTTATATATTATGGTTCTCACATCTGCGATGACTCATGTAAGAGTGTATTTAACTTGATATATATATATATATTGTAAATTACCGTATTTTACTATTCAAAAAAATCAACTATTTTAGAAAAATATCTAAAATTCACCCCAACCATTTTTGGACACATAGAATTAAAAAATTAACTCCAATTTATGAATATAATTTTATAAATATGAGAAATACAATTTCTAATTAAAATCCTCATTTACTTGTAAAATACTAGTTTTAAAATTATAACTGATTTTGTAACACTTTGAAAAATTAAATAACGTCTCACAAAATTATATTATAATCATAAGATAAAAAATATTAATTTATGAATAAATTTTATGGAAATAAATTTTCTTTTAAATAATTGTATCAATTATAAAATTGTAATTAAATAATTATAACTTACAAAAATACGAACACTTAATAAATAATTTTTAAAATATTCATTTACTCATACTATGATATAATTATATCATACTTTCATTTATAGGATGCCTCGATTTTATTTATACTTTCATGGTTGAGGTTACTATTCTATTGGTCGGTTTAATATTCATAAGGGTCGTATTACTATTCTGAAGTTCCGGTTACTCTTCCTGTGGTATATGTTTTTTAACATCTAGAAATACCTATTATTTAATTATTTCATTATTTATAAAGTTTTTATTTTTCTCTTAATGTGATTTATACTATATGAAATAATTATAAGAAGGTAATATACATTGATAAAAATTTTGTGTCATTACATTCTTCCCCCCTTATGAAATTTTGACCTCAATTGTTTTCATTATATATTGAAAAGAGGTGTGGGTACTTCTCTTTAATTGCTTCCTCTGGTTACCATGTTTCTTATTCATACTTATTATTCTACTATAGTACTTTGACCAGGTGAGTTTTCTTGTTGTGTATCAATTTATCTCTCTTATCCAATATCTTCACTGGATTCTCCTCATTTGAGAGATCATTTTCTAACTGTACAACCTCTGAATTCAGTACATGTGAAGGATCTGGAATGTACTTTCTTATGACGGATATGTAGAATACATCATGTACTTGATACATGGTTGGAAGAAGTTTTAGTGATATGACACAACTCTAACAAGATCAAGAATATTAAAGGGGATGATGTACATAGGACATAACTTTCCTTTCTTACCAAATATCATGATCATCTTACATGTAGATATATGGAGGAATACCATGAATCTAACCCTCAACTCAAGGTCTCATCGATGATTGACTACATATCTAATTTGTTGAATTTGGGTTGCCTTAATGTGCTACTGAATAGTTTTAACCTTTTACACTATTTCATTTACCATTTCAGGTCATATTAGCTTATGTTCACTGACTTCATACCATCATGTTTTTGTTATACATCTTTTCCTATAAAGGGATTCATATAGAGCCATTTTGATGATCGAGTGGATACTAATATTGTAGAAGAATTTGACCAGTGGTAGATGTTGGTCCCATCCTCCATTGAAGTCTATAGAAAAAAATCTCAACATGTATTCCAATATTGGAATAGTACTCTCAAATTAGTCACCGATTTGAGGATGATAGGACATACTGAAGTTCAACTCAGTTCTTAGATCATCTTTGATACTTTTCTAGAAAATTGATGTGAATATTAGATACTGATCATATACAATTTATAGTGGTACTCCATACAACCTTACCACTTCTATGATATATATCCATACAAGTTTATCCTATGATAAATCATCTCGAATTTAGATAAAGTGAGGCATCTTTGTAAGACAATCCATAAACACCCATATAACATTGCTTCCTTTAGATGTCTTCATAAGTATAGTGAAAATTTTCATGGTAATGTTCTCCCACTTCTATGTTGGTATGGGTAGTGGTTGCTTCATCCCATTTGAATTTTTCCTTTCAGCCTTCACTTGCTGACATATCAGGCACATTGATGTATACTAAAAAATATCCTTTTTCATATTGTCCCCCCAATAATTATCTCAGAGATATCAATACATCTTTGTGTTCCCTATTTGAATAGAGAAGGTTGAGCTATGTGCGTCATTCAGAATCTTATTATTTATATTTGGATTGGAAGGTACACATAGTTGTTTCCAAAATCTTACAACTCCTAACTTATAAATTTTAAAATCTAAGGATTTCCCCTTTATCATATATTTCACCTTCTTCTGTATTTGCACATAATTGCTTTGAGAATCATTTACTTTTTTCTACAAGGGTTGGTTGAGAAATCATTTGAGAAAGGATTGATGATTTTCCTTTATTAAAGAGTCCCTTGTCCATCCTTTTTAATTCTAATAATATTGGATCATTATCAATTATAATCACTGATAAAGATGAAATATCCTTTCTACTCAGATAATCCACTACCTAATTTTCCTTATCAGGATGGCAGTGGATTGAGAAGTCATAATCCTTGATGAACTCTAACCATCTTCACTATTGCATATTAATATTCTTCTATGTTAATATATATTTTACACTCTTATGATCGGTATATATCTCACACTTCTCCCTGTAGAGTTAATACAGCTAGATTTTCAATGAAAAGATCACATCTTCTAACTCTAGATCATTCAAGGGAATGTTTTTCTTATAAATTTATAACTAATTTGAGGTATTTGCTATATATTTATCATTTTTCATCAATACACATCCTAATACCTTCTCTGAAGCATCATTGTACACCACAAATATTTCTCCACTTTTCAGTAGTGTGAGCACTAGTGCAGCGATAAGCCTCTTTTTTTTATCTCTTTTAAACAGTCTTCACATTCACTGGTCTAAAAAAACATTAATCCTTTCCGAGTCATCTTGGTTAGTGGGTTAGAAAATCATGATAAATTATTCAAAAAAATCGGTAATACCCAGATAGACCAAGAAAGCTACGGATATCTATTATAGTTTTTTTCTTGGGATACTCTTTGATTACCTTTGTCTTGGAAGGGTCCACAAATATCCCTTTTTTGGTTATTACATTCCCCAATAATGATACTTCCTTCATCCATAACTCACTTTTACTATACATTGAAAATAGTTTCTCCCTTTGTAAAGTCTTCAACACAGTATTCGAATGCTCTTCATGTTCATCCTTTCTCTTGAAGTATATCAAAATATCATCAACAAATACTATCACAAATTTATTGAGGTAATATCTAAAGACTCTATTCATTATGTCAATGAAAATTGTTGGAGAATTATTTTTTCTGAAGGGAATCACAATGAACTTATAATTTTTATACCTTGTTCGAAAGGAAGTATTGGGAATATCTTCCTTCTTCGCCTTTAATTGGTGATATCCCAGTTGAAATTCCACCTTAGAGAAATAATCGGTCTCATGGATCTAATCAGACAAGTCATTTATCCATGGCAGGGGATACTTGTTCTTTATCATAATTTTGTTGAGATCATGATAATAAATGTAGATGCACATTGATCCATCCTTTTTCATGATTAAGAGGACTAGGACACCCCCTGGTGAAGCCTTGGGCGTATAAAACCATTTTACAAATTCATTTATAACTGATTTTTTAGTTCCTCCATATCATTAGTGTCCATTCTATAAGGTGTATTTGATATGGGTAGAGATCCATGAATAATATCAATTGAGGACTCAACCTCTCTATTAAGAGGAAGACTAGGAAACTCTTTAGGGAATACATCGGTGTAATCCCTCATGATGGGCATGTATTTGAGAATGATTTTCTCCTTTATATAAAACATTTGGAATAGATATCATCTCTCATTAGGCAGCAATATCCACACTTGAGATGATGATTCTAAAGTAGATTCAACTTCCTCCTTACACTTGTACAAGATTGGAGGATGTTTTGGGAAGTGAAGAGTGATCTCCCTTTCCCGACAGTTGATATTGGATTTGTATAAATATAGATAATCCATGACCAAAATAGCATCAAAATCTGCCAAAGGGAGTATGAAAATATTTATTGGGAGGTTCAGTCCACATACATTAATTGGGGAGTAGTTATAAACTTTAGATGCAGTAATTTCCCAATTTTATATTCTCACAAATAACTCAACCTCCAAATTTTGTGGTGGTTTTTGAAAAGTTCTACTAATCTTGAAAGATGTGAAAGAATGCATATAACTATGATCAAATAGTAAGTTCACTATTCATGAATGAATAATTAGTTTACCTATCACCACATCATTTTCAGAATCTATATCAGCAGTAGTGATATCATATTCCCTTCCTTGTAACCTTGGAGGTTTTCGTTGTTGATTTCCTCCCACAACCCTTGGCTAGGGGAAATGGTCTTCATAATTCCGATATTCCTTATAGTTGAAACACTACACTATAAGCTAAGTATTGATCGGAACCTTCATTTATTATTACGCATTATTGGGATTATTCATATCCCTTTAGTAGTTATTATACATATTACCTTCTATTCAACTTTTGAATAATCTCTTGGTTCCCTTTAACATGTTTCTAGGATGCTTCTTCCCACACTTTTGACATGTGGGATGTAGGGTCTTCTTTACATCATGGTATTTATCACCCATATTAAACTCCATCTTCCACTTCTTACCGCTAGGCCCATGAGACCACTAAGATTCTTTGATTTCCATTTTAACCTTAGGGGAACAACATACAATATCTTTGTATATATCTAAATCTAGAATCACCAACCCTTTTTTTAGACTCGGATGTAGTCCTTTAAAGAAAAAATCCACCTTAATTTTAGTGTTCATGAAAAAGCGAGAGGCATATCTTGCATGCCTTTTAAAGTTTAATTCATATGACCTGGTAAACTCATCTTCCTTTTTCATCATTCCAAGGAATTACCTTTACATATTGATATGGAGGTTTTTGGGAAAACACTAATTGAAAAGAATTTTATTAAAATCATCCCATTTCAAGGAATAAATTTTCTCCTTCAACTTTTTGTTCTTGATGAGTTTCCATCTCTGATATTCTTCCCCATAAAATCAACAAACTTTCATCATAAATTTCTATTATTATGAGCACTAGATGGTAGATAATATATTCTCAATGTAATTAATCCATTGTTTTGAAAGTATGGTATTAGAAGATCCTCTAAACATGGGAGGCCTTTTACACATAAAATAATGAATAGAAACATGAAATTTATTTGGAGAAGTTGGGAATTCAACAATATTCTAGTTATTATTCATAACTTGATCCGACTGAGAAAGTATGGTTATAGTTTTTTTAGCACCTTTTCCCATCATATTTTTCATATCATTAGAGAAATCATAACATTGTCTATCACATTGACTATTTTCAAGGGTTGTTATATTTCCATCCATTAAATAAGAAAAATAAAGTATAATTAAGGGGTTTGAATACTTAGGTAATAAGTATATAAAAAAGTAAACATTGAACATAGAAGGATAAAATTGTAAATGAAATGTGTATCCTACCTTGTGATTCTCTGTATTTCAATCTATGTTATCCATGATATATTTCCTAACATATATTATGGTGTGATTTTCCCCTTAATAATGGTTAATAATGAGATTATGAATTTACAATAGTATATCCCCCTGGTTGTTTCAAAATAAGTTCATAGTAAGGCCCATTGTTATGTGCCAGGTTACCCTAAGTCAGGCCCAGAACACCTTTTCAGAGTTGTTACTTCTAGGTATATATGTGCTAGAACCACGTCCACTTTTTTTTATATCAAAACATGGATGTATTTTATTGATAAACCACAAACTCTATACTAACCAAAATTTTGGGATGTTTTCTTATACTTATTCTTATACATGAGGCTTTCCCTAGAGTTTTATAATCCTAATCCCAAAAATAACTAAACATTTACTCTACTACCAACATAGTGACCCTATACTTTTACACATATCATTACATGATTTTAAGCATAATTAATCATCAAATTACAAGACAAGGATATTAAACTATAGTCTCTTTGGAATATTAGGTACATAATTAAACATCAGGAAAACATATTTTGTTTAATCTCCATATGGAGCTCCTAAATTTCATTAAGATCCTATATCTACATAAGATAACCTGGGGAATATATGAATAAAAGGGATGATCTAAAAAGCCCAGTCAGGAAATAAGTATAAGAATAAAAAATAAAACATGGGTTACAATACATAACATGATGGAATAAAAGGAATATAAAATTAATAAAAATAAGTAATGATAACCTTTATAACATAGTAACATATAATAATGGAATCATAAGAATGTGGAAACAACATATAACAATATTTAAGGATAACTACCAAGACTATATTACATGGTGTACAAAGTCCCATAAAGGAATTAGTTTCACTCCCTATCCCAACATGAAGTCTCATGAGATTAAACATTACCCAATTAATTGAATTGATATCTAGCAACACCCATCATAACATGATTGTGAATATGTGGTCTACATAAATAATCATACATAAGTAATCAAATAAAAACATAAGGGTCACCCATTGAAATAATTTTTTATCATAATCATGTCAAGAGGCATAAAAAAGGTAATATCATAAAGGTTTCCATAAAATAATGGATTTATACATGGACATTCATAAGGTAAAATAGACTTATTTCATGCTATTTTATGTCAAAATTAATGGAAAACATGTAAAAAGAGTGAATAGAAACATTATAAATAAAACATTTTAGTACTATTTAATGAAAATACTAAAGAGCATTTAAAGTGGAAAAGGGATGTTTGTTTTCATAAAAATAGAAATGAAAAAGGATGTTTTTAATTATAAAATGAGTTATTTTAGAAATATAATGGTGGCTTAAAATAGATCATGTATGGAACATAAATATGGGAAGAAATTGGGAAGTTCTCTTTAATCGGACTCGCTTATTGTGAATAATTGTGAAGGGAACCTTATAAAAATACGTATTTCTCCATAAAAGAAGGATGATATAGTTCAAATACATGATTTTGTAACATATAAAAATAATTTATAATAATTTAAGAAAATAAAGAAACATTACATAGGGGTAAAGAGAGATAAAGAGTAACTTGATGGAAAATTGGAGGTTCCGGTAGAATCCCAAACATTATGTCAGAAACAATTATGCACTTGATCTTAATGTCTTGAATAATAAAATTATATTAATTAATTAATAATTCCATAAAATTTTAAACATTTAATTTATTTTTTATAATTTTATTATGTTCATTTATAGAATTGTTGATGAGTTATAGTGTTCAATTTCATTATATGGGAGTGCTCGTTTTCTTAGTTTTCATGATCTGTTCGCTATATAATAGTATGGTTGATCATGTAAAATTGAAATAGAAATACAGAATTGAATTTATAAGTTTTTAATGAACATACATATGGTTAAATGATTTTATAAATCATTTGGTTATATCATATAAGGATGAATCATTAGATAAAATGTTAGTGGTAATCATCTGGATTATTTTGGTCGATTTTTACTCACAAAGAAATTGGTTTGTTTTATTATTTTACATTATGTGTATATAATGATTAAAAACAATAAATTGGATTTAACACATATATAATAAGTTGGTTTAACCATAAAAATGGTTTTATGACCAGCCTTTAAGGTGATAAATTAACACCTCATGAATGAAGTTTTCATTTATAGAATAAAAGGGAGAGGAGAAGGGGTTTGATGATGGATTATTCCATTAGCATAATAAAATTATAGTATATGTAAGGTACTGAATTTTTTATTAAATTTTTTGTGGGTATATTATGAGAGAATAAGAAAATAAAATAACTTGAAAATAAAATAAAAGAAAAGGAATTTGGAATTTACCTTTTTAAATTTCTCCTCCTTGAGAACCTCCTTTGAGAAATGGTTTTGGTATTTTAATAGGATCAATAGATTTTGTGTGTGGGGGTATTTTTTAGGGAGATATTTGAGAAATTTTTTGACAAGTATAAAATCTTGAGAGGTGTGGGGAGAAGAGGTGGTGAGGGGTGGTATTTATAGGGGAGGAGAGGGGTGTTTTCTCATTATTTTATTCATTAGATTATTATTTTGGCTCAAGACTATGAATAGTTTGAGAATTGTCATAAAATATAATAGAATAATTAAGTTAATTTTTATATTATGGTTCTATAATCATCTATTACTCAAGTAATAGTATATTTATCTTAATATATATATACACCATAAATTACCGTATTTTACTATTCACTAAAAATTGAACTATTTTAGAAAAATCCCAAAAATTCAACCTAACCATTTTCAACATGTATAATTAAAAAATGAAGTCCATTTTATGAAAATAATTTTCTAAAAATGATAAATTTAATTCCTAATTAAAATCATCATTAACTTGTAAAATACCAGTTTTAAAATTATAACTGATTTTGTAACACTTTGAAAAATTAAATAAGGTCTCATAAAATTATATTATAATAATAAGATAACAAAATATTAATTTATGAATACATTTTATGGAAATAAATTTTCTTTGAAAGTATTATATTAATTATAAAATCGTAATTAAATATTTATAACCTACCAAAATACAAACACTTAATTAATAATTTGTAAAAAAATTATTTTATTATACTATGATATAATTATATCATACTTTTATAGAATTCCTAAAATTTATTTATAATTTCACGGTTGAGGTTACTATTTTATTGGCTGGTTTACTATTCATAATGGTCATATTACTATTCCAACGATCAAGTTACTATTCTTTCAGTATATGTTTCTTAACTTCTAGAAATGCCTCTTATTTCATTGTTTATTAATTTATAAAGTTTGTATTGTGTTTTCAATGTGATTTACACAATATATAATAATTATAATAAAGTAATTTTTTTACAAAAAATTTGGGTCGTTACAAGTTGTGGATGAAGTTTGTGCTATTTCTAGAAGAAAATGCATCAAGAAGACTTGGTAATTTAGTTTATGGGAATTTCAAAAATCATAATAAGCTTTTAAGTGATAAATATATACTGAACTTGATAAATTTTTAGTTTGGGTGAAGGATAATGGAAGTTTCATTATAGTGAAAGGCTACACTATTTTGATATTCGGAGATAATTTAAAGTGTTTTTAAATGTTTGAAAAGCTCAAATTTGAGTTGATTTGTAGGTTATTAAAGATTTGAGAAACTAAATTTTATATAATAATAACCTATTTGAAAAAAATACTAACATTTTCATATATATTAAAAATTAGTTATATAGGTGAAAACTATAGAATAATAAATCCATAATTTACTCATATAAATATTGAATCATCGAGTTAGATAAAAGATTAAGTATGGAAAAGACTAGGAGATGAAATATTAAGAATACAAAGTTAATTTGAGATAACTGTTAGAGGCATAAAATAGCTCAAAATGTAGTTCCGTAAAATTTTCATTCCAAAAGATAAAATATTGAACCAAATGAAAGTTCAGAGTTGAAAATTTATTCTAAATGACTAACATGTGATTTAATTTTATTTGATCTTGAAAATATTTTCTGTCAAATTTTGTTTTAGAAGTCCGAAGATCAAAGAACATTGACATTGTATATAAGGGGAATAAATAAAGGTGAAATTATCAAGATCAAGATGGGGAGTCAATAGGAAGAAATAAACATATGTTGAGGATGATATTGAATAATCGTGCTCAAAAGGAAAGTCTGGAAGAAAACATATTGTATGAAGAATATAATCTTTGAAATAGTTAGTGGTGGTGAAAGTTCATGATATTTTGAATGTCCAAAAGTATCATAATGTGGAAATTAGTAATGACTATTTTATCTAAGGTTTATGACCCAAAGTGGAAGTGGAAGTAAAATGTTGATTTTCAATTATATAAGTACATATAAGAGTGAATTATATAAGATAGAGTCTAAAGGATTCACTAACATGAAAGACTAAATCTGAAAGATTTATATTTATGGAAGAATTATCCTGATTTATATTGGATGGTGTTTCAATAAGATAATTTTCCAATGTTAAGAAGTCCAGAAGTGAAAATTCATGATATAAGAAGCTAATAATATCTCAGAAGCTTCATAAGATTTCCTTGGAAGATCTAAATTCTATTTTAAAGTTACTTAAATATTTCATAATGTCAACCTGAAGGTACTATAAAATGATTTATTTAGTTGATTAAATAAACATAATAATGTTGAGTTTTTATTAATGTAAAATATATAATGAGTCTTAAGAAATTACTTAATATTAAATTTGAGTAAGTGGTTAAGGAAACTGATCAAGATCTGAATGAGGGAAATTCTTTCTAAATCCTTGTTTTATGGAATAATTAAACATGGAAGGCTAAGAATTAAGACAATGCGTAATTAAAATAAATTAATTTTTAGAGCCCAATATTTCATGTTTCATGGAGGTTTCAATCAACTATGATGGGTATAAAAGGAGGAGTTCCCATTATTGATTGATATGGAGAATTTTATGAGAGAATAAATACTATAATGATAATGAGATATTTACATGTAAATTTCATATTGTCATTTAAAGTTAATGAAGATGTTAGTTTAAATTTCAGGTTTCAGAATATCAATTGAAGTCAAATTAGAAGTGATAGTCCAAACTACATATTCCATAGGATCAGTTAAGTCAAGGAAGTAAGTGAGATAGTCATCCTTCATATTCTATATATCAAAATATTTTAAAGAAAAGATAATTTATAATGAGAGAAAATAAAAAAAGTCCAATTTAAAAGTATATTGGTTTGGAATCATAGTTAATTAAGAAGAATAATTGATAAAAAATAAAAAATAAAAATATTTTATTATTCATTAGTTAATCATTTTTTAGTATAGAGAATAAGGTTAATGTTAATGATGTTGAAGTTATTCATTCATTAGCCATCAAAGACCTACTTTTTACTAATTATATCTATCTAATTTATGTATTGGAAACCCAAGTCATACTAAATATTATGTTAATTAGTGAGGATTTTAGGAGCATTAAAACTATAGGGATTCAAGTATGAAGAACCTATTAAGAGATACAAAATTGTTGGTGAATAGTGTATGAAGTTAAGGGTGAAGTCATCTCAAAGATGGGGTTGATGGTTAAACCTTCCTTATATTCTAGTTAAGGATAAAAACTTCCCACATAATGTAATATTTATGTTAATAATTATACATACTCACCTATTATAATATATTTTATACATCAATGATAAAATATATGTATCATACTCAACCCAAACTTAAGAAGGATGTAGTCTCCCACATTTTAGGTGAACCTTGTAAAAATTTCATGTGTTTTACTTTCTTCACCATATTTCTTTCATGTAGTGTGAATAGGTTTATTGATGTTTATGGGATCCATTCATCCAAATATGTGTAGAGTTTCAAATTAATTGAAATAAAATAATTTTTTTAAAAAAATAACTCACATTGATTCAACCCCCCCTCCTAGCGTGACTATACTATATTACTAGAAAATTCAATTGGTATAAGAGAATAATGTTCTCCACTGATTGGATGGAATTTTATCTCTCAGTTTTTTTTTATTTTTTATAGATTAAGTGAATATTTTAATAATTTATTGTGACACCTTAGTTGAATAATAATGAATTTATACCAATCCATATGGTAGTTTCATCGAGAACATTAAAAAATAAAAAAATTTATAAGGATATGAAATTGGGGAAGATCAGTCCTGAGAAAAAAGAGAAAGAGTTTTCACCACTAATTGAAGGTAATAAAAGTTGTAATATTGGTTTCATATCAGTTGATAATTATCCTCTTTAAGAATCTAGTTTAGGATATGAATATTGTGTGTAAATCTAATAATATAATAATATTTACTCTCAATTTAAATATTATCTAAAAATTTACCTCCTAATGTTTTCACATATATACATTCTTTTTTTAGGGTTCTATAAGAAGAAAAAATCATAGCTAATGATGGAAGAAGAAGAAATGTAAAAAAGAACTAGTTGGAAATTTTCAAAAGTGAAACACTCTTTTTGAAATTATTAAATCCAACGAATAAACATATTTTCTATAAAAATAAATACACTTCTTGAATGAATAATAATTAAAAAAGAAATTTATGATAAAGCTAATATAATTAAAGTCCATGAGAAAAGGATCTTTGCACTGGAATAAAATTATAAATCCACCAGTGATATTAAGAAATATCAGTTGGAGATCAAAGAAAAAAGAATAAATAAGCCTGATAGTTCTCTACAATAAACTGGAAAGTTTCAAAAAAATATCCTTTAGAATATGAATAAAGAATGTAATGAAAGAGTAGTTCAGGTGATATTTATAAAAATACACTAAACATAAAGTTTATTGAGATGGAGGTATAAAAGAAAAATCAAGAAGTAACACATGTTTAATATTTTGAGGATACTTAAAGAAAATATGATACCATAAATTTTTTTATTAGTGTATTACTTAAAAAATGACTTATTTGATTTTAAAGAAGAGTGTTAAATCATTTAACGACAAATCCACTAAACACTCATAGAAAAAGGTAATATTTCGCTAGAAGAGTTTTGTTTCACTAAAATTATGTCTATAAAAAATTTAGGTTAAAATTTACGTTCTTGAAAAATATAGTTGGAAAAAATTAAGATAAACCTAAAAAATATTCAAGGGTTAATGATAATAATAGAAGGAATCTCGACACCACAATAAGATCCTAAAAGTTATATATCATAATATAAAATATAAATCCATTCATACTGGCCATATTGTTTCTCAAATGAATAAACCTATATTTTCTGACTATGATATAAAAGGTTTTGACATAAGGATATAATTTTTTTAGAAAAAACTTATTAATTTGAAGAAAAATAAGGAATAAATTATGTGGCGAAGATTAAGGCATGGGAGATCCTTCTGATATGAGGTAATGTACATAGAAAATGGTAAATATTTTCACAAAAAATTGATTTTAATATCTAGATAATTTCCATATAAATTTTATAAATAGTGGTTATTGTGATGATGTGTGTTGGTTAATAACTACCAATCATGATTAATTTATAATTAAAGAAAAAATACACTTAAGATGAATAAAAATTAATGGAATTGGGATGATGAATTTACATTAGGGTGTAAAAAAAGAATAAAGTTAAAAAATATATACCCAATGAGAATGTTGTTAAAGATTCTACACTAAAGAATAATTTCTTCTATAATGGAAGGAAAGGTAAAATCATGAATAGTTTCAAGTAATCCATTAACTTTAATTTTAAAGGAAGAAATATGGAATAAAAAAATAAGTCAATACAAGAATGAAGCAAAAGTATTGTTTCGGTTGAATACAACTATGAAAAGGATTTTGTATTTCATGAGTGGTTTTTAAAAAGTACCGAATAGTGAATTGATAAAAAATCATTTAGAATGTCCAATAAATTTGAACATGTTTTTATAGAATACTTGTTTTTTATCTAGCCTAGTTGGAATGAGAATTAAAGATAGAGAAAACACAAAATAGTGTATATTTCTTGATAGATTATGTAAAAAAAGCCTATTCCACATAAGAAGAAATTTGAAGAAAGGAATAAGACCATATTTCCAAAGGAAGTTTACATTTGGAAAATAAGAGGAGGAATAAGATTAAAGAGTTATCATAAGTATTGAGAGAAATTGAAATGTGTTTATGGACTAAAAAAACTCTCACACTTTTTTTCTTGCTGATAAGAAAATGAGAAACTATTTTAATAATCATGAAAATTTTATTAAGAGGTGAAAACATTAAGAATGAGATCATGGAGGTCTAATTTAGAGATTCATAAGGTAATAAACCTAAATTACATATCTACAATCAAGGGAAGATATCCTATATTAAAAAAGTTATAAAGATTCGATGGCACTACCTATGGGAGTCATAAGATTAGCTACTATATTATCTTCATGCTAAGTATGTAGGATATTGATATAGTTATCAAGAAAGATTCTATAATCCTTGAGTAAGTAAGTGATTAAATAGTGAATAGGATATATTTGATCAATGAATTTGATATGTAAATTTGATTAATATTAAATAATTAAAATATTAATATTGAAGATACTGGGGATGAGGAGACCACTAAGAATTTACTAATCCTTATAAATAAGATAATCATCCACTATATAGAAAGTGTTAAATTCAAAAACCATTGATACTCAAGTATCGTGGATAATACCACCACCTTGAATGTTTACAAGGGTGTGTGAACCATCATTTTTAAGCTTAAAATATATGGTTGTCACTTTCCAAGACACTTAGTGACACTAAGTTAGGGTGGATAAGGTTGCATGAGGTTGGAAAGAAGAAAAATTGATGTGATGAGATGAGGAGGGAAAGGAGTATTGTGAACATTATTTATTGATTAGAATAATAACATTAGATTTCAATAAAATTGAGTTATACTAGAATCCCTTATGTTTGTCCGTGTTCTTGGATTTCCATTGAATCTGAAACCCAGTAAAAAAGGATACACTGTAAACCTAACTCTCACTTGATCCAATGTTGTCATTGAAAAACCATAAAGAAATAAATTTCTTAGAAGAAACGATAATATTGGAAAAAATTAGGATGTTTTTTAGGATAATCCAAATAAAATATTGCTATTCAATTCCCAAAAATATATAGTTATTTGTTTCAATATTGGTATGAGAATCATGATGTTAAAAGAATACATTTGCATTAAATAAGATGTTCAAAGGGATATATTTGTTCCTAACGTGACATACCAGGAAACTAAGCTTAAATGTGATGGGGTTTCTTCACTTGGCCTAATCCCAAGGATATAAACCCTACCTAATGTGGATTACATGATGAAATTTGGTAGTACAAATCTTTCTCAATCTCAAAATGGTGAAAACACAGTGATTGGGATCATCATCTATCTTGATAGTGTGAAGAGAGTAATTCTAATCATCATTTAAGATATAATTAAGAGTATATGGGTGAGACATATCCTCAAAAATTTTCATACTTAGGTTGAGAAACCTAGGTAAGAATAGTGGGCATCCCAACCAACTTTCATTCCTGAAGGCGATCTCCCCATGACCAATAATGTATCTTGAGTGCACCAAGATGGTGTGAATATTTTCGAGGATATTGTGACAGATGGGGTGGTCATGGGGAAACCATTGTGTAACACTTTAGGTACAATTACATAATTATAGATGATGAAAGTTAACCATAAAAAATTCCCCAAAGCTACATCCCAGTCTAGTTTTCCCTATATACAAAAAATTTATTACTAATTCTTCCTAGTATTAGTATCACATTTATTGGTTTCTATATCTGTTCACAACATGATCAATGGTGGTGACCCTCTTGTTTGGAGACCCATAAAATTTTGTTAAAGGATTTTTTTAATGGCTTTAATGAAATAATTCAAGACCATGATAATAGATAAAATTTTCATGGGAATAAAAGAGGGAAATTATGGTGAAATGAAAAGTTGTGAATATTTTAATGATGGATAAGATATCTATCATGGATTATAATAACTAGTGAAATTTTTCCTTATAGAGACAACTTATTTGGTATCATAGAGATCTTATTGGGTTTTATTTTTAAAGAATATGGGTCATGATGAAGTAAATGGAAAATGTTTTGAAATATATCATTCTAGAAACAATATATCCTTTAGAAGAAATGAATTTCTAAGTCTACTTATAAGAAGTTACACTGGAATATATTTTAATTATAAATGATTATTTTGTGTGATAAATGAGGATTTGAATCTATAAGTAGTATGAGGTAATTTACGAATGATGGAAGTTAACCATAAAGGGTTAGTTGAGTTGAATAGAATCCAGATAAAATTATATCATGTGAATTTGAAATTTTGTAATGTGCAAGAAATTTTCATTAAAGAGGTATGTTAATCATATTCTCTTATCATTTTATTGAAAGATTAAATTATTTTGATAAGGGGGGATATTGATTATTTAATAATAAGAGAAAAGTAAACTGAATGAGGAAGATTTATGATTCTATAAATTGATATTTTGGAAGACAAGTGAGCCAGAACATTATGTTTTTTAACCCATAATTTCCATAAATTGAATTTCTTGAAGAGTTTAGTGTCAGAGATTACTTGAAATTTCTTTTTCAATAAACCTTTAAAGAATAATATTGAGTTGTAATCATATTTTGGATTTTTTATAGATGGATTTTATTTCTATATTATTCTCTCATTCTACCAATATTAATAAATTATCATATTTACTTAGAGTTGATTAATTTATGGTGCATGGACTTAAGAAAAGTGATCCCACACTACTCTGAAGTTAATATGGTATTACCTTCAATTAAAAAGAAGATGTGGGGAAGATAAAAAGAAAGTTGTTGAGAGTGTGACTATCCCTTAATATTGAACCTTTGAATTTATTATCAATAAATGGGTGAGAAAAGGGGAACTATTGAGAACATAATGACATTGACTTATATATGTTATTTAATTGTATTGAGTATTTATAACAATTGAAAAGGGGTATATTAAAGAGCCTAATTGATTATGATGATGATTTTTATATCTTTTTTCAATAATATAGTTTTGAATTATAATGTTAACGAGTGAGACTATCAATATGTGTTGGATATTGGAGAATAACCCAATAAATGAAGAGAATAAAGAACCCCATGATAAATAATGTATCACATGGAATGGGGGATATTCAATAGCTCATTATCGTAATATGATGTTTCGATTTCCAATTTTATATACCATTGTATATATTACAATATATCCCTTCATGTAATAGATATTTATTATTATATTGGAAATTAATATTGATAATGAAAAGAATATATATCTTGAAGACTTGAGAAATAAGAAAGTATCTTATACATATCTAATGACTGTTGAGTGGACTTAGTGTGATGTAATGACAAATATTTTTGATTGATGAGAACACTGAGAACTGAATTTTAATGATACATTCAATTTATTAAGGATGAATATGGATTTTGGATGCACTATTTTTATAAGAGGTACACATTATAAAAGTTATTGACTTAAAGTTATATGTATAGAAGATGATTTGTGGATACTGAGATAAATTGAATATAGAATATGAAGGTAGGTGTGACACATATGAAGGAGGATACACCAATGAAAGATGATCTATGTATAAATAAAGTGCTATGTATGGAGAAATATGCATTAAATATACTTCTTAAGTCTATAATGAGGAGTGTCCAGAATCATTAGTATCTTGGGAGTGAATAATATATATTGAAGTTGATAAAGTATGAGTTTTGATGAAGGATAACAGAATTTCCATTGTAGTGTGAGGTCACTCTATGTTGAGATTAGACAATGTTCTAGGATGATTTAAATTATCTGGAAATATTTGAAAATTTTCATAGTTTAGTTGATTTTTAGGCTATTTAATATTTGAAAAAAATATGTAAGAATAACCTACTTTATATGTAATAGTAAGCTTAAAATAAGTACTAATAACATATTCCATAGGTGATGACTATAAAAATTAAATCTGTAATTAACTCTTATAGGTGATATAACTTGGATTCAATTAGGATACTAAGTATTGAGATGGATGGAAGATGAATTATTGAGAATTCATAGTGATTTTGAGATAACTCTTATAGGAATACCACAGTTAATAAAGTAGATCTTGAAAATTCTTGTTCAAAATGCTAATATTTAAAATTTGAATAAGTCTTAGAGTTAAAAAAAGGTATCAAAAAGGACTAAAATAAGATTTAATTTTTAAAAAAAATTTAATTATATCCATCATTATAAAAAATTTGTGAATTCCTGATTTTGAATAACATTGACATGTTCTGGAAGTGGAACTTAGAAGGAGGGAAAAACAAGATATGTAAGGATATTTAAGAGGGCCTAAGTAACTAATGTTGAGAATTAAATTAAATAGTTGTACTTTATAAGGTGGTTCGTGAATCAATGAAACTATATGAAGAAAAATTAAACTAAATCAGTTAGTGATAATGATATGTTCGGCTGAAGTGGATATTTGGAAGTGTTCACATATTAAAAGTTATA
This sequence comes from Viscum album, assembly GCA_963277665.1. Classification (NCBI taxonomy): domain Eukaryota; kingdom Viridiplantae; phylum Streptophyta; class Magnoliopsida; order Santalales; family Viscaceae; genus Viscum; species Viscum album. Next base: position 631,977,746 of record OY728146.1, read on the forward strand.
ATAAATATTTTAGCTGAGGTGGAAGAATGAAAGTGGAAGTATAAGTATAATACTAATGTTAAAGTGTAGAATATGAGACATGATTGAATTTTGGAAGATAAATTTTGATAGTTTCATTAACATGAAATCTTAACTCTAAAATATCTAGAGCTACAGAAGACTAATCCTATGTTATCCTAGAAGGTATTTCAAGAAGATAATTTTTCAAAGTGTAGAATTTAAAAAGTGTATGTTAAGGAGATCATAAGATGATAAGATCTTATAAACTATGTGGGATTAACTCAAAATATCTAAAGACTATATTAGATTAACCCAAAGATTTGGTAAGGTCATCCTGAATATTCAGTAGAATGATTTGTTTAGTTTACAAAATAAATGTTATAATATTGAGTTATTATTCATGAAGAAAATATCATCAACCTTAAGTTTTTATTCAAGATGAAATTTTAGTAAGTGATAAATGATATTATTTAAGAGTTAAATGAAAACAATTCCTTCTAAATATGAGTTTTTCAGAAGAATTAAAGAGGGGAGACTAAAAATTGAGAAATTAAAAAAATTCAAAGATAGAAATATTTTAAGACCATGATACTATATTTCATAGGGTTTTCAATAATCCATGTCAGGTTTAAAATTCGGATATTCTATTTTAGGGAGAGATGATTAATATGATGATAAAATATAGTCTATGAATATATATAGAAGGTAAAATGTGCATTATAAAAAAACATTTATAGTTGAAGGAGAAGCGAGTCTGACTTACATGTTAAAAAAGATCATTTAAAGTTAATGAAGAAGTAATATTAAAACCTTCATGTTCTAGAAAATTATATTATTTTAGGAAGTCTATGAGATATTCAAACTACATCTTATATATATCAAAAGTTTTGGAAGTAGATCTAATTCATAATCAAATATAATTTTGATGAAGTTCCAATTTAGAGGAATAGTGGTTCGGAATCAGATTTGGTTTAGAAAAAGAAATGAGGGTGAATAAAAGGTGAAAATAATTTCTTATTCTCCAGTGGATCATTTTTAAGTTAATAGAATAGGTATGAAAATCATGTGGTTGAATTTATTTATTTACTCAATGTTTAATACTTATTTTCAAGGAAGAAGATATATCTTATTAATGCAGGGATATCCTAAAGCATACCAGATATATTTTTCATTAGTGAGGATTAGAGGAAAATTTTGAACTACATGGATTTTAGTATAAAGAACCTATTAAGATATATCTAATTATTGGGGAATAATATATGGATTTAAGGATGATAACTTCTTCTATTTGGGGTTAATGATGATAAATTCACTATAATTGGGTTAAGGATGATACCTTACCACTTATTGTAGGTTTTACATTAAGTATGACACTTTCTCTCATATTGTAATCACTTCTATATATCATTGATAAGATATTTCCCATAGATTCCACACGAACATAAAAAGGATGTATCCACCTATCACGGACTCCACCTCCCTCGCGAAGATAATTAAGATAAGAAGTGACCTCTGAGTCCCACCTCTAATAGGCCTCAGGTTAGAAACAATATCCAGTTGTATTAAACACTCAAATTAGTGGAAATACCCTTAATAAACTTGGATCATCACATAAAAAAATACAGCATAGTATTTAAGAAATAAACCAAAAACCCTTACATAAAATATTCCACATGAAATAATTTAAAATGGATACAAATACCTCTAAATATAAAACAATACCAAAATAAAATAATGTGGAAATGATTGAAACCCCCCAATCTCTAAGATAGTACTAACCAGCTCAATCACTAAAGCCAACTTAGAATGCTAAAAAATAGTTTATATGTACATACAACGAACATAAAATGTATACTTAGTAGGATAATACCCAAGGTCTCTCATGAAATACTGAGAAGAGAATAATCATTCCTTGGTGAAAAAACAACATAACTAACCCATACCTGTATGTGTCAATTAATCCCTACAGGCCACAACATGGATCTCTCCCCAAATAATGAATTCAATGATAATAAAATAATATCATTAGAATTCATATAAAGGAACCCCATAGCCACATATAATTGATTCCTCATTTTTAAACATCCTTTTCTCCCATATCTTCCATATCCAGTAATAATGACACAAATTTTGTATCATGTCTCACATCACCAACAACACATTAAATCTTTTGGTACCAGCTGCATATCTCAACTCATGGAACCAACCAAATGTTATATCTAATATCAGTAATTGCACATATTATATTAGGTAACTAGGGAAGTAGGGTATCATGAACATATATCACATAAAACTCATTTCCTTCTCCTAGCATGCACGAACCCCAACCCATAACTCATCACCCACCACTGGTATCACTAGAAAAATTGTTCAAGGGAGAGTGAGGGTGGGTAGTCAGTCATCTATACCATCCCCAACCTAGTTGTTTATGAAACCACCCATAGGATATTCTGGTGTTGTTTATGTTACCCAACTTGGGTGGGGTGTGTAGAAAATTCATAAAATAATAATGATATATAGTAGTCTCTCACAATCCCACACCTATGGCTTCACACATAAATTACCACCATAATCACCATCTGTTTATTACTAATATCATTCCAGTAATAAATTCCTATAGTGAACCAAACTTTTCTTACATTACTATTAAATCAATTTAAAATAAATAACATAATAGTATCACACATATAGGATCCAACGGTTTAGTGTATTGGGAAAACTAGGACCATACATAACAATTACAACATCGGGCATAAACTTTTTTGTTCATTTCTTCTTCTCTGGCTTCTTATTGGCACTTGACCTCTCCTTAGTACATGTATCCACTGGAGAATATACATAAAAAGGGGTGAGATATAAGACCAATAAGAGTATAGATAATAAAAATATAGCATGGGATGATCATATTCATAACATAGGTAAAGAATCATGAACATGAGAGGAATCATTAATAAGAGACTTGAAATGTGGCAATGCATAAAAATGAAACATAATGTCTTAGTGGTTATCTACCACACATGATTGTGAAAAAAGCTAGATTATTTTTCACACATTATTTCACATTTACTCATGAGATTCATCACTTTACCCAATGCATTGGATCTCTTTATAATTTCGGGCACACCCGTCACATTTAAACATTTATATTGTGCTATATAATTCTGGGTGCACCAGTCACATCATAACATTATAATTTATGATGAATGCCACAATGAACATATAACATAAATGAAAATAATGGACCCATGAATAGGAATGGGTTTCATCTCATAATAACACATTCATATACATTGGGTTTCCAAAATAATGGGGGAATAAGATACATGTTAAAAGAACCGTCAATCTTGAATGAGTAGTAAAAGGCGTGTTCTTGAAAGAGGAGTTCTTTTGGAAAACATTTGGTTTTTCATAAATACTAGTGAAAAACATTTATATCCCAGAAAAGGAAAAAAAATTATGAACAATATATTTTTAAGGAGTAACCATATCAAAAAGGAGTGAAAAAAGGAGAAATTGAAGAATGAATGTTGGGTTTGAGAATTTCCCCTTACCTTGTATCAGAATAGTTCCTTCGATTTAATGTCTTGTATAATGACATTATATTCATTAATTAGAAATTACATAACCTTTTATACATTAATAGTGGTCATTTTGGTTTCATTTTGATATTTTATGGGCCTTTTGATGAGTTATATAGTTTAAAAACATTGTTCGCGAATGTTCGTTTTTATGGTTTTCTTGAGAGTTTCACATGTATTCGTGAATTGAAGTTTGTGTAGAACATGGGTAAACATCCAGAACATATATTACATTTTACTAATTATATTAAATAATTTAAAATGATCTTAATATGAATTAAATTGTATAACATGTGGATGAATCATTAGATAGAAATTTAATGATTATCGTTTGAGTTAATTTGGGCAGTTTTTCGACCACAACGAACTTGTTTTGTTTACTCATCTAGTAATATGTACATAAGTTAGTTAAAAAACATAAAATAGGAAATAATACATATATAATATTCTGGTTCAACTATAAAAATGGTTTTATTACCATATCTTAAGGTGGAAATGAAAAAGAAAACATGTCGTTCTTGAAGGTGATAGATTAACACCTTACGAACAACATTTTCTTTTATAAAATAAAAGGAAGAGGAGAATGGGGTTAGATGGTATAATATCACATTAGTAACATAAAATTAAATTATATGTATGACAATGGATTCCCCATACCATTTTTACAAAGATAGTTTGGGAGAGAACAAGAAAAGGACTTGAAATTGAAAGGGAATTAAAGGAAAGAGGAAGAGAAATTAACTATTGAATCCTCCTCTTGAGATCCTCCTTAAGGGGCCTAAGCTTGGTATTTTGATGAGACCACAAGCTCTTGGACGTGGGGGAGGGGATAGGGAAGATTCTTGGGCAGCGTTTAGACAATGAATGAATCTTGAGAGGTGTTGTTTGGCAAGGGGATGGGGAGGGGTTATTTATACATGAGGAGGGAGGTGTTTTTAGTATAAAATATTAAATAAAATAATATATCAAAATTTAGACTTGTAATAGTATTTTTGACATTATAAATCATATTTTAAAATAATATAATTCTATTTAGGTTTTAAATCATATTTATAATTTTAATTCATTAATTTATTAAAAGGAAAGTGAAAGAAAGAGAAAAAGACACTTTAAGAAATCACCTTTTGACTTTAGGCTTTGGAAAGTTCTTTTTTAGGTTTGAAAATTAAGTTTATTGTACTTCAAGGAACCATTTATGAAATTTATTATAATTTGGCCGATCTAGAATGTTTATCTCATCATTACATCATTAATGATGCAATTTAGGATACACCGATTATGGGAAAATCTGTATTTTTTACTATTCACCTGAAAATTGAAGTATTTCAGAAAAATCCCAAAATTTCACCCTAACCATTTTTCAATGCATAGAATCCAAAAATAAAGTCCATTTTTCAAAAATAATTTTCTAAATATGATTAATCTAATATTTAATTAAAATTATAATTACTTGAAAAATACAGTTTTTAAAATTAAAACTGATTTTATATTGCTTTCAAAAATTATGTAGGGTCTTATAAAATTATCTAAAACATGGAGAAATAGATTTTATAATTTATGAAAACATTTTAAGAAAATAAATTTTCTTTTAAATTTATTAATTACTTATAATTATTTATTTATAATTTACAAAAATACCAAAATGTTTACAATGATCAAATTGTCACTTTCTAAGATGCCTAAATTTTATTTAATTATTCATGGGTAAGGTTAATCATATTTGGATAATGTACTATTCATGAGGGTCATACTACTATTCATAAGGGTAGGTTACTATTCATAGGGGTAGGTTACTATTCACCAAAAATTAAGTTTTTCTTATTGGACCGCAAAATTCATCTTGAACACAACCGTCTATGTCATATTTTTAAAATTCAAAACACAAAAGTGAAAAACTTATGTTTAAAGGTAACTTAGCACTTAGCAGTTCATTATGTTGTGTTTTCATGTGATTTTATAACATATTTTTAAGAAGGTAATTTCTATTTAAAAACTTTGAGTCATTATATTCTTCCCCCCTTATGAAATTTCACCCTTGAAATTTCACTTTACACTAACAGGTGAGGGTTTCTTCTCCTTAATTGCCTCCTCTGGTTCCCAAGAAGCTTCTTCAAATTTATGGTTCATCCACAAAGCTTTGACAAGGTGGATTGTCTTGCTGCATAAAACCTTATCTCTTCGGTCCAGAATCTCTACTAGCTACTCCTCATAAGAGAGATCATCTTCCAGCTATTCCACCTCTGAGTTTAGTACATGTGAGGGATCGGGTATTTAATTCTGTAGGAGTGATATGTGAAAAACATCATGAACTTGAGCCATATTCAGTGGACGTGCAAGCTGATAGGCCATGGTTCCTATACGGTCAAGGATTTCAAAGGGGCCAATGTACCTTGGTCTTAACTTTCCTTTCTTCCCAAATCACATGACTCTCTTCCAGGGTGATATTCGAAGGAATACTTTATCTCCAATGTCGAACTCCAAATCCCGTTAACGGTTGTCAGCATAGCTATTTTGCTGAATTTGAGCAGCTTTGATGTGTTTCTGGATGACTTGAACCTTCTCTGTCATCTCTTCCACAAGATCGGTTCCAAGTAGCTTTCTTTCTCCAACTTCATCCCAACAGGTTGGAGTTCTACATCACTTTCCATATAGAGCTTCATATGGAGCCATCTGAATACTCGAGTGGAAGCCATTGTTGTAAGAGAACTTAACCAATGGGAGATGTTGATCCCATACACCTATGAATTCTAGGGATTAGGCTCTTAGCATATTTTCAAGTGTATAAATAGTCTTTTCGTATTGGCCATTGGTTTGTGGGTGATAGGTCATGATGAAATTGAATTCCGTACTCAAAGCATGTTGAAGGATCCTCCAGAGTTTAGATGTGAACTTTGGATCACAATCAGAGACAATTGAGAGTGGAACAGCATGCAGTCTCACCACTTCCTTCACATATATCTTTCCAAGTTGTTCAAGCGAGAGATCTTCCCGAATAACGATAAAATGGGCAGTCTTGGTGAGTGGATCAACCACAACCCATATCAAATTATTTTCCTTCGACGTATTTGAGAGACCCGTGACAAAGTCCATAGTAACATTTTCCCATTTACACATGGGTATAGGCAATGGATGCATCATCCCTTTGGACTTTTTTTGCTCTTCTTTAACTTGATGACACACCAAACACCTTGATATATATTCTTCAATCTTCTTCTTCATGTTATCCCACCAAAAGTGTCATCGGAGATCACATTACATCTTGGTGCTACCAGGATGGATAGAGAATGTTGAGCTATGTGCATTGTCCAATATCTCCCTCTTTATCTCGGGAGATGAAGGCACACAAATCCATCTTCCAAACCAAATCATACCATCATCATCGATATGAAAATCATGCATTTTCCCTTCTTTTACTGCATTCACCCTCTTTTGTATCTACACATCATCCCTTTGTGCTTCATTAATATTCCCTTGAATATATGGTTGCGAATTCATTTGGTCAAGGTAGGATGTATCCCCTGCCCTTATGATTTCTAAATCCATCCTTTGAATATCTAAGAATATAGGGTCTCTCTCAAGTGGGTTCTTTTCTACTTAGAGCATTAACTAATTGTTCGCCTTTCTAGGATGGTACTGAATAGAGCAATCATAATCCTTGATTAGCTCTAACCAACTCCTTTGATGCATGTTGAGCTCCTTTTGTGTGAATATATACTTTAGGCTCTTGTGGTCGGTGTATATGTCACACTTCTCACCATAATGGTAATGCCACAAGATTTTGAAGGAAAAAATCATAGCTGCTAGCTCTATATCATGTTTCAGGTAGTTCTACTCGTGGATCTTCAACTATCGTGAGGTATAGGCTATCACATTGCCATTTTGCATGAGTATGAAACCCAAGCCTTTCTTTGAAGCATCACTATATATCACAAAACATTCTCCACTTTTCAGTAGTGTGTGTACAGGTGCAATGATCAACATTCTCTTTAGCTCCTTGAAGCATCCCTCACATTCTTTCGGCCATACATACTTTACACCTTTCATTGTTAGCTTAGTTAGCGGGCTTGACAATCATGAGAAGTTTCTCACTAAACATTGGTAGTATCCAGCTAAACCAAGAAAACTACATATTTATGTGACACTAGAGGGCATGGGCCATTCTTCAATAACCTTTGTTTTTGAAGGATCCACAAAAATTCCCTCACTTGTGATCACATGTCCCAAAAATGTGACTTTCTTCATCCAAAAGTCACACTTGCTGAACTTGGCGTAAAACTTCTAATTTCTCAATGTCATCAACACAAGTCTTATATATTATTCATGTTCCTACATTCTCTTGGATTATATGATAATATCATCCGTAAACACTACCACAAATTTTTTGAGGTAATGTCTAAAGACTCTATTCATCAAATCTATGAAGATTTCATGGGCATTAGTAATTCTGAAGGGCATCACTAGAAACTCATAGTGCCTATACCTTGTATGGAAGGCAGTCTTCTGAATATCCTCTTTATTCACCTTTAGCTGATGATATCCAAAATGAAGATCCACCGTTGAGAAGTATTTAGCTCCTCTTAACTAATAGAAAAAGTCGTCAATCCTTGGAATAGGATAATTGTTCTTTATGGTGATCTTGTTGAGTTCCCGATAGTCAATACAGAGCTGCATTGTTCCATACATCTTCTCCACAAAGAGCACTGGCGCACCCCAAGGTGATGCACTAGGGCGTATAAACCCTTTGTCCAGATGCTCTTACAACTGCTTCTTTAACTCCTCCATTTCAATAGGAGCCATCCTATAGGGGAACATTGATATAGGAGTAGCTCTGTGTATGAGTTCTATTGATAACTCTATCTCATGATCTAGGGGAATTCTGGGTAACTCTTCGGGAAATACATCACCGTATTCCCTCACGATGGGCATTTCGGCAATGTTGGAACCTTCCTTTTACTCAAACATTTGGGTGAGGTATGTTTCTTCATAGGGAATCAACACCCACAACATGGAAGGATTTTTCAAAGGAGATTCGTGATCTTCATTGCATTTTTAGAGGATCATGGGGTGGTTTGGAATATGAAAAGATATTTCATTTTCCCAACAGTTGATATGTGCTCTATATAACAAGAGCCAATCCATTCCCATTATAGCGTCGAATTCTACCAAGGGAAGTATTATGAGATTCATTGGAAGAATATTACCACATATGACAATAGGAGAAGATTAAAACACTTGGGTTGCAATAATTACACCCCTTGGTGTTTTTACAGATATCTCTACTTCAAGGATTCAGGGCTTCGATTCTATAGTTCTAGAAAACTTGCAGGATATAAAGGAATGCTTAGAACCAGAATCAAATTAGAATTTTTCCATTATTGAGTGAATATAAAGTGTACCTTGTATTACTTAATTATCTTGCTCCACTTTCTCATTATTAATGGAATAATCCTTCCCCTGTTCCTTTGGCTTTGGTGGCTACTGACGTTGATTACCCTCGAGAACTCGAGGTTTTGTGCACTAGCTTGCATAGTACCCTAGCTCCCTACAGTTGTGTCGTTGAACCATGAATGGTTCTCTCCTTTATTCTGCCACATTTTCCTTCCTTTTTATGTCTTTCTGACACTCTTAAGCTAGTTTTCCTTCTTTCCCACACTTGAATCATTTCCCTATCCCTTTGAGGCAGTTCCCATGGTGCAACTTCACACATTTTTGCCATGTGGGTCATTGATTTTTCTTCCCGCCTTTGTCATTTGATCCACCAGCTTGAAACTCCATCTTTCATTTCTTATCACCATAGACGTGGGACCATTCTCCAAACTCTATCTCCACTTTGAGATCACACCTTAAAACTTATTCATAACTCCCAATGTCTCGAATTTCAAGAACCTTTCGAAGGTGTGGTTTTAATCCACTAAAGAATCTATCAATATTTCTATCATTATTGATAAAAAACCCGAAGCGTACCTTTCAAGCCTTGTGGAATTTTCTTCGTAGGTTGTGAAAAATTATACTTATTTTTTCTTGATCTCTATGAATTCTCTCTCCATCTTCATATAAAGAGTTTATGAGATGTACTTCTTAAGAAACATGATCTTAAAGTCTTCTCATTCCATCTCTTCAATTTCCTCCATTTCCTTGGTGTTCTTAATCAAATCCCACCATTGATCGGCCTATCTATCTAGACGATAAACAGCTACTGTCACATTCTGCATCTCAGAATAGTTAATAATAGAAAATATCTTCTCCAAGGAGTTTACCCACTGTTCCACAACTAGTGGATCAGAAGATCCACTAAACATCAGTGGTCGTTTCTGCATAAAACATTTGGTAGCCAGTTTCTCTCTCTTTGGTGAAAGAGCATGTTCCCCATTATTATGGTTATTTTTCATAACTAGAGATAATTGGGTAAGTATAGCCATGAAGTTTTGAACTCCACCTCCCAAATTATTGGGGATGTTGTCCGGGCAATTGTTTTATTGGCCCTCGCACGAGTTGTTGGCCTAGTTTCTCCTGGTTCCCAGCATTATCTAAATTAGATAAGGTTTGAACAAAACATAAGTAAAAAAGTCATGAATAACTTATTCATTTAAACAAATAATAACATATGGGATCCCTATGTAAATATTCATGTGTGCATATATGTACTTAGACTCATGCTAGAGGTTTTCTCTAGGGTTCACTAATCCTAATTCCCAAATTAACTAAACCTTTCCTTTGATACCAACTATAGAGACCCAACCTTTTCATAAATTAATATTACATAATTTTAAATATAAACAACATAATAGTATTAAAAATAGAGGATCCAATGGATTATTGTATTTGGAAAACTAGGACCATACATAAGAATTAAAAAATCAAGCATAAACTTTTTTGTTCATTTCTTCTTCTCAGGGTTATTATTGGCACTTGACCTCTCCTTAGTACATGTAGCCACCTGATTATATAAATAAAAAAGGTTTATCTAGAATTCCATTTGGAGTATAGATAAGAAAAATATATCATGGGGTGATCATATTCATAACATAGGCAAAGAATCATGAACAAGAGAGGAAGCATTAATAAGAGACTTGAAATGTGGCAATGCATAAAAATAAAATGTCATGTATTAGTGGTTAACTACCACACATTCTTGTGAACAAAGATTGAATCTGGTTAAAACATAATTTCACATTTACTCATGAGATTCATAACTTTACCCAATGCATTGAAGCGCTGTATAATTCTAAGCACACTCATCACATTTAAACATTCATATTGCGCTATATAATTCTGGGCGCACCCGTCAAATCATAACATTATCATTTATCATGCATGCCACAATGAACATATAACATAAATGAACATAAAGAACCCATGAAAAATAATGGGTTTAATCTCATAAAAACACATTAATAAATATTGGGTTCCCAAAAGAATGGGGGAATAACATACATGTTACAAGAACCATCAATCTTGAATGAGAAGTAAAAGGTGTGTTCTTGAAAGAAGAGTTCTTTTGGAAAACATTTGGTTTTTCATAAATACCAGTGAAAAACATGTATATCCTAGAAAAGGAAATACAATGATGAAAAAAAGATTTTTAAGGAGTAACCATATCAAAAAGGATTGAAAGAGGGAGAACCCAAAGGATGAAGGTTAGGTTCGAGAATTTCCCCTTACCTTTTATCTGAACGCTTTCTTCACTTTAATGTCATGTGTAATGAAATTATATTCATTAATTAGAAATTAAATAACATTTTATACATTAATAAGGGTCATTTTGGTTTAATTTTGTTATTTTATTGGTTTTTTGAGTAGTTATATAGTTTAAAAACATTGTTCAGCAATGTTTGTTTTTATGGTTTTCTTAAGAGTTTCACATGTATTCATGAATTGATGTTTGTGTAGAACATGGGTAAAAATCCAGAACATATATTACATGTTATTAATGATTTTACAGAATTTAAAATTATATTAATATTAATTAAATTTTATACCATGTGGATGAATCATTAGATAGGAATTTAATGATGATCGTTTGGGTTTATTTGGGTGGTTTTCTGACCACAACAAACTTGTTTTGTTTAATCATATAGTAATATGTACATAAGTAAGTTACAGAACTTAAAATATGACATAATACATATATAATATTCTGTTTAAACCAAAAAAATGGTTTTATGACCGGTATGACGGTGGAAATGAAAAAGAAAACATGTCGTTCTTGAAGGTGATAAATTAACACCTTACGAACAACGTTTTCTTTTATAAAATAAAAAGATGAGAAGAAAGGGGTTAGATGGTATAATATCTCATTTGTATCATAAAATTCCATTATATTTATTATAATGGAGTCACCATAGCATTTGGAAAAATATAGGTTGGCAGAGAATAAGAAAAGGACTTGAAATTGAAAGGGAATTAAAGGAAAGAGGAAGAGAAATTACCACTTGAATCCTCCTCTTGAGATCCTCCTTAAGGGGACTAAGCATGGTATTTTGATGAGACCAGAAGCTATTGGATGTGTGGGAGGGGATAGGGAAGATTGTTGGGCAGAGTTTAAAAAATTATTGAAACTTGAAAGGTGTGGTTTGGCAAGGGGAGTGTGAGGGGTTATTTATACATGAGGAGGGAGTTGTTTTTAGTATAAAATATTAAATAAAATAATATATCAAAAGTTATACTTGTAATAGTAGTTTTCTAACATCCTAAATAATATATTAATATAAAATAATTCGTTTTAGGCTTTAAATCATATTTATAATTCTAATTAATACATTTATTAAAAGGAAAGTGAAAGAAAGAGAAAAAGACACTTTAAAAAATCACATTTTGACTTTAGGCTTTGGAAAGTTTTTTTAGGTTTGAAGATTGAGTTTATTGTATTTTAAGGAAAAATTTATGAAATTTAATATAATTTTTCTGAATCTAAAGTTCTAGAATATTTATTTCATCATTAAATCATTAATGATGCAATTTAGGATACACCGATTATGCGAAAAACTGTATTTTTTACGATTCACCTAAAAATTGAAGTATTTCAGAAAAATCCCATAATTTCACCCTAACCATTTTTTGACATGTAGAATCAAAAAATTAAGTCCATTTTTTAAAAATAATTTTCTAAATATTATTAATTTAATATTTAATTAAAATCATAATTTACTTAGAAAATACAGTTTTTAAAATTAAAACTGATTTTATAATGTTTTCTAAAATTACGTAGGGTATTATAAAATTATCTAAAAACTAGGAGACATAGATTTTCTAATTAATTAACACATTTTAATAAAATAAATTTTCTTTTAAATTAATTAATTAATTTTAATTAATTATTTATTTCTTACAAAAATACCAAAATGTTTACTATGATCAAATTTTCACTTTCTAAGATGCCTAAATATTATTTAATTATTCATGGGTAAGGTTACTCTTATTTGGATGTTTTACTATTCATAAGGGTCATACTACTATTCATAAGGGTAGGTTACTATTCATAGGGGTAGGTTACTATTCACCAAAAATTAATTTTTTCTTATTAGACCGCAAAAATCATCTTGAACACAACCATGTATGTCGGATTTTCAAAATTCCAAACACAAAAGTGACAAAATTATGTTTAAAGGTCTCTTAGAACTTAGTAGTTCATTATGTTCTGATTTCATGTTATTTTATGGCATATTTTTTAGAAGGTATTTTGCATTTAAATACTTTGGGTCATTACAATTCTTATATTGAAGAACAAGAAATCATAATCTTCACACAAAGCAACACAACCTAGGTTTCATTTCCAATTTTTAATTTTACAATTAGCTACCTAATGTTATTCATTTATTAGTTAGTTTAAATTAAAACTAATGAATTATTTATCCATGGACACACACACATATAAATATATTTCAAAAAATATTATTCCATTTCAAGTGAACTACTATCATTCAACCAAACATCCACATCACAACCATGGTCACCTACCTATAAACAGGAAAGTCCACCAAGCCACACACCATCAAGGTCGTCAATTCATGCACAACCAAAGTCATCAAGTCACACACATCAGGGCCACCAAGACATAGACATAAATTCAATCATAAAATAAGAATATTTAACTTAGTATTTTTATTTATTTGATTTAATTATTACACCACATAAATGTTACTCTAAAATTAATCCATCACTACAAGCCATAATCCAATATCAATCAGATAACATGAAATAACATCAGGAACATCAAGAAAATCGATAACCACATGCACATCACATCATCACCTTTCAATTTCATTTGTCTGGTTTATTATATTTATAATTATCTAATATTTTAAGAATTATTTTTTGAATAAATTTATTTTCTTGGATAGTTTACATTACATGAAATAATGAGTTTTAACGAACCATAACAAACTGTTAATATTAATATTTAAAAAAATGTTATTACCTAGCCATTAAACTTGGTAGAATTAATAGGGATAAAATAATTTTAAAATATTTGTAGAATTTTTTTATATAAATAAATCATATTGATAATAAATTACTTAATTGTTTATTGAAGTCTTTATATTCTTCGAAAAATACCATTTTTCTCAAAAAAAATGATTTAATTGCTTTTTGTGAAAAAATAAGGAAGTTAATTTCTGAATCTTTTTGAAAATTTATTTGAAAAAATGAACTTCTTTTTTGGAATCAAAATTTCAAAATTATCTTATACTTAATTTTTGACATTTTTTTTGAAATGATTAATTTTTTGATAAAAAGTGAAAATACTTGTTTTTATTGTAAACTAGATTTTTTGTTTAAAGAATTTATAAGGTTACATTTTATTTTAAAATGGTTTAAATAGTGAAATTACATCTGTTGACCTCACCTGTTTTGATAATCCCAATTAAACTTTCACATACTTTGATAATCCCAAATAATGTTTATCTACATATTAATTCTTCCAATCTATGACATTCTATTATCAAAGTGATAATAATATTAAAAGAATCTTTGAAATATGTCAATCAATGTTTATCTATGTTTATATGAAATTTGAAATAATTTTAACTCAATTGGATATGTTTTTCATAAAGCAGATAAGTGTTAAGTCCACTGGTATGCACATAGCTACTGATACAGACAAACAGATCCCTACTGGTACTTAGTCTACTGATAGACAAAGGTTACCAATAGACTGAATAGACAGTCACTAAAATAGAACAGAGCTACCAGTATGTGTAAGTCTACTGATAGAACAAGTCTACCGATAGAAGCAGAGCTGCCGATAGTACAAGTCTACCGATAGAACAAGTCTACCGATACACATAGTCACCAATACAAAAGAGCCACTGATACAAGAAAGCTACCGATAGACCATGAGCAACCTATAGAAGGAGTCACCGGTATATAGAGCTACTGATACACAGAGTAACAGCTACCAATATAAGTATCTACCAGTACAAGGACAAAGAGCTACCAATAGGAGCTCACTACTATATAAAGTCCACTGTTACATATCTACTGATATAAAGCCACTGATGAAAGACTTCCAGTCACTGATTCCTAAACTCTAGTTTTTTCAATATTATTTGTTTATTAATAAATGCTCATATTTTATTATTTTAATGAAATCAGTGTTATTTAATGATAGTTTTTGGCATGCCAGTGAACCATACCTCATACCTCTAAAAAGGTAATCATTCCCTTTGCCCGAGCTCAAAGCTATATAAGGAATTACAAAGTCTGGACATACAGACGTGCAAAAAAAGGGAAAAAGAATGTTGTGAAGTGGTGCATACAGAAAGACTGCATTCATACTCGAAGAACACTGGACATTCACGAAGTGATTCATACAAGAAGAGAACACAAACTGAACTTCAGTCAAAGAGTGAAGAAATACAACAAGTTTCTCATATACTCAAGTTGATCAAGCTGAACCTGAAAACCACGGAAGCAAACGACACTCTGTTTTCCAAAAAAAATCGGAGGACTCAGAAGCATTTCTGTCAAATCAAAATGAGTCCAGAGCTGCACTTCAAATCACTAGAGCATTCTTAACTCATATCTACTCTCTTAGTGATTCTTCTATTTACATTTTGAGCAGTGTGTGTACTCTGTATATTTTATACACACACTGTCTCGTGTGCTAAAATGGAGGATTTCTAAATCCTCACACAAACCTTCCATAACTATTTTGTGTCCCACTGTGGATAGTGGTAGAGGTCAAGTAAGACCTGGATAGCCAGTGTGCTGTTGTTTTGTTTTCCCATGTAGAACTTTGGTATAGATCTTAGTACCTAGACAGTCTTTGTACTATTGTTTTCCCCGATCTAGGGTTTGGATAAAATTTATATAAATTGTTTGAGAGGACTAAGTCTCGACTTGAGACTGAACATCTTGGTTATTTATGTTGTGCATATTAGATTAAGTCTAAAGTATACTATATACTTTATTTTCCATTGCTAATTACTTTGAAATACAATTTGTTTTAAAGTTACTTTGATAGTTTAACTAGCAAGTGTTTGTATGTATTGTAAAGAATTAGGTTATCTTCAAAAGTTAATTAATCTTAAGATTGAATTAACTAAGAACTAATCAATCTCTTTAGAACCTAACTGGCCCTTAACTGTAATAAAAATTCACTACAGTTTAACTTAGTTTTTAAATTGGGGGATTTTAAGAGAAATCTTTTAACAGAAATTTTTATTGGAACTCAATTCACCGCCCTCTTGAGTATCCAATCTGACCAACATTTGGTATCAGAGGTTGTTTATTATTAATGGTTTTCAAAAAACTCTGTTTTTCAACTGTGATTTTAGTTGTATCGCAAAGATCTTAAATTTCAGTTAGATCTAAATTTTATCTCTTTAAATAAATTTTCTAAAATTTAATTATAGACAATAGATTATACGGTTCTGCTACCAACATGACACCATTTTTTAATGGTACAAATTATGCTCAGTGGAAGCTTAAAATGAAAATTCATTTAGAGAGTATGGGATTTGATATCTGGACTGCTATAGAAACTCAATATAAGATTCCAGATACTGATAGAACTACTTGGGATGAAGCTACTAAGACTGCCTACAATAATAACTGTAAAGCAATGAATGCCCTGTATTGTGCTTTAAGAGATGAATAATTCAATTGCATACCTGCTTGTAAAAATTATTATGAAATTTGGGACACTTTTTCTATTTCCCATGAGGGAACAGCCAATGTTAATGAAATGAGGCTGGATACCTATACTATTAAATATTATAATTTTAAAATGAAGCCTGATGAACCTATTTCTGACATTTATCTCAGGTTCAATGATATTGTTAACACTATGAGATCTCTTGGTAAATTTGTTCCTACAAAAGAACAGATCATGAGGATATTAAGATGTCTACCATAAAGATGGAGAGGCACATCTTTTTCCATTAGATAATCGTGCGAAATCAGAAAACTGCCTGTTAAAGAATTAATTGGTAAGCTAATGATGCCTGAGGAAGAGCTTAAGGTAAACAAAGAAGATGATGATGAACCAAAAAAGAATTCAATAGCCTTTAAGACATCTTCTTCAAAGAATAAAGACAAAGTAAAAAAATTCAAATTGAATGTGATAGTTCAAGCAGTGATGAGAATGCATCTGGTAGTGATGCAGAGATGGATCAAATAGCCAGAAGATTTATGAAGTTCTACAGGAAGAATAAATTCTTCAGAAAATCAAATTAAAAAGGAAAATGTGAGAACAATGTTCATTGGAAGAAGGACTAGAAAAGTCCTGATAAGAGTGATGAGATTATCTGCTATGAATGCAAAAGGAAAGGACATGTGAAAGTAGACTGTCCAAAATTGAAGTTCAAAAAGAAATATGACTACAAGGACAACAAGTATAAGAATGATATGAAAGCAACCTGAAGTGCTTCAAAAGACAGAACAAGTGAATTTGAAGTTTCTGAATCTGAAAAGAATCATACTAACATGTGTTTTATGACAAACACATCTGAGGTAACATTGAATACTCCTTCTTTAAATTCATATTATTCTGGAGTTGATTTTGATTCTGAATCTGAAAATATTTCTAGAGAAGAGTTATTTGAATATTGTAATATGCTAGAAGAAACCTGCAATGAGATTAATGACAAGTATAAGACCTTGAACAAATAGCATGTTCTAACCAGCTCTGTAAAATCTGCACTTGATGTAGAAAAGGAAAAGAATGCTCAATTACTTATGGAAAATACTGAACTAAAGTTTTCTAATGAGCAATTAAGGAAGGACTTATAAAAATTCACAAATGGAAAAGATACACTTACTCAAATGCTAGGAAAGCAAGTTGAAACAAAATATACCACTGGAATAGGCTATCAGCCTGGACAGCGATAGTTTACTAAAACTAGATTTATTCCTAAATCTAGACAGAATACTTCCAGTTATAATTTTGGAAATTCATATGCTTTAACTAGTTATTAAATTGGTTATAGATCAAATAAATTTTATCTTTTGAAATCTATCGATTCTGTAAACTATTTGAGACCCATGAGACAAATTTGGGTACCTAAGGATTTGATTGCTAACCTGTCTGGACCCAAGAAGATCTGGGTACCAAAATCATATTCTGTTTAAACTTGTTCTATAGTAAACCTTCATGAAGAGTTCTCATAAGAAGATATGGTAATTGGAGAGTGGATGTTCAAGGAATATGACTGGATATTACTCATGCTTCAAGAGTTTAATCAAAGTTGATGGAGGCCATGTCACCTTTGGTGATAACTATAAAGGAAAAATCATCAGCCTAGGCCAGATTGGTAACACTGATTCAGTTTTAATTTCCAATGTTTTATTTGTTGATGGACTTAAATATAATCTGTTGAGTATTTCTCAGCTGTGTGATGATGGTTTTAATGTTAAATTTTAAAATTATTCTTTTAATGTTTTTAACTCTAAAAATGTTTTAGTATTTTCTACTTTGAGAAATGAAAATGTTTATGGTGTTTATTTGAATTCTTTATCTAAACAGAGCATTACTTGCTTAAATGTTTTTTCATAAAGAGTCTTGGATATGGCACAAAAGATTAGGACATTGCAACATCCATTCACTTAGAAAACTAACTAGGAAAAACATAGTTAGAGACCTACCTAAACTTGAGTTCCCAACAGACAAAGATTGTAATCCCTGTCAAAAGGGAAAGCAACATAAAGTTTCATTCAAATCAAAGAAATAATTTTCAACTTCTCAACCTCTCGAGTTGGTTTACATGGATTTGTTTGGACCTTTTAGAGTTTCTAGTTTAAATGGGAAGCACTATGTCTATGTATTAGTAGATTAATTTTATAGATATACTTGGGTATACTTCTTAGCTCACAAAAGTGAAGCTTCTTCTTACTTTATTAAATACTCCAAGTATGTAGAGAACCTTAGTGGACTTAATATTAAGACCCTTAGAAGTGACCATGGTCGTGAGTTTGAAAATCATGAGTTTGAATCTTATTGCTCACACAATGGCTATAGTCACAATTTCTCTGCCCCTAGAACACCTCAGCAGAATGGTGTAGTAGAAAGAAGAAATAGAACCCTTCAAGAAATTGTAAGGACCATGCTTAATGAGTATGACCTACCAATTTAATTTTGGGATGATGTTGTAAATACAACTTGTTATATTATCAATAGGGTTTTGATCAGACCTATTCTTAAGAAAACCCCTTATGAGCTTTGGAACAATAGAAAACCTAAGGTTAATTACTTCAGAGTTTTTGGTTGCAAAGTCTTTATTCTCAATACAAAGGATAATCTTGAAAAGTTTTCTTCTAAAAGTGATGAAGGAATTTTTCTTTGTTATTCTTTATATAGAAAAGTCTATAGAGTTTTCAATAAAAGAACCAAATGTGTGGAAGAATCTATTCACATAAAATTTGATGAAACTAATCCACATGAACCTAAGTCTTCTCTTGAAAATCTTGAAGAAAATCTGTCTGTTCTAGACCTTAATGATAATACCAAATAACCTGCTGTAAAGACAACCAGTTCTGGAAAAATTCTAGAATCTTCTCCTGGTGAACCCGAACTTAGATAAGAACCTGAAATTTATTGTCCTACCTTTACTAGATAACTATAATTCTAAAGAATCATCCTTTAGATGATGTTGTTCGTAATCTTGATAGAGGGACACAGACTAGAGCTTCTCTTAGAAAAAAGGTTGAACATAAAGCCTTTATTTCACAGTTAGAACCTAAAAATATCAATGATTCAATAAATGATGAATTTTGGGTAATGGTTATGCAAGAAGAACTAAATCAATTTGAAAGAAACAAAGTCTGGGAATTGGTTGACAGACCTAAAGACACTTTGACAATAGGCACTAAATGGGTTTTTAGAAACAAAGTTGATGAGTCTTGAAATATAGTTAGAAACAAAGCAAGGCTAGTTGCTCAAGGATATATTCAAGAGGAAGGAATAGACTATGAGGAAACCTTTTCCCCTGTAGCTAGATTAGAATCTATTTGGATTCTACTTGCCTATATTGCTCATATGAACTTCAAGTTATATCCAATGGATGTCAAAAGTGATTTTCTAAATGGTTTTATAATTGAAGATGTTTTTGTTGAACAACCACCTGGATTTACAAACCCCCATTTCCAAAATCATGTTTTGAAACTTTCAAAAGATTTATATGGTTTATAACAAGCTCCAAGATCTTGGTATGATAGACTTAGTAATTTTCTTATTTCAAAAGGTTTTACTAAAGGGATTGAAGATCCAACTCTTTTTATTAAAATAATTTCAAAAGATGTTTTGATAGTACAAATCTATGGTGATGATATTATTTTTGGATCTTCTAAACATTATTTATGTACTGATTTTTCAAAGAGTATACAAAATGAATTTGAAATGAGTTTAATGGTAGAACTCAAATATTTTCTTGGATTTCAAGTTTTCAAAATGAAAATGGTATTATTTTGAATCAAAGTAAATATACAAAGGATATTTTAAAACGTTTTGGTTTGGATAATATTAAGGAAAGTGATACACCTATGAGTACTGTCTGTAAATTGGACATTGTTGAAACTGGGAAACTAGTGGATCAAACAAGTTACAAAGGTATTATTGTAAGATTACTTTACCTTACTTCTATTCGACCAGATATTATGTTTAGTGTGTGTTTGTGTGCAAGATTTCAAGTTAATCCTAAATAATCGCATTTTTTTTCTATTAAAAGAATTTTAAAATATCTTAAACATACTGAAAATTTTGGTTTATTTTATCCAAAAGGACAACCCTTTGACTTAATGAGTTATTCAGATGCTGACTTTGCTGGTTGAAATTTGGATAGAAAAAGCACATCTGGAACATGTCATTTATTGGGAAAATACTTAGTATCTTGGTGTAGTAAGAAACAGAACCCTGTTGCGTTATCTACTGTTGAAGCAGAATACATTGCTATTGGTAGTTGTTCTTCATAGATTATGTGGATGAAACACACTTTATTGGACTATGGATATCAATTTAGACACGTGTATATAAATTGTGATAACACCAGTGCAATTAATATTTCTAAGAATCCTGTGTCTCACTCTAGGACCAAACACATTGATGTAAGGAACCATTTCTTGAGATATCACTACCAAAAAGGTGATATTACTCTTGAATTTACAGGTACTAAACATCAATTAGCTAACATTTTCACCAAACCTTTAAGTTTATATAGGTTAAGTTACATTAGACATGCATTAGGAATGATAGATCACTGATATACCTCACCTATATAAAACCTCACCGATATACCTCACCGATATGAAACCTCACCCATATGAAACCCCACCGATATACCTCACCGATATACCTCACCGATATGAAACCTCACTGATATACCTCACCGATATGAAACCTCACCGATATGAAACCTCACTGATATACCGCACTGATATGAAACCTCACTGATATATCTCACTGATATGAAACATCACCGATATACCTCACCGATATGAAACCTCACTGGTATACCCTATCGATAAGCATGCACTATTTTAAACCTCTATCTGCTGCCAAGAATATTTATTATTTGTACTTACTTATTATATTTTAATTTTTTATTTTATGATTCCTAAATGATAAAACTAAGTCTTAATTACTACTGGATCCACCTCAAATCCTTTTCCCTCAAGCCTTAGCTCCCAATATCGTGAAAAACCTAAGTTCCTCGAACCAGAGATGGAACAAACCAAACTCCCCACTGTCAGAGAGGACATTGATGAGCCGAATGTGAATAAGCAGAAGACAGAGCCAGAAGAAAGTAGAAGTGTTAGTAGAAAAAGGTCGGGGAGGAGACCATTGAACCCACATTTACAAAATAGAGTTATTGTGATCGAAAAAGAGCTATGTGTGGAATGGCTGTTGTCATTAAATCATTAGTTCTAGAGGTGCTGGAAGATCAAAAGTGGGTAGAATTCTTTTCAAACAACAATGGACCCTACTATCTGAAGATGGTGAAACATTTCTATGAGTTTGTAAGTTTTGAAAAATATGATGAAGAAAACATAATGGTTTCATGGGTAAATAAAAAGGAGATAGCTTTTTCTTCTATTGAGTGGGATGAATGCCTGAAGTTTCCACAAAAAGGTGTTTCTGGATATTTTTCAAAATCAATACCACCTACAAGAGACATGTTTGATTATGAGACTACCTTATAGGATCTCACTAGTAGTGGAAAGCAATGATAGGTGGTGGTTGCTAAAATGGATGGAGAGAACAGATTGTTGTTCAAGTTTTTTTCAGCATGTTTTAATTCCACGGAGGGGGGGACTTTGCAAATTTGAGATATCAAGATATCTATCTGCCACATCTCTTGATACATGGTGTGAAAGTAAATTTGTGCATCCTTCTAATGATTCAAATGGAGAATATGACCAGGCCAAAATCAAATACCAATGCCTTATTCTTTTCCAAGTTGATCTCAATAATGATTAAGGTAAAATGAGTAGCTGAGTCTCAGGATGAGACAGTAGTGGTAAGAAACAACTTATGTATCACAAGCACTGTATGTAAATACATGAAGATAAACTGGAACCCATGGAAAGGAGAGTGGGTTACTGATGACAAAAAAGATATATAATAAGTTTAATCCTGAGGATCATCCTTCAATAAATAAGGATGTGATGGATCCAGGTCTGGGACCGGATGAAGAAGATCCACAGTATAGTGATGATTTAGAATAGGATGATTCCTCTGCAGTAGATGGAGGATATCCGAACTTACCTCCTAGACCAACTCCTGAAATTGTATCACAAGAAAAGGAGAGTGGTTCTTTGAACCTACCTATTACAGAAACCTTGTTGGGTATAAGAAATAAAGAGGAACCTGTGGATGAGGAAGACCGATAGAAAGCAGATCAGGAAGAGGCTGCTCAAGAAGATAAAGAAGAAGTTCATGAAGAAGAAGAACCTATTGATGAGAAGGAAAAACCTGCCCCAGAGACTGAAGAAGTAGAAGAATATGAATCTGGAGCATATGCTTGTGTTTTCTCAAGTCTTAGTCCATTGATTGGAAGCTCAGTTGTACCCGTTGAGATTGTTTTGGCTGAAAAAGGACATGAACTTGTTCTAGAGGAACCTCCTACTGTTGCAGAAATGGAGATGGGTGTGAAGGATTCTGATGTGGAAAACAAAGTAGCTGAGGATACTGTTGTTGTACAATAGAATTCCCCAGTTTAGGGAGAGCATCCAACCAATTTTGGCAATGTTTCAGTGGTTGTTGAGTTTGAATACTGGGAAGAGGACCCAGAGTTTGTAGTTCGTGGATTATATTATCCAGATTCTGATAATGAGACATCCCTTCGGAGACCAAAAATCAATTATGATATTCAGTCTGAGATATTACCTGAAGATGTGGTCAGAACACATGATCTGGATAATCTTAAGTCTGATCTCAAAATCCGTTTTGTGTAAGAAATAAGGAAAATGGAAGCTTCACTAGTGTCATATATTCAATAGATTATGAATGACTCTGTGGAAATTATAGTGTATAAAAGAACACCTGTTGTGGTTTCACCTACTGATATGATCACCAGGGATGACTTATCATCTTTAAAGGGTGAGATGAAAGAGATTTTGAGTGCTTCTGTTGCTGAGTTAAATAGTTTCTTTGTATAAGAGATGAGAAATTTGGAAAAGTCCTTCAAACTCCCTCTTGGTTGAAAAGTTTCAAACTTTTTGGTAGAGATAGTGGATGAATTTACAGCTTTCCAGACTCAAGTATCTAGACTGGGAGAGACTGTTGAAATTCTAAAGCAATCAGTTATCTCTCTGGAATCCCATATGAGTTCTAAATCTCAAGCAGACAAGGATTTGGCTTATGTGAAGAGCGTAGTTAGCCAAATGGTCTTAGTTTTTGAGGAGTTTAATAATTTCATAACAAAGCATGTTAAGACCAAATATTCTTCAGTGAAAAATCTTATTAGTAGGATAACATAAAGTTTCAAGGAAAATGTGACCTTCTCTCTTGGTTCTCTTGCTTCCAGACCTTCAGTAGATTTGGATCAGATTAGAGCTTTGATGAAGGAGGAGCTTGGTTCAGCATCAACCAGTGTCTCTGTGGACTCATCTGATCTGACCAAAGTAGTGAATTCTACCAGAGATACCACTAAAGATATCATGAAGATTGTTCAAGACTATATGACATAAGATTATGCTTCTCAAAAAGAGGTGAAAGACAAGGTATATTTTCATTTCTAAAGGTTTTACACCAAGAATCATCTCAACAACCATTTCAAGATTATGTTAGAAAACATGATGCTACCTCCAGTCAATAAAGCCTTCAGATAACAAGTCAGAAAGCTCAGAGAGTTTACACCTACACTGGACAAATTCATGAAAAAAAGGATGATTTCATTTCTGCCATGGAAAGAAGAGGAGGAATCATTATGGATTTCAAGAAACCTTTTGTTTCCCTTCCTGTATGTTGATTCTAAACCAGTGATTGTACCTAAAACTTTACCTACCTCTACCTCTACTACTTCTCTTGTTCAGATGACTCCAGCCCAAGCCATCTAAAGCCTTACTCCAATTATCACTCAGAGAGCTACACAGTATAGGCCAGGAACATTTTTAGTAGCTCATCCACCTCTGATAATCTCTGGTGTTATTAATCCTCCACCTGCATCCACCACACCTGAATCCTCTTCTGATCCCAAGGGGAAATCTCATTCTAAAGATGTGGATTGATCAGTGGCTACGATTTTTTATAGGAATCGCCTGTATTTCTTTTTGTTTAATTTATGTATTTCTTTTAGTGTTTTCTCCAAGGAATATATGTGATCTTAACTTCTTTTACTCTCTATTACTTCTTTTCTCATGTTCTTCTTTCTTGTTAAACTTTTTGATTATCACAAAGGGGGAGAAATACTATCTAAGGGAAACATATCTTGGGGAGAAATAATATCTTTTATGTCTACAAGGGAGCAATACTATCTTTTATGAGCTTAATTCATTTCCCTCTGGTACATTTTTTTACATTCTATCTTTAGTACATGTGTTTTATAATATATTGTTTTCTATGATACAATTGGATTGAATGCAATATCCTTTGATACATTACTAATTATTTTGGGCTTATAATATTATAAGTTCTGATTATCAAAAAGGGGGAGATTGTTGACCTCACCTGTTTTGATAATCCAAATTAAGCTTTCACATACTTTGATAATCGCAAATAATATTTATCTATATATTAATTCATTAAATATATGAAATTCTATTATCAAGCAGATAATAATATTAAAATAATATTTGAAATATGTTAATCAATGTTTATCTATGTTTATATGAATTTTTAAATAATTCTAACTCAATCGGATATGTTTTTCATAAAGCAGATAAGTTTTAAGCCCACTAGTATGCACATAGCTACTGATACAGACAAACAGATCCCTACCGGTACATATTCTATCGATTGAAAAAGGTTACCGATATACTGAATAGACAGTCACTAAAATAGAATAGTGCTACCGGTATTTGTAAGTCTACCGATAGAACAAGTCTACAGAAAGAAGCAGAGCTACCGATAGTACAAGTCTACCGATAGAACAAGTCTACCGATATGCACAAGCTACCGATACAAAATTTGCCGATAAGTGTAGTTACTGATACAGACAGTCACCAATACAAAAGAGACACTGATACAAGCAAGCTACTTATAGACCAAGAGCTACAGATAGAAGGAGTCACTGGTATATAGAGCTACTGATACACAGAGTAGAAGTTACCAATACAAGGAGCTACCGGTACAAGGACAAAGAGCTACCTATAAGAGCTCATTGCTATATAAATTCCACTGTTAGATATCTACCGACAGAAATCCACTGATGAAAGACTTCCAGTCACTAATTCCTAAAATATACTTTTGTCAATATTAATTTTTTATTAAGAAATGGTCATATTTGATGATTTTAATGCAATCGTTGTTATTTAATGATAGTTGTTGGAATGTCAGGGAACCGTACCTCGTACCTGTAAAAAGTTAATCATTCTCTTTTCCTGAGCTAAAAGCTATATAAGGAAGGAAAAATGTTGGACATACAGACATGAAAAAAAGGGAAAAAGAATGATGTGAAGTGGTGCATACAGAAAGACTGCATTCATAATCGAAGAACACTGGATATACACGAAGTGATTCATACAAGAAGAGAACACAAACCGAACTTCAGTCAAGGAGTGAAGAACTACAACGAGTTGCTCATATACTCAAGCTGATCAAGATGAACCTGAAAACCAAGGAAGAAAACGACACTCTGTTTTCCAAAAAAACCAGAGAAGGACTAAGAAGCATTTCTGACAAATCAAAAGGAGTCCAGAGCTGCACTTCAAATCACTAGAGCATTCTTAACTCATATCTACTCTCTTAGTGATTCATCTATTTACATTTCGAGCAGTGTGTGTACTCTGTATATTTTATACACACACTGTCTCCTTTGCTAAACTGGAGGATTTATAAATCCTCACAAAAACCTTCCATAACTCTTTTGTATCCCAGTACGGATAGTGGTATAGTTCAAGTAAGACCTGGACAACCAGTGTGATGTTGTTTTGTTTTCCCACATAGAACTGTGGTAGAGGTCTTAGTACCTGGACAGTCTCTGTATTGTTTTTTACCCCGATCCAGGGTGTGGATCAAATTTATATAAATTGTTTGAGAGGACTGAGTCTCGGCTTGAGACTGAACCTCTTGGTTATATCTACTCTACATCTTATATTAAGTGTAAAGTATACTATATACTTTATTTTTCGCTGCAAATTACTGCTAAATACAATTTGTTTTAAAGTTACTTTGATAGTTTAACTATGAAGTGTTTGTATATAATGAAAAGCATTAGGTTATCTTCAAAAGTTGATTAATCTTCATATTGAATTAACTGAGAACTAATCAATCTCTTGAGAACCTAACTGACCCTTTACTGTAATACAAATTCACTACAGTTTAACTTAGTTTTTAAATTTGGAAATTTTAAGAGAAATTTTTTTAACAAATTTTTTTATTGGAACTCAATTCACCCCCCTCTTGAGTATCCACTCTGACCAAAAATATATATTATATTATAATTAGTTTATTATATTTCATCAAATCAATTTCATATTGAATTTTTATATAATTGTTTTTTATACTTTTGGAAATTTTCTTTTTGGAAACCTATTTTTTCATCACATCTGAATGTTTAATTTTAAATTAATTTTTTCCAATTTTTTGAATGAGATTTTTTAAACCATATTCCATTTTTTGAATAATAATAATTAATATTATATAATAATTTTAACTTATTTTTTGGTCAATATAAATAGTAAAAATAATAAATTGTTGTGGTTATGGTTTAAACGAGTTTAACGGGGGTTAAGTTAAAAATATAAAGGGGTAAAATTACCTATAAACCTATACAAGAATTATTTTATGGAAATATTGTGACATTATAACCTATATTTTTAGATAATGACCCATTTTTTAGCCTTTTGTCTTGTGAAAAACATGGGTACGTGTTGTTCTTTTCAAAAAAATCCATGTGTGTCCTCTCCCACACATATAAAAGTCTACCCTCAATCATATTATATTAACACTTAAAATACTATTTGGGTCATCTTTTTCCTATCCAAATATATTCCTTACTTATATACCCACATCCTAGAGGCATTAATTTTATTAAAAAACCCTCTTAATAAGGCTTTATTTTTAAACCAAAAGAGGTTCTCCAAAAAAGAGGTAAAATTCTCAAACTTGTGTTTTTGTATTATTTCTTCTCCCACATCATACAAATATTCTTAAAATATTATAAAATAATAACATTGTTATCTAACATACATTTTTATGTTATTATGTTAATTTAATTACCTACTTCTATCTCATCTTCTATCAAATGGAAAATGAAATTGTCAATCGTGTGTACAACGGATTATTGCCTTATGAGATAATGTTTTTCATTTTCTTCACTACCTCCTAAGGATGGATATAATGATGGATATAATGTTTATATATGATATATATGATACTATTATACTTATTTAGTTATAATATCACATATAACTTATTACTTTCTATTCCGTGTGAATATGATAACATTTCTCGTGTATATGGAAGACTAACGCCTTGCGAAGTGATGTGATTCATTTTTCACATACAATTTTCATAGATTGAAATAAAGGTAAATTTAATGAATATATTAAATATATATTACATAATAATTATTATTTAAAGTTAATATATTATTTATCTATCTTCTATTTCATCTTTTAAGAAAGTGGAAACAACATTCATGCATATGTACGACCTACTGTCTCTATAAATAGTGTAGTTCATTATCGATATTTTAATTAATCGATTACTCTAAATAATTATATAATTAATATATGGGATATTTATATCATGGTTAATATTATATATATAATTTAACCGTGATCAAAACTAAAGTATCGAAGATACCATACCAAGACATACATGAAAAATAAAGCAGTTATTACCCAAAATGTAATTTTAATGAGGAATTGTTAATAAAATGATAATAAATACTTATAAGTAAATCATATATGTTATGATAAATATGTTTTTTGTTTCTTTAATATATTTATAATAAACCTATATTTATTAAAGAGTAAGGTTGAATGTGTGTGAAGGAAGTCGAGACTTAAGGTGATGGATTTTTGTCTCAATTTGTCTCTTTGGGACATATGTTATGTTACACACCTATCTTCTTGTATGAGGTGTATAAAAATAACCTTTTAAATGTGATATAATTAAATTATAAATTATTATGATATTTAAAGTTTCATATAAATTTACTCTTCCCTAGGGCATGTGATTCAAATGTTTCCCAAGTGGTAAGGGTTTGATCTTATAATCTCATGGTTTATTGGGATTGATTATGATTATGATTTTTATGATAAAATATTATGATCAATTTCTCAATAACTTCATGAATTTTATTATACTCTAGTTATTTATTGAGAATACACTTCTTCTAATCATTTTCATCTCTTTATGTACTCAATATTGAAAAAAAATTAAAATAAAACTGACTTAATTTATCTCTTCAGTTGAAAACTATTATTTTCCATATCCATGTTTTCTAAAAATGTTTTCAATCTTTTTTAATAATTTTATATTATTTTTTAATGTAATTTTTAGCCTTTTCTTATTTTTAAAACAAATAAAGGAAACATTTTTTCTTTTTCCAAACTAGGTCTGTTTGTTTTTTTCTAAAAATGTCAAAGGAATCATTGCTTTATCTTGTACGAAATGAACGATATTTCCATCCACCATAACATATAAATGATTTAAATCTTCCCTTGTGAGTTTATGATTTTATTTTCAATGAAATGTTTTTTAATATTTGGGAAAAATAATATTTTAAATAAATGATTTCAAGTGAAAAGAGTATTTTCTACAAGAAATGTTCCAAGTTATATTTAAAAATCATTTTCCATTTAAGATGACATCATTTTATGTTACTTAATATTTAATGGCAATATGATATGATGATAACATCCTTATTCTTTTTATGGAATGTTTTATGTTTATAATGACATGTTGTTTTCAGAACCCATTCCTTTTCTACTAGATATTCTATGATGAAATGTTTTATGAAATCCATTTCTTTTAATGGGTTATAATATATGTAATTATTTATAATCTTATGAAACAAAAATGTATGGATTATGTGATGGATGTGACCTATATCTCCCTCCAATGCATTGGCTAATGACTAATTTTATATGATCTCAAAGGGTACATATGATATTATACCAATCCAAAAATAGTGTACACATGAGATTATCCCAAGTCTGAAATAGGTTACACAAGAGGTTATTCCAAGCACTAAGTTGGTACACAGGTGGGACTAACTTGTTATAAATACCTTGGTTAATAGATTTGACATAAGATTTTCTATACATATGTATATATTAAAAATATATATCTTATGTCGATGTTATGATCACAGTGATGATGTTATTTTATTCCTTTATGAATTAAGTCTTATGAAATACCATGATTTATTCCAGGAATCATGTTTATAATCTATGATAATAATTTTATGTTTTTTCAAATGTTATTTTGTTGTTCTTATACCCTTATTATCATTCTATATTTATTTATTTCTTGTCTACCCTTATTGAGTATTTTATCTCACCCTTTATTATGTTTCCTTTCCTAATGACATGAAGAAAGTTTTTATATATGATATGTCTAAGAATGTTCTAGTTATGAAGAAATTAGTGGGATATAGTGTAGCACACTTATGGAACTATTGTTTATTTGTCTAAGTTCCAAATCCAGTATCCTTAAATGATTTTGGAAATGATAATTATATTAGGTAATTAATATTCATCTATTAATATGTAATATTTATGTATGATAATTTAGACCATTTCTCTATTTGTGCATGTCATCCTTGCGCAAGGGCCATGCTAATCTTCTCTGTATCATTCCAATTTTATCAGATGTCTCCGAAGAGACAATATATGATAATTTGGGATCATTAAAATATTCATTATAAAAATTCATACCATTCAACCAATGTAAATAAAAATCATGATAATTACATAGACTCACATAAAAAGAAGAGAATGAGGATCCCCTACATAAAAAAAAAGTTTCCCGACTTGCTGCGTAAAGCTAAAGAAAGATAGGATTAACTACAGAACCAAAACCATAAATGTAATAATAAAATTAATATGAAAAATAGTGATGTATTACCAAAGATTCACCCCAAAAACTCCCAACTCAAAATAACATGATCATTTAAAATTCATTTGAAGAAACAAGGAATAACTCAAAGATAAAGACAAAAATAACTCACCTAAAAACACCAGTAAAAAATACCCATAATCCAAGGATAAATGAACAAGATAAAATTCCATTAGTGCTCTATAAATCAACATGTAATTGATTTAATTTTGAGATAACCAAAGGGATAATTAGAACAATTACAGGGTGGTCCAAATTTATAGACCATCTAGAAATCACCTCATTCTTGGAATGAATGTCTATTTTACACCATGAAACTCATGTGGGACACATACTATAAAAAACAAGGTCCTTGATCAAAAAAACCTATATGAATTTCATATCATGAGTATATTCTTTCATGTCATTAAACTTTTAAAGAATGATCTACCAAAAACTCTACCATGAAAATTCACGATGTGAATAAAATTTTACGCCATGAATCAAAATATGCATGAAATCCATAAAAAGTCATGAATACACTATTTAAAACATTACATGAAATGAATTGATAATTGTAAACATGATTCACCACCTTTAGTTTCTTATTTTGACTCTAACTCCTCCTCGCCCTTCTTCAGACCCATCCCAAGGTTCCCAACACCCAAAACTCACATTTTTACTAGCTGAAAGGTTTTGGGACATTAAATTAGATACCTCTCAAACAATTCTCATCCTTTAGAATTAAATCCAAATTGAGAAATAAAAGGAACCACCAACTACCAGAAACCACCAAACACTCCATCGGAAGATACCTCTAAAATAAGTCTTAAACCATATCTTAAACACAATGGGATTCTAAAACATAAATTCATAAATTTAAAAAACTATCACAAAAGTATAATTTAAAAACATACAAACATTAGAGAACAAAAAAATCTAGGTACTAGGCTCCCATCTATTAATCCTACTCTCAAGTACTCTCCCTCAGGCCACAATGCCTCTGTATAACTCAAAGTAAAGAGATAGATCACCCTTAAAGACCCTTTTCCTAGGGGTCTTGAATCTGTATTGTTCATTCCATGAATGTTGTGTCACCCTCAATATTTATCTCCCCTATTTTATGATGTGGGAATCAACATGATGATACTTAATGAGTTAGTACACATAAAAGAAATCATGAACTCTATCTAATTATAGAGTTAGTTCTGATGGATACTCTACCTCACCAACAAGCTCCAACACCTCAATGGGTCTAAAAAACTAGGGTGGGAGATTTATTACCTGACCAAATATCTACTGAACATGCCGAGGGGAAACATTTCTCAAAACATGTTCTCTAACCTCAAACTCTAAAAGCCTCCTTCTTAAATCTTTATAAGCCTTTTAGAAATCCTACATCACCTTCATAATATCAAAAAGCACCTAAATCTTATTTATTTTTATTTTTACAGTGTCAGGAACAATAAATTATACCTCCCTAATCTCAATCTAGAATAATGGAGAATGACATATTCTCTGGTAAAATACCTAAAAGGAGTACACACCAATGGATAGTGGTAACTGTTACTATACGAAAAATCCACCAGAGGTAGGTTTCACAATCATAATCCAATAAAATCCCAAATGAAATCCCATAATATATCATCCAACATCTTTATATTCCTTTATATCTACTCATCTATATGGTGGTGAGAAGCAGTGCTATGGATTATTTAAGAGCCAAAGGAATACTACAATCTTCACTAGACTTGTAAAGTAAACCTACTGTTTTGGTCAAAAATTATTGTCATATAGGATTAATGAATAATCACTACATCACCTAAATACTATCTTTCTAAAATTTCTATATCAATCGACTATTAGATCTCCATAAAGTGAGAAGACATCATCAATAGATCCAAGATCACCTAGATAGAATCATATCCCCCCATGAGCCTAGGGTACACTAATGAAGAAATCCATCGAGATGTCATCCCACTTCCACTCAGTGAAAACCAAATTCAATAATAACAACCAAGGAAAAAAATTTATGCATTTACCTATTGGTAGACTAGACATTGAGCCATGAACTCTACCACTAACAAATTTATCCCAGGACACCAAAACTACCTCTTCAATCTATGATACATCTTTGATAAATTAGGGTGTATCACTAGGAGTGGGCTATGAAACTCATATAAAACTATCTCACGCATCTACGATGAGATAAATATCCTTCCCTGGTATATAAATCAATTATGGTCATCTTATGACCATACCTTAGAGGAATAACCATGAATTATTTGGTCACACATCACCTCCACCTCTAAGTATCACCAACTGCGACTCCTCAACATGCTAGAACAAAGAGGGTTCAATCATCATATAGAACTTGTATCCTCTACTGTCAACCTCTTATGCCCCAATATGAAAATTCCTTAACTCCTCCATCACCCTCTAGGATTCCTTAGATCATTGAATGGATTCCTTTGACTTCTTACTTGATGCATATTTCATGATGTTTTCCTTTCATAGGGTATATAAGATCTTGAAGTCATATTCCAAGAGAAACTCTATCCACCACTGATTTATAGAATTGGATTACTTTGATAAAATATATAACTCAATATTTTGTGATCTATTAAGATCAAAAATAATTCCCTGATGAGGTAATGTCACCATAACTTCCTAAAAAACTCACTTCCACTATATTCAGATCAGGGGTGGCATAGTTATTCTTACAGGGGTAATAACTGCTTAGAACCATATATAATCAATGCTTGTTTTTTCATCAAGAAACATACCAAACCCAAGTGGAAATAATCACATAATTCCACAAACATCACTCCCTCCTTAGGAAACTAAAAAATAGGGTATTGAAAAACTACTCCTTAATGTAGTAAAAAATTTCATGGAACTAACCAGTTTAAATAAATGCCAAATCCATCCTGGTTAGGGAGATCAATAATGACTTAACCTGAGATAAGTCAAATATAAGACTATGTTAATAAAATTCAAGACCAAAGATGTTATGGAACTCTGAAAAACTATTAGATACTTCCCAAGAAACAACCACCACAACCATTTCAAGATTCACCATTATTTCTTACCGAGACACCATGTTCCTAAAAAAATAAATTATTATATTTAGAACTTTCACTTGAATAGTTTTCCAAAAAACTGGTGGTAGTCGAGAGTCTTTAAGATAATCCTTAGGTTCTTAACATGCTAATCCTCTAATCTTGATTATATGAGAATACCATCAATGAAAATGACTACAAACTAGTCAAGGAACTCTTAAAAAAATGATTTCATGGGACCAAAGTATGTAATTGGGGTGTTATTAACACTGAATGAGATTTATATAAACTTGAAGTTCCAATACTAGTACTAAAAAGTAGTCTTAGAAAGAGGTTAAACTATTCTTGATTATCATCTGATGCGGTAATTGATATTTTATGCACAACATTATACTATTATCTGCATTTTTAGTAAAAAAACATGAGTTCCCCATAGTGACACACTAGGTCTAATAAATCCTTTATGAATTAATTCATCAATATGGCTCCGAAACTCACATAAATTTGGGAGTTTCATCCAATAAAGATCCATATAGATCTATGTAGTGCATGTATGCAACTCTATCCCAAATTCCACATCACTTCAAGGGTGTAGGGTGACATCCTTCTCAAGGAAAATATACCTAAACTAAGAAATTATTTTGTATACCTCCCCCACCTAAGATCTTTCAAGATCAACTGATGAATTAGATTGAAAGGAATGAGGGGGATCTACTTTCCTAATACACATATATAAACCTCACTCATCGATGAACACCACACATCATCCCTCCACATCTGAAAACTCATGTCTCCACTAAAAATAGTTAAATACTGTGAAAATGGAATATAACCAATCCATGATGAGAATGAAATTATATGGCTGTATTTGTAACATAAATAAATATCCAAAATATTTATTTTACCCTATTACTAGTATGAATCTCTAAAACACATCAATCAAACTAACATAGCTTTTAAATAGCATGGATAACACTATGGTCACAAAAACCTCTCCACATCCATTCCCAATACTTAGAAAAATTTCAGTTCAAAAAATGAGTGGGAAGATATATAATAAAACAAATCATAAAATAGGGTAGATGATAAAATATTCATACCTCAAACAACCTCTAGATCCTCTAGCACTATCACTACTATCGCTTGCATCTAACCTCAGTTGGCTCTTCTACCTCACTATAGATGAAAACCATATTCATACTCTGTTTTGGGTAACTAGTGGTGAGGAACATCCTTGGGATACCCTCTAACAAATCCAACTGCTCCTCAAATATCAATAGCATACAAAACAATATGTGGAATATAGTTTAAAAGGTCTGACTACTAAAAATTCCTTAGGGAAAACTACTATTGTTGCAGCTAAAATGGGGCTTGAACTCCCAGAACATTTTGATCCTCAAGAGATGTAGAATACTACCAATAATAGTGAAAATATATCTATAACTAAACCTAAAAATTGGATAGATCTATGTAGATTCACATGAACTACCATCCCTAAAGAAACATGATGCTGACTATTGGAGTTATTTCAATGCAAATTAGAACCTTGACTAACCCATCATCTATGACCCTCTATCTTATTCACTGCTCCTTGGTGGTCTCTATTAAATATCGACTAGGGGTTATCTAGCCTACTCTTTCACCCTCTAAATCACCTCCACCTTTTTATATACCTTTAAATCCACATATAACATAAATGAAAAAACTATTGACTAAAGGGTGGGAATAAAAACTCATATATAAACAATTATTGGGACACAATATCTATAAGGACATTAGGGGAAATCATAGAAGGTCCTTAAACATAATATCCAGTTCCTAAACACTCATACTACTCATCTAAAGAGATACAAATTTCTAAATATTCACAACCTTCATCATCATCAATAATAACTCAACCTTAACTCCTTTTAGAAGTCACCCCATGAAATATTGATCTCCTCCCACTCATTGAGGTACAACACCCACCATTGATGCACTTATCCCATAAATAGGCTAACCACTAGGGAAACCCAATACTTGGTCCAATCTCAAATAAATTAAAAATAAATATCTAAATCCACCATCCAATGTTCCATCTCAAGATCAGAGATGTTTCCATCATACTTTTCCAGGATCTGATGTTGAATGGCATGAAAAAAAGATTATCGCTACTCATACTCCTAATCAGGATTGACCCTAAGATGATCAAAAATATCAACCTTTTTAACCTCTCTGACTTGATCCAAATGTGGTTGGAGACCAACCATAATATGTACAATGAAAGGAGATACACCAAAGTATGGTAGCAATGTATTTATTTATATTCATTTAATTGAATCATTTATTTATTCAGGGAACCACCACATGAAAAATAGAACTCAAGAAAGTATGATGCATTTAAATCTGATAGGTATATACCTTGATATAATTATCACTTTACTAAATAAATTAAAAGAGATTAAATTCATTATATAATATCACAAGGTTCCCCTAAAATCTTGTTTCCTAGCCATTCTTTCTTATTTTAATCGAATACTATGTTTGGCTAACACTATTGTATTACTAAACCATGTAGTAATCACCAATTCTGAAATCCAAACTCTTCTATATATCATAACCAACCCCTCTAATACCCCACTTACATGGTTCCCCCACCCCCTCCATAAGTACCAATCCTAGTTTGGTAGAGAATAGAAGGAATGACTCCTAAGTCCCACCTCTAGTAGGCCTTGAGTTGGTGACTAGATCCAAGGGTATAAAACACTCAAATGGGAGGAATTACCCTCAATATCCCTGGATCACCACATAAAACCTCCATATAGTACACCATACTATAAAATAAATAAACCAAAACCTTGTGAAAGAAATATCTCTCATCCATGATTAAAAAATGGATATAAACATCTCCAAAGTTAAAAAGCATACCAAAATAAAATCATGTGGAAGTGACTGCAACAACCCAAGGTCATTAAATCCCTCTTGGAAACCTAAAAAAATATTATATATATATATATATATGTAGG
This sequence comes from Viscum album, assembly GCA_963277665.1. NCBI lineage: Eukaryota > Viridiplantae > Streptophyta > Magnoliopsida > Santalales > Viscaceae > Viscum > Viscum album. Next base: position 632,014,533 of record OY728146.1, read on the forward strand.
GTGAGAATAGCTTGTATAATAAGTAAGATCATACCCATGGTCACTCAGGAAAAATTGAAAAGAACATACTAATTCCATAGTAAACAAATAACAAAACTAACTAGCACCTATAAGGGTTAAATAGTTTTCCACCTAGGCCTCACCAAGTATGTCTCACCAAAAAAAATATCCAAGAGTAATAAAGTAATATCATATGAATGTATATAAAGTCACCTCAAAACTAGTTCCCTAATAATTTTACACTATAACCTAATGAGAAGAAACCCTTTTCTCACATCCCTTAAATATCCTCTAATAATTGAGCCCATTGTATATAAATTCTTGTGGAAATAACCACACATAACATCCACAAACTCAAAACACATATCACATATTGTGGAAAAAACTACATATCACATCTCACAAAACCAACCCCACATCTCAAATTAGGTAACCAAGGCAGTTGGGTGTCATAAATGTTTTGTAAATTATACCCATGTCATCCTCCTATCATGCATGACCTCCCCCAAATATGTCATTATCCAATACAAGAATCACCAGAGACTACTGATGAATAGAGAGTGGGGAAGAGGGGTTAGTTTTCCATTCATATCCTCCCTATCTTGTATGTTAGTGGAGAAATACCTTGGGGTCTCTGGGAGTCATTTAGGTAACTCAACCTTGGTGGGGTACATATAAAATTCATTTAATAATACAAATATATATTAGTATCACAGAAGACCACACCTAGGTTTTTATTTATAAAACACCACCACAACCATTATCAAGTCACTACTGATATCATGCCACCAAGCATAACCTTTATTACAGTACATACAACCACAAGTATCACACAAAAGGACAAAGAGCTTGTTCATTTTTTTTAAAAGGTTGGGGCCGAAGCCTCATTTTTATTATTAAATCAAAGCAAAGACCTCTTTTTAACTGGGTAGAGGGAAACCCATTACATATCCCGAAGGCCCAGTGGGCTTGTAGCCCATTACATAGCTCGTAGGCCCAAATTCTAAGGCCAATTCACATTCTGTGAATAGTAACCTGCTACTACAGTACCGCACAGTATCGCTGCCGCTACAGTGCCCTGTCGCCGCTACAGTACCCGCTGATGAACAGTTCCACCACTGCTACAATACCGCTACAGTGCTGCTACAGTAACCTGCGCCCCATGGGTTTTGAACCCCAATTTTCCATGTAGTATTATGGGGTGCTTACCACTAAGCCAAACCCCAACTACACAAAGATCTTGTTCATTTCCAATTTTTAATTTAACAATCATCTATTAAGATTTACTCTTTTAGTTATTATTTTAAATTCACAATAATGAATTATTTAACAATAATCACATTTATATATGTAAAAATTATTATTCCATTTCTATTGAACTACTATCAAGAAACCACTACATCAAATTTCCATATCACAACCAAGGTTGTGAATCCATAAACAACTAAGGCCATTAATCCCCAAATCACTTGGTCCACCAAACCATAGAAACCCATATCCACCAAGCCACACATATTAAGGCCACCAAGCCAAAATCATCAATTCAACAATAAAACTGTCATATTATAATTAGTCTTTTCATTTACCAGTTTTAAGTATTTAAATATTTAAAAAGTATACTCAAATAAATCCATATCTATATGGTTAAATTCAATATCATTAATATATCATGAAATAACATTAATGATTTCAAGAAAACTGGTAACCAAATATGCATCACACAATTCCATTTCAATATCATTAGTCTGATTCATTATCTTTGTTATTCTTATTCATAACATTCACCCAATAGAAATAAAAAAGCATAATAATTCCACATATGTGTAGAAAAAGGAGGGGATAAGGATCCCCTACCATAGAATAAGCATTAATATTTGTTGTAAAAATCCAAAGAAAGAGAGTTTGAAGCATGAGACCACAACCACAGAAGGAATCCTTGAATAAATTTGAAAAAATAAATGTCTTATAAAAGTTTTATCTAAATATTCTCCAAAAACTTAACAACATAGTTATTGTAAAACCCTATGAAGAAACAAGGAAGAAATAAAATATAAAAAGTAGAATAACTCACCCTAAAACACAAATACTGAATCCCTGATATCTAAGGATGAACTTCATAGATAATAGGACATTAGGGCTTCCAAACCCTGAGAAATTTCACATCATGAGTATATCTTCTTATGCTGTGAAACCTCCAAGATAGAACAAACATAAACTCTACCAAAAATATTCAAGATGTGAATAACATTTCACACCATGATTCAGAATACGAATAAATTCATATACAATCCATGAATATACCATTTGAAACATTATATGACATGAATCGGTGATTCACAATGTGAATCGCCACCTGTATTACATATTTGACTCTAGATCCTCATATCCCTTCCTCGAACCAATTTGAAGGCTCCTAACACCTAAAAATCACAAAGTAATGGGATATAATAGTTTGGTGCATTAAACCACCCACATTGAGGGTTATACTTTTAAAAATATCATGTGCTTTACTCCCTTTATTTTCACCCATCCATACCGTGTGAATATGCTAGTTGTTGAAAATATGACCCATTCATCTTTATTGGTATAGTGGTATGAAATAATTGAAAGAAAATAATTTAGTAAAAACATATCTCAAACTGATTCACACTAATTATTATTTTACTAGATTAATAGAAACTTGAACATCCTTTGAAAAAATTCCTTTTAGTTTTTTCTTATATAGCTTTAGAAACGTCAAAGTTAATCATACATAAATTCTAAATTACTCATATATAGATTAAAGTTAATATTACATAGATAATTATTTTTCAAATTTAATCATACATGGTTTATTAAAAATTCAAGAACTAATATCTATACCATTCCAGACTTCTAAAAACATATTCAACCACTTCAACTCATCTCATGTAACTTCAAACCACTTCATGAAATCAAATGTATTTCCCCTATTATCTTTATTTGTATTCCCCATGATAATATATTATATAAAGACTCATATAGTGTACTTTAATGTTTTCAACTACCTCAAACAACTAATTTTTAATCTTCTTTATATTATTTATAGTCCCTTTATAATTTATTATATAATACACCACTTGTCTCAAAAACTTGACTCTCAATATTCATCATCATTAAAGTGATAATACTATTTTATGCATATTCCAAGAATAATTGGATGAACTATCACTAGAAATACATATATAGAATCATTATTATTTATGTATATCCATCTTTTAATATTCTATACAGTGACTTGTGGTTTAATAATATCTTTTATCTCTATGTGACTCACTAATATATTAAAAAGATAAAAGGATATATTTTCACTTCATCATCCATTAGATTCATTTCAGTTGCTTCACTATATTTATAAACAACTTGGAATATTCCAAATTCATCTCATATAAATGTGTAAACCTACCATGATATCCAAAGCTCCTCATCTTCTCATCAGCTTCATTAAACTCATAAACCCCTGAATATAAACTTATATTCTATACATCAATATTTCAATTATTAATAAATAATTTGATCCTATTTTCCATATGAATAATGTCTGAAACTGAATCAATTTTATTAATATCATTTTAAAAAATATGAATAGATCTCTAGTAGTATATAAAATGGAAGCCAAGAACCCATATGCTTCATAGGAACTCAAATTTTTATCCCAAAATAGTCTTAAATGGGTTCATCAATCTATTAAATACATATTAACATTAGTTCCCATTGAAAAAATAAAAAAAAATATGGAACTAATAGTCTCCCCAAATGAATTTATTAAAAATACCCATGAATAAATATATGTTAATATGTTTACTAATTTTATCATTGTATCTCCCTCTTATTGATAATAAAAACAAATAGTGATACCATTTTTAGTCATAAATTAATTAATTATTAGTATACAAGAGAAATGATAAGTGTTATAAACATGTGTGATCATTTAACTCTTCAAAAATCACCTCAATATCCATGCATTAATAAATAACTTCTTACTTTTCTTATCATTTAATTATCTAGTATATTCCCTTAAATTTTAAAATTAACCCATGAAATGAATGGATGTAAAAATATGATCAACATACCTCATCAATTAAAAAATTTACATTCTAGATTCTATATATATGAATAAAATAATGGTTTCCAAAATTGTTATTAACTTAACCCCCCCCCCCCCCCCCACGAAGGAAAAATCCATTAACATATTTATCCAGGATGATATCTTTTATAAATGACTTCCAAGAAAATTTCTCAAATATATCCTTTAAGAACAAATTTTATTGTGATAGATCACTATAATATGGATACTTACTTATTTATATAGTACTTTCATAGATACTCATCGAACCATTTCTCACCCTATATACATCACCAATAATTCCCTACATAGAAAAAAAAATATTTGAATAGTGTGGTTTCTTCTTTTCCCATTAATGAAAGTGAAAAATTTGAGAATTTCTTCTTAACCTATAAAATCCTTTAATTTCATCTCTAATTTTGAGAGAATTTTTCATGATTTCTAATTTGATTTTCCAACCTACAATCTCTTTGGGAATCATTGTTTTCTTACTTATTTCATATAAATATCTATGTGAAATGTCCTCTTTTACTTTATATATCATAGAACTTATATTACCTGGTTATTGATTTATTCATTTTAGTATTTATAACTAGGATTTAAATAGGATCATAAAATATTTAAGATTATATACATCTTTGTTACACCTCCCACATAGCTTCTCAAGAGTCATTGACTCACCCATTTTGGGGGGCTTCTTAATAAATTTGAATTCATTTTCTTCTCATGGAATTCTTCCAAAAAACCAACGCTTATGTTTATTTATTTAATAAATTATCATCTTTTTTTACTCTAACTTTCCTCTATAAACTTCAACATTAATAGATTATTTTCAGTTGTACATGATATTCTTTTTTCTTCTAAAATAGAATAATCTTCTCTTCTTCAGTTTATCATCTTTCTTATCCTTCTGAGGTGTATGATATTCAATAAATTCCTTTTTCACATTACATAAGGTAAAATCACCTTCTATATTTCTTTGATTTTTTCTTAGATTTTGGGATCTTATTTCATTAAAATCATTTAGCACATTATTAGTTTTTTCGAACTATCATTTTTTATCCTAATGGCCATATTTTTTGTAATTTCCATAGAGATTTTACAGGATACCAAATGTGTTAGATATAAAAATATTTTTATCTTCCTTATGATTGATTTTTTCCAACTCAAATCTACATATAGGCTTTATTTTTATCCCATGAATTGGCCTATTATTCCAAAAATATATACCCTTATACCCAAAATTTTCATAGAACAAAGAATGGACAACAAATCTTCAATATAATGTAAATTTTTTTATTAGAGATACCCCATGGATAATAGAGTCAAGGAGGTATAAAATAATGTAGACGAAGAACATCATAACCAACCAGATTCACACACTTTGGGGGAAGGGAACCCAAAATAAAAAAACATTATATGATTACCCTGGTTACACATTGAATTATCAAATAGTAAAGTTTATTCGTTTAATACTATGTAGGCATCAATAAGGCTTGGTTGATGAATCCATTAATCTTATAGATGGTATAAAAAGTTGTCCTGGGATTGGTAATATTTTCCTACAGAGATATGATAAGAATAGTAGAATCATATCCGATAATAGTCAATAGTATATCAAGTGAACTTCACACCTCAAGTTCATCAAGAAGTGATTTGGATTAAAAAAAAGTGATTCAAAAATAACATAAAAAATTTTCAAGTAAATTATCACCGAGACATAATATTCCAGAAAAAACTAACTTCGTGCATGTGACCAAGCTGACTGAATTCATCCGGGTTGATCTTGAACCCACTGCTAGGATTCCTCCATCAAACCCATCTCTCATGAGAGTACACCCTCTATTCAGGCATGGAATGACTCATGTAGGGAATATCCCTCCCCAACATAGTATAATGTTTATAGTTCTTCAAGATTTTACCCAATTTGGTGTTGAGAAAATGAGCGCGAGTGTGAATGGCCAACCATGAACTATTGATATTATCGTTATTTGCTTGGTTTTTTGTCATCTACAAGCACCCACATCCCATAGAAAGAAGAGTGGAACTTACTCCAAAAACTAGATAATTTCTAACCATTCTATTGAGATAAGAATTAACAAATATATTGTGGGTGTTCAATTGTAACTCCTCCTAAAAGACTCTAATACTACTTCTTTTTAGAAAATTTTATAAGCATATCTTCAAAAAACACATATTAATTAACTTTTGATTCCTCAGAAATATTACCTTCCCCACTTTTAATTTATTCATATAAAGTAAAATCTTGGTAAAAAAATAAATTAACTATTATTCATGTAATAAATTCAAAATTCATAAGGTAGGAGAGTTTTCCATCTTCTAGTTGTGTATTTATGCACTAGATCTTCACCATTCAGGTAATATCAAATTTATATTTAATTATAGTATGTGAAAATTGAGATTTATTCTATAATTCATATGAAGGAATCCCTTTTTATTTTTATTATTTTCCTTTTATTTATACCTTTTATATTATTAGAAGAGATAATATTTAAATATATAGTTGAAATTATTTTTAACTATTCCAGTCATCATTATTTCTAAAAGAGAAACTCAAAATATATACAATTCTTTGAATGGTAATCCAATTACAGGTATAAATTTTTAACTGATACTAATTTTTTATCTCCATAAGATCAATGTATCCATACTAAGAGTGGATGAATCAATTGAAAACCTTTTCTTTTACCTCTACATCTATTAGGGTGAATATATGTGGATCTCTCAAATCACACTCAGTCAATGTGCATGGATCATGGGAAAAATGAGAAAGAACATAACAAAAAAATGTTTTGTGGTTCTCCACTAATATGGCGGACTATTTCTTTGGTGTATATTGGTTGTTATCCCAAACACACATAGTTGATATTTTATTATCAAAACCGACTATAGGAAATAAAATATCCATGAAACCAATGTCAACACCAAAAAATTGTATAAGAAACAAATTTTAGTTTAACAAGAATCAACATATAATAATGAAAAAATGGAACATATATTATTAAATAATGATCTATAATAAAATATTTGATCTCATATTGAATAATTAGAACCAGACTACTTCTGTAGTTTTGCATAAATCTCCTCATGAATTTATCCTTCCCAAATGGTTTTCTAAATGATAGACATGATGATAAATCATGAGACTTTAATTCCTCTCATTCATATTCTTTGAGACTTGTGATAATCTCTAACTATATAACTTACTCATAACATCAAAGATAATATTTATTAAAACTATTCACATCAACCACTTTTTTCCATTTTTTATTCTTTAACACTTAAAAATATTCCTAAGTAGTAAGGCAATACCTCAATATTTTTCTATATAAATAACAATCATCAACCCATATTATTTTATAAATTGGGAATTGATCACATGGATAATTTATAACACTTGAATTTTAGAAACTCTATAAGAAATATGGTATTATAATCTTCATAGTTGAAACTTTTCAAATATTTAATCACATAAAATCTCAAACATTGATCTTCATAAATAGTATAAATAATCATTTTAAATATTATTCTTTCTCTTTCAAAAAACCACATTAAATATTAATTATCTACCCATTTAGTTCTTCAAAAATTTAAGATTATTTTTAGTATATTTCTCATTCATAATTTCATAAAATCCTATAACTTTTTATCCCTTATAAAATTCCAAAGAAAACATAATTGTGGTGAAAATTTCAAACTCATGGAATAATATTCCCCTTCTCATATCAGTAACAAAAATACTTGAATCATGGATCATCACATAGAATTATGAAATTTATCACCTAATGAACAGTGTAACATTATCATATTTAATTTTAATTCACCAGAAAAAAATTTATTCAATCTCTTGTGACCTTAAAAAATATCCCATGTATCCTTTAGCACATTATGTTACTCTTATTTTTTGGATTAGTTTTTATTATTAAAAAACATCACCTTTTTTTATACAACTATAAAAACTTATGTAATATAATTTTAATCATATACTCCATTTAAAATTATAGATTTATGCTTGTATAATTCCCATTTTAAAAAATCCAAATGAGATTTTATTACACAACTTTAGAAAGTTCGGAGTCAGTAATATATAGATTTGAGATTATTCATACATATCCTACATTTAATATTACAAATAGAGTTTATTTTATATGTTAGTCATTCATAACTAATTCAAAACATCAGAACTCTCTATAGCCTACTCCAGTCTTCTTAAAAATTCTTCATCCACTGTAACTCATCTATATTAACATAAAATCACTTCAATAATTCATCATATTTATTTAAATATTTTGAACATAATTCCCAAAAAATAATTCAGAATATAAAGACTCATTTAGAGTAATTCAATGATCTCAAATGACTCAATTACTACTTCTTCAAAAAATTCATATTACTCATAGCACCTTTATTATTTATTAATAAATACAAAAACTATCTTAGAAATAAAACTCCCGATATTCTTCATCATTGAAGTGATACTTCCATTCATGAATATTCTAAGAGCACTAGTATAAACTCTCACATAAAATACACAACCTTGTGCAATATTCTATATGTACAACCATCACCTTATCTTATTCATAGAGATCTATGTCTCTACAAAGTCTTTAGTCTCCAGGAAACTCACTAATTTTTTGAAAAGATAATATAATAGTTTTACACGTCATAATACCAAAAAAGACTAATATTGTTATTTGGATCATTTAAAAATTGGAATATTACAAAGTCATATAGTATAGATTAATAAACATTACTTGATATCCACATATCCTAATCTACTCATCTGCTTCCTTAAAAACATAAAATCAAAATGATGCACGTAAAATTCTACATATAAATACCTGAAGTAGTAACAAACAACTCAATATCCTTCTTCATATGAATAATGATTAAAACTAAATCTATTGTCCTAATATCCTCTACCAACTTATGAATAAATATCTATTATCATATACAATAACTAAAAACATTACATATAATCTGAAGTAACTCTATGTTGTGTCCAAAACTAGTCTATAGTTGGTTATTTGATATTAATCAACACATATTGACATCATTACTTATTGAAAATCAGTAAAACACTTTATCTAAGGGACTAACACCTTGTATTACTCAAATGGATGTTGATAAATGTGAAATTAGAACTTATCACTTAGATTTTGGATTATTAATAATATTATACATGGTCTTTTACTTCTAATATATTCTTTCAAAAGTTCTCCACTTAAAAAGAAAATTTCTCATCAATGCTCAATGTCAGTATGACCCTCATATTGGTATGGGAGGGATTAAATAAGGTTTTATTTTTTGATTGATATTCTATTTTTGGATATGGTATGTTATACTTGTTGTGGTACATTGGGGAGTAAATTCACTAATTACATATGAAACTAAAACATTATTGTACGGTTTTATAATAATAAAGGTTCATATTTTTGTGGTGAATATGTACTATGTTTTTTATACTCACACACAGTATTTTCACCAAAGCTAAATTGAAAATATTTTTGAATATTGGTTTAAGGAAACACTGGTCATGTGTGGTCGATGAGTGGAATGATATCTCATGAGACTAGGGTATGACATATTCTTATCATTTACATACTTTGACACATATTTATGTTATCTTTTTGTAATAATTTGGATACACATTTATGTATCATAGAGATTAATATTTAATATTGTATCACATGCATTAAATTCCTAGTGGATTAGGACATAATGAAAATTATTATTCCACGGTTTATGAGCCCCAAAATTTAACTAAGAGAATATTGTTTTTGTGTCCAATAGGGTTTGGGTATAACCAACTTATAGATAACTCATATGATATTTTTTGTAGACTTTTAGCACTATGAGATAAGTGAATTTAGTTTAAAAAATAATTCCTTGATGGTTATAAATTAACTCTTTGAACTGATTGGAAACCTTTTTTGATCAGGGGATTCATCTGAATCCTAGTAGTAACCTCTCAAAAATAATTAGAGACAGTCTCTGAATGAGTAAATTACAAATGGTATTAGAGATATGGCTAATGTTTTTTCTATTTTTTTTATTATAGTGGTCATAGGAATGATTTTTAACTCAATAAATAAACAATATAAATTCATAAACATTGTCTTTATAATGAGACTCAAGTTATCAATGTGGTATAGGAAATTAAGGACGGTCTGAGATGTTTCCCACAGATTAGAGAGACAATAGTTAATTCATATACATTATGTATAGTCAGAAATGGATATATATATATATATATATATATATATATATATATGTTTCTGTTTAATTAATTTTATTATGATATAGTATTGATTTTGTGACAGACCAAAAAATGGTAAATGTTTTAATTAATTAAATATCACAAAAAATTATTTAGTGGATTCCAATATAATTATTAATGGCTATTTAATTTACTGGAATAAATATGAGTTTATATTGAAAATTTTATTGGTTTGAATTGAAATTTACTATGAAATGATCACACATTTATCTATTAATAAGCATATTGGTATGATATTTAGATAATTTCATGTATGAATGTTTGTAATTGAATGTGAAACGTGTTAATTGAGATTTAATTTGATAAAATATGATGAATGTTAAAGTTAATTATAAATATATAATAATTATTAATTTATTAGAATTTATTTTAGTTTTAAAAATGATTCTAAAATATTAATTTATATATAGAACCATGTTAATTAGAAAATTGATTTAAAAAAAGTTTATTTGAAGGAATACTTGATTAATAAAAGATTTTTTATTAAAAGTTGAGTTTTTATGTGATTATAATATTAATGAATGTTGGTTGTTTGCTTCATATTTATTTTTTTAATTATACATATTTTATTTTCAAAATCATGTTGGTTTGAATAAATATATAGTGTGATATCATAATTTTTAAATCGTGTTGACCCAAGGCATAACTAATAAGATACAAATGATAACTATGATAGTTGAACTAGCCCATGTGATGTGTATATGTATATATATTTGATACAAGTCATAATTAATATAGCAGTGTGGGTCTTATAATATTTCCATAATTTGGATTATTTTAAATTAATAATGATGATGATTAAATTAGAAGCATGTTGAGTGAAATAATTGAAGCATAAGAGAATTTATTTTGTTTTAGGACATTAAAATTATTAATTAGATTGAAAATTAAAATAAATGGGAAATTTGTTAGTTTAAACATGGGAAAATAGTGTTATTTGTTTTCTTATGACTTTATTTATTTATTTTTATTTTATTATGGTTTTTACTTCATTAATTTTCCATTGATTTTATTGGTCTCTCTTTGACGAACCATTTAATATATTTATTACAAGTTTATTATTTTTTGTGGAATTGGGTATAAAATAAATTAGCATATGATAAGTAATTTGTGGAATGAATTAAATATTTGTAAAAAATATATTTATGAAAGAAATAGAAATGATTTTTAGAGTGGTATTAGTAAATAAAATAATACAAGAATTAAATTATTCCTAATTTGATAATATTATTTAGTATAATATGATACGCTTATGGAATTTTAAAATAATGTCCTGGAAACTATCATGTCAAATCCTGGCCTTCCCCAATCCATGAACCTAGTCATTTGACCCCATGTGTCTCATTTAATACCTTGGTGTCCTTCACAGCACAATACATGAAATTAATCATTAGAATCTCTTAGCACACTAATGATTATCCCCACAGGACAACACATGTTCTTTTAGTGTGTTTTCCCTCACTCATACACACCATGGAAAACATCCAAGAAGGTAAACCATCTTGTTAACTACTTCAAGACAAGCATTCTTAACTAAATATTTTTAATCAAGGAGGCTCCTAAAAGTAAAGGTACACCTTATTAACATGGTTAGTGACATTTTTCCTTTTAATTCTCAGTTTTATAGGGGTGTTACACTCTCCACCCATTTAGACCACAACACCCTCATTGTAAAACCCATGCCTAAAACACAGGTATTGCCTCTACACTTTTGGATGAGTATTGGCTCTGATACCATTTTTCACAACCCATCCTTCCACGGGCCATGAACCTGGTAACCTGACATCATGGGTCTCTTGTAATACATTGGTTTCCTTCCCATCACACCATAGGATATTACTCACTAGGGTATCTTATGAATCGATTAAATGTCCACATAAGAAAAACATGTTATTTCAGTTTGTTTTGTCCTCACTCACACAAACCCTAGGAAAATTCCTAGATGGTCACTCATCATGTTCACTACTCTAAACCAAGTATGATTTACTATAGAGGTTTAATCAATTCAGATCTTGAAAATAGAGGTGCACCTTGTTGACATGGGTAGTGAAATTAAGACTTTTAATTCTCACTTATCTAGATGTGTTAAAGATCATCATTTTGAAACCATGTTGGGTGAAATATTTTCACAATGTTATTCAGATTACATGTGTAAAAATATTTCTTATTGTCTTTTATGTAATATATTTTGGGAGAATGTTATACATATATATGTTTCAAGTGTTTATATGTCTTGAACCAAGTACTTATGATCTATTTGTAGCTATATAATTCCCATAGAATGACACACATATAAAATAAATTTTAAAAGTTATTGATAAATATTTATTGATGAATTAAATTTCTAATAGGTAGTGCGTTAATTTGTTAGTATATTGAGTATATGTGGACATTATATTTAATTTTGGTTTTAATAGAAATATGATTTCAATGATGGTAGATTTTAATTAAAAATTAATTAAAATAGATTGATAAAAATGGATAATTTTAGAATACTATATGTTTCTTTTGATTTGACTATTTATTTGGAGTATTCGAATTGATGATGAAATTGTGGGAAGTGAGAAAAAAATGAAATTTTGATGATTGAAATTTAAAAAAAATTATTAATGAAATTTTTTGATAATTTAAATTTTTTTATGTTAATCTTAATAAATTTTTCTTTTTTAGACATTATTTTATATATAATGTAAATGGAATAATTGGTCCAATAATTTGGGAGAATCGATTAATTTTTAAAATTTTATATGACACTTAAGTGGAAAATATAAAATTATAAAATGTATTAATGTTAAAATGAGTGAATTAAATGTTTTTAAGGATTATTTTAAAATAATTAAAATTATGAAAATTAATTTTTTGTAATAATATCTAAAATTTTGATTTATTTTGGATTAATAAGTGGATTTGGAAAATTTTATTGTATGATGTAATTGAGTTATCAATTTGTTGTGTTAAATTTATTTAATTTTTATGAAATTATTAAATGTTTTTATTGATTAATTATTTAATATATTAAGTGAATATGTTTTTTAAACAAGATTTTATTTTAAAATTTTAATAGGGTATGTTGAAAAATGAATGAAATTACATGAATTATTGTGGTATGAGAACTATTTTTGAATTAAAATAGTGCATGTGGAAAATGTTAACTTTGATTATATAATTAATTGGAGAATAATTATAGTGAGAAGTAAATGAAAAAATGGTAACAACTATTCCAAAAGACAATTTCATGGTGACCTTTCTGTGAAAAAGCGTTTTACGGAGGGGAGATTGTAAAATTATGTATTTTGATAAATAACTAAATAACTGAAACTGAATAATTGATTATTTTTTTAAAATACTTACATAATTAAATGGATATTATTTTTTAAATGGTCATTTTGATGGATTTAAGTTTGAATGTGAATGGAATGTTAGAGTTTAAATAGATATGTGTATTTAAAAGTTTTATGTTTAGGTGGATTGTTGATTGAATAATAATTTTTAATTATTATATAAATAAATTTATTTGTAAATTTCATGTACTTTTTAAGTTTCTTTGTGTGTGTTCATGCATTATTTTTACAGGTGATTATTTATATATATACATTTATATATTATATGAATTTATTACTATAAATACATAAATTGTTGTTGTTGTTATTATTTTTATTGTTACAAATACTATTATTATTGATATTATTATTATTGAATTAATTCCTTAGGATAGTGGATTGAATATAATACTAACAGTTATAAGTTTATGAGTACAACCCTATCCTCTAGAAAATTAATCTCTAGATTAAGGGTGATTTTTAATATAGTAAAGCAACACTTATGATGAAGAAGAAGAGGTTTTCGGCATCTCTGTGAACATATTATTAATGTAGTGGGGTGAAGCAGAGAAATTTATTTGTATGGATGGATAATATGGTTAGAAACTATTTTATGGGATATTATTGACATAGAGAAGAATTGGGTGAGAATAAGCTTCATGTGAGTGTTACATGTGTTGGGCTAGAGAAGTGTATTGAATGGGAAAAAACGGATCAATTTTAGCCTTTATCAAGTTAAATATTTTCGCAATTAAGTATTCAAATATACATAAATATATATATGTATATATATTAACTTTGAGCCTTGTGAATTAGATATTATACCAAATATAAAAATATCTAGTATCATAGGTCTATTTTAAAATGACCCTTTGGGAGATATAATATTGGGTTCATGTGATTTGTAGGATAACACATTAGTGGGAGTAGTCAAACCAACTTTATCCCTTTTGGGTGTGCATGTGTATTTGGTTATGTGTAACCCTCATTACCAATAATGAATTATTATTAAATTAATATATATATATATATGTGTGTGTGTGTGTTTATTATTATTATTATTATATAAAAGTGTGTGGGGTTCGGGGTTCATTGGGTGCTCAGTGATCCAGATTTAAAAATCCATACTAATGTTTTTTAGGATTTCCATGTGTATGCCCCTTAAAAACACACAAGTGTGTGTTTTTCAAATAGTAGAGTCATATACCCCTAAATAATATTGTAGGATACCTTCCCCCTAAAATTATAAAATTTAGCACTCCCTATATATCTCTTTTATTTTAATCTTCTCCCAAAATGTTATCTCTGATATGTAGTCAGATCAACGATCCATCTGTGGTGTTGTGACTATAGCGATGAGAGAAAGGATTTGAAAACATTGACAGATTTAACTGAATTTAATTTTTGAAAAATTTAAATTAGATATTTATGCTATTAATTTTTTAAAATAAATAATTTGTTTTGTTCACGAAAATATATTTCAATCTTAAAGATCAAATAAGGGTATCAAATGACTAGATTTCTTGTTCTCATTTTATGAAATTATTTATTTAATGATTGTTTTAATATTTCAAAATGATTTTGATGATCAATATTAATGGTGTGTGAAATATATTCATTTTCAATATAATAAAGTTGATATTTTTTAGATACATGAATAAGGTAGTATAAATAAATGATAATTTATTTATTAATGAGTTCTTTGATGATGACATAACTTATTTATAAAAACTAAATATATATTTATGAGGAAAAGGAAATAATGGAACAATTATTATAAATTGATTAAATTTGATTAACCTATTTATTATAATTTTGATAAATTTTTTTATTGAACTACTTGGGTGATGTTTATAGTTGATAAAAAATAAATGCAATGTGGTGATAATAATCATTATTGAATATATGTGTGTGAATTATCTCTTTAAAATTAAATTTCATTTTAGTGAATTGAATCATCTTTTCATACATGATGTGTGTATTATTATAACATTATATGTTGTTACATTCATATTTTCTGTAATAATTGAAATATTTCATTGGATGAATGAAATTTTTTTTCTGAAATTGACATAATTATACTATTCATTGCACATAATGTTGTCTATGTGAATTAAACTATGATATCTTTATTAATGTAATGTTTTCATTAGTACATGAAATGATTTATTTTTATATTTATATGTGGATTTATCATTTATTTCCATTTTATTTCATTCCATGATAATTTTTATGTACCCATTTGTGTGATGTTTAGTTTATATGATAGAGTGGTTATAGATACTAGTGATAAGGGAAGAGTTAATTGTTCAAAATGACATGATAAATACAATATTTTAGTATAATAATGTTACCATGTGAATTCCTTTAACTAGTTTGGTGAGATAAAATAAACTCACCACTCTTAGGATTATGGAAACTAGGACCAGATGACCATTGTAGTCATTTGATGATCACCCCCTTCTAGGGGAGCTTGTTACCTAAATTTTTATCTCCAGAATGTCCTATGAGGAATTCATTTAGATGTTTTATTCATTTATTTCCTTGAAGTGTGAAAGATGTATATTCTCTTGGTCTAGAACTTTTATCTTATATTATAGCCCGAGTGGATATTGATATATGAAAAATTCTTACTTTTCCATATAATTACTGCTCTATGTGGATGATCCCCATGATATTTTCCCTTTAGGTAGGGACTTCATGTATGATCCCCCTAAGATGATATTTTCCAAGAAATTATTGAAGTAGTTAAAACCCCCTTAATAGTTTTGGATTGATTATTTGATTTTTTTCATATGCTCCATTTTCTTGAGTGATGTTCTTGTTTCTAATCTCTTATGTTATGATTATTGGGGTTAATTAAGACACACATTCATCAGTTACCCATGATGGTGACAATTTATTTTATAATTTCATCATGATAGAGGTTTATAGTTAGGTGGTTACTCCATAATAAATATTTTATACTAACATATTAAATATGTACCTTGGCATATATACATATTTTATCAACATATACGTTCAATTACACATTGTTAGTGTGCAATCAATGAGTGGGTTGAATTATATCAATCATTAGAGTGTGTCAAATACTTTTATTATTATTTCTTAACCTTTTATTGACATTATCATTTGGGAATATTTTTGTTAAGAATGTTTGTATTTTAGTGATTTATATTTAATATTTTCTTAAATTCATTAAATTATAAGTAGATTATGTAGCCTAAAAATTAATATTGAGTCTTATGTGATACCTACAAGATAATTTGGAGATATTTGTTGTTCAATAGGTTTTTGGTATGTTATAATTATATGTACATCATTTATACATTTTAATATAATCCAAGAATGATTATATGTGTTCATTCAAATAGAAAATAATCTTATAATGGTTATAAATAAACCCTTGATTTCATCCCTAAGAGTTTATCAATTATGGATGTCCGTGGTGCTATGACAACCCTGGTATTTATTACACACTAAAACATGATTTATTACATAAAATACACTTGATACAACATAGAAGATTGAGAGTTATAGTGTATTTAGGGATTAGGATCATTACATAACAACTTAAAACATGAAATACAACTTCTTTATTGAAAACTTCCTTTACATGACCACTACATTCCCTTGTACTTAGCATTACATAGGATAACCAGAGGACATGCATAAGAAAAGGGTGATCTATAAAGCCTAGTAAGGGAATAAACATGGGAATACATGAGGAATACAATATATGTTAGACAATAGGTATATCAATAGATCACAAGAGAAACGTGAACATGAAGGCATGATAAATCATGATAATTATAACATGGAAATGTGGCAACAACACTTAACATGGAATTTAGCATGAGCCAAGGCTCATTGAACATGGACTATGAGTAAACCCTCATTGCACATGAAGCATGAGTAAACACTCATTTAAATTGAATTATCATGAGTCAACACTAATTTCACATGACGTATCATGATATTATACTTTACCCAATGCATTGGATCGCTATCAGGGTGCACCCTTCTTAAACATTTCATTTCATGCATAAGTGTGCCACATGGATCATACTATATGGAATAAATCAACATCACAAGTTATTCTATGTTTAAGTAATGTGTAATAAATACATGAAAGTACCATTAAATAGGTATATGTTCATAAAGTTGAATACCCTTGACAAAGACATGGGTATGTAATTCACTACACAGTGATCTTGGCTTGGAAAAACGCGGTGCAATTTCGGCAGCATAACAGCGTGACATAAGGATTCATGAAAATGGTTGATGAGAGAGAAAAGTGTGTCTCATAATATGTAAATTAAATGTACTATAAGGGAGTCATACAGATACATGTCCCAACAAACTTAATGGAATTTAGATGTATAATACAAAATAATTACTTGGATGTAAAAGAGGAGAGAGAAATCCCTCACAGAATTTCAGTAGGGTAATGGGTGTACATGGGAGGAATTAATGAGAGATAAAGGGGATATATAATTATTCAAACATGAATAGGGGATTATGGGTGAGGTTAAAAATTATACCCCCAAAATTTTTAATTTAAAGCAAAAGGATATAACAATATAGAGAAACATGGACAAAATATAGAAAAGAATAAATCCCTTACTTGGAAGTGTGATCCCAAAGGCTTGGGGGAGGCTTATTGGGAGCTTGGGGTGCCTTAGGAGGATTCTAGAGTGAGAAGTTCAGAGGTTTAATGAACTTAAAAGGCTTTGAGTGAAGAGGAAGTGGGATCTTGGGTGGGTTTATATAGGAAAGGAGAGGGAATTCTTTATTATTTAGGTTTGGGTCATCACACATTAAACTAATCAATAACACAAACTAGACCATGATTTTTTACCATTGTTTTTTCCAAAGTGGAGTGGAAAACAATATTTTATAATTACAATGTCCGAAATTCTTAAAATAATAGGGTTGCTTTTGTGGAGGTGAGTCCCACTCTCAAGGAAAACAATTTAAAAAGACAAAATGTTTTATATTCCTTGAAGGATCCACTAAAGATTTTTAAAATAAATCAAAAAAACCCAAAATAAAATTATTATAATGGTAAAACATATATTGTCCAAAAATAATTTTTATATTATTTTATTACATCAGTATTGGGTCATTATGATGTCATAAAACACATTATATATTTAAACGGTATTTAATTTTTACCCAAAAATTGGACTGTCTCAGAAAATTATAAAAAATTCACCATTGTATGATTTTGAGGTCCTGATTCCCAAAATAATATTCATTTTTTCTAAATAATATTATAAATATGGGAATTTTTTGTTTTAAAATAAAAACTGATATTTACCGAAAATTCATGGGTTTTGACAAAAATAACTTTCAAACCTTAATAAAAATTACAATTGCATTAATAAAATTATATGATCATTTGTATTTAAAAAAAATTAATTTAATAAAAATAATAATAATATTTTATGAAAATATTATCTAATTAATTCACCAAAATAGATTTCTTGGTTTAATATTAATTAAAAATACTATTTGCGTTTTAAAAACTATTTACAAAGAACAATAATAAAATGAATGTATATTAATTATTATATAAAAAATAATGCACATAATCAAAGTGATAAGGTCTTGTTACATCACCCCTTATAACACCCCCATAAGACTGAATATTAATGTGTGATATAGTGACAGACTCTGGGGTAGCTCGGATAACATTGCTCGGGTGGTAATCTCTATTAACTTCCACTTATCCCATAGTCAGTTCTGATCAGGCTTAACGTGTTCAAGCTCATCTTGGGCTTGGTCAAAAGAGAATCCCAATGATTCCAACTCCTTTCTGAGCTCTGACAAATGGTCTTCATATGGAGCAAGTCTACTGGATGAGGTCATCGCTTCCTTTGTCTGAGTAAATTGGATTTATTAAAGCCCTATATTTATACTAATCCTGTGATCACTATTCAATGGATATATTAGCAATGGTCACAATTTATAATGTTATTTTAAAATCCAAAAACATAAAACCAATTATGGCCCCATTTTATATAACCATAATAAAACATTTAATTAGATCCATAGGAATTTCCATTAATGAAAGTTTTGGTCGTTACAATCTTCCCCCTTAAGAAATTTCACCCTAGAAATTTCCTTTTCCCAAACCAAAAATAGATGTGGGTAACTCTGTTTCATCATTTAATCTGATTCTCATCTCACTTCTTCAAACTTGTAGTTTTTCCACAACACCTTGAGGAGTGGTATTGTCTTATTTAGTATAACTTTTTCTCTACGATCTAAGATCTTCACTGGTTGCTCCTCATAAGAAATATCATCCTCTACCTGTACTACCTCTGAAAAGAGTAAATTTGAAGGGCCTGGTATGTACTTCCTTAAAAGGGATACATGAAAGACATCATATACTTTGGCCATGGTAGGAGGAAGTGCTAGTCGATAGGCCACATTCCTAACATGATCAAGAATCTAGAAGGGGCCGATGTACCTAGGACTTAACTTCCATTTCTTTCTAAACCTCCTAACCTTCTTCTGTGGATATATGCATATAAATACCATGCCTCCAACTTTAATCTCAAGGTCTCATATATGGTTATCTTCATAACTCTTTTGTCGACTCTAGGCTTCCTTGATATGATACTGAATGGTTTTCACCTTCTCCACTATTTCTTCGACCATTTCCGGTCCTAGAAACTTACAATCATCGACTTCATCCCAACATTTCGGTGTTTTTCACCTCTTACCATACAGGGATTTATAATGTTCCATTCATATTCTTGTGTGGAAATTGTTATTATAGGATAATTTAACCATAGGAAGATGTTGATCCCATCCTCCTTTAAAGCCCATTTAACATGATCTTAACATATCTTCTAGTGTCTGAATATTTCAATCATATTAGTCATAAATTTGAGTATGATAGGCCATAATGGTGTTTAGTTTAGTATCTAGATCATATTGAAGACTCTTCCAAAACATAGAGGTGAATCTTGGATCTCAATCGGATACAATAGATAGTTGTACTCCATGAAGCCTTACCACTTCCCTGATATATATCCATGCCAGTTTATCCAATGAGAAATCCTCCCGAATTGCAATGAATTTTAAAAACTTTGTAAGAAGATCCACAACAACCCATATTCAACTGTTTCCTTTGGATGTCTTTGGAAGTCCGGTGAAAAAGTATATGGTGATGTTCTATTATTTCCATGCTGGTATGGGTAATGGTTGCGTCATCCCCTTAGACTTATGTCTCTCAGCCTTCACTTGCTGACACAGCAGGCACTTTGATGTAAATTCAGTGATCTAATTCTTCATATTATCCCACCAATAATTCTCTCAGTGATCTCAATGCATCTTTGTGTTTCCTGAGTGAATAGAGAAATTTGAACTATGTGCATCATCCAAAAGTTCCTTCTTCAGCTCTGGACTTGGTGGAACATAAAGTCTTTCCCCAAATCTCACAATTCCTTTTTCATTAACATTGAACTCTGAAGATTTACCTTTTCTAATAGCTTCCACTTTTTTTTGAATTCCCACATCATCATTTTGAGAATCCTTTAACCTTTTCAAAAGATACGGTTGATTAATTATTTTTTAAAGGATTGCTGATGTTCCCTTATTTGTGATTCCCATTTACATCTTCACCAAATCTAAGAAGATTGGATCCTTTTAAATTCTCATCAATGATAGAATCACTAGGTCCTTTATACTTAGAGAATCTTCCACCTTATTCTATTTTCAAGGGTGGTAATGGATTGAGAAGTCCTAGTCTTTGATCAGTTTTAACCATCTTCGTTGGCAGAAGTTCAACTCTTTCTGTTTGAATATATACTTGAGGCTTTTGTGGTCTGTATATATTTTACACTTCTCCCCAAAGAGATAATGCCACCAAATTTTTAAAGTAAAGATCACCACAGCCAACTCCAGATCATGTGTTGGATAATTCTACTCATGAAATTTCAATTTCCTTGAATCATAGGCAATGACATTGTAATTTTGCATCAACACTTATCCCAGGCCCTTCTTTGAATCATAATTGAATACCACAAAAAGTTCCCTAGTTTTGGGTAAAGTGAGCACGGGTGCATTGATAAGTCTCCTTTTTAACTCCTCGAAGATTTATTCACATTCATCCCAAGAAAACTTTACTCCCTTTCGAGTTAGCTTGGTAATAGGGTTGGACAATCATGAGAAATTTCTCACAAATCGTGGATAATATCTAGCTAACCCCAAGAAGCTATGGATATCTGTTGTCAATGTTGGCCTCGTCCATCCCTTAATTGTATCTATTTTAGAGGGATCCATAGATATCCTATTTCATGTAATGATATAGCCTAAGAATGAGACCTCCTTCAACCAAAACTCACACTTGTTATACTTTTCATAGAGCTTCACCTTCCACAGGGTCTCTAGTACAGCTCTTAGATGCTTCTCATGATCCTCCTTGGTTTTGAAGTATATCATAATATCATCTATAAAGACTAACAAAATTTTGTCTAGGTAATCCCTAAATAATATATTAATCAAGTCGATGAATATTTATAGAGCATTAGTGAGTCTGAAAGGCATTACTATGAATTCATAGTGCCTGTATTTTGTATGAAAAGCAGTCTTGGAGATATCATCCTTCTTCACCCTTAATTGATAATATCCCGACCAAAAATCCACCGTGGAGAAGTATTGTGCTCTGCGCAGCTAATCGAACAAGTAATCAATTCGTGGGAGAGAATATTTGTTCTTTATTGTGATTTTGTTAAGCTCACGATAATCGATGCAAAGGTGCATTGACCCATCTTTATTCTTGATGAAGAGGACTGGTGCACCCCATGGTGAAGCACTTGGGAATATAAACTCTTTATCTAGATTATCCTGTAGTTTTTTCTTCATCTCATCATGCTCCACAAAATCCATTCTATATGGAGTCTTGGATATTAACAATGCCCAAGGTATAAGATCAATTGATAATTCAACATCTCTTCTTGGAGGAAGACCAGGAAATTCCCCGGGAAACACTTCAGCGAATTCCCTCACAATAGGCATGTCTTCAAGGATGGTTTCCTCCTTAGACCCAATCATCTGAGCCAGATATGTGTGCTCATAGGGAAGTAATATCCATTCTTGAGATGATGTGTCTTAATAATATTCATATTTCTCTTAGCACTTGTATAGAATTGAGGGTCAATTCTCCACATGGAGAGTGATTTCCCTCTCATGGAAATTTATATTGGATCTATATAAGGAAAGCCAATCTATGCCATGAATTGCATCAAATTATATTAGAAAAAGTATGATGAGGTTCTATGGGAAATTCAATCCATATATTATGATAGGAGAGGAGTTATATTCATGGGATACAATGATTTCCCCATTTTTTGTACTCACTGACATCTTTACTTCCATGATTTGTGGTGGTGCTGGGATTGTTCTACTAAACTTTTGAGATATAAAAGAATGTGTAGAACCAGAATCAAAAGGTATGTTATATATTATTGAATGAATAACTAGAGTACATATCACCACTTCATTTTCAGAGTTCACTTCGGTGGTAGTGATGGAAAAATCTCACCCTTGATTCCTTGGAGGTTGTTGGTTACCTCCGAAAACCCTTGGCTTAGGGAACTGATTTGAAATGTTCCCTAGTTCTTTGAAGTTGAAGCAATGAACAATGTGTTGAGGGTCGAGAAGACCATTCCTCTCTTCTGTCACAGCCATGAGTTTTTCTTGCCGACAGTTAATATCTAGGTTCCCTTCTCTTCCACACCTAAAGCATTTCTTCATCCCCTTCAGGGAATTTCTAAGGTGCTTCTTTCCACACCTTTGGCAAGTGGGGTGCTGAATCTTCTTAGCACTATTGGATTTATCCATCGGACCACCGACATTGAATTAAACCTTACACTTCTTATCCCCATGATACCCCTGAGATTCTCCGATCTCCATTTCAACCTTGAGGGCACATTGGACAATTTCCTCATTGTTGTCGAAGTCATGGATCGCCAGCGTTTTCCACAAGCTAGGTTTCAGTCTACCAAATAAGCAGTCAACCTTGCATTCAGGGGTAATGACAAAGCCAGAGGTGTGTCATGAAAGACTTGTGAAGTTTTCCTGATATGTTGCAATATATTTTTCGTCTTTATTCTTGAGGGAAAGGAAGTCCCTTTCCATCTTAAGTGAGAGGGTGCGTGGAAAATATTTATTGAAAAACATCTTCTGGAAATCCTTTCATTCCAATGCCTCGATCTTCTCCTCAGGATTTGTATTTTTTATCAACGTCCACCATTGATCAGCTTCACCCTTCATAAGATAAGCAGCTAAGAGACCCTTCTCTTGTTCATAACATTGAAGGATGGAGAAGATCTTTTCAATGGAGTTGATCCATTGTTCGATAATTGAGGTATCAGATGATCCATTAAAAGTATTAAGCCTTTGTCTTAAGAAGCTCTCGATAGAGATTTGTTCTTTCTTGGGGGGGGGGGGGTTGAGCGTTCTTCTTGACCCATGTTTTTATTCAATTCCTGAGTTAACTGAGATAGATTCATGAAAAAGTTCACGATTCTCGCTCCCATCGGATTGGCATCTCATTAGCACAACCATCACATTGATCTTCACATCGGTTATTAGACCGAGTCCTCCTATTTCCAGCCATTAGATAGAATAAAAGAAAAGTCAGGGGTAACACATAAAGGGTAATCCAAGGAAAAAACTGATGACTTCTAAATAACTTTTATTTCCTTAACTTATGAATCCATAGGCTTCAATCTATGCAATTCATGATCTACTTCCTAACTCATATTATTAGGGGAATTTTTTTTATTTACCTTAATAAGGGTTCATACTAAGCTAGTGAATTTACCAAAGCATATCCCCTAGGAGTGTCTTAACCAAGAGTGCAACAAGGCATGTTTTCATGTACCAGGATACCCTAAGTCAAGCCTGAAACTCCTTGTCGGGGTTTTTACCCCTAGGTACATCTATACCAGAGCTGCCTCTACCTACTCGTGTCCCGAAAGGGATATATTTTCTTGCTAAACCACTTACTCAATACTAACCAAAACTTAGGGATGTTTTTATTATAGTTAGTCTTGTCTCTAAGGCTTTACCAGGGTTTTATAATCCTAATCCCAAAAATAACTAAACCTGAATCTGATACCAACTATGAAAACCATGCCCTTTATTACACACTAAAACATGATTTATTACATAAACTTCACTTGATACAACATAGAAGATCGAGAGGTATAGTTCCTTTGGGGCTTAGGATCATTACATAACAACTTAAAACATGAAATACAACATCTTTATTGAAAACTTCCTTTACATGACCAATATATTCCCTCATACTTAGCATTGCATGGGATAACCTGAGGACATGCATAAGAAAAGGGTGAGCTATAAATCCCAGTAAGGGAATAAACAAGGGATAACATGAGGAATATAATAATTGTTATACAATAGGCATATCAATGGAGCACAAGAGAAACATGAACATAAAGTCATGATAAGGCATGAGAATCATAACATGGAAATGTGGCAATAACACTTAACATGGAATTTAGCATGAGCCAAGTCTCATTGCACATAGATCATAAGTAAACCCCCAATGCACATGAAGCATGAGTAAACCCTAGTTTCACTTGAATTATCATGAGTCAACACTCATTGCACATGACGTATCATGATACTATAATTTACCCAGTGCATTGGAGTATTATCAAGGCGCATCCTTCTTAAACATTTAATTTCATGTATAAGAGTGCCACATGTATCATACAACATGGAATCAATCAACATCCTAAGTTATTCCACGATTAAGTAATTTTGAATAAATACATGAATGTACCATTCAATAGGTATATGTTCATAAAGGTGAACACCATTGATAGAGACATGGGTATGGTATTCACTACACAATGATCTTGGCTTGGAAAAACACGGTGCAATTTCGGCAGCATAATGTCGTGACATAAGGATTCATCAAAATGGTTGATGAGAGAGAAAAGGGTGTCTAATAATATTTACATGAAATTGAAATTAAGGGTTTCATATAGATAAAATTCCCAACAAACTTAATGGAATTTATATGCATAATACAAAATATTTACTTGGATGTAAAAGAGGAGGGAGAAATCCATCACGGAGTTTTGGCATGGTAACGGGTGTACATGGGAGGAATTAATGAGAGAGAAATGGGATATATCATTATCAAAACATGAAGAGGGAATTATGGGTGAGGTGTGAAATCATACCCCAAAAAGTTTAATTTAAATCAAAAGTATATAACAATATAAAGAAACTTGGATAAAATTTAGAAAGGAATAAATCCCTTACTTAGAATTGTGATTCCAAAGGCTTGGGGGAGGCTTGAGAGAGGCTTCTTGGGAGATTTGGAAGCCTTGGGAGGATTATAGAGAGATGAGGTAATAGTTTGGATGAAATAAAAAGGCTTTGAGTGAAGAGGAAGTGGGATCTTGGGTGGGTTTATATAGGAAAGGAGAGGGAATTCTTTATTATTTAGGTTTGGGTCACCACACATTAAACTAATCAATACCACAAACCAACCCATGGTTTGTGCCCATGGTTTTAGAAAAAGGGGAGTGGAAAAAAATATTTTATAAGGCCAATGTTTTAACTTCTTAAAATAATGGGTTTGATTATGTGGAGGTGAGTCACACTCTCAAGGAAAACAATTTAAAAAGACAAGATGCTTTATAAGTCTTGAAGGGTCCACTAAAGCTTTGTAAAATAAATGAAACAAACCCAAAATCACATTATTTTAATGTTAAAACATATATTTGCAGAACATAATGTTTATATTATTTTTATTACATCAATATTGGGTCATTATGATGTCATAAAACACATTATATATTTAAATGGTATTTAATTTTTACCCAAAAATTTGACTGTCTCGGAAAATTATGAAAAATTCACCATTGGATAATTTTGATATCCTAATTCAAAAATAATATTCAATTTATTTAAATAATTTTATAAATATGTGAATTTTTACTTTTAAAATAAAAACCAATATTTACCGAAAATTCATGGGTTTTGACAAAAACATCTTTCAAACCTTAATAAAAATTACAATTGATTTCATAAAATTATATGATCATTTGAATTTAATAAAAAGTAATTTAATAATAATAATTATATTTTATTAAAATATTATCTAATTAATTCATAAAAATAGATTTTATGGTTGAATATTAACTAAAAATAATATTTTATCTTTAAAAACTATTTACAAAGTAACAATAATAAAATGAATGTATATTCATTATTATATAAAAAAAATTCACATAATAATAGTGATAAGCTATTATTACAAAAACCCTTATAACACCCCCATGAGACTGAAGAGTAAGGTGTTAGATAGTGATAGACTCTTGGGGTGGCTCAGATAACATTGCTCGGGTGGTAATCTTTATTAACTTCCACTTCTCCCGTAGTCAATTCTTCTCAAGCTTAACATGTTCAAGATCATCTTGGGCTTGGTAAAGAGAGAATCACAATGATGCCACCTCATTTCTGAGCTCCGAAAAATGGGATTCATATGGGGAAAGTCTACTGGATGACACCATCGCTTCCTTTGTTTGAGTAAATTGGATTTGTTAAAGCCCTATATTTATACTAATCATGGGATCACTGTTCAAGGGATCTATTAGCAACAGTCACAATTCATAATGGTATTTTAAAATCTAGAAACAAAAAACCAATTAAGTTCATATTTTATATAACTATAATAAGACATTTATTTAGATCAAGATGAATTTTCATTAATGAATATTTGGGTTGTTACAGATGCCTAGTGACTATATTCTAGGGAATTTGATATATTCCCAAGGTTGGTTTGAACATGACCTATCCTACCAAGACCCTACCTGGGATGATAGTTTGGCTAAGTATTTCACCCCAAGTCTTCATTAAATTGGCTAGGAGTAAGTTATTAACACCAAGAAATCATATCACACCCAAGGGAGATCATATCTTAATATAACTACACACAAAAACATATCCCTGGAATATAAAATAAATAATGAAATACTAGAAATAATAATAATAAAAATAATGATTATGCATGTGATTAAATATAATATCCATAATAGTATGAAAAATGTAAACTCCAACAATATAGTTAGTGTTACGATCCTAATATTCGAGAGTCAAGATAGACCTAGAATAACTTGAAAGGGGAACTCCTCTTTGCACTATCTCTTGACATAAACACCATTGGTGACTATCACAAACCAACTGTACATCCACCATGATCATAAATAAAAAATATATAATCAGCATAAGGTAAACAATGTGTGGGAAGAACAACCATATAGGGGTTTGTGTAAATATTACTAGTATGATTCCTCAAAAAGAAAAATTAAGATATAAATACAATTAATATTTAAACCAAATACAAGTTAATTATAGGAAGACCCATATATGCTTTAATGTTTGAGAAAATAAATTAGTAATGGAGTCTTAGTGTCGAAGATGATCTCCACTAATATCATATATCGCAAGTTACCTTAGGGATCCAATAGACTATAAAGTCCAAAATATTAACCACATAACTTCTTGAAACCACAAAATATATCTAAATTTGTGTTAGGGGACTCATTCCTTGCTAAGGTATGTATTCCGGTTGAGGGAGTATCAACTCTGTGTAGAGGACCTACGTCTCATCAAGGAAATAATTTTGATAAAGGGTGTGTTGAATCCATGGATGGATGACCTTCTCCCCCATATATAGGGGAGTTACTTACACCATCAGTCATATGGTGGACCCATAGTTTTCATGAAATTATTAATCAAGGGAGTACCCATCCCCATGATCGGTATGGAGGACTCATGTGCTGGGTCTATATAGGATTTCCAAAATCTATAAATTATGTGGGGGTACATACTCTATCATTAGATTCCTCCTATACTAGATTATCATGGAATTTATAGATAATGGAATTATACATCACATTTTACTTTCATAGAGAATGAACTAACAAGAATTCAGAATCCAATTTGAATAATAACCATCACCTTTGTTTTGGGATGATATCTCACTAGGGGAAGATATATCTTATATTATTGTGATTAGTTTAGACCAAGAATAATTCACTAAGAGGATAATTCTTATGGGTATTTAAGGGAAATATCACTACTATATACACCAATGCATTATTTGTGTAGTTCTTATCATGAGGTCTTAGAAATATGGATCTATAAGCAATCACCACCGGCCTCTATATCCACACCCAACCCAGATTAGTTCTAATAGAATCAAAAAACACCATGTGATCAACCCCTTAATCTTGAAAATATACAAATGGATAGTTTTTCAATCTTCTCTTAAACTTATATGATATATTTTCCATCAGTAGAACCATACAAAGTCATACCCCTTTCAGGTAATGTTGGTTATGAGATTTTAAACCTGATAGAATTCTAGAATGAATATCTGGTAATATCTTGAAAACCTAATAAATTTACACACCTCAAACACATTCTTGGGATGATCCTAATAAACCAATACCTCATTATTTTTGGGTTCAATGGCCACTGCACCCTCCAATATGGTGTTCCATAGAAAATAGAAATCTTGAATCCAAAATTTACACATTGATAATTTTATATAAAATAGTACTCTCAGATAAAGTCTATTAAAATCCTCAAATACATGGAATGATCATCCCCCAATTTAGAAAAGATTAGGAAATCATCAATGAATACTACAAAAAAATTTCTAAGAATGGATAAAATATATGGTTCATAAATCTAATGAATAAATCCAAAGAATTCATTATACTAAAGGACATCTCCAGGAACTCATAATGCTCATAGTAACACCTAAAAATTGACTTAAAGATATCCTACTCACAAACCCAAGATGATGATATCTAGACCAAACTTTTTTTTTGAGAACCACATAAATCCCTTAATTTGGTCAAATATGTCATTTATTCTTATAATAGGGTATTCATTCCTGATTACCACTTGATTTAGGCATCAAAAATAAATAAATAAGTATCAGGCTCCCATCAGCCTTCCTTGAGAACAAAATGGGAGCTACCCTAGGAGAATATTTATCCTGATAAGACCTTTCTTAAAATGTCCCTCTATCTAAACCTTTATCTCCCTAAGATCTATAGAGGATATCTAGTATTTTACCGATGATATATATGTGGTAATAGGATATGATCTAATGTAGAAGTTAGTCTCTTGGTGTGGGGGTAATTCTAGGATTTCCTCTAAAATAATTTCCATATACTCCTCCATGAATTCAAGAAGTTAATAGTTCAAATCATCCAATGTACACAAATATATGATTTCCAACCACTTGTTAAATTTTTTCAACTTTTTATTACTAAGCCCCACATTTCTAAAATAATGATCCCACTCCCCCATGAAAGGAAACCATGATTCATCAACATGATAACACAATACTATCTGATGATAGTTACCTATTTAGAAATAGAATAATGATAAATAGTAAATAAAAAAGATGTTGTCATGTCAATTTTTTCCTATTAAAATGACATCCTCTAGAAACATCTTTTTTCTAAGAGGAATCATACATTATCAGGAAGTGTGGGTGAGTATGTGGTCTTTAGTAGAATGCTCTAGCTAGATGGGTTCAGCTAGAGGCTCTATTAGAATATATAACTCATGGACTAATAGTTAATTAAAAAATTAATGGTCCATATTGGTATCAATAAGTATGGTTTCTTGGTTAGAAAAGACACAGACCAAACCTCAAACCATGTCATATTCTTCATGATCAAAACTTTATATATTACGTATCTACTAGAATCTATGCCTACCGACTCCCTGAGACTGGTGATAACCACTAGAATTTGGGAGTTGTGAATTTAGATTGAGAAATTATACTATTATATCTCTTATTACTATTCTTTCATCTCCCATACCAAAACATAAACCATGGAGGCCTCCTTAACCACTATAGGGAGTCCCCTGATTTCATTATTACCTCTAACGTTAAGGTTCATTCACTGTGTATCATTGGATTCCCTCAATTGAATACTAGGTCAATTAGTCATGATATATTTGGATTTAGCATATATTGGCATAGAAAATATTATCCCCATAATGATTCAATCCTTTATATGATTTTACTATCACTAATCCTCGATACTAGGATCATGCATAAATATGCCTTAGCTAATGGGATCCTAACAATTTTTTTCAACAAAATTTTGACAATAAATCTACCCTAGGGAATCAAAAACTCTCTTTTATCCTTATAAATGTATCTTATAGAAAAACATTTATCAAGAACACTTCCTCTAAACCTCTATTATAGTTTAGGACACATAGGGGAAAAACCCCTACTAAAACCTCTGTATTGAGACCTCTCAAAAACTTTTGAACTCATAGAATTATATCATTCAAAAAGTTAAGGTTGTAACACATGATGTTTATAAACTTCTATGTGTATTCAATTATGTTCATATTATCCCACTAAAGGTCTAGTATATCCTATACCTAATCTATCCCAAGATTCGCTGGGTAGTACTCCTCCTTAAAGAGGCACTCAAACTCAAAGCATGATAGAGTAGCCTCTTCATGAATCTATATACTCTGATCCCACAAACAAATCACTACACCAAGAAAAATACTAGAAACCATAAACATTAACTAATTAGAGGGAACTTATTCTAAGGGAAAAACCTGAGTCACTTCCATTATCATGTCTTTAGTAACCTGAGGGTTGGAATCGCGTCAAAATATGGGTGGCCACTAACACAAAAACTCATGAATCATGATTATCCTATAGCGTATATTATAATTATTTTATGGAATCATCCACTATTTGGTAGTATAGGTTTTTAATCCTATACAATGCTAGGATGATGTTCTCCTTGCACAATAAGTGGAACATTAGACCCTTGCTCACTTGGAAGAGGTACATATTGATTGGGACCTTGAATCAAAGCCTCATTGCCCAAATAATCTATCTCAAGAGCTACAAGAATTGGTTTTGTATTATAATTATCATACCTTGGAATCAAATATGAATATTTATTAAATAAAAACTATAGGGTTATTATCAATAGAAGTTTTAATGTTGGAATGCATACTAGGGGTTGACCAATTTCATCTCACTTGAGGACTCAGACCTGATATTTTCAATACTAATTTATGAATAATAATTTTTAAATTTTAAATGGTAATAATAAATTAAATTGTAAAAATGAAATCTAAATCGATTTTGGAAAGAAAATAACAAAATATAAAATAAATATGGGCGAATGTTAGTGGGAAAAGGAAGTTATATTAAGATTTGGCGAAGAAATCCTTTTTTATTCATCTTTAGTGTTTAAAATTCATTGTATAATTAAATAATAACATAAAAATAAATTATCTCCCCCTAATTAAATTTTATAATTCAAAATTTATTTTAAATCCTTCCTCAAAACATTTATCCCACATCCTCTATAGTGGAAACTGATAACACACACTGGCCAAGGCATGAAATCATTTCCCACTAGTGTCAAAACCCAACACACTATTTCAACCTTGATTGGGGTGAACCAAGTGATTGAGGGAAGATTCATTTAGTGAGTAATTTAATACATCTACATACAATGTTACTATAATTTGGGATATTACCTCTCATAGACATTACACATCAAGTAGAAGAAGAATTTAGTTAAATGGAATGAAAGGATTCAGGAATGCCTTTGACCTTCCTAGGTATCACACCCTTGGGTTAACTATTTTATTACCATGTAGAATGAGATATTACCATGTAAAGGGGTATGGTATATAATCATGAATATTAGGGAAAATAAAAGAAATAAATTTTGTATTAAAATTCATAAAAAAGAATAAAAACATGCTTTAGATCATATTTTTAGATAAGTTCCGAGAGTGAATACCCCTGAAAATAAATATAAGAACTACTTAAATGGGTAAAGGAGGAAAATATATCATTAATTTGATCCCTTTTTTATTCTTTTAATTAATGTATTACACTTGTAGTGTCTCATTAGATTTTTTCTTGATTTGAAAAATTATATCATTTGAGATATCACATCAGTCAAGGAATGACTTTCATATTGATAACATGGTTCTTAGATTGATCCTATAGTAATATTTTATGTTTATTATTGTTGTTAGAGACTTATAAAGTGATTATGAGCCTTGATTCGATATTTTAATGTGATTTTAATGAATTCATGTTGTGTTTGGATTTAAAATTCTTGAGAAGAACATGAACAATGGGCATAGGAATTTATTCTTATGTGTATATTGTACTGATGGCATGACTAACATGAAACTCTATCTCGTTGAGGTATTCGATAGTTCTCACTCATGAGGATTCATTCTAATATAGATTCTTTGACACGGACCAAGAATAATACAAATATATATATTATCATTCATAATTTTAAAGGTTTAGATTCTTTGGTGACAAGATACACAATCATCTTATTTCAGGAAATATCTTCAATATCTCCAACAAAGTTCTTCTTTTATAGTACACTTTTTATTCTTACCCTACTTAAAAACATTCTTCATAAAATAGGGAAAGGAAACATAATAAATGGTGATATTAAATACTCATTAAGAGTAAACATATCATATATCAAATAATGATAATAATTGAGCATAAGATAATCATAAGGGTATGCGAATAAGATTATAAATTATGATAATAATACCCAATTGGTCAAAGATCATTAATCATAAATCTTGGAATAAATCATTTCTATAAAAAAATACATAAGTCCTAATTTTGTGGAATCATCGATAACAAATAATGATCCATGAGAACATATCATGAGTATAATACCTAATTTGGTGTTAAACATAAGCATAGAAATCACTACCTTAGTCAAGGTTCACTCCCAAGACTATCATTGTATATAAAATCCTATAATGAAAATACCTACCCAGTCATTTAAAAAATTATATTATGAGTAAATTTGATATATTTAACTCCATCATCTATTGGGATTTTATTAACTATATCATCTCTTGGGAGTTTCTCAACTGCTTCATCATTACCTAATGCATTATAGGGCTTCAATAGACTCACCCATCATTATGAGCTATAATGGTCTCACCCATTACATACTCATAATCCATAAATATGATATCAATAAGATCATAAAAAATTCATCATTTCATTACATAACAACCCATATAATTAAAATGGGTTTTATAAGTATTTCATAATTTGATCGTAGCATAACCTATATAAATGAAATGTGTTTCGAAAATGTTTCATCATAACTTATTTTAACCTTGATAAAGAAATGGGTTTTGGAGAATAATACTTATATCATCATCATGATAAGACATCCAGAGAAATAAAGTGGATGGTTAATAAGATCATATCCCCATTAAAGTAAGAAATCCTTAAAGTATGTTGGCATGGATGAAAAGTACCTCTAAAAGAACATTTCAACCATTATTTGAAAATATGAGAAAAATACTCTTCTATTTTGATAAAATATTAACTAAAAATTAAAATAATATTGAGGAAATAGTTTTATTTGAAAATAAACATGGTATATTTTAATTTAATATTGAAATAAAATAATGGTTATGGTGGTGTAAAATCCTTTCATTTTTTATAAATTTAAAGAATATATTCATTTCACACCATTATAAAAATTAAAAAACGATTTTTTTGGAAAATTATTATTTAAAAAGATTCATCCTAAAAAAATTAAAAAAAAATTAAGGTATATAAAATTACATTTTTAAAATACTTTAAGTATAGTTAATAACTTTGGTAAAGCAATTTTAAATAGTATGGACATGTAAGAAAAAGTTCACCGACTAAAGAGGAAATATGGCCATATCTTCTTTAAAAAAATCTCAGTCATTTTAAGTATCAAATAGATAAAATTTTTACTAATGCATAAAAATGAGAAAAAATAAATAACAAGAAATTATATGGGTTTTCATGGAAAATATTAATACTATTTCCCTTGATTAAAATTTAGTATATACAATCTCTAAAAGAAATGTGATTGTAACATAAACCCATTATTGATTTAGTAACTTTTGAATCATAACCGCTATGAAATAAATAAACTCAAATAAAACTTTAAATAACATTTATGTAAATATATTCATGATATATTATATCAAATGGATAATATATATTCCACATTAACGAAAAAATTGGTGAATATGGCGTATGTATCAGTGAAACAAAGTGAAAAGAGAAACCCATACAATGATCGTATCATTGAATTAACAATTAATCAATGAATTGATTATGTATAAAAATGTAAATACACAAAAAAAGTCTCAATAAAACATAAAATAATCATAGGTCATTACACACACAGTCTTGGAATAATCTAGACAATGAAGAAGTAATATAACCCAATGAAAATAAATTGAGCTATAAAACCCCTTACCTAAAGTATGGTATTTCTTAATACATATTAAAACCACATATATAATAAATATATATTTATTATAAAAATATTATAGAAAAATATTCATTTATAACTTATTATTTACTATTCTTTCATAATTTCTAATTATTCTATTATTAATAATTCTTCCTCAAAATTGACATTTGGGTGAAAACTGGTCTGATTTCCATGTATGTTTTAGTTCGATGGTTCCAGTCCTTGCACCTTGGTCTTGTTTTAATAACATAAAAATATTAATAATAAGATATTTATAATATTTATTCATTATATAAACTTTTATAATCATTTATTTGAATAATTCATAGCAATTAATTATATCACTTCGTGGAGATGGTGATCTATGTGTATGATGAGGTAATGTTTTTATTTTTGATGGATGAAAAAAAAATTAAATTATAATTCACCTTTAAATAATAATTATTATATCATTAAAATAATATATATATTTAATAAATCTATCCTTATTATCAGTCATATAAATAAGAAGTGAAAAACAAATCAATCACTTCACGGAGGTAGTAGTTCGCACATATGCATGAGCAATTTTATCATTTTTAAATGGATGGAAAGGTAAGAAGGTAGATAAGATAATATAATTATATAATAATAATTAAATTATAAATATCATATATAAACATTAAATCTATGATAATAATTGGTTATTAATGATGGTGATAAAAATGAATCATGTCACTTTGTGGAGGTGGTAGTCCACATGTACGCACGAACGATACATTAATTTCTCGTTATATGGATAGGTGGTGGGAAATTTTTATTCCATTATTATAATAACATATAATTATATTTTTTTTATTTTATTCATTGTTTTAGGATGGATACAATATGTTTATAAATGGTGGAATAAGAAATAAAATTGAAAGTACTCGATTAATAGTTGTACCTCTCCATTGAGAAACCACCTATGGATTGCACCTTAAACCATGAAAGGAAAAAAATATGATAAAAACCCTTTAGTATGTGTAGAGATATTTTAGGAAATAATTTGGGTAGTTTATTCTTTATATATATGGCTTATGAAGTGTGAGGAAGAGATGGGAGGTGGTGTCCTTTTGTAATGAAGATTAAGATATACTAATGTATTACTCAAGTAAAGTGGCCCAAATATATTATATTTTAATAAGTATATGGTCATGATATAATCAAATAATAAAATTAACTCAAGTGTTTTGTGATATTTTAAACTTTATATCTTATGTTAACCCCCCGGTAAACTCGTTTTAACCATAACTGTGGTAACAAATTTTTACTATTTTTATTATTAATTATTAACATTATTTTGGATAAAATTATAACCTAATATTAATTATTATTACAAATATGTAATAAATTTTACAAGATTAATTTTCTATACGTGGAAGAAATAAATTTTAAAATAAACCTACAAAAATCAACGAAAAATGTTTTTTAAGAAAAATACATTTTTAAGTATAATAATTTTTTTATTCCAAAATTAAGAATAATATAAATTCTAATGACTTAATTTTTTTATTTTAATAAAAATTAACTATTTAAATTTTCAAATAAATATAAAAAATGGAAGATTTTCAATACCTGAATGGAAAATACGGTTTTCTATAAAATTGATATTTTTTACTCTTCACTGAAATAACAATCTTTTCAGAAAAATACCAAATTTTCAACTTCAAATAATTATGAAATGATGATTTAAGAAATATTTAAATTTTTTTAAAATACAAATTCTAAAAGTGGAATACATTAATTATAATATCAATGCAAAATATTTAATAAAAACCTTTTTGGAAGAAAAAATATTTTTGAAGCATAAAAATATTTTACTAAAAATTGACTACCTATATATTATGAATTAATAAATAAATTTCAATTATATAAAACCTTTATAAATATTTTTCATAATGTGGTTATTCTTATTGATACCACTAATTTAATAAATTGTTTATAACGGTATATTATATCATGATTCATTTAGACTCAGGGTCGCTTGTATAGCAAGCTATAAAAGAAATTAAATTTATTTGAAGAGAAATATATCATAAAATATCAGAGTGTTACATTCTCAGATTTGTGTTTCAATCTACCAAAAGTCATAATTAATCTAGATGGCCTTTATAATTCAAATTTAATCATTCTTATCTCATATCATGTCCCAGTTCACCTTATGTGAGGTCACAAAAAAGGTTTGTATTCTAACGTATAACCAGTTGATTCTTGTGTAGCATGTGGTAGAATTAGGTTATTCATACATGGGAGCTTTACATGAATATTTAATCTAATATAAGGGATTTAGGGACTTATTAAACTTGTGAAGCTGATTTTTCCCTCTAATCTTACATGAACAATGTCCCTACAGATCTCATCTCGCATAACGACATTGAAATGAGGTTAATCGTACACAAAGGATTTGATCATAGATCTAATATGAAACTATAGTTAAGTTAAGATAATGTGAGATATGAGATATGTTTTTTCATATGTAACAATGCTTCATCTAGCTAAGAATTCTGATGCATCACTTTGAAATTGAAATGTATCCCTACATATCATTCTCATACCCCGTTTAATCACACATGAGCCCTCCCTTCACCATAAAGTAATCAAAATTCACCAAAACAAAATATGATCATTTAACATTTAAATCTATAATATTAATTAAACCAATAAAAATAAATTTTCTATATTTCATAATAATCACATCATTCACACTAAAAAATTAAAATCTATATTATTTACACAATTATAATATATTTTATATATTAATTATACTAAAATATATGCAAAAATATATATATTATTATGTATTTATAACACCCCCACACTTTAATCATGACTTAATCTTGATGAAATGTTCCTAACAATTTTATTCACGTGGATTACACCTCATCCCTTATTATA
Source organism: Viscum album (assembly GCA_963277665.1). NCBI lineage: Eukaryota > Viridiplantae > Streptophyta > Magnoliopsida > Santalales > Viscaceae > Viscum > Viscum album. The sequence continues at coordinate 632,052,537 of OY728146.1, forward strand.
TCCTCGATCCAATAAATTTTAATTATTATAAATTTAATCAAATATCAATATTAATTTTCACACATCACTTAAAATTAATTTTATTCAAGATTATTGACTTTTTTTGTAATTTTACAAACATGGATTCATCACTTTATAATTATATTAGATAAATTATTTTTCCACTTATTCATTCAAGCTCAATATTCACCTTCCCTAACATATCTCTCTATAAACATACATTTTTCCACAATTATTTTTTACAAGCCATGCATGTGTAATTACCCTTATAGGATGAGTAGGGTAATCCAAAACTGGTAATTCTAAATTAAAGGAATACACTAAGGCTATCTGTGATAGTTGATGCATAGAATTATGGTTTGGGTAACCAGCTTACAAATTTCTATAACTCATTATTAATGGAATTTATATTATGCACACACACACTACGTATTTTGATTATTTTGAGAAACTTTAGTTTGGATCCCAATTTCTCCAAAAAATATAATTTAAATGAATTTATGTAATTGGTTATACAATAATAAATAATTGAATTTATACTTTTGTTTGAAAAGTAATTCCCTAAAACTTGTTCTTTAGTCTCATTTATTCACATTAAATTGTTATTTATTTAAATCTATTTTTAATTAAAATCCATTGTATAATTTTCAAACTAGGTAATTCATTTTTATTAAGTGAATCATGTCAACTAGATAACTCAAGTACATGATATGTCCAAGTGAAAATAATTAAAGAAACAATTTTTTTTAAATAAAATGAAACATGCACAAACACTAAAAAAGGATGAATTCCCCCCACACATAGATTACACTTCCCTATTTATAGTCCAAAATAAATGTCCTGGGTAGGGTAAATGGGAATGGTTAGAGAAATAAAACCATAATATTTAATTTTAAATTTCTTTTGTTAAACACTCACTCATATAATTTCTAAAACCTATAAAGAAAACAAAGTAAAAAATGGGAAATTTATTTAAAGAAAAAGAAAATGTGAAGTGGGAAAGAATATATTTCCTGATTTAATCCTCTAAATGGGTACTAGATTTATAATACCGAAGATTGGTAGTAACAATTTATTACCCCAAAAAGGATGGGAGATTTGGTTTCATTAATAGGAAAATAATATTTATCTTTTCTTGATGTCCATGAGTAAACATTGAGAATAGATAACCCCAAAAAAATTAAGATAACGCATCCCATAAATGTATAGAAAATAAAAATTTTAAGGGGAGTGAATAAAAAAATGGGTTTCTCTCTAATAATTTTATATTCCTCTATTGGATAGAAGTTTTATTATTAAGGAAGTAGTGGATTAAATATAGGTCTCATGTTCTCAATTTCTAACTCCATTCATTCTTCCATGGTGGTATCTTCTTCATGTTCATAACTTTCTATAGATATGAATGCAACATTCAATTCTACAGTAACATTATAAATATGGTTATATGGTATCTCAAACAATGAATAATCAATTGAAATGGTATTTAATAAGAAATTTATTCCATTTATAGTTTAAACAATGAGATTTTTTATTATTTATGTTCTATTAGAAAAGGATCAATAGAAGTATGAGGTGGACCATCTATCTTCCCTTCAAAGTGAATGGAAATCCACTATTACATCATCATCACTCAAGTTTTCAATAAACTATTTTGAACCTGAAATTTAAAATTGAATGGGAATGTTAATATTTTTGGTATAATAAATATGAAAAATAATTTAACCAAGAGTAAGTTCAACTCCCTTGAGTTTTTTAGCTTCTAAATCTAATTCTTTTTAAAGGGACATGGAAAAAGAGATTGTAAATGGTCAGGGGTAAAAGATTTGTGATTTTGTCATCAAAATCCTTGATCTCCTCATAAAAATAAATTATAAGGGATACCTATTTTTCTTTTGTTAGTATTATCCCCAATAATAACAAGGTTTTTGTATTCATCATTTCCATAATTTACTTCCACCCATTTATCTCTACTTATTTCTTCTTCAAATCTTGGTCTAGTAGTAATGCACTAGTTTCTATCTTTTTAACCTCCACTGATTTTGGTTCATCTTATTCTTGGTTGAATGTGGGAACTTAATGATTAAGTTTATTATGATCATTATTTTATAGAAATGATTCCAATCATCCATTACTGTGCACTGAGGGTTGTTGTGTGTGTTGTGGTCATTGAAAATTTTGTCAAGGTGAAAGAGGGAAGAGAGAGTTTTTAGATTGAATTTATTGGGTCAGGTGTGAATCTATGAAATTGGTAGTTATCTTTTCTACTTATTTGAACAAGAAATGTAATCAGGTGTCCATAATTTATAAATGGTCCCACAATGTGATTTATCCTAGTTTTATAAGGAAAAGAGATAGAAATAAAAGATGGAAAATGAAAAAAACAAAATAATGAAACCAATAATTACTTATAAGCTAAATTTAAGTGCACCCATGAAAAGATAATCTTAAAAAATAATACCAAATTGATAAAATACCTAACACAGAGTCCTTATAAATAGAACATTTAATCTTGGACTATATCCTATTAGGATTACTAGAGTTTTCTCACTTGAGTATCCACACCAGATAGTCATCGTACTCACTTATTAATATATTTTTTATTTATTTTTTAATATTAAAATATAATAAGTAAAAAAATTGGAAAAGGGAAAGGTAATGGTCATTAAGAAAGAAAAGAAAACAAAATATAAAAGAAAATAATATGAATGATAACTAGAAAGGAAAGTGATCTTAAGTTTTTTCCAAATAATCTTTCATTATCGATCTTTATTATTCAAAATACATTTGATAATTCAATACAATCATAATCATGAATTAACTTCCTCCACTTAAATTATATAACACTACATGCATTGGAAAACCAACCTCAACCTATTGATCCCACATCCACCATATTTGAGACCGATAACACACTCTTGTCAATACTTGAAACAATTTACAACTATTGGCCACACTCAACCAATAATATCTTGGACCTTCCGACACATTACGTTTTAGAAATTATTGTAATGGAGGTTTCCAAAGGGGGTTTTGAGGTAGTTGGTGGGGAAAAGGAGGTTGCAGTTAGAAAATACAACTGAGTAGGATTCTGTAATATAGAGGCTTGGGTTATACCATTAAGGAGATAAGTTATGACAAAGTGAGGCTGCTTATGACACAGTTTAATGAATGTGGTGTTTGGGGAGTTTTTTCCAATGTTTTCATGATTGTGGTGTGGAGTTTTTGGTTGTGGAATAGAGGCCGAAGTAGAGTTTTGGTGATACTACCATTTTCAACAAAGTTGTGGTATGGAGACCATGGTTATGTCATGGAGTCATGGGGGTTATTTTTAGTGGTTCTATTGATTTCAAGCTATCTTCTCCATGGAGCTAGTATATGATGAATCCCCCTTCCTGGTTCTTGGGTTTTGCAGTGTTTTGGCATTGGGTATGTCATTATCCTTTCCTGAGTTTTCCGAATCTATGGCATAGAGATTAACACATATCTTAGACACACCCTTAACCAACATCACTAAGGCATGGCCCCTTCCACTACACTATGGTTTGATGCTTTTTTATCAATTATATGATGTGGTGTGGTAGACTATGTTATGGTGTAGTGTTTTTCAAAATAGGAATACAAAACAAAATTCCATTAAACCTTATCACTTTATTGAAGTTATTATTAATTATTGGTTAACCCATGTATGACCCAAGGAGGTATTTCAACCCCTTTTTAATGGATTTATGTAATTTCTCGACCTAGGTTCCACTTGATTCCCCAAGATAGTGGTTCACATGGACTCAAGAGAATCTAACCAAACCCTAGAGGATACCAACTAGAAATGATGGCTTAAGTTGTGTTGTTAGGGAGACTATTCCATCATGTGAGGGTGTAACATAGAAAAATAATAATAACAATAGTCAAATATCAGAAGCATTAAATGATCCATACATGAGATAATAACCAATATAGGAATATTTAAATAATTATAAAAGTAATATCATATATAATGATGATCATGCCATGTCATGTGTCTACAAAGTAGAAAAAAAAGTATAAAAACGTCAATATAATACATGTATAAAAATACCAAAAAGACTAACAAGTACTGTCTTTAGATAGAATCATGAGCCTCATCTTGGTCATGTTCTCCACTGCTCATAAGCATGGAACAAAGTCAAGAATCGAACTGTGGGTGCACTTCCTGGTCTCTACCAACATCCACATAGTCTTTCCTTGTACCCAATAGTATACTGAGATAGGGTTTGAGATAAAATCCCAATAGGCCACCACCAACAGTGTCTATAAAAAATAATGGTTGTGCATTACAAGCTAAATCAAAGTGAATAATATAACAGACATGGAATTACTAAATGTAAAGTTCCAAAGGAAAAAAGTATCCAAACAAATGATATTGTACAACCATTCAAGGAACCCTAATAAAAAAGTGTAAAGCTTCTATAAAAAGGTAGTGGTGAAATAATAGGAATTAACACCATGACCATGTTGTATACACAGTATATCATACCATTCATATCCATGCTTAATAACCTATATTTCATATCAACCATGACCACGATGTATAATACATAAGAATCATAACAACTATGGCTAAACCATATAATCAATCATGTCACATTTACCATGGTCAGGTCATATAATCAGAAGTGTTGTAACCCACAGGGCTGGATCCATGGTATAGTAAACCAATTAATCCTCATCAAGTCCTAGGAGAATTGCGATGGAAACACAGTTATACTTGAATTGAGGTCCAAAGAGCATACCAATAGACCATTCCCACTATGAACCTAAGAATGTCAGATCCAAGGGGTAGTAAGGGACAAGGTATCCCATATAATCAAGACCCAAGTAGAAATCTCATCTAAGGCATCTGAAGGACCCCGAAGCACCCTAAGAGGGGAGGGGTGAATTAGGGTGTCAACGTTTTCTTATAAAGGGGTAGATATTTTTTCTATATTGGTAGGAACCTATTAAACCTATCTGATAGTAATTTTCAGTAATTAAAATATTCACATGTAGAAATACGACACAACAATGTTACTTGGTTTACTACTAAGGGATTGTCCAAGGAGTATACACCAATAGTGTGTCAGTCATACAAAAATACACTAATCTTCACTAAATGAGGAATATAGAATATCAAAAACAATCAACATATTCTAGAAACACTGCCTTTATAATATTTTATGGATATCACACTGCGTCCCTCAAAACACTTATGTCGACTTCCCCTAGCTCACTGCATTGAGAGAATTTTAACTCAGTTTATCAAATTTAATCTCACCTCAATGGATTGGAATTAATGTTTTTTTCCTTAAATTAGAATGATACTATTATTTCACCATATACATGATTCAATGCTCTTTCAAATCCCTATTCATTGAAAAATTGAAATTCAAAATATCTATTCACAAAGCTACTTTTTTAATCTCACAACCTTCATGATGCTCACTGCCTTTGCAGAACAAACTGCCTTCACAAAGCTTACTATGTAAATAAAAAATACGCAATCATCATGAATCACCCATTAAAAAGAATCATTAGAATTATTCATGACTAAACTAGTCTTTTTTCAATTCTCAATCTCACGTAGAAACCCAAAGTCATTGATCTCCCTTCCCTTTACAAAATCAAAGAGATTCCAGATTTTCTATGAATTTTTCTACCAAAATAAAGTGGGGGAATGTTTATATTTATAGGCTCATCCATTCGTGATGCTCCACCACATCCAACACACTTTTTGGATCTTTTAACAAACATATTTTTTAAGCTCCTTCCTACACTATGCTCCACTCAGATTTGACATAGTCACAAAGGTCACCATCAACACATCACGCAATCACGATACTCCACTTCTCGATTTCACATAGATTAGCATATCCATTCGTGATGCTACACATCTTCAAGATACTCAACCCAGTCTCTGAAAAACCCATTCCTTTACCATTTTCATGAATATTTAAGGCCATAAAACAACACATCACAATGTTATACTCTTCCTACAGATTATGAGAGAAATTTTTTTGCAAACACTAGGAAATGATGCCACCTTCAATACTATAGACAGATTATACTATAAGATCTCTTTCTTTTCGAAATACCTAATCTTCCATGTGAGTATTGAAAAAAAACACAAACTAGACTCCATTTAATGAAAATGTCAACCTTGGTTCCAACAGCATCCACTACTATTATCATGACCCATGGTGTATCATACCGATGGAGTCATATTGAGACATTAATCATTCAGTTAAATAACCATTTAAAACCATTAAATTGCATGATTTCTTACAATTAATGTACCATTTTCCATTCAAAAATATTCAATGATTTTACCTACTCATATAAAAATTCTCATTTTAACTGTTCATCAATTAACATCATGTATAACATGGAAAATGAGGTAAACCATATATTAATTAATCAATTCATTTCATTTTATTTATAACTAGGATTCCTCTAGATATAAAATCTCATACATACTCCCCTAGGTTGGTTTAACAATATAAAGTCAAGGGAACACCCCTTGGGTGGATGGTTTTGGGAAAACAACCTCCAATTAAACTCAAAGGAACTAAAGGGAATCCCTAACATATTTTAGAACATTAAATTCATTTAATAAATATAATTTAGGGGAACTTATAGAAATTAAAATGTTTTAAAAAATGTAAACTATCTCTAAAAAGTACTAAACCACATAGTAATGGTATGGATAACCTCCCATAGGTCTACAGTAGAGTGTTTGTCCTGTATCAGCTTCTGATTTAGTCTAGATTAGAAGAAAAATGAAGAGAAGATGAAGAACGTGAAGATAAGGAATATTATCTTTCACTTAAATAACTCTATCAATACAAAAAATAATGAATAATGGAACAATATGATCTAATAACTTACTGGTGTGAATCCAAGGAGATGATCGACATTTGATTCCGATTTCTAATGGAGAAATAGGACTAAAGGCCACTAATATTTTTAAAGGAGCTCTTCAAGCCTTAAGGATATCCAACGGATGAAGAATGAAATATTTTCTATGTTTTAAATCATTTTAAGGTCAAATTGGTCATTGTGCCTCAAAATACTAGGTCACACAGTTTGTTAGACCATTTGTAAAAATCGTACGCCAACTGTGCACCCTTCATTGCCTTGTGGGGGATCCTCATAGGGTAAGTTTGTATGGTTTTCTAAATAATTTTTAAATCATTTCTCATCCATTTTCAAAAAATAAAGAGGACCTTTCATGGTTGTGCACCTCCATCTATATAGTTTTCTCAAATCATGTGGGCTCCTCTAGCCCTTTATCCAGGCCTCCCACGATTAGACAAACCATATGGCCTATCCCACATAGTTTTTCTTAACTTTATAGCCTATCTTGTTTCCCTAAAAAGTCAACCTCCGGTATATGAAAAAACCTCAAACACCCCCAAAACCCCCATTACCTCAAAGGGTATTCTCACTAGGTTATAAGAAATCATTTAAACTGAAATTAAAGTGATATTTACTTCATACCAAAACTTTAGATGTTAAAATATTTCCCCTTTAAGAAATTCACCCCTAAATTACCTTATCAAAGGTGGTTAGGAATATCTTGAGAATAACTCTGGCCATTGAGCACATATGTCGGCCTCCCGCTCCCATGTATCATCCTAAAAACAACTATGCTTCTATAACACCCATACTAGAGGAACTGACCATTATTGGATAACACTCATTCTCTTGTTAATGATACAAATAGGATAATCCTTAAAGGATCCACCAACCTATAAATCAACCTCATCTGTATGTAAATTTTAATATGGGTTTAAGTGATAGCGGTGAAACTAAGATACATTAAATATGTCTTGCATCGCATGATACCTCTAAGGTAACTACAACCAACAGTCTAATGGTGTAAATACCTCCAAAATCTCGAATGTTCCAACATATCACAGTGAAATATTACCCTATCACCTCATCCATTTGTATCCCAGCCTCCATGAGATATATAAAAATACCAAATCCCATAACTCAAAATCTAGATCTTATCTATGGTGATCGACATAAGATTTATATTGAGACAATATTGTATCCATCTGCTTCTTGATAAACTGGACATACTTTATAGTCTCGTGCATGAGACGTTGTCTCGGTAAAGTTTCTTCACCTGCCTCTAACCATCACAAGGGTGATCAGTATGGCCTACCATATAGAGCCTCATATGGTTTCATATGTATTGTCACCTGGTAATTATAATTGTTGTAGAACACAATAAGGGGTATATGAATCTCCCAAGAACACCCAAAATCTAGGAGGCCTTCCCAGAAAATTTCCTCATGAACTTTAATCATACACTCTAACTAGTATGAGGGTGGTGTGTCATTCTCAAAAGCACATGGGTACCCAAGGCCCTCTGTAACCTCTTCCAGAAACAGGATGTAAACTGGGCATCCCTATCTGAAATGATAGTATGAGGGACTCTGTGAAGCCTCAATATATAATGGATATACAACATCCTAAGATCATCAATATTTATGGTCACCCCTATTATCAAGAAATGAGAAACCTTCATGAGCCTGTCAACAACAACCCACACAACATCGCTTCCCAGAGGTGACCTCAGCAAACTGGTCAATAAATCCATAATGAAATCATCTCTTTTACACTCAAGAATAGGTAAATACTTTAAAATTATTTCTAATCATTGATGTTCCTCAGTCACCAATTTATAAGTGGAATGCCTCTTAACAAAACTAGCTACCTCATGTTTCATACCTGGCCACCAGTATTGATGACACAAGTCATGGTACATCATGGTGGCACCGGGATGCACCATGAAAACTAAGGCATCAAACTCATGTATCAGCTTCTCTTGTATGTCCAATGGAACCTAAACACGACCATATATATTCAAAATATCATCCTCACATATGGTTCAACCAAGAGGTAGGTCCCCACATTCTATACACTCTCGTGGGACAAGGACCTCAAAAACCAATAGTTTCCACCACCTCACTCTATAGAGTAGGATAGTGGTCATAGATAAGGATGAAAGAAAATTCTATCTATAACTATCTAGAACCACTAAGTTCATATTAGAGAATAATTCCATAATCTTTCAGTCGCTATTGGCTTGTTGAACTGGTTGTATCTAGGTCCTCCTTTTCACTACATAGTAAACTATACTTCCCTTTCCAGATGTATAAGCAAGCTAAAATTCAAAATACTCTAGGTACTCACCCCACCTTCACTACCATAGAATCATATCATGATGAATACATATATATGTGAGGATTTTATGGTCTGTGTACACTACAGAATGCTATCCCAGCAAGTAATGTCTCTAACAACACAAATCATGAACATATTCACCAAACTCAATATCGTGCATCGGGTAATTCCTCTCATGTGGAATCAACTATTGAGACTCGTACACCATGACTCTACCCTCCTACAACATAATTGATCCTAACCTGATGCTTGATGCATTATGAAACACAATGTTTCTTCTTCCCTACTTTAGCATAATTAGGAATGGTACTGAAGTTGATCTCTATTTCATCTCCCCAAAGGATATCTCATAGGTATATTTACATACAAACTTTAATCCCTTATTAGTAAATCCCATTATAAAAACTTCTAAGAATGAAAATTCTTGTATAAAATTCTTGTAATATCCAACCACCCATAATAAACTCTGAATGTCAAAGACTTTCATGGAATAATCCTAGGAAACTACCACTCTTGCCTTCTCTAGGTCAACTGATACTACTATCTCTGATATAATATTACCTAGGAAGTGAATCTTATCCATCCATAAGTTTTACTTTGTGAGCTTAGAATATATTAAATTTTCTCTCATTTTATCCAAAATGATCTTAATATGTTTGGCATGGTCAGGTCAATTATGAGAATGCATCAAGATATCACCCATGAAACCACCACAAAAAATCCAGATAAGGATGGAAAACATGGTTCATCAGTTCTATGAATACTTCTAGAACATTTGTGAGAAAAAATGGTATAACTAGATTTTCATATACCTACTTTGAAAAGATATAAGAGGTTTTATGTGGTTATAACATACACCTGATGATATCTAGACCTCAAATCAATTTTTTAGAACACCTGAGATCCTCATATATGATCAAAAAGGTCATCTATATGTGTCAAATGATACAGGTTCATAACTTTCAATTGGTTAAATTTATTATAATCCACACACATCCTGAGGGTACCATCCACCTTTTCACAAAGAGGACTAGAGAACCCCATGGACAAGTATTGGTTCGTTTAAACCCCTTTTCCTCCAAGTACTCTAGATACCTATTGATCTCTTAAAACTCTATTTTAGCTTTCATATAATGAGAAATGGATTCTTGTGCATCTCTTGGAACTAGCTTGATAGATATAATAGCCTCTCTATCAGGTGGAAAATAAAAAAGATAGCTCGAAGGACATCCCTGAAATGATCAACCTCTAGAGGGAAATATTCTTGTCGTGATCCCTGGTTATCTATATACTGTAGTACCCCGAGACACCATGAAAGGGGAGGGGTGAATCAGGGTGTCAACTTTTTCTTTTAAAAACAAGGATCTTGTTCCCACATTGGTAGGAACTAGTTAAACTTGTATGATGGATATGATCAGCAATGAAACATTCACATGCAAAGAGATAACACAATAATTTTTACTTGGTTCACTGCTAAGGGCTACGTCCAAGGAGCATACGCCGACAAGTTTCCGGTTGTACCAAATTCCACTATTCTTCACTAGTTGTGGATTAAAAAGGTTCGGGTATAGTCACTCTGTCTCCGGCTCACTTCCATTACAACTGTTCAGGGATAGCCCACTACATCCCTCGGGTCACTTCCGTTGACTCCCCCTGGCTCACTGCCTTTGGTGAAGTCTCACTCAATTTATAGACGTGAAAGTCTCTTCATCATCACTAATGGATACATCCTCTATTGTATGTAGATGCTCTGTTGAAGTCCACCTTCCACCTGTAGATGAATCTAACTTTGCACCAAAGGTATCGCGAAAACTTCTAGCTTTCGTGCAGCCCCAAAAAGACTGGCGAGCTTCAATCCACACCTGGCACGCTTCTCTAATCTAGCGTGAAAGTTTTAAGGACGGCGTTCAAGTTCACCTCTACTACTTGCGTGACACTCACTTCCTCAATTTCAAACATGCGCGACTCACATACTTTTATACCCAAACTGATTTTGGCACGAAACTATGAACTGTCGCACTTCTTCAAATCATGGCGCGCAAGTGTCACCAAACCACCCGCGCGACACCTCCTTCACCAACTTCGAATTTGGGTGACTCACACCCTTTCTCACCCAAAACACCTTGGATGCGGAGCAAAAAAACTGTCGCGCAACTTCAACTTGTGCGACCCACCCCCACTTGCATGACCACAACACCTGCGCGACGGGAGCTCTGATTTCTCTAAGTCTAAACTTCGTTACGAATGAGGAGGGGTCGACCTCTATTTATAGGCATTTGGATACCCTGCGCAACGGTGCGCAAGTCTTTCCTCGGTGTGCAAGTTTCGGTGCACAAGTCTCGCCGCCCTGGTCTCTGTCATGCTAGTCACTTGCGCGACCAAACCCAAAACTTGGGCGCCCCTACTTCCTTTTCCATATATTGAAGATCTAATCTTGAAAAACATGTGGTGCGCAAGTTTCCAGCCCTCTAAGTCATCGGCGTGCAAGTCCCTTTGTCAAAAACACTTTTCTTCATTTGTCAATTTTGAGGTCCAGAAATTCGGCAAACACTGGAAAACGATGCCACATTCAATACTGTTATCTGCTTGTTCTGTATGATCACTTTGCTGGCACACATTCTGAACTTCAACTGAGGATTGAGAACAAACACAAACCACACTCTGGTTCATGCATAGAACAACCATGGTTCCAACAAATACAAACTATAAATATGGGTTATCATCCCACCAAACCCACAATACTATGTTCCATCTTGACTTGCTTAGAAATATCATTCTCTTTTTTGAATATAATCTATGCCATCTGGTGATGTGAAAGTCACCCTTTAGAAATAGAAATCAACAAAGGCTTGATAAGAAACTATCCAATCCATCCCTATTATGATTTCAAACCCATTCATTTCAAGAACAAAAAGATATCATATAATGTAACACCCGCCAATCTTAAGGGGTCACTACCTGCATTGGCGTACACTCTCCATTATAATCCCCAGCAAAGTATTGGGTTTCATGACGCCCATAGAAATTTTAATCAAGAGCCTAAGGCTCTTCACAAAATGTACGGATATGAAACCATGTGATGCACCTATATCAAAAAGATAAGATACAAGACTTGGGGATACTAAAATCACTACGAAAAAATGCGTATTTAGCGACGTTTTTTTTCATTTCGCGGAGGTTTAAACCACCGCTAAATCGAATGGCGGCGGTTTTGAAAATTCGCAGCTAAATTGTGCGTCGGGAAACTATTCGCGGCGATTTTCAAAACCGTCGTAAAATGTTTCATGGAGGTTTAATTCGTATTACTTTACTTAATTTATCCATGCATGTACATGCACATGCCCATGCACATGCACATGCCCATGTCTTGCATTTGGTGAGATTTGAACCCCTAACCTCTTGCATATTTTCCAAAGACTTTACCACTCCATCAAGCTCGTCATGTGGTTAACAAACAGAATTTAATATACTTATATATACTAATTGAAAAAACAAATAATACATAACTAATAGATATAAAATCAAAAATAATTAAACAATAAGCAACAATTAATAATCAATAATCAACAATTAATAATTATTGATTTATTAGTTGTTTACTGAGTTATTTATTTATTTATTATTATTTACTGTTTATTATAATAAATAACAAATAAATTATAATAATATTTACATAAATTATAAAATTATGAAAATAAAATAATAAAATAATAAAATTACGAAATTAAAATAATAATATAATAAAATAATAATACAATAAATAATAAACAACAAAACGTAAACAATAAACATTCAATAAATAATAAATAATAAATAATAAATAAAAATAAGAAATAATAAAACAATAAATAACAAAAAATAATCAATAAACAATAAACAATAAATAATAAATAATAATAAACAAATATTAAATATTAAATATTAAATAATTAATAAAAATAATAATAAATAATAATAAATAATAAACAATGAATAATAAACAATAAATAATAAACAATAAATAATAATAAATAATAAATAATAAAAATCCAAATAATAAATATTAAATATTAAATATTAAATATTAAATAACAAATAACAAATAATAATTAATAATTAATAATTAATAATTAATAATTAATAAAAAATAATAAATAATAATAATTAATAAATAACAAATATTAAATATTAAATTATAATTAATAAATTATAAATTATAAGTTATAAATTATAAATAATAAATAATAAATAATAAATAATAAATAATAAATAAGAATAAATAATATATAATATATAATATATAATAAATAATAAATAATAAATAATAAATAAGAATAAATACTAAATACTAAATAAAAAATATATTAAATAATAAATAATAAATAACACATAATAAATAAATTATAATAAATAAATATAAATAATAAATAATATATAATATATAATATATAATATATAATATATAATAAATAATAAATAATAGTAATAATAAATAACAGATAATTAATAATTATAAATAAATAAATAATAACTAATAACTAATAAACAACAATTAATAATAGATGATAATAAATATATAATAAATAATAAATAATAATAATAAATAATAATAATAAATAATAAATAATAAATATTTATAATAAATAATCAATAATCAATAATCAATAATCAATAATAAATAATAGATAATAAAGAATAAATAATAAAGAATAAAGAATAAATAATAAATAGTCAATAATAAATAATAAATAATAAATAATAAATAATAAATAAGAATAAATCATAAATAATAATAAATAATAAATAACGCATAATAAATAATAAATAATAAATAATAAATAATAAATAATAAATAATAAATAATAAACAATAATATATAATATACAATATATAATATATAATATATAATATATAATATATAATAAATAAAATATTATTATTATTATTAATAAATAACATATAATATATAATATATAATATATATAATATATAATAAATAATCAGTAAATAATAAATAATAAATAACCAGTAACAAATATTATTAATAATAATAATATTTTATTAATAATAAATAATAAATAATAAATAATAAATAATAAATAATAAATAAATATAAATATAAATAATTAATAATTAATAACTAGTAAAAAATAATAGATAATAAATAAATTAAAGTATATTATAAATAATAAATTATAAATTATAAATTATACATAATAAATAACAAATGAAACGCATAAAAAAGTACGAAAAGGCGTGATAAGGGATGAAAAATCATCAAAACACATGAAAACGAATGGAGAAGCATGAAGAATGAAGCATTAGAAAGCATGAGAATGCATGAAAACTCATGACAACTCTGGAAAACCCCTAAAAAATTCAACATAATCGTCATAATAACCCACAAAAACCCATTGATAAAGATAACAAGTCAGGGAAACCCAAATAAACCGTAATAAATGGAGCTACTGTTAAAACCCCTCAAAACATCCATAAAGTGACAAAAACATTGGACTCACATTAACGGAGATAACTTATGATCCGAGAGTCCATTCTAGATCCGCATCCAATCGAATCAAAGATCCTGAAATGATCTTGGACCTGAAAGGTGAAAGTGACCGAATGGACTGGCGGATTAGAAGTTACAACCATTTTAAAAAAAGCTGGTGGGGAAAGAGTGATAGAAACGAGGCATCGAAAAACATAACAAACCCGATACCCACTAAAAAGGCCACAACATATGATCCAGGAGTCCATGTGGGCACTGCGACCAGTCAAACTGAAGACCATGGAATGAACTATGATATGGCAGGCGGAGGAGTCCTAACTGACACGTGGATCGAATGTTAGGTCCATTTGAAGACAAGTTTGACGGGACACTGGTGACAGAAACGGGGTTTTGGAGGCCTTCAGAGGGATTTTTGGGGTCAAAAAATACAACAGAAGCTTGCTTATATAAACTTAGTGTGTATCTCTCTTCGGTGGCTTTGATTTGATATGTGGTACAGCCCAAACAGACACCCGGAGCGAAAGTTATGGTTCTTTGAAGTTGGAGAACTTTTTCAACTTTCTTATAACTCTCATATCTTCGACACCTTATACCGTCTCATGGTTTTGATTACACGTGCCTCTAGATATATTCATCATCTTTGATTTGACTGGTCGTGGCACTCCAACGGACGCCCGGATCAAAGGTTATTGCCGTTTTAGTGATTTCGGGGTTTCTCATGTTTTTTTATTTTTTTCTTTTCATTTTGCGGCGGTTTTACCCAAACCGCAACTATTTCAGGGTAGTTTTTTAAAAAACCACCGGTAATCCTCGAAAACAAAATTCACACATTTTGCAGAGGTTTTTTCACGGTGGTTTTTAAAACCACCTTGAAAAAACCACAGCAAAATGCCCATTTTCCTGTAGTGAATAGTACCTCTCATTGTAAATATCCTGATGCTCTGGTCCTCGTGTGTAGGTTGTACAAAATAGATCTAGCCTAAACCGTACCCCTATAAAACAACCTCACTACCCGAAGAAGCCCAACTCTTCTATCTCAGTACAATAGATATATGTCTATGTCGATCATGACCACCACCACCTCGGCCTGATTGACCATTACTTCTGTAGCTCCTAACTTGATGTAGATTTGTGAAACTGGCTCTCAAACCTGGTGTCGATGAGAACTCCTTACACTAATCGTTAAAGGGATGTTCCTGAAAAAAACATTGCACATGGTCCGTCATGCCTCAAGATCGTCACTCGAATAGGCCACGATCATACAAATTTCTCATGTTCCCCCATATACCACACTGATGATAGAAAACTATATTGATATCACTCATAACCTTTTAGGTACTCATATTTCAAGAATCCACAAAACATCACTTTCTTCCACTAGAATTTGAACTACTGGGTTGAGATGCTATACCGGTATTCTCCGCACTCCCAAAATTCCCTTAGGTTATATTATGTAATTAGAAGCTAATTTACTATATTAGTAATCATCTTCAACCAGAAGATATTTACCTCAGATTAAAAATCATGTCAGAGACCTTCCTCGAAGTTTTTAATCCTCAATAAATCATTATCAAGGTATGTTAATGAAAACTGTTTCATCCCTATAAAGTAGCTGAATACTCCATAACCATTATAGCGCCCTACTCTAGAGGCATGAAATCACTGGCCTTCTCTAATCTCATAGTCTCAAGGTAAAATTATTCATAGAACCGGGTTTGTAAATCCTCACAATTCATGTATCATTGCCTGTCAACTTGGTTCAAAACTTTATACCCGTGATTTTTTGCTTCTGGAAACATATAATTCATGAGCTTCACTCTCCTCTCGAAAGGTGTCTCAAGATGATTGAAGATCGATATAGTATACTCAAGCCATAGCTTAGCAGCCTGTGGACATACATCTTCTGAAAATGTGGGAGGATGATGTTACAAGAATACATGCATTATTTCATCCATAGATGAGGAAGGTTAGGGTGCTCCTAGAAAAGACTACATAAAGTGCATGAAAATCTCATGAAAATGTGCCTCAACACCTGTGTCTAGTAAAACTACTGGTTTTATAGTTGGAAATATAAGAATATCAACTGGTATCCCATGATCCATTACCTCTAGGGTGTGGTTTTCTCCACCCTCTTGGCATATGATTGGAGGTCATCTTGGTGGAAAGTCTCTACAATTCCAAACACACAACTTAGAGAAGTTTTGACATAGTGAGGCTAGTTATGACATAGGGTAATGAATGTGGTGTTTGGGGAGTTTTTTTCAATGTTTCCATGATTGTGGTGTAGAAGTTTTGGTTTCGGAATAGAGGCCCAAGTAGAGTTTTGCTGATACTACCATTTTCAACAAAGTTGTGGTATGGAGACCCTGGTTATGTCATGGAGTCATGGGGGTAATTTTTTGTGGTTCTATTGATTTCAACGTAGCTTCTCCATGAAGCTTGTCTACGATGAAGCCCCCTTCCTAGTTCTTGGGTTTTGCAGTGTTGTGGCATTAGGTATGTCATTATCATTTCCTATGTTTTCCAAATCAAGGGCATAGAGATTACCACATATCTTGGAAACACCCTCAACTAACATCACAAAGGCATTTCCCCTTCCACTACACTATGGTTTAATGTTTTTTTATCAATTATTTGATGTGGTGTGGTAGACTATGTTATGGTGTAGTGTTTTGCAGACTAGGAATACAAAAGAAAATACCATTAAACCTTATCACTATATTGATGTTATTATTAATTATTGGGTAACCCATGTATGACCCAATGAGGTATTTCAGCCCCGTTTTAATGGATTTATGTAATGTCATGACCTAGGTTCCACTTGATTCCCCAAGATAGTGGTTTACATGGACTCAAGAGCATCTAACCAAACCCTAGATGATACCAACTAGAAATGAGGGCTTAAGTTGTGTTGTTAGGGAGACTATTCCATCATGTGAGGGTGTAACGTAGAAAAATAATAATAACAATAGTCAAATATCAGAAGCATTAAATGATCCATACATGAAATAATAACCAATATAGGAATAAATAAATAATTATAAAAGTAATATCATATATAATGATGATCATTCCATGTCATGTGTCTACAAAGTAGAAAAAAAAAGTATACAGACGTCAATATAATACATGTATAAAAATACCCAAAAGACGAACAAGTACTATCTTTAGATAGAAACATGAGCCTCATCTCGGCCATGTTCTCCACTGCTCATAAGCATGGAACAAAGTCAAGAATCAAACTGTGGGTGCATGTCCTAGTCTCTACCTACATCCACATAGTCTTTCCTAGTACCCAATAGTATACTGAGATAGGGTTTGAGATAAAATCCCTATAGGCCACCACCAACGGTGTCTATAAAAAATATTGGCTGTGAAATAAAAGCTAAATCAAAGTGAATAATATAACATACATGGTATTACTGAAATTAAAGTGACCAAGGAAAAAAGTATCCAATCAAATGATATTGTACAACAATTTAAGGAACCCTAAAAAACAAGTGTAAAGCTTCTATAACAAGGTAGTGGTGAAATAATAGGAATCAACACCATGACCATGTTGTATACACAGTATATCATACCATTCATATCCATGTTGAATAACCTATATTTCATATCAACCATGACCATGATGTATAATACAGAAGAATCGTAACAACTATGGCTAAACCATATAATCAATAATGTCACATTTACCATGGTTAGGTCATATAATCATAAGTGTCAGAACCCACGGGGCTGGATCCTTGGTATAGTAAACCAAAGAATCCTCATCGAGTCCTAGGAGATTGCGATGGAAACACAGTTATACTTTAATTGAGGTCCAAAGAGCATATCTATAGACCATTCCAAATATGAACCCAATAATGTCAGATCCAAGGGGTAGTAAGGGACAAGGTATCCCATATAATCAAGACCCAAGTAGAAAACTCATCTAAGGCATCTGAAGGACCCCAAAGCACCCTAAGAGGGGAGGGGTGAATTAGGGTGTCAACATTTTCTTCTAAAGGGATAAATATTTCTTCTATATTGGTAGGAACCTATTAAACCTATCTAGAAGTAATTTTCAGTAATTAAAATATTCACATGTAGAAATATGACCCAATAATTTTACTTGGTTCACTACTAAGGGATAGTCCAAGGAGTATACACCAATAGTGTGTCAGTCATACAAAAATACACTAATATTCACTAAATCTGAAATATAGAATATCAGAAAAAATCAACATATGCTAGAAACACTGGATTTATAATATTTTATGGATAGCACACTGCGTCCCTCAAAACACTTATGTCGACTTCCCCTAGCTCACTACATTGAGAGAAGTTTAACTCAGTTTATCAAATTTAATCCCACCTCAATGGATTGGAATTAATTTTTTTGTCTCTAAATTAGAATGATACTATTATTTCACCATATACATGATTCAATGCTCTTTCAAATCCCTATTCATTGAAAAATTGAAATTCAAAATAGTCGTTCACAAAGCTACTTTATAACCTCACAACCTTCATGATGCTCATTGCCTTTGCAGAACAAACTACCTTCACAAAGCTTACTATGTAAATATAGAATACCCAATCATCATGAATCACCCATTACAAAGAATAATTAGCATCATTCATGACTAAACTAGTCTTTTCACGATTCTTAAGCTCACTTAGAAATCCAAATTCATGTAGCTCCCTTCCCTTTTCAAAATCAAAGAGATTCCAGATTTTCTTTGAATTGTTCTACCAAAATGAAGTGGGGGAAGCCTTATATTTATAGGCTCATCCATTCGTGATTCTCTACCACATCCAATGCACTTTTTTTATCTTTTAACAAACATATTTTTGAATCTCCTTCCTACACTATGATCCACTCCAATTTGACATAGTCGCAAAGGTCACCATCAACACATCACGCAGTCACGATACTCCACTTCTCGAATTCACATAGATCAGCATCTCCATTCGTGATGCTCCACATCTTCAAGATACTCAACCCAGTATTTGAAAAAACCATTCCTTTACAATTTTCATGAATATTTGCTGCCATAAAACAACCCATCACGATGTTATCCTCTTCTTACAGATTATGAGACCAAAAATTTTACAAACACTAGGAAATGATGTCACCTTCAATACTATAGACAGACTGTACTATAAGATCTCCTTATTTTCAAAATCCCTAATATTACATGTGAGTAGGGAAAACAAACACAAACTAGACTCTATTTAAAGCAAATGTCAACCTTGGTTCCAGTAGCATCCACTACTGTTATCATGACCCATGGTGTATCATACCGATTGCGTCCTATGGAGACATTAATAATTCAGTTAAATAACCATTTCAAACCATTACATTGCATCATTTCTTAAAATTAATATATCATTTTTTATTAAACAACATTCATTGAGTTTACCTACTCATATAAAAATTCTCATTTTAACTGTTCATCAATTAACATCATGTATAACATGTAAAATGAGGTAAACCATATTCTAATTAATCAATTCATTTCATTTTATTTATAACTAGGCTTCCTCTAGCTATAAAATCTCATACATACTCCCATAGGTTTGTTTAACGATAGAAAGTCAAGGGAACACCCCATGGGTGGATTATTTTGGGGAAACAACCTCCAATTAAACTCAAAGTAACTTAAGGGAATCCCTAACATGTTTTAGAACATTAAATTCATTTACTAAATTTAATTTAGGGGAACTAATAGAAATTACAGTGTTTGAAACAATGTAAAATATCTCTAATAAGTATCAAACCACATGGTAAAGGTATGGATCACCTACCATAGGTCTACAGTAGAGTGTTTGTCCTGTATTAGCTTCTGATTCAGTCCAGATTAGAAGAAAAATGAAGAGCAGATGAAGAACCTGAAGATAGGGAATATTATCTTTCACATAAATAAATCTATCGATACAAATAAGAATGAATAATAGAACAATATGATCTAATAACTTACTAGTGTGAATCCAAGGAGATGATCGGAATTCGATTCCGAGTTCGAACAGAGAAACAGGACTAAAGGCCACCAATTTTTTTAAAAGAGCTCCTCAAGCCTTAAGGATGTCCAACGGATGCAGAATGAAATATTTTTTATGTTTTAAAACATTTTAAGGTCAAATTGGTCATTTTGCCTCAAAATACTAGGTTACACAGTTTGTTGGCCTAGTTGGAAAAATCGTACGCCAACGGTGCACCCTTCATTTCCTTGAGGGGGATCCTCATAGGGTAAGTTTGTATGGTTTTCTAAATAATTTTTAAATCATTTCTCATCCACTGCCAAAAACTAAATAAGACCTTTCATGGTTGTGCATCTCCATATATATAGTTTTCTCAAATCATGTGTGCTCCTCTAGCCCTCGATCCAGGCCTCCCACGATTAGACAAACCATATGGCCTATCCCACATATTTTTTCCTAACTATATAGCCTATCTTGTTTCCCTAAAAAGTCAACCTCTGGTATATGAAAAGGCCTCAAACACCCCCAACACCTGCATTAACTCAATGGGTATTCTCATTAGGTTATAATAAGGCATTTAAACTGAAATTAAAGTGACATTTACTTCATACCAAAACTTTAGATGTTAAAATATTTCCACTTTAATAAATCCATCCCTAAATTACCTTATCAAATTTGGTTAGGAATATCCTGAGAATAACTCTAGCCATTGAGCACATATCTCGGCCTCCCGCTCCCATGTATCATCCTATAAACAACTATGCTTCTATAACACCCATACTAGAGGAATTGACCATCCTTGGATAACACTCGTTCTATTGTTAATTATACAAATAGGATAATCCTTAAATGATCCACCAACCTATAAATCAACCTCATATGTATGTAAAGTTTGATATGGGTCTATGTGATAGCGGTGAAACTAAGATACATTAAATATGTCTTTCATAGTATGATACCTCTAAGGTAACTACAACCAATATGCTACTGGCCTAAATCTCTCCAAAATATTGAACGTTCCAACATATCACAGTGAAATATTACCCTATCACCTCATCCATTTGTATCCCAGCCTCCATGAGATATATAAAAATACCTAATCCCATAACTCAAAATCTAGATCTTATTTATGGTGATTGACATAAGATTTCTATTGAGACAATATTGTATCCATATGATTCTTTATAAACTGGACCTGCTTTATAGTCTCCTCCATGAGACATTGTTCGGGTAAAGTTTCCTCACCTGCCTCTAACCATCACAAGGGTAATCAGTATGGCATACCGTACAAAGCCTTATATGGTTTCATTTGTATTGTCACCTGGTAATTATTATTGTTGGAGAATATAATAAGGGGTATATGTACCTCCCAAGAACACCCAAAATCTTTGAGGCCTTCACAAAAAATTTCCTCATGAACATGAATAATACACTCTAACTAGTATGAGGTGGTTTGTTGTTCTTAAAGCACGTGGGTACTCGAGGCCCACTGTAAACTCTACCAGAAACAGGATGTAAACCGGGCATCCCTATCTGAAATGATAGTATGAGGGACTCTGTGAAGCCTCAATATATCATGGATATACAACCTCCCAAGATCATTAACATTGATGGTCACCCCGATTATCAAGAAATGAGAAACCTTCATGAGCCTGTCAACAACAACCCACACAACATCGCTTCCCCAAGGTGACCTCAGCAAACCGGTCAAGAAATCCATAATGAAAAAATCTCTCTTCCACTCAAGAATAGGTAAATACTTTCAAATTATGTCTAATCACTGATGTTCCTCCTTCACCAATTTATATTTTGAATGCCTCTTAACAAAACTAGCTACCTCATGTTTCATACCTGGCCACCAGTATTGATGACACAAGTCATGGTAGATCATGGTGGCACCGGGATGCACTGTGAAAACTAAGTAATGAAACTCATGTATCAGCTTCTCTTGTATGTCCAATGGAACCTAAAAACGACCATAGATATTCAAAATATTATCCTCACATATGGTTCAACCAAGAGGTAGGTCCCCACTTTCTATACACTCTTGTGGGACAAGGACCTCAAAAACCAATAGTTTCCTCATCCTCACTCTATAGAGTAGGATAGAGGTCATAGATAAGGATGAAAGAAAATTCTATCTCTAACTATCTATAAACTCTATGTTCATATTACAGATTAATTACATAATATTTCACTCGCTATTGGCCTGTTGAAATGGTTGTATCTAGGTTCTCCTTTTCACTACATAGTAAACTATACTTCCCTTTCCAGATGTATAAGCAAGCTCAAATTCAAAATACTCTAGGTACTCAACCCACCTTCACTACCATAGAATCATATCATGATGAATACATATATATGTGAGGATTTTATGGTCTGTGTACACTGCAGAATGTTATCCCAGCAAGTAATGTCTCTAACAACACAAAGCATGAACAGATTCACCAAACTCAATATCGTGCATCGGGTAATTCCTCTCATGTGGAATCAACTATTGAGACTCATACACCATTACTCTACCCTCCTACGACATAATTGATCCTAACCTGATGCTTGATGCATTATGAAACACAATGTTGCTTCTTCCCTACTCTAGCATAATTAGGAATGGTACTGAAGTTGATCTCTATTTCATCTCCCCAAAGGATATCTCATAGGTATATTTCCATACAAACTTTAATCCCTTATTAGTAAATCCCATTATAAAAACTTCTAAGAATGAAAATTCTTGTATAAAATTCATGTAATATCCAACCACCCATAATAAACTCTGAATATCAAAGACGTTCATGGGATAATCCAAGGAAACTACCACTCTTGCCTTCTCTAGGTCAACTGATACTACTATCTCTGATATAATATTACCTAGGAAGTGAATATTATCCATCCATAAGTTTTACTTTGTGAGATTAGCATATATTAAACTCTCTCTCATTTTATCCAAAATGATCTTAAGTTGTTTGGCATGGTCAGGTCAATTATGAGAATGCATCAAGATATCACCCATGAAACCACCAAAAAAAAATCCAGATAAGGATGGAAAATATGGTTCATCAGTTCTATGAATACTTCTAGAACATTTGTGAGAAAAAATGGTATAACTAGATTTTCATATACCGACTTTGAAAAGATATAAGAGGTTTTATGTGATTATAAAATACACCTGATGATATCTAGACCTCAAATCAATTTTTGAGAACACCTGAGATCCTCATATATGATCAAAAAGGCCATCTATATGTGTCAAATGATACAGGTTCATAACTTTCAGTTGGTTAAATTTATTATAATCCACACACATCCTGAGGGTACCATCCACCTTTTTCACAAAGAGGACTAGAGAACCCCATGGAAAAGTATTGGTTCGTTTAAACCCCTTTTCCTCCAAGTACTCTAGATACCTATTGATCTCTTAAAACTATGTTATAGCTTTCCTATAATGAGAAATGGATTCTTGTGCATCTCTTGGAACTAGCTTGATAGATATAATAGCCTCTCTATCAGGTGGAAAATAAAAAAGATAGCTCGAAGGACATCCCTGAAATGATCAACCTCTAGAGGGAAATATTCTTGTCGTGATCCCTGGTTATCTATATAATGTAGTACCCAGAGACACCCTGAGAGGGGAGGGGTGAATCAGGGTGTCAACTTTTTCTTTTAAAAACAAGGATCTTGTTCCCATGTTGGTAGGAACTTGTTAAACCTGTATGATGGATATGATCAGCAATGAAACATTCACATGCAAAGACATGACACAATAATTTTTACTTGGTTCATCGCTAAGGGCTACGTACAAGGAGCATACGCTGAAAAGTTGTTGGTCGTACCAAATTCCACTATTCTTCACTAGTTGTGGAATACAAAGGTTCAGGTACAATCACTCTGTCCCAGGCTTACGACCTTTACAACTATTCATGGATTGCCCACTGCATCCCTCGGTTCAGTTCTGTTGACTCCCCCTGGCTCACTACCTTTGGTGAAGTCTCACTTAGTTTATAGAAATGAACGTATCTTCATCATCACTAATGGATACATCCTATGTTGTATGTAGATGCTCTGTTGAAGTCCAACTTCCACCCGTAGATGAATCTAACTTTTCACCAAAGGTATCGGGAAAACTTCCAGCTTTCACGCAGCCCCCAAAAGACTGGTGAGCTTCAATACACACCTGGTGTGATTCTCCAAGGTGGTGTGAAAGTTTTAAGGACGGTGCGCAAGTTCACATTTACTACTTGCGCGACACTCACTTCCTCAATTTCAAACTTGCGCGACTCACACCCTTTTATACCAAAACCATTTTTGGCGCGCAACTATGAATTGTTGTGATTCTTCAAATCATGGCGTGCAAGTGTCACCAAAACACCTACACAACACCTCATTCACCAACTTAGATCTTGGGAAAATCACACCCTTTCCCACCCAAAACACCTTGGACGCGCAGCAAACAACTATCCCGAAACTTCACCTTGCACGACCCACCACCACTTGCGCGACCACAATACCTACGCGACGGGAGCTCTGATTTTCTATAAGTCTGAACTTCATTACGAATGAGGAGGGGTCGACCTCTATTGATAGGCATTTAGATACCCTGTGTGACGGCGCACAAGTCTTCCCTCAGCGTGCGAGTTTCGGCGCGCAAGTCTCACCACCCTAGTCTCTGTCGTGCTATTCACTTGTGCAACCAAACCCAAAACATGGGAGCCCCTACTTCCTTTACCATATTTTGAAGATCTGATCTTGAAAAACATATGGCGTGAAAGTTTCCAACCCTCTATGTCATTGGCACACAAGTCCCTTTGTCAAAAACACTTTTCTTCATTTGTTAATTTTGAGGTCCAGAAATTTGGCAAACACTAGAAAACAATGCCACCTTCAATACAGTTATCTTCTTGTTCTGTATGATCACTTTGATGACAAACATTTTCAACTTCCACTGAGGATTGACAACAAACAAAAACCACACTCCATTTCATTCATAGAACGACCATGGTTCCAACAGATACAAACTATAAATATGGGTTATCATCCCACCAAACCCACAATACTCTGTTCCATCTTGACTTGCTTAGAAATATCATTCTCTTTTTTGAGTATAATCTTTTCCATCTGGTGATGTGAATGTCACCCTTTAGAAATAGAAATCAACAAAGGCTTGATAAGAAACTTTCCAGTCCATCCCTATTATGATTTCAAACCCAATATTTTCAAGAACAAAAAGATATCATATAAAGTAACACCCGCCAATCATAAGGGGTCACTACCTGCATTGGCGTACACTCTCCATTATAATCCCCAACAATGTATCGAGTGTCGTGACGCCCAGAGAAAATTTAATCAAGAGCCTAAGGCTCTTCACAAAATGTACAGATATGAAACTATGTGATGCACCTATATCAAAAAAGATAAGATATAAGAGTTGGGGTTACTAAAATCACTACGGAAAAATGCGTATTTAGTGGGGTTTTTTTCTTTTCGCGGCGTTTTAAACCTCCGCTAAATCAATTGGCGATGGTTTTGAAAAACCGCCGCTAAATTGTGCATCGGTAAACTATTCACCGCGGTTTTCAAAACCGTCATAGAACGTTTCGTGGCGGTTTTTTATCGGCGGTTTATTGAATTGTTTTTTTTCATTTTTTTAAAAAAAATTTAAATTTTTTTTAAAATTTTTTAATAATTTTTTTATTCTATTTTTTTATTTTATTTATTTTACTTATTTATTTTATATATTTTTTTATTTTATTTATTTTATTTTATTTATTTTATTTATTTCGTATTTATATTATTTATTTCGTATTTATATTATTTATTTCGTATTTATTTTATTTATTCCGTATTTATTTCATTTTATTTATTTTATTTTATTTGTATTACTTTATTTACTTTATCCATGCATGCACATGCCCATGCACATGCACATGCCCATGACCATGCACATGCCCATGCAATATAAAGAAATACTGCGTTTGGTGAGATTTGAACCCCTAACCTCTTGCATATTTTCCAAAGACTTTACCACTCCAGCAAGCTCGGCATGTGGTTAATAAACAGAATTTAAAATACTTATATATACTAATTGAAAAAACAAATAATACATAACCAATAGATATAAACTCAACAATAATTTAACAATAAGCAATAATTAATAAGCAATAATTAATAATCAATAATTAATAATTAATAATTATTGATTTATTAGTTATTTATTGAGTTATTTATTTATTTATTTATTATTTACAATTTATTATAATAAATAACAAATAAATTATAATAATATTTACATGTATTATAAAATTATGAGAATAAAATAAGAAAATAATAAAATTACGAAATTAAAATAATAATATAATAAAATAATAATACAATAAATAAAAAACAAAAAAAAGTAAACAATACACAATAAATAATAAATAAATAAATAATAAATAATAAATAAGAAATAAGAAATAATAAAACAATAAATTACAAACGATAAAAAATAAACAATAAACAATAAATAATAAATAATAATAAACAAATATTAAATATTAAATATTAAATAATTAATAAAAAAATAATAAATAATAATAAATAATAAACAATAAACAATAAATAATAAACAATAAGTAATAAATAATAATAAATAATAATAAATAAATAAAAAATAGAAAATATTAAATATTAAATAATACATAATACATAATAAATCATAAATCATAATAAATATTAATAAACAAATAATAAATAATAAATAATAAATAAGAAACAATAAATAATAATAAGTAACAAATAATAAATAAAAATAAATAAAAAATAATAATAATAATAAATAAATAAATAATAATAATAAATAATAAATTATAAATAATAAATAATAATAAATAGATAATAATAAATAATAAATAACAAATAATAAATAATAAATAATAAATAATAAATAATAAATACTAAATAAAAAAATATTAAATATTAAATATTAAATAATAAATAATAAATAACACATAATAAATAAATTATAATAAATAAATAAATATAATATATAATAAATAATAAATAATAGTAATAATAAATAACACATAATTAAAACTTATAAATAAATAAATAGTAAATAATAAATAATAAACAATAATTAATAGTAGATGATAATAATAAATAATAAATAATAATAATAAATTATAACAATAAATAATAATAACAAATAATAATAAATAATAAATAAATAATAATAAATAAAATAAAATAATAAATAAAAAATATTAAATATTAAATATTAAATATTAAATATTAAACAATAAATAATAAATAACACATAATAAATAAATTATAATAAATAAATATAAATAAATAATAAATAATAATAAATAATAATAATAATAAATAACACATAATTAATAATTATAAATAAATATATAATATATAATATATAATAAATAATAAACAACATTTAATAATAGATAATAATAAATATATTATAAATAATAAATAATAATAAAAATTAATAATAATAAATCATAATTATAAATCATAATAATAAATCATAATAAAAAATCATTATAATAAATAATAAATAAAAAATAAAAAATAAAAAATAATACATAATACATAATAAATAATAAACAATAATATATAATAAATAATATATAATATATAATATATAATATATAATATATAATAAATAAAATAATAATAATAATAATAATAAATAATAAATAATAAATAATAAATATAATAAATAATAAATAAATATAAATAATAAATAATAAATAATAAATAATAAGTAACAAATATTATTAGTAATAATAATATTTTATTAATAACAATAATAAATAATATATAATAATAAATAACTAATAAATAATAAATAATAAATAACCAGTAACAAATAATAGACAATTAATAAATTAAAGTATATTATAAATAATAAATAATAAATAATAAATAACAAATGAAACGCATAAAAAAGAATGAAAAGGCGTGACAAGGGATGAAAAATCAAGAAAACACATGAAAACGGATGGAGAAGCATGAAGAATGAAGCATTAGAAAGCTGGAGAATGCATAAAAACTCATGACTACTCTAGAAAACCCCTTAATAATTCAACATAATCGTCATAATAACCCACAAAAAACCATTGATAAAGATAACAAGTCATGGAAACCCAAATAAACAGTAATAAATGGAGCTACCGTTAAAACCCATCAAAACGGTCATAAAGTGACAAAAACATTGGACTCACATTAACTGAGATAACTTATGATCAAGAGTCTGTTCCAGATCCGCATCCAATCAAATCAAAGATCCTGAAATGATCTTGGACCTGATAGGTTAAAGTGACTGAATGGACCGGCAGATTGGAAGTTACAACCATTTAAAAAAAAGCTGGTGGGGAAAGAGTGATAGAAACGAGGAATCGAAAAACATAAAAAACCTGATACCCACTAAAAGGCCATAACATATGATCCTGGAGTCCATGTGGGCACTACGACCAGTCAAACTGAAGCTCATGGAACGAACTACGATATGGTAGGCGGAGGAGTTTGAACTGACGCGCGGATCGAATGTTAAATCCGTTTGAAGATAAGTTTGACGGGACACCGGTGATGGAAACAGGGTTTTGGAGGCCTTCAGAGGGGTTTTGGGGTCAAAAACATGACAGAAGCTTCCTTAGGTCAAACTAGTGCTTAACTCTCTTTGCTGACTTCGATTTTATATGTGGTAGAGCCCAAACGGACACCCGGAGTGAAAGTTATGGCCGTTTGAAGTTGGAGAAATTTTTTCAACTTTCTTAAAATTCTTATATCTTCCTCACCTTAGAACGTCTCACGGTTTTGATTACACGTGCCTCTAGATCTCTTCATGAGCTTCGATTTGACTAGTCATGGTGCTCCAATGGACGCCCAGATCAAAAGTTATGGTCGTTTTATTTATTTCGGGGTTTCTCATATTTTTTTATTTTTTTATCTTCATTTCGCGGCGGTTTTACCCAAACCGCTGCTATTTCATAGAGGTTTTTTAAAAAACCGCCTCTAATCCTCTAAAAAATAATAAAAATAAAAATAATAAAAATTTCACACATTTCACGGCGGTTTTAAAAATCGCTGTGAAATACCGGCCAAAAAGCTATTTCGCGGCGATTTTTAAAACCGCCGTGAAAAAACCATCGCGAAATGCCCGTTTTCCTGTAGTGAATAGTACCTCTCACTGTAAATATCCTGATTCTCTGCTCCTCGTGTGTAGGTTGTACCAAATAGATCTAGCCTAAATTGTACCCCTACAGAACAACCTCACTACCCGAAGAAGCCCAACTCTTCTATCTCAGTACATTAGATGTATGTCTATGTCGATCATGACCACCAACACCTCGGCCTAATTGACCAGTACTTCTATATCTCCTAACTTGATGTATATTTGTAAAACCGGCTCTCAAACCTGGTGTCGATGCGAACTCCATACACTAACCGTTAGAGGGATGTTCCTAAAAAAACATTGCACATGGTCCATCATGCCACAAGATCGGCACTTGAATAGGTCACGATCATACAAATTTCTCATGTTCCCCCATATACCACACTAATGATAGAAAACTATTTTGATATCACTCACAGCCTTGCAGGTAATCATATTTCAAGAATCCACAAAACATCACTTTCTTCCACTAGAATTTGAACTACTAGGTGGAGATACTATTCTGGTATGCTCTGCACTCCCAGATTCCCTTAGGTTATATTATGTAATTATATTATAATTTACTATATCAGTAATCATCTTCAACCTGAACAGATTTATCTCAGATTAAAAATCATGTTAGAGACCTTCCTCAATGTTTTTAGTCCTCAATAAATCATTATCAAGGTATGTTAATGAAAAATGTTTTATCCCTATAAAGTAGCTGAATACTCCATAACCATTAAAGCACCCTACTCTAGAGGCATGAAATCACTAGCACGCTCTAATCTCATAGTCTCAATGTAAAATTATTCATAGAACCTGGTTTTTAAGTCCTCACAAATCATGTCTCATTGCCTATCAACTTGGTTCAAAACTTTATACCAGTGATTTTCTGCTTCCAAAATCATATAATTCATGAGCTTCACTCTCCTCTCAAAAGGTGTCTCAAGATGATTGAAGATCGATATAGTAGACTCAAGCCATAGCTTAGCAGCCTGTGGACATCCATCTTCTGAAAATGTGGTAGTATGATGTTACAAGAATACATGCGTTATTTCATCCATAGATGAGGAAGGTTATGATGAACTTAGAAAAGACTACATAAAGTACATGAAACTCTCATGGAAATGTGCCTCAGCACCTGTGTCTAGTAAAACTATTGGTGTCATAGTTGGAACTACAAGAAGATCAACTAGTATCCCATGATCCATTACCTCTAGACTGTAGTTTTCTCCACCCTCTTGGCATATGACTGGAGGTCATCATGGTGGAAGGTCTCTACAATTCCAAACACACAACTTAGAAAATATCAATAATCTAGTATCATAGATAAAATGTAGGATGGGTCAAAAACATTATATAACCAAGTCATACCACACATCCTTCTCCTAAAACGAGGACTCTTAAAAAGAAATATTTGTAAAACTCACTAGATACACTTCCTACTACCCACGCCAAATCTAGGTCTTGGTCGAGTTATCTGTTTCACCAAGGTCAATTTCTATTTGAATTCATATTCATTACACAATTCATTTTAAATAGTTGAACCAAATGGTTCACCACTTCTGACCCATATGCACCCATACTCCTCATAAACCTAAATATGGCGTCCACCTAATCCAAACCATAACATGTTCCTGTCTATGCGACTCTTGGGACATGATTATAACAGCCCAAACCTTATATACATTGATATTACTTCAAAGTTGAAGTATATTCTTTAAAAATTATAACAAATCCACAACATGACCATATAGGTATAATGTCTTTACAAACTGGGAAACATAAACAACCGGTTCATAAAACATCTACATTGTCTCCCGCTTATTTATTCATAACTAGACTCATTTTTTTCATATCTTACTTAATAAACATATTCATGACCTATGGAAAATAAACATATAAAAGGGTGAGATCAAATTCTCAATAAGGGTAAACATGAGAGATATAAATCATATTATAATCATAAAACATAAAAACATATAATTTTAAAATCTTATCCTACATATAAAAGATTGTCATATCATGTCATGGGATAAATTATAAAAGTTCATAAAATCGATGAACATAATCCCAAAATTCATAACATAAGACATGAATTTTTTTAGAATACACATAAGCATAGAAAAATCATTTTATATTAGTCAACGCTCATTGCCAAGACCATCATAGCAGACAAAGTCCATTACTGAATCGAGTTCACTACTTGTTCCAACACTGTATTACTGAACTAGATTTACTTGTCATTCCATTCATGTCTATCTCATGAGATATAAATTTTTACCCAATAAATTTAAGGTATATATAGGTCCCACCCATCTCATAATGAAATCATTCTTATGTGTGCCCCAAAAACATATATCATTCATCATAATATAACCCAAGGAACAAAAATGGGTTTCTTAAACATCATTCCATCATAATCTATATAAAATAAATGGATTTCATAAAATAATTCCATCATAAACACAATAAAATCATAGTAATAATAGGGATAAAAACATATCCCTATTTAATTAATTTCATCTTATATGGAAAATAATTTTGATAAAACACTTGAAATAAATTCTTGAGGAAAATATACATTCTTCTTCAAAAATGTATTCTTTTCTAAGAATGACATGAAATTTTAAAAGAAAATAATTTAATTGAAAATAAAATTGAAATATTTTAAAGTAATCTTCATGTAAATAATGTGTCATAGAAGCATAATAATCTGTTCATGCCATATAAGTTAAAAACATTTTCCTCATACTTTTTCTGAAAAATTCAAAAAGTTGCTCGTGCTGAAAATGAAAAAAGATTCATTTCATACCATTTAATAAAAACTCACCCATGGGTAAAATTGACTTTAAAAATTTTTAGAATAATAATATTATGTATTTAGGAAACATGGACAGAGATGATAAATGTACCCCAGTAAATACTTATGTATAAACAATCTCATAAAATAACGAGATTGAAAAATTATCCCTTACCATAGGTTCGATTTACTTTGTATTTATCTGAACCTCCTATATAATGATTTAAATAAATTCATTGAATTATTTTATAATAATATACATTTTTATGTTATCATATATGATCATATTATCATTCGTTTGTTAATAACATTTCATTATTACTCATTATTCAGATATTTTAGTGAAAATTAATTTTTTATTTCCAAACACTTTTATGAAAAGTGAGAAACCATGAGTCACAAACAGCACAAGAACACAACCGACACAATCCAACATCAAAGAGCACAAAATCAAACAATAAAAACATATCAGAAGAACCACTAATAGTCATAATAACCATACTCGTCACCACACCCAACACATGAGTCCTCCTATGTAGTGGCCAATTCCTATTCAAAAGCTAGATTATATTGCCTCCAGAGATTTTTGCCTTGGTCCCAGCTCCTCATTTGATCTAGAGAGCGCTGCCCCTGACACGATTACATGGATATGCTGTCTTTTTAGAAAGCAATGATCACCCCACGATTTCTCTTAGATGAAGCTCTGGTATTCATCGGATGTGGAAGATAATAATAATCCTTCCTCATTCTCCTTCTTGGGTTAGCCGACAGTGTTCCAACATCCTCATTCATCCTCTTTTCCCTACCTTGAACAATATCACTAAAGGACTGGGTGCCCAAGTCGCTCAGGTTTTCTTTATCACCCCCAGATATATCCTTGAACCCCTTGTCCTTGCCCCTCATCAGATCAGGCGTGTTGAATTCGATCACCAAAAGGCACCTAACCACAGCTCCATTGTCTTTAGGAGCATCCTTCCCCTCACCCTCTGCCATTATCCTAAGATCCTCTTCTTTGTCTTGAAATTTTTCTAAGTCCCGACTAGGTAGCTCCTCCATCGGGATAGAGATCTCCTCGTGACCCCACCCTTCATTCATTTGGTTCTCCTGGTCTCCCTCATCCACACATCCAGATTCCACACGATCAGTGACCAAACCTACTTATGAGAGACCATCGAACATGTTGCTCAGTTGAAGTAGAGGCCTCACCGGTAGAGAATGACCTCCATCATCTCAATTCCTTCCTGATCTGACCACCTACATGGTAGGGAAAACCCCTTCTACTTCAACCAGTAGTACTCTCTC
This sequence comes from Viscum album, assembly GCA_963277665.1. Lineage (NCBI taxonomy): Eukaryota > Viridiplantae > Streptophyta > Magnoliopsida > Santalales > Viscaceae > Viscum > Viscum album. The sequence continues at coordinate 632,086,455 of OY728146.1, forward strand.
CTCAGCAGCTCCATTCCTATGAAGTTCTACATGACTCTACTCACGATTAGAGTTGTCCTCCTTCCGTGAACATAGCCTAGAAGGCCCCTCCAAGTCTCACCTCAGCATTCTAAACACCTCAGACACCACTGGGTTGGGAACCAATGCTTCCATCACCACAGGACCAAGAGAACTCACCTCAGACACCTTTCTAACACCCTCCAAGACAACCTACTCCAACAAACATGGTGACTGAACCCCACCACAACTATCTGAACCATGCTCCCTCTATTCTGGATAATCTCCCTCGAAAACCACAGGTGCTTTACCTTTTGAACTTTCCACCCTCCTTGTCGGGACTATAGAACCCCGAAAATGAGTCTCACCTTGGGTTTAAGGTCTCCTTCGGCAAACCTCTAGAGATTGACCCAAACGATTTCATGATGAACAAAATTCAGTCCAGTTTTCATAAATTACCCTTTTCTTGCATCTATATTCTTCTCCAATGGTAATCCAAACAAATTCAAAAGGTAACCAGAAAGTATCAACTTCAACACAGACCTAGGGATTAACCGGATGACACACTGCCTCCATTCGGCTATCCGCACATAAGAACCTCCCGACAAGGTTACCCAACATTTTGATAATAGATGGATTGTGGAAAGGTAATGGATGGTTAGGTAAGCTTACCCAAACCGCCGTAGAGGGAGAATCACGGTCCATATGAAAGTCAAAGGACCAGAACAGGAGGAAGAATCAAATCCCATTGCATCTATGAGGGGCCGTCGACTAGGCTTTGATAAGGTCCTCCTCCAATTCAAACCGAATCATGATGTGGTGGCTGTCAGGTAACCCAATTATTGCCCTTTTTTGGAGGTCCCATGAGGAAAACACAAATATGTCAAAGGCATCAACTGAAGGTATCTTCTGTTTTAAACGAGCAATGAGGGTGAGGTTTAGAATTTCCGAGGTTTACGTGAACTCATAAGTCGAAATATGGAGGTTGGGGATTCTATGAAGAAGAACTGGGACTTTCGAACTTACAGACACTTTTAGAAAAGAGGGAAGAAAATCAGGTTTGGAGATGTTCCGAAAAGGAAACCCTGATCTCCCAAGGGAAGACGATGCAACCTCCCCTACTAAGGGGGGAGGATCTGAAGCTTTGGTCGTCGTCGTCACTTACTGGGAGGAAGCATCACTAGGGTTTCACCTGATTCTCCTCCAATCGTTATTCAGATATTAACTTCTTTATGTTCTTATGCATGTTCTATCAAATAAATTCTAGGTACCCTTATTAGGTCATAGTTATATAATTAAAAAATTATATTAACATAATATATACCTTATTTATTTATTCTTTACATTAATATAATCATGCTTTAGTGAAGATCATTTAGAATAAATCACATCGCATCGTGGAGGTTGTAAGTTGTACGTACGCATGAGTGGCGATATCAGTATCATAATTGTTGAATGGTACTGAAGTGGATGGTGAATAATATTTAATAATAAAAATTATTTTATAATAATCATATATAGTTAATACTTCCATCATTATACTGATTGATGTAATGTGGTGGTGAAAAAACATATTACACCCCAGTATGGAGATGGTAAGTTGTATATACGCATGCGTTGTGATTTCATTTTTTGTAGGATGGATAGAAGGTGGAATATGACTGTTTTATAATAATAATAACATCTCAGTATATAATTGATATTGGATTTATTAAATTATAATTTAACAATTCAAGAATATAAAGTAGAAGAATAAAGAAGATTGAAATAATCAGTAGAGGTGATTACCTCTTCTTTGACGTGCTTCCTCTAAATCTCCTCTTAGAGCATTAGAGTTGATCTTTGAAGAAGACCAGAACCAATATATTTTTACTAGGGAAGTTGATAAGGTAAAATTGTAGGGTATGGATGAGCTTGGTGGCTCAAATTGATGTTATGAAATGAGGGAGGTGGTTCCCTTTTATAATTGATGTTTGGGGCACTTTTGAAACTCCATAAATAATAATTTATAATAAAATAAAACCCTACCCAAAAACCTCCAAAAAATTTCAATTTCAAAGATTATATGAGATAGGGTTGTAATATAATCAACTAATAAATTTTTGACAAGTATTTATATCAATTTAAACCATATCTTTTTAACAAAAACATATTTATTCTATTTAATTTTTAACCAGGGTAACAAATATTTAAATAATAGAATGGTGTAAAATTTACTTATTTGATCTCAATGAGACCATAAATAAATAAAATAGATTTTTTTTAAAATTTAATAATTATTCTATATTTAAAAAAAATGTTTTAGGATTTTTAAATAATTTAATAAAACATTATTTTGATAAACAATCAATAGTATCAATTTTGACACTATTCAATTCATTGATTTTTAAAAATATTAAGATAACAAGTTAACTTAGAAACAACTATTTTACCATATTCCAAAGAGGTAAAATGCATCTATAAAATTCATTATAAATATTAATCAGCCAAAATTATATTTATTTTAAAAACTTTTATAACATTTATTTGTTATCCTTATTAATAAAATAATCACTACATCAATTTTGTGTAATTATTTAATATAGTTATTTTTTGAATTTAAAATAAAATAATATAATGAAGATATTTTTTTAGATTATAAAATAATATTTTTAGTCAAATTTATATTCTTTAAAATATAATATTTAAAATGTTATACTTATTAAATTATGAATGTTACAACTTTAACATCACTTTAAATAAAATAATATAAGTGTCATAATCCCTTCCATAAGGCTCCAAATGATCAATAACTCGACACTTGGATGATTATGGTAGAGATATACCTGACCAATAAGATTTGGTCAAGTTTTTTGGTCTTTTATTGGGTATTAATATTTTAATAAAAACTATATTATAGATTTTTCATCAATTAAATAATTTCTCCATCATTAATGTATAATCTATTAAGGTATTTATTTATTTCCTAAAAGTTACAAATAAATTAGAATGATAAATAAAAACGTTTTATATTTAATATAAGTATTTATAATCGTATTTATCATCTATGTAACCTTATATAAAAAATGATTTAGTTATTAAAATCTGAGTGACATATATTTAACTTTAAATTAAATAAAATAAATTAAATGTCCTAATCTCTTTCAAGTGGATTTAAATGGATACCATTTTGACGCAAGGATGATTTAGGTCAAAACAAAATCATTAAATGTTATTAAGAAATGTTTTTGGGTAATTTTTTAATAGTATTCTTACCCTTAATTACCTTATTTACCCTTTTACAATATTAATAAAAATTACCGAAGTTACTATTCATAATGTCCAAAAATAAAATAAATATATATACATAATTTTTACCTACTAATTAAAAATTTGGAATCCGTTTTTAAAATTTCAAAACATTTAGGTTTTAGTAATTATTTTAAAATTATTCCCATTGTTAGAAAGAGGGAATAAGTTTTAAAAGTTAAAACATTGCAAAAGATTGAAATATTTTTACATTTTAATTCAATGTAAAATTAATGATAATGAAATAAATTATATTGAATGATAAATATATATTCTATTTATACTTCAAAATCATTAAATATTATAATTTAAGCATATAAATTATTTTTATGACAAAAGATGATTTCAGTTAAACATTGGTGTATTTTTACTATTCGTCAAAATTTGAAAGTTATCATATTAATATTAAATTTTCATCCAAAGTAAATATTTATATACCATTACCAAATAACATGTTTATGTTTTCATGTAATATTTATTATTTTTTCAAAATCTTAATTTGAAATGGATTCATCATTAAAAGGAAGAAAATTACCCTTTTGAAAAATATAGGTTTTTATACATCAAATAGGGTTTATTCATACTCTATGAAAAAATTATCTATTAGATGAATAAAAAATATTTTATTAAGTATATAACATATATATTTTATTAATTTCATTTACTAATAGTAATTCACTCTACTCACTAATACAAAAATACAAATATATAATAATTGGTAGAAAATGACTTCACCATACATTTTTATAAGTTAGTTATATTTATTCCCATTAATCTAAAAAAGAGATTAAAATGGTAATTTTATACTACGTTAATCTCATAGTCCATTTAAACTCATGATTTAATTCAATGGAATCTATTTAATAAAACTTATTTAGATAAAATATTTCATTAAAACGTCCAAGTGTTACAATGATTCAATGATCCATAATTGGCTACTTAGGGTGTCTTCTATAACCTAATATAGAAAGTGATATTTAGGTTATGGAATGAAATATAAGAATTTACCATGTTTTTATAATTTCCTACATATAATATTTATCAAAATAGTAGGTATATCACACAAGGCACATATCACAAAGTCAGGCAATCAAGCAATGCACCCTATATGACATGGTATAATGAGTGGAATTTGAATACTAATAGATTCCAACAATGATTCATGATATGGATACCCTCATATAATCAGAAAATGATAAAACTAAATCCTCAAGAATATCAATGATAACATCAAAATTCCATTACATCACACAACAGTGGAATCAAATCAACTGTAATAGTTAAAAACCTGAAAATAACAATTTCTATTACTAAAAATTTGGATTTTCCTTTATGTGGGTTATCTACTCTCAAGAGAAACTCATTACCAAATTCTTATGTCTTTATATTCCCTATATATTGTCTCAAAATAGTAATGAAACTATAAAATTAATTCATATGATACCACTTTGTAACATCCTTACCCGATTGCCAATTTCTGGTGCCCTAATATAGTGGGTCCCATGGCCTCAAGCACATCTCCCCAAATTCCATCGGCTTCTTAGTAGTAGTGAGGGCCTGTGGTGTGTTCCTAGAGAGACAATTCCATCATGTTAGAGTGTAACATCGTGGAATAATAGAAACAATCGGATAATATAATCATTATATCGTCCTGATAGGAGATAATAACTAGGATATTAATATATAAACAATTATAGATGTAATCATATATATAATGATGATCATTTCATGTAATGTTTATACAAATCAATAAAAATAGGTATACACGCATTAGTAAAATTCAAGTAACAAAATACAAAAAAGACCAAAAATCACTATCTCCAGATAGAATCACAAGCCCCAACTCGTACATGTGTTCCCCTACTCTTAATAATGGAACACAGTCAAGCCTCAAACTATGGGTGCCTCCCCCTGTCCCTACATACATCCAAATAGTATATCTGGGTACACAACAACAACCTGTGATAGGGTGTGAGATAAAATTCTAGTAGGACACCACCAACGGTGTCTATAAAAAATATTTTCCTTAAAATAGAATCTAAAGTAGAGTTCATAATATAACAAACATGGAAATAATGAAAGTAAATTTCACAATGAAAAAGTAACAAAACAAGTGATATTGTACATCCATACAAGGATCCCTACAAAACAGGTATCATGCTCATATAACAAGGAAATAATAAAGAATATGAATCCACACCACATCCATATCATAGACATGGTATATCATATTATCCATGGCCACACTATATAACCTTTATTTCACATCAACCACGACCACACCATATAAACCGAAGTTTCAAAATAACCACGTTCGAGCCATATAATAAATCATATCATATTAACCACTGTTAGGATGTATAATCAAAAGTGTCATACCCTAGGGGCTAGATCCAAGGTATAGTGAACCAAGGCATCCTCATTTGGTCCTAGGGGAATCTTAATGGAAACTCAATTAGACTTGAATTAGGGTCCAAGGGTAATGTCAATGGATTATTTCCATTGTGAACCAAAGCAATCAAAATCCAAGGGGTGTAAAGGACCAAGGAATCCCATGGAATCAATACCCAAGGATAAATATAATCCAAGGTGTCCACTACTGCTACCATGACCCATGGTGTCCTATGGAAACATTTTTCATTAAATTCAATCATCATTTCAAACTATCTCATTCCATGAGTTCTTCTAACTTGTATAAAAATTCCAATTCAACTACATTTAATGAGTTTACCCACTCATATAACAATTCTCATTTTAACAGTTAAACAATTCACATCATTTAAACATGTAAAAAGAGGAAAATAATATCTTAATTAATCAATTCAATTCAATTAATTTATTATTGGGATTCCTCTAACTAGAAAAGCTCATACACACAACCCTTGGGTGGTTCTGCAACGGAAAAGAAAGGGCACACCCCATGGGTGGCCTTGGTAGGGGAGAAACCTCTAAATAAACTCAAAGGAATTAAAAGGAATCCCTAACATGTTCCAATATGTTTGATTAATTTATTAAATTTAATTTAGGGACACCATTAGAAAGTCTATAATGAGACATAATTGAAACCATCTCTAAAAACCACCAAACCACAAGGGAGAGGTATAGACCACCTAATATAGGTTCTTTGTAGAGTCCTCATCCAGTATCAGTTTCTAATTTAGTCTAGATTAGAAGAAAAAAATAATATATGAAGAGCCTAAAAATAGGGCATATTATATTGTACCTAAATAAAACAATTGATACCAATATGAATGAATAATGGAACAAGATGATCGAAGAACTTTCCTGTGTGAATCCAAAAAGATGATGAGTATTGGATTTTGAGTTTAGATGGAGAAACGGGAATAACGTTTGTGAATTTTTCTTCAAAATTGTTCATCAAGCATCAAGTTTGTTCAATGAATGAAGAATTAATTAGGTTTTAGGTTTTAAAATATTATAATAGAAAATTGGTCATTTTGGCTCAAAATATCGGGCCGCACAGTTTGGCTACATGGTTTGGAAACATGGTTTTCCAAACCCTGCACCAACTGTGAACCCTTCACTATCTTAAGGGGGAACCTCACATGGTTATAGAGAACAATTTTTGAAACAGTGCAAAAACTGGGTCCCAGTCATTGTCAAATACTGTAGAGGCCCTTGCACGGGCATGCACCTCCATCCACACAGTTTCCTAAAACCACATGGGATCCTCTATCCCCCAGTCTAGGCCTCACATTATTAAAAACATTGTGTGAAATATCCCACATAGTTTCTCATAACCATATAAACTACCTTGTTTCCCCCAAAATTTGGTGTATGGGCTCTAAATAGTCCTCAAACACCCCTGATACCCCCATGACTTCAAAGGGTATTCACATTAGGCTATAATCAAGAATTTAAACCAAACACAATGTGATTCTTACCTCATATAAGAACCTGGGATCTTTTAATTTCAATTTTAGACTTGGGAGATCAATATTTTTTAGGTCAATCCCCCCTCTTTTTATATCTTTATTTATCATTGTATCTACCCATTGTTTGTTCAAAACAGGTTTTTTCCAGAAGAACCTATTATTTTGATCTTTTTTTCATAATATGATGTTGTGGGGTCTTTTGTTTAGGGTTATTAAGGTGTTATCCTTCTTTTATGTTCTTTTTTGTGATCTCTCTCTCATTCTAACCATGTATAGTTTTCCAAGAAGCTTCATTTAATGTAGGGGATCCTATATTTCTCATCTAGTTATACCATGCAAGGGAGTTTATGATTTTTTATCTTTTAGGAATATAGTATGTAATGGCCTAATGAAGATATTGAATTATTTTAATTGAAATTTAATTATAATAGGCATGAAACACATATTTTACCAGTTTTGATATTATTTGATATTGTGATTTCATGGGTTTTATGCCTTGTAGAAAATCATGGTTATTGGGGGATTTTTTAGCGGTATAATCAATGTGTCTGTGGAACATTTTTTGTTAGTTTTTTTATTTCACTTTAATCTTAATTCTACAAGAATATATATACGAACAAAAAATTGGATGATCATGGAAATTATGTTTTTTGTCACTTACCTTGAAATAAAGATATTAAAGTGATGAAAATTCCCTTTCTAGTTATAAAAAAATATATGTGAACAATGTAAAAAATGTTTTGATGTGTGGTTATGATATGTGGATTATGTGATGATATATGGTTATAATAGGTGGTGGATGTGATGGAAAGTGGTTGTGTTAGGGATATTGTGATGATATGTAGTGGTGATGTGAAATGGTGACAATGTGGGACTTGTTTTCATGGTAAATTTTAGTTGTTTTTGTGATTTTGTGGGGTTGTTCAAGTTTCTCTGTAGTGATGGAAATTTTTTTAAAAAATAAAACTAGAATCTAATGGGTTGGTTTGGCTAGTGAACTCTCAAATTAAAATGGTAAGTTTGGCTTAAAGGGTTTATGATTAATGTGAAATAAAAATATGAAATAAATAAATTAATGGGCTATAATAATGAATTGTTTTGTAATGGGAAATCTAGAAATGGTATTAACTTTAAAGTAAAGGAATGTGGTTGTTGTGTGTCCTGTTTGCATGGTGTTTTGAATTTTTAAGTGGCAGATGAAGTGATGAAGGTTGTGATGCTTGTGGAAATATTGTGAGTTTATATGAAACAAAAATTGTGAACCCTTAGGTTGGTCTTGTATTTTGAGGCTAATATATATATTTTATATTTTCATCAATATTTTTGTATTCACTCAACCTATGTTGATCACTTTGTTCTAATAACAAAATGTTTGGGGGTACCAATATCCTAGTCATGAGGGTGGATGGTTGGCTACCCACTCTTCCCCCACACTCTCTTCTGGGAAGCATTGAAAAGCACAATCTGTGAATGAAAAAATTAAAAAGTGTGCTATGGTTATGTTTGAAGATATGGATTAGTGTAGGGGTTGTACATGGTAGGTGGATGGGATGAGGTTGAAGTTCTTCATGTTCATGATACCCTACTACTATAGTTATGATTGTGTATGTTATGTGATGGACCATGTTTCTTCGGTTGATATGTGATGTGATATACTAGATATATCATGGCTAAATGTGATATTATGTGATGGATCAGGTGTGTTTAGGAGAGAAATTATGTGGTGTTATTTGATGGCCAAGGTGTGTTCAGGAAGGGTTATTATATAGAATATATAGGATCACCATGACATAAATCATTGTGGTGTGACAGTGGTAAACTGATGGGAAATCAGTGCGGGGTACCCTTTTAATGATATGATTCTTATTGTGTTATTATAATTGGATGTGTTATTTGGTGAGAATTACTTAGTAAGGTTGGAATTGATTTGTTAACCTATTTGGGTATTATTGATTCTATTATTTTCTGATTGTCGCATTAGTATTATCTTTTCACATGTGCATGGGATACATTGGGTGTGATTCTACTAAATATATTTGTATTCTCACCCTATGTATATAAAAACTATTTTTCTTGTTTCTAAGAGAACATTATGGATCGTGATAGAAATTTCTATCTCAATATTTAGAGCTATTGTAGTGTCACTTCCATATTTGTTTTTGGTATTTTATTTAGAGTCCCTTTATATCTATTTAATTTAAAAATTCATGGTTTTTTTACTTTTTATACTATTTCAAGGAGTTTCTAGTGGTTGATTTGTACTATATTCTAATTCTATATTATATAGAGTAATGCCTTCCATTTATGTTATATTTTTATACCCTCAGTTCTTGTCTCCAACACAATGTCTACTGAAGGTGGGTCACGTGGTTAATTATATATCTTATTTTGTTTTCATCATTGGAGGGGTACCTTTGGAGGGAGGGGGTTAGGGCAGAGTGGTATTAAAGCTTTTGGATAAGGTATTGGATGGATTTTGGAGTTAGAAATAGTGGGGATTTCATGGGTTGATAGGGAAATAGTGCCAGTTGATCTTATTGCATGATATAAGATAGGGAAAACCAGCTATAGTATGGTATTTTAGGGCCCTTCATGATATGATGCAAAGACTCTTAGCCTACCAAATGACCAAGTGAGGTGGATCCACTTGTGAGAAATAATCCTAGGGTGTAATGACTTTTATTTTCCATGTATTATTTTGGGATATTGTATATATTGTTCTTGAGACCAGGAACTATGAAAGCATGATATTCTAAGGCCTAATGTGCTAAGAATAAATGTTTGAAATATATTAAATATATTAAATATATTAAATAACATGTGAACACAATATGCCAGAAATTTTTTATTAACTTATAAAAGGTGGCCCAAATCAAAAATCTGAGGGCATCGTTGAGTTCAAAATGTAGGTTTTACCCTACGCATGACATAACTTTTGTCAGCACAAGGTGTTTTTATAAAAAGTCATCGTAGGCGTAAAATGAATAAAATAATTGATTAATTTAATTTATTTAACCATTTATGCAATAAACCAATGTTTTATTTAAATAAACACTTATGGAAAATTTTTGGGGCTATTTGCATAACCCTAAAAATCGTTAGAGAGTCGTTAGGAAGCATGGAATGAGATTCCATTTATGGAAAACAATCATATAAGGGATCAATGACTGGTGTGATATTGAATCAAAGGATATCTCCGGCAATCATGGAAAAGATCCATTCTTCATCAATGGTTGATACAAATAATGGTAGGATGTTTTTTGATTTGGTTTCTTTCTATGTTCTTAATTTCTATGATGAACACGGATCAATAAACCAACAGATTGATCTAAAGATTGTGCGTATTACAGGATGGGTTTTTTTGTGAGGATTTTATTGGAAGAATTTCTTTGTGATTAAATTTTTATCTATTCATTCATCATTCTAAATTAAATTAGTCAAGGTCAACACAAACATTGACCAAGGTCCATTCCTCATGATTTTTCTTCAGATTTTCAACCTCGGTTCACAGTTCATCACAGATGTTTTTCTTTTGGACCATGGTTTGAAACACCCTATGAAATTGATCATCGTGCACCCATTTCTTTTTGTAATGATTAGATATATCAAATTTGGGTTTTTCATGACATTATGGTGGTGCAACAATGGAAGAAGTGGTGGATCAGATGATTTTGGATACCAGATTTTGTGTTCTCTTCATACAATGAAGAAATATTGACAAAATTGTTTTCAGAATAGATTTGACGTCCGGAACATGTTTTTTGTTGATATAAAGGCTCAATAGACTTGGTTTCTTGGTTTTTCGATGAGACACATGGCCAAATAGATGGCCAGATATACGGGAATGGATGTGTGAATTAGATCTGAGAGTATAAAAATTCTAGCACTACATGACATGTAACTCAGATCCACCTGTCATGCGGGCCCCTCTTAGCAATGTCTAGGGTTTCCAAAAAAATATATGTATCACATAGTGTGTGACCTCATCACATGGTGTGTGTCCCCTAGTGATATTGGAATGTATCTCAGAGAGTACACAAACATAGGTTGGAGTACATGGGATAGAGTACATCGTGTTCTCCCACCCAGACATGTCTTGGCATGTTGTACATGAGCATACCCCAAAACTGGTACATGGAAAGAATACACAGGAATCCAACATGTCATGTACTATTACATAAACAAAAACTTGGGATATAGGTCATTCACATGAGGAGTACCGAGGTTTAAGGGAAATGGTGTGTACCCCTACTAGACATTGTTTACTCCTAAAACATGGCTTGGATTCCTTTTTATATATATCTTAGACAATTTTCATTAGGTTTTGTTCCCCATATCCATTCCCTAAAGTTCAGTATAGAATCACCTCCTACACTTATGATAGTGATCGCTTCAGTAGTAATTCTTGGATAGAATTGTTGGAATCCTTCTGTGAGGCCTCGAGTGAGATCCTTTTTTCCTATTTGTGCCCTTAGAAGAGTTCTTGATATCATCGTGACCAACACTACGAGGGTTCTAATCCTATACTTAGCAGTTTAATCAAGATTGAGTTGTTGGTCTACCCCATGTCCTTCTGAGTGATCTTTATATGTGTATCATATCTCTTCAGTCTTCCAATGTATGCTTCTAATGGTGGGACACGATGATAATTACCTAATTGACAGACGCCATTAGTGCTATCGTACTCAGGAGTGTGTTATCTCTGATGAATTCTTGTTGAACCTTAGAGATAGAATCCTTGGCTAGAATTATAGTTGTAACTTACCTTTAGAATATATGTCTTGTTGATTATATCTGAATATTCTTATTAGATGTGTTATAGACATATACCAATGTAGAGATGACTGTACTTAATTTGTTGTATGTTTTTTGGTTTCCGAGTGTCCTATTGTGTGTTTTTATACTCACCCCTACACTATCATTTCTTACATGTGTAATTTATTATGGAGATACTTAAACTTTTGACAGATTCCTAAAGAGACCAGGTCCAAACAGTGCTTAGTGATACCAGACAAACTAAGGTGTGGTCATGCGGTATCTTAATAACAGTCCCTAGTATTACTTTATGGTTGGGATTTCTTTCAAACTCTTCACGGTGGGCTTATATTTAGACCTATTTACATTCAATTACTTCCTATAATACTCTGGTTATGAGATTTAGATGTATTCATTCATGTTTTTTTAGTTGTTTTTACATTTCAGCATTGTATAGTCTTCGAGATGTGAGCATGTGTACACGAACCTAGGCTAAGGCCTCCAATGTTAGTGATATTCCTACTCAACACTAGTCACCAGCCTTTATTATATTAGAGGTTGACTTGGGTAGTAACTACATGGTCCCCTTTCAAATGGTGTGTGACATAGTGGTATCAGAATAGTCGGTTCTATATTAGGACTAGAGTCTGTGAGATTGGTTTGGGGAAATAGTGTTAAGTGTTTTGAGTTCAACTTTCAGGATAGGGGCTCTAGTGTTACTGCACAGGTTGATGTATACATACACTAGGACTTTGATCATATTCATTTCAACTTGTTACATGAGAACATTGGTTGTAGGGAAAATAATGGTATATGTATCACATAAGAATGGGTTGTGGTTTTCATTTACTTCTTGGGAAAACTCTTCATATATACTCATTAATCGTGGTACATCATGTATACTTTTAGGATGCATACACGACATATTCCATCTAGGTTTCATAATCATGATCATGAGGATGATACCATCAGTGATGAGTCACAGATATAAGGACCAGTTCTAGAGATGTTACCTTTCGGTGGTGCACTATATATACCACCACCTATATAGAAGCTCATGGTACCTGCAGTATCAGTGGATGAGGTGCACAGGTTGAGCACACATTATGAGTTTCTGTAATAGAGACCCATTAGGTTTCATAGTGAGCCTAACCCAAAGGAATATGAGGACTATATTGATGAGGTGACTTGAGTTTTATGTCTGGTTTAAACACCAACGGATCACATGGTAGTCCTGGTGGCAATCCTTCTTCAAGGATTAGCATGATGGTTGTAGGGTTTGGTGACCCAGTCTTACAATGAGGTGACTCTAGCATGGTCAAAGTTTGAGTTTTATTTTATAGAGTATTTCTATCTAGCTAATTTGATGGTTGTACGTATCCAAGTGCTTTTATAGCTTTAACAAGACAAAATGACAGTAGTTGTTTATTCATTGAGGTTTACTAAACTCTCTGGGTACTCGATAGATATGGTATGTGAATAGTTCTTTAGGGATAAAACCATTGAGTGAGGGATGTGTAGAGAAATATGAACCAGTGTTATCCCTATATGCATTGCTACTTATTCTAGGGTGATAGAGATATATTTAGTAGTTGAGAGATCTTTAGCTAAGTAGACACAGCTAGTCATTTCTAATAACGGGAATATAGGGGAAGAGAAATCAACATAAAGGAGATGACATCGGTCCTAGTAGCCTGGAAGTGAAAGATGTTTCAGGATGAGTTCCCAATATAGAGAGTATATGGTTCATGTATCTCAAATGGGTCTAGTAATCCTAGGGAGATTTGGTGATACTCATGTGATGGTAGGGGACATCTTGGATGAGATTTTCTAACTCGCCATATGACTGATAGGGATAATTTAGATATGCTTCAGAGGTAGAGGGAGCATCATGATCAGGAAGGTTTATAAGGTTTATTACTTGGAGGAGAATCTAGGAGAGTATAAGGATGTGGTAGATGCTTTAAAATATTAACACCACCACCCCAGGTGTTCCACGCCATGTTTAGGGAGCCGGAGGATAGGGGATAGCAATGGGTAGTCAAATATTACATCTTAGAGGCTCCAGGAATGATATGAGGTAAGATCTATGTCTTTTATACATTATCTACAGTACTGATAGACATTTTTTATAGTAATTATTAATTAAATAATTTCCCTTATGACTTTTCCATTCATTTATGTTTTTAAAATCAAAAACACATTTTCTTTAAAGAAAAATATCTTTCTCTAAGAAATATTTTCTTAAGGAAAATATTCGTTCTCTAAGAAATTATTTATCCTTAAACTAGATTTTCAATGTATTATTTAATGTCTTCTCAAACCAAGTCTAAATTTTTTTTAATACAAATAATTATATCCTTACCAATCTTAAAACCTTATAGTTTCATAGACTCTAAATTTAGTAGAATTTAGACTCTGAATTCATCAAGATTCAGACTTTGAATTCATCAGGATTCAGACTATGAATTCATTAGGATTAAGATTCCAAATTAATTAGAATTTAGACTTTGAATTCATCATAATTCAGAATATGAATTCATTAGAATTCAGATTCTTAATTCATCAAAATTAAGACTCTGAATTTTATAAAATTTAGACTCCAAATTCTCTGAAATTAAGAATCCGGATTCTCTGAAATTCAGACTCCAAATTCTATGAAATTCAGACTTCAAATTGTCAAAATTTAAACTCTAAATTCTCTGAAATCCAGACTCTGAATTCTATAGAAATCAAATTATGAATATCCATTTTTACAGAATCTGATAATTCATATTTTTACACTATGATTGCTAATTTTCCTAGATTCTGATTATCTATATTTGTTAAATATCCTTTACTTTATTAATATATTGTTTCAAGTTTATTGGATCCTAGTTTCTTAAACATGATACTGTTTTCCTTACATATTATTCCTTCATAATAATGATAATGTTTTCCATGTCTTTCTTACATGAAATGATGTCGTACAATCTATTTTTAACTAACCATTGGCTGAGTGACGCGTTTACAGGTCCCTCGCAAATTTAAGGAAAAATATGACCATTGGAGTGGGAGATGACTGTTGGATTTTCTACCTATAAATACCCCATAAATTTTAATTTTTTTATATATCAAGAGATTACATGTTGTGATGCTATGAACTGACTTCTAGAGAGAGAAAGACTCTCTTTCTTTTTGCGAACTTTGAAAAAATTGTTCAACCGTGAAAATTTTGTTCATCTAGCCTTTTGGGAATCTAATTATTGGTGAGTACAATCGATGGATTCTAGATATAGGAGGATAGAGGTGTTGACTACATTAAATTTTGAGGACTTCCAAGGTTAGTAAGGATGAGATTCTGACTACCTTAAAGTTTGAGGGCTTATAGGGATAGTAAGACAGACTCTGATACTCTTATCGAGGGATTACCCTAGGGTGGGTGAGATAGAATTTCTTGAAAGTATAAATCAAGAGACCTTTATCCAAGGTTTTTGTATTCCCTTCTCTTTGGATTAAAATATTTCTTATACTTGTTCTTATTTTGTTACAAGTTTTTCTTTCCGCTTCATTTTTTTTAAAATAAAGTATAACTCTATTATAATTTCTTATACTTGTATACTATGATAAATAATATTTTTTACGATTTAAGTTAGAATCATTCCTTAATTAAGCTTTTATTAAGTTTATTTTTCATATCCATATTTTCAGATCCTAAGAATGATTGTCTTTTAGTTAAGAACTAAAGAGGGTATGTGAATCCATCTTGTTTAACTTTGGTAAACATATATTTTCATAAGGATAACAATGAATGTTTTTAATCATACTATTCACCCCCATTTTTTAATTGAGTATCTTCATCTATATTTCGATCCTACAATTGGAGTCAGAGTAGGATTTTGAAATACTTATAATTAAATACAAATTTTCATGCTCAACTTTTCTTGCTCAACTTTTCTTGCTCAACTTTTGTTGCTCATTTTTACTTTCTAAAGTTTTACTTAAATATTTTTTATCCTTTTTTATAAACTTTTACTACTGACAAGTTTTGTGAAATAGATATTTTCTTATTACAATATAATATATGAATGTTGGTTCTGTAGATAACATTAATCCTACCAGACCACCAATATTTGATGGAAATGATTATGAGTGCTGGAGAGATAGGATGAAGACTTTTTTTATTAATACTATAGTAGATAATTTTGTCATACTTACTGGTGAATAAAATATTCCTAACAAATAAATAAAAACCTTCACAAATTAGGAAAAGAAAGAATATCAAATAAACTAAAAGGTAATAAATAATCTTTTATGTTCCATGTCCAAAAATATCTATAATTAAATATATTCTTGTGAAACTGCCAATATCATTTGGAAGAAACGTGAAGTTACACATTTTTGAACATAAAAAGTGATAGAAACTATAAGATCTATATTAAGAGATGAATATTAAGGATTTGTATTTCATTATGGATAACCTGTTTGCAAAGTGAAACAATGATTTATGACTATTGTCAATAGTATTAAATCTATG
The DNA here is from genome assembly GCA_963277665.1 of Viscum album. Classification (NCBI taxonomy): domain Eukaryota; kingdom Viridiplantae; phylum Streptophyta; class Magnoliopsida; order Santalales; family Viscaceae; genus Viscum; species Viscum album. The sequence goes on from OY728146.1 coordinate 632,102,907, forward strand.
GGAGAAAAGGTTCTTGATAATGAAGTTCTTATGGACAAGATAATTGATATAATTCCCAATGGGTGGTAATTGAAAAGGATAGTTATTAATGAAAATAGGAAAGTATCTAACATTACTCTTGATGATTTATTTGTAACTCTTCTTTAGAATGAAACAAGAATGAAGAGAGATATTGATTTCAATAAGAAAAATAATGGTAATAGAAGTGTTTTTTTCACTATTACATCTAAAGTAAAGACTTTGGAAAGGGTAATTAGATCAAAAACTAATAAAACTTTTTTTATATATGAATCAAGTGACAGTGATCAATTTGAGAATTAATTAGAAAATATTTCTCAAAGTATGAACAAGATTGCGGTAAAGTAACGTTTTTAGTTTAGATATAAGAAGAAAGATATAATGGACAGGAAATATTCTGAAGTAACTTGTTATGAATGCAAAAGGGATGGACATATCAGACCTGATAGTCCTATGATTAAGAGAAAAGATAGAAAAGATAAGCATTCTGAAATGAATAGAAAAAAGTACTAAAAATCTATGGCTAAAAAAGTCCTTAAACCTAATGAAACCTAGAGTTACAGTGGTGGTTACTCATTAGATGAATCTTATGAATATGAATCTTCTGGTCATAAGAATATTGGTCTTATAACTAGATTACCTATTGAAAATCATTGTCTTTTGGATAAGGTACATGATTCTGAATCCTTATCCAATACTTATTTAAATGCTAATTTTCCTAATGTAGAATATTATGAGTCTTCAGAAGAAGAATCTTCTTCATCAGTAGATAATACCTTACCTTCATTTGAAGAAGTTTCTATATTTTCAAAATTACATGAGAACCATAAGAATTATCAGATCTTACAGATCTTCATTAGAACCATAATAACTAAAATTGTAAGATAAAAAAAAGGTTAGATAAATAAAATTATAGAATTTATATTTTAACAAAATAAGTATCAGATATTTCAAAAGATCTTGACAAAAAAAAAACTCTTGATTTTGAAAATATTTCAAAAAAACCTTGAGAAAGTTATTTTTGAAAAGGATAAACTTTCTAAGGATCTTGAAAATGTTATTTCTAAGAAAAATGTTTTAGAGACTAACTCAAACCTTAAGAGTAATGACTATGAGGATAAGAATATAGTCATAAAACAAAAATCTGAATTATTTTCATTAAAGAAATTTTTTATCAAATATCACTTCTAAAAGGAAATAATTTGATAAAATGTATTCAAAACTTCTTCCTCTTAGTAATAGTTCTAGATTTAGTTATAATCACTCAAAAACTAGTTTTTATTCATAACTATTTTGTTCCATAAAGTGATCCTTTTTTCACAAAGTGTCAATGTGGAGAACATTGGGAGAAATTTTTTTATTTAAATAAAACCCAATCTTTAGGTTTTCACAGTGATTTTTTTTTAAGAAAATGTGGATACCTAAGATTTTACTTTCTGAAATTTATAGATCTAAGAAAGTTTGGATTTCAAAAGTCTAACTTTTTTATTTTTAGGAAAATAAAGTAAGTACCAACAACAATACCTTGTACATGTATAGTGGATGTTCCCATCACATGAATGGTAACAAAAACTTCTTTGAAAAGATTATAAAGATTAAAGGAGGAAAAGTAACTTTTAGAGATAATGCTCATGGGGAAATTATTGGTATAGGTAACACTGTTCTTCTTGGAAAAGCTTCAATTTCAAATGTTTTATTTTTTAAATGTCTCAAGAATAACCTTATAATCATAATACAATTATGTGATGAAGGTTACCTTGTGAATTTTAGGAATGATAAATTCATAGTACACAATTCCAAGGATTAATTTATTCTCTCTGACCAAAGGAATGAGAATGTTTATACAATTAACATAGAAGGCCGTATAAGCCAAGATCTGCCTTTCCATAGTGCAGTGGAAGATCAATCATTGTTATGTCATAGAAGACTAGGACACTATAACCTTAGGAACCTATGAAAACTATCAAATAAATGAATTGTTAAGGAACTATCTGATATTAGATTTGATTCTTGAAATTTTTTTTGATCCTCGTTAATATGGAAGGAAACATAAGTCAATATTTAAATAAATCAATGAAGTCTCAACTTCAGATGCATTAAATATAGTTCATATAGATATTTTTTGTTCAACACAAATTGGAAGTATTGGAGGAAAATACTATGTATTTGTTTTAGTTTATTATTACACTAGATTTACATGGGTCTATTTTCTAGAAAATAAATATGAAGACTTTTCTTATTTTAAATCTTTTTTAGCCAAAGTTAAAAATGTGAAAAACCTTCCATTGATAACTATTCATAGTGATTATGGGGGAGAATTTGAAAATTCATATTTTGAAACTTTTTTTAGTAATAAAGGAATTACTCATATCCTCTCAACTCCAAGAACACCTCAATGGAATGGTGTTGTTGAAAGAAGAAATCGAATTCTTCAAGAGATAATGAGAACCATGTTGAGTGAATATTTTATTGCTAAAGAATTTTTGGTTAAAGCTATAAGTACTTATTGTTATACTATAAATTGGGTTTTAATGAGACCATTTCTTAATAAAACACCTTATGAATTGTAGACTGGTCGAAAACCTAAAGTTTCTTATATAAAAGTATTTGGATGAAAAGTTTTCATTTTAAGTACTAAATATAACTTACATAAATTCTCACACAAATCTGATGAAGGAATTATCATAGGATATTGCACTAATTCTAAATTTTATAGAGCTTTTAAGAAAAATTCTTGTACTTTTAAAGAAATAGTGCATGCTAATTTTGTTGAAACTAGTCCTTTTGTTTTTAAACCACCCCAACCTACATCCTTAGATGTGTTTTCAAAACATGATTTTCAACCTTTTATAGAAAATTTTTCTATAAAGGAAAATAATCAAGAAAAGTTTTCTAAAGTATTTACCCCAGAAGATTTTCTACCTTATTTTGATGAAAAGGTTTTACAAAGCCCAATTTAGTTGATTATTTAGGATCAACCTAGTGATAGTATCATTGGTGATATAAATCAACTAATAAGGACTATAAGTTCTTTATGAGATGAAGTAGAACATATAACATTTCATTTCCCAATTAGAACCTAAAAGCACTGATGAATCTTTAGGTAGTGATGATTGGATTAAAGCTATGAAATATGAACAAAATGAATTTGAAAGTAAAAAAGTCTAGACATTGGTTGATAGACCTAAGGAAACTTTTGTAATTGGAGTAAAATGGGTCTTCAGAAATAAGTTTCATGAAAATGGAATCATTGTAAGGAATAAAGTAAGATTAGTTTCTAAAGGCTGTAATCAACAAGAATGAATAGACTATGAAAAAACATATACTCCAGTATCTAGACTTGAATCTATTCATATTCTATTATCCTTTGTAGCATTCTTCAATTTCAAACTTTTTTAAATGGATTTGAAGTGTGCTTTCCTTAATGGATATGTTCAAGAGAAAGTTTATGTTGAACAACCTCCTGGTTTTGAAGACAAAAAATATCCCAAGCACGTTTTCAAACTTACCAAAGCTTTATATGGAATTAAACAAGCCCCTAAAGCCTGGTATGATAGAATTATAGGATTTTTGTTACAAAATAATTATGTTAAGGAAATTGCTGATCCAACTCTTTTTATAATGAAAGATAAGAAAAATATTTTGATTATTCAAATTTATTTTGATTAAATTATATTCGAATCAACTCAACAATATTAAACTAATTAATTTGTGAATATCTTGATATCTGAGTTTGAAATGAGTATGATGGGTGAGTTAACATTTTCCCCTAGTTTTAAAATTTCTAAAAAACCAGAAGGGACTTATATATCTCAACATAATTATATTAAATATATTCTTAAATAATTATGGATATGAAAACACTAAAAGTATAATAACTCCAATCGGTACCTCAAACTCTCTTGAACGTGATGAAGTTGGGAAACTAGTTGATCAAACGTCTTTTAGAGGTATGATAGGAAGTTTATTATACTTAGAAGATAGTCATCTAGACTTAAGAATCTCAGTATTCTTATCTGCAAGATATCAATATAATACAAAGGAATATCATTTAAAATTTGTGAAAATAATTTTTTTCCATTTAAAGGGAACCATGGACTTAGGACTATTTTATTCTTCTGGAAATGATTTTGTTTTAAAACGTCTTTTAGATTCTGATTTTGGTGGATGTATAATGGATAGTAAAAGTACATTAAGAACTTATCATTTATTTGGATACTCATTGGTTTCTTGTTCATGAAAAAAGAAACACTTAGTAGTAATTTCCACTCTTGAAGATGAATATGCAACAGCTGGAAGTTGTTGTGTTCAAGTGTTGTGGATGCAACACACACTCATAGACTATAACATGATTTTTACCAAAACACAGATATAGTGTCATAATACAAGTTCTATTTCCCTAAGAAAAAACCCTTCACATCACTCTCATGAAAAGAACATATATATTAGGCATCACTTTCTTAAGGATCACACACTTAAAGGTGATTTCATTCTTCAATTTATCGGAATGTAAGATTAACTTGCTGACATTTTTACAAAATATTCACCCCCTAATAGATTTGAATATATTAAACAAAATTTAGTAATGATAACCATAAGGTAATCATCCATATTAAATTTTTGTTGAAACCTATATCTTTACATTAATAAACTCTTTTTTATAGGGGTGTACATTTTTTATTCTTTCAAAATCTCCTTAATAAAAATTTTCAAAACCATATTTTTTTCCTTTCTGTAATAAATTTTTTCAGAACCTAAAATTATTTCTTTACATAATAAAAATATCTAGAATCTATGTTCTTCAAGAAGAATATTATCAATATTTAAAATTCATTATAAGTAATATAGATGGTATATTTCCTTACTTAAATCTTTATAATTGTATTTTTTACTTGTTGGTATTTCTATCTTTTTTAAGAAAACTCTATCAGATTCACTTTCCTTAAATCCGAGTTTTCCTTAAAACCTCAAAATATCAGAACCCTCAAATACTTCTTTAGAATTGATATCAACTGTAATATCAGATCCATCTTATATCTACTATTACATTGATTCAGGAATTCAAACTGTAGTCACGAAGCCTATATAAAGGGATCCCATATTTGCATCCTACAACGGGTTTTCCACTGTTTTTGCATTGAAGATCTTCCACCCTTAAAATCATCCATTTAGATTTATCACTTTTCTTACATTCTGAATGTATATTTAAGTTTCCTCAAAAAATCATATGGCTTCAAACAAGGAACTCAATGATTGGAAATTTTACAGATAAATGTTGGTCGAACCAAATTTCTTTCTGAAGTATGATTCCTTCATTCTAAAGTTATGAAGAATAATATTTGGAAAATTATTTGTGTTTCCAAACTGAATAATTAGGATATAATTTTTCTTGATATCTTTATTTAATTCTATGATACAGTCAGTTTTTATGAACAAGGAGGAAGAGGATGCTTTTCATTCAAGAGCTGTGGGAAGACTTACTCTTTATCTTTCATCAAAGCTTTAAGTATTATGGATATTCCTTATGAGGGAGACGTTTTATTTTTCTTTCACAATATTCTAGACAAGGAAGGAAGGTTTAAAAAGGATAAAGCTATTGATTTTCTAGGACTTAAAGGATTTAAGTCTCCCAAGATCAATCACCTTACAACCAGCTACTATTTGTTAGCTTTGTGGATGGAAGTTTTTCTCATTCCGAGAAAGGGAGATAAGGAATCTCTTAATAAGTGTGATATTTTTATGATGGATTTCTTGGTGAATCTAAGAAAGGTATACCTTATCAAGTATATTCTTCTAACCATAAGCAATATCAAAAATGGAACCCTTAAATCTCAGATAATTATGTATCCAATGATCTTGTCGAAGATTATTTTTATTTTTTTAGAATAATTTTAAATTGCCTATAGTTTAAAATCTAGATACATTAAGATTATGTTATTTAGTGATGACACTCTAAGGAGGATAAAAATTGGTTTCAGTATTAAGCCAGTAGAGTTCTATGATCTTCTTGAAAGGGAGGTTCAACATATCAGCATGAAAGGGGAAGTAAGTGAAACTTACAAGAAAACTACGAAGAAGAGAAAATAGAAAGAACCACGATCAAAAGAAAAATAACCCATTTTAGAAACTCAGAAAGCCCCACCCAAGCTGAAAAAGAAAAATAGCATTTTGATGATGTCATAGACAAGTGGAGAGACTAGAAGAAGGAGGGGGAGGAGGGAGATGAATTTTTTTGGATTATACCCTACTGAGGCTATGTCCTTAAATATTAAAGTAGCAGAAGATATTGAGAATCAAGTTAAAAAGAAAAAGATGAATAAAAATATGTTAGAAGATAAAATTGTCCAAGCCTTTCTTTAAGATACAGATAAAGCTTCTAAAAAATCAAGGTACTGAAATCCTTCTTAGAAGAATCAGTTCCAATAGAAACTCTGGGAAAGAAAGTTCCAATTCCAAAAACCATTACTAAAGAAGAAATATAGAAAAACAACAAGAATAAGAAGAATAAGAAGAGTGAATTGAATATGTAATCAAAATGTTTTAATAATACCATGAGAAGGAATGTACTTCAGAAAAGTTGTTGATCAGAACATCCCAAGTTGAATCAACCAAAATAATCTCACGAGGGAAAGATGATAATGCACAGGATGAGGTTAACAAACCTACTTATGATAAAAGAAATAATCATGATTTTATTCATCCTTAATATGTTAAAGAAGGTGATGATAAGGATGATTTTTACGATGATAATATAATCCAAGACTCTAATAGAAAGCATGAGACTCCAAAAGTTGTGAAGGAAATATCTAGAGCTGACAAAAGAAAAAAAGTGGTTGATGATTCACCTAGAAAAGTTGTGGTTGTGAAATCTAAGAAATGTGTTGTTGGAACATCCAAGAGGAAAGATGAAGAACAAGATAAAGTTTCCTCACCAATAAAGGAATCTCCTTCCGAATCTTCATATTACCTAGGAAAATATTTTGTTGTTTAATCTTTGAAAAAACTATTGAAGGCTATTAATTTATTTCCAAGTATTGATTTAAGATTTTAGTTTCTTCTGTATTCTTTCAATCAAAAGTCATATTCGAAAAGATTGATCATGGAAAAGTATATGATGATTGAAGTGGAATTCAAATATTTTCACATTTTTTATGATTCTCATTGGAGATCATGTAAGGAAATAACCAAATGGTCTATGTAAATAATTAGTGATCTGAAAATCATGGATGATTTCTATTATTTATTAAAGGATACCTTTGGCCAGTCAGATGAAACCATGAAGAACCTTACATCAAATCTTTCAAAAAAAACGAATCAAGAGAAAGCTACCCGAATTCAAGAAGATAAAGACCTCAATGGAAATCTCAATTCATTTTCTCTAAATTTGAAAAGGTAAAGAGAACTCAGATAATATTTGGAAGAAAAATTCAATTAGTAAAAAGATTTGGTAAAGTCTCAAGTTAAATTTCTTAAGTCCCAAGAAGAAATAATTAATGATCTAAAGAAGAAGAATCAGGATCAAGATCAGTTGATCAAGAAATTTTAGGATGATCACAAAGAGTTGAATAAGTTAAATAAAACCTTGAGAAAGATGATGTTGATAGAAAAAAAGGATAAATTATTTTCCTTAAAATAAGATATTTTATTGCATTATCCTTGTAAAAAGTTTTCCAATAATAATGATTTTTTCACTTCCATTTTTTTCTTGTATATTTCTAACATTTCAAGTACAATTTTTTCCATTCCCTCCATTTCTATTTAAAAATCACAAAGGGGGAGAAAAGAATGATTTGATAGATATTAAAAATGGAATGCCCTATGTAAGGGGGAGATTAAGTAAGGGGGAGATTACCTAAAGAAAATATTCTAAAGAAATAAAAAGTAAATTCCCTATGAAAAACAATAATATGATCCTTAGTGATTTCAAAATGTAAGGGGGAGTTAATCATATTCATTATGGGTCAAATTAAAGGGAGATAAATATTTATTTTGAAGTTGAAAATGTGAAAACCTTATTCCTTATATTCTTTTTTGAAAAGTTATTTTTTCTTTCAAAAAAGGGGTATATGGTTTAGTTAATAAGTTCCCTTATGAATTTTCCATTCCTTTATGTTTTGAAAACCACAAACATATTTTATTCAAGGAAAATTGTCTTTCTCTAAGAAATATTATCTTAAGGAAAATTTTATTCTCTCTAAGAAAAGTTTTATCCTTACCCATTGGTTTCAATGTAAAATTTAAAGTCTTCTCAAACCAAGTCTAACATTTTTTTGTAAGCCAAATAATCGGATCCTTACCCATCTTAAAACATTATAATTTCTTATACTCCATATTCATCAGAATTTAGACTCTAAATTCATCAAAATTTATAATCTGAATTTCATTAATATTTATACTTTTAATTCATCATAATTCAGACTCCAAATTCATCAGAATTCAGACTCCAAATTCATAAAAATTTAACTCTGAAGTCATCGGGATTCGGACTCCAAATTCATCAACATTAATACTCTGAATTCAACAAAATTAAGACTCTGAATTCATCAGAATCCAAAATCTGAAGTCATCAAAATTCAGACTTTGAGTTCTATGAAATTTAGACTCTGAGTTCTCTAAAATTCAGACTTTAAATTCTCTGAAATCGAGACTCTGAATTCTCAAAAATTCAGTCTCCAACTTCTATGAAATTCAGACCCCGAATTCACTGAAATTCAGACTCAAAATTCTATGAAATTCAGAATCCAAATTCTATAGAAATCAAATTATGAATATCCATTTTTTCAAAATATTATTGTTTACATTTTTAGGCTCTGATTTCTAATTTTTCTTCCTTATTTTTTTATTTATTTTTGATAACCCGCATTTCAAGGGATAAGGGGGAACCCTTACAAGGTCTATAGGCTTAGAGATTACATAACTTGTATGTCTTAGGGAAATATACATAATATAACTACATGTAACTACTCCTCCCTAGCTTCTTTATCATGATGTCAACTCTCCACCTTCACATGGATTCTTCATCTAGGCTTCCCATGCAAGCATAGACTGACCCCGATGGCAATTACATACCCTCTCTTTCTGAAAAATCTGCTGGTCTTTTTCATTGGTGAATGTTCATTCCCTGAATCCTTATCTAGGTTCTACTCCTTATAGAGTCTTTCTGGTCATTAAGCACATGTTTAGGTGGCCTTAAGGCCTTGATGTGGCCCAAAATCCTTACTGGCCTAAAGTAAATGGGTGGACCGAAGGCCTTGAAGGACCTGATACCCAAATTGGTGGCCTGAAATCCCAAACAGATGAATAGTTATGTCTTTTACAGTACTAAATAGTGCCTACTATAGTGTCTTCTATAGTACATGATACAGTACTGCTACATTACTACTATTGTACCCAAAAATTATGACTCTACCTAGTTTTGAACTCAAGTCTCTTGGATTCACTTGTCGATTTCTCACCAACTGGGTTGAGGCTCTTGTGCTGATTTCTAATTTTCCTATATTCTAATTATCCATATTTGTTAAAGATACTTTACTTTATTAACATATTGTTTAAATTTTATTAGATCTTAGTTTCTTAAACATGATATTGTTTTCCTTAAATATTATTGTTTTTTAAGAATGTTAATGTTTCCCAACTTTTTCTTACATGAAATGATGTCATACAATTGGTTTTTTACTAACCGTCAGCTGAGTGAGACGTGTACATGTCCCTATGAAATTGAAGGAAAATATGACCATTGGAGGAGGATATGACCATTGGATTTTCTACCTATAAATTCCCCATCCATTTGATGATTATGATAGATCAATAGATTTCATGATGTGATGTTGTGAAGTGATTTCTAGAGAGAGAAATATTCTCATGCTTTTTGTGAACTATTTACAACTTGTTCAACCGTGAACAACTTGTTCAACCTTCTTTGATTAAATCTGATTGTCACTGAGTACAATCGAGGGATTCTAGGGATATGAAGACAGAGGTGTCGACTACCTTAAGTTTCAAGTACTTCTGGGGATAGGATGAAATAGGTGTTGACTACCTTATAGTTTGAGAGATTTTAGGAATAGCAAGAAAAACATTGATACTCTTATCAAGGGATTACCCTGGTGTGGGTAAGGTATACTTTCTTGAAAGTATAAATCAAGGGACCTTTATCCAAGGTTGTTGGATACCCTTCTCTTTGGTTTCAAATATTTATTATAGTTTTTCTTGTTTTGTTACAAGTTTTTATTTCTGCTGCATTGTTTTTTAAAGAAATAAAGTATAAAATTCTTATACTTTCTTATACTGGTATACTCTAAAAAATAATATTCTATACACTTTAAGGTAGAATCTTTCACTAAGTAAACTTTTCTTAAGTTTCATTTTCAAATCCATATTTCTGGATCCTATGCAAGATTGTCTCTTAGTTAATCTCTAAAGAGGGTTTGTGAATCCATCTTGTTTAACTTTGTTAAACATAGATTTTTTTAAGGATAAAAATGAATGTTTTTAAAACTAAAATTCAAACCCCCCTATAATTTAGCATCAAAATCTATATTTCGATCCTAAAATCATTCATTTATTTTCACATACCTTGTTCAAGACTTAGAGATTTCAATTGTACCCTTAGCCTGACCCTTGCACTTGGAGACTCTAAGTGGAGATGACTCAACAATCACACACTTGTGCCAATAGTGTGACCTAACTCTTGGAGGTTATAGTTTCTATTGGGATATATTTATAGCAGTAATGATTCCTTACAATGTCACCTTAGGTATGGAATGGTTATCCATAGTTCATGACCATATTGACTATTCAGGAAGAGGATACAGTGTGTCCATAGTGTAAAGACTGGGTTTTCCTTTATCGGTGAAAAGGAACACCATGAAATTTAGGATGGACTCATGCATAGGTGGGTGTGTCTAATTATTCATCAGTTTGATATCATGAACCTTGGTGTATTAGATTTTATGAGTTTTTAGTTCACTACAATGGTGGTGGAGGATGATGAATTCTTCCTTGAAAATGTTCCAGGTTTACCTACCCACTGAAAGATAGATTTTTTCATTTATCTATACCCTAGGATGACAATAATATTTATTATAGTATATCATATGTCTCTCAAATAGATCCACGAGATGATGGTGCAGTTGGAGGACTTTGAAAAAAAGGTATTTGTTATACCCAATGTTTCACCCTGGTTAGCCCTAGTTTTGTTTTCTAAGAAGGCATATGGGAGCTTGAGGTTGTGTGTGGACTAATGGTGCTTGAACTAGGTGACTCTGAAAAATAATAATCCAATACATAGGATTGATGACCTCTTTGATTAATTGAGAGGGTCATGATGGTTCTAGAAGTTTGACCCCAGGTCAGGCTATCACTAGTTACGAGTACAAGATGAGGATACACCAAATATGACATTCATATGTCATTATGGTCATTATGAGTACTTGGTGATGTCCTTTTTAATGATGAACACCCCAATAGTGTGCATGGGACTCATGAATCGAATCTTTCATCCATTCTAAGAATAGTTTATGACAGTCTCCATTGAATATTTCCTTGTGTACTCGGTGTCTGAGTAGGATCACCCAAAACACATGAGGATGTTTTTTGATGTACTCCAAGATCTCTAGATTTATGGGAAACTCTTGAAGTTATAATTTTGAATTCAGGTAGTTCACTTTATATGAGATGTTATCTCAATATATGGAGTGGCAGTGGACCCATTCATGGTTGAGGTAGTGTTATCTTGGGATCCCCCTAAGAGTGTGATGGAGGTGCAGAGCTTTCGTGGGTTGGAAAGACATTATTAGACATTCATACATGATTTCTCTATGATATCATCACCCATGACAGATTTGACCTGAAATGGGTAGCCTTTAAAGTGGGTTCAGAGGTGCCAGCATGATTTTCATCAGTTGAGGCAAATATAGATGAGCACTCCCATCTTGATATTTCTATAGGAGGGTGTCAAGTATATAGTATTCTAAAATGCATCATGAATTAGGATCAGTTGTATTATGAAGAAGAGGTAATTAGTGATTCCCTATGGATCACATTAGTTGAAGCCACATGGAAAAAACTACACAACCCATGATCTTATATTATTAGTGGTAGTCTTTGCACTAAAGATGTGGTGACACTACGTAGTGGATGAGTGGTTTGTCATCTATTATAATCAAAATATTCTCAAGTATATAATCTCTTTGAAGTATCTTGACTTGAGACTGAGGCGATGGCTAGAGTTCCTCCATGATTATGAATTTTAAATTTTCTATACTCTTAGAAAGAGAAAATTGGTAGGAGATTCTCTAAGAAGGAGATCTTGTTCACAATTTCTGAATGAGGCGTCAGAGAAATTGGCCTTATTTCATTTATACTTTGTGGTTGGAGATGGAGAAGCTTACCTCTAGTCAATGGTTGTCTCCCCTCTGATCTTATAGCAAGTTAGGGAGGCACAAAATTTGGATACCAACTATAATACCCTACATACTCATATAGCTATTGTAAATTCTTCTCGTGGATTTAATAAAGGTGGTGTAACACCTTGAGTTTTTATGGACCTATTTTTCTCGAATAAATTAAATTTTATTGATATCTTGTATTGCACTAAGTAAAACATTAATTTCACATAGAACTGACTTTTCATGAGTAACACACAACAATGAAATGGAATAAATTACATGCAATACCTACTTGGCATATGTTACATGCAACACCAACTTGGTTTATGTCACACACAACACTGAGTTTCTACGAAACATATTTTTTTTGCGAGATTTATTTAAATGATATATTTATAACCTATTTGTTAAACATGGTAATATTAATAATAATAATAAATACTTTTCAAATATTTTTTATAATAGTTTAATATTTATAATGAAAGATATAATTTTTGTAATGTCCTTATATGTTTAAATATAATATTTTCTCAAATGAATTGTTTCTCAAATCCTTCTATGAAAAAAATTAAAATTAATTTTAGACACATTTATAAATTTAATTTTATAAAATAAACCGCATTTCTTATTTATATTTTCTAATTTATCATAGGGTAAATTTTTTGGATTTTTATGAGAAACATAATTTTTAGATGAAATGTAAAAAATACTAAATTTTAATTCAAAACGCTTATTTAATATAATTTATTTATAAAGATAAATTATATTATATTTTTATTTCAAATTTTAATTAGATAATATTTTAATAAATTAATCCAATTTAGGTTATTATAATCAATTTCACTATGAAATTGGGTATAAAAACTTAGTAATCTTTTAGATGTTTTTATTTTAAAACCCTGAATTGTCGTCCCATCAGCTGAATTAAATTTAAATTAATATATACCACTAATGTGATTGTAATTTCAAAAAATGTATTCTATATTTTGAATAAAAATAATTTATAATTTCTAATAATTTCAACTTAGTTTTTTTCTGAAAATATTAGCGAATGTAGTTAAAATTAATTTAGAGTGATTAAGGTAAAATGAAGCTTACCCAGGGAATAAACTATAAAATTAAGGACCCATATGACCTAAAAACTTTAAAAAAACCCATTTTATGGACATATTTATCCCTAAAACCTTAAATTATTTATTTTTGTTTTTTTATGACTTTTTTTAGGTAAAAACATTGGTACACTTAACTTGTTTTCAAAAATTGCCAAGTGTGCCATTCCCCTTACGTATAAAAGGCCACAATGTATCCCTCTTTCCCACAACTCTCAAAACACATAATATCAGACAATTTATTTCCAATACACTTCCTAGAAACCCTAACTTCCTCCTTGAAGCATCCCTTTTGTCAAAAATCCCTATAAGAAATCCATTTAGTTCAGGACAAAAGGTTTTACCCGATTAAGAGGTAACACCCTCCATCAAGATCCTTTTTTAACTTTCTTTCTCAACCCCCTAAAATCCCCTTATTCCAATATTAAAAAAACCCATTATCCTCAATATACTAATATGTTTTTATGCTAAGGGTTCAACATAAAATTACACACACTTCCATCTAATGGTTAGCTAACATACTGTTTACGTGTACGGTGAACTATCGTCTCATGAAATGATGATTGTTTATTTTTTTACCACCTCTCATGGTAGTAATTATTATGGAAAATATATTTATATATGTTAAATATTATATTTATTATGTATTTAATATTTTTTAATCCTTTTACAACACATATATTTATACTTTTCATTTTTGTAAATATGATAATTTCGTTTGAGGAAGTGTGGACTACCGCCCCCTCAAAGCGATGTGATTCATTCACACACTATATGGGATGTATTAAAGATGGTTTTATTGAATATATATGATATATATTATATAATTATTATCTTAAATATTTATATATGTGCATATATACATATATTTTATTTTCATTATTTCTTTCAATACGACAAAAAAACAGAAACAGAGTTCATGTGTACGTACGACCTACCGTCTCCATGAATAGTATATTCCATTTTATTTTTATATAATATATAGGTTATTATAAAAATAATATACTGAATATAATTGATATTTATATCATGATTTACATTTTTTAAATCATGATATAAATATAAGGACCAAATATATAACAAATTAAGACACCTGTGAAGAACAAAGCAGATATTATCCAAAGAGAAACCTTAACCTGGAATTGTTAACAAGTGGGTAATATAAATTCATAATGAAAATATATGTGTTATTATATATAATAATAATATGGTTTTTTATAATAAACATATATATATTATACAGGATGATTGAACGAGTATGTTGAGATTCAAGACACAAGGTAAGGGGATTTCTAGTCTCACATTTATTCCTGTGAGATTTATTCCTTATTCACCACTAGATATGTTGTGCTTTTATTATAATACCCATGAATATATTCTATGATATTTTCCTTAATTTTATGATTATTTACATATCTATTTGATGGTATATCTTCTATAGGTTTTCTGTTTCAATAGTTAACAAATCATAAAAGTCGTTTTCTCTCAATTTTCCTTCTTTGAGACACATGATTGAACATCAAAAACTTTGTTTTCAAAATTTTTTTCAAATATGATCCTTTAATCTCATTTTAAATTAAAAATGATTTTAAATAAAATTATGGTTTTTAATCTTCCTTTAAATATTTTCAAATTATTTTCAAGTAAAATGAGTTTCAAAACATTTTTAAGATCTCTTTTTAGGTTTTCAAAGAAAATGGTTTCCAAAATATTTTCAAAGCTTTATTTATAAATTTAAAATTATATTTTCAAGAAAATGGTTTTCGTAGGGTTTTATTTTTAAAGAAAATTTTTCAAATAATAAAGGATATTTTACTCAATAAATTTTTTTAAATGATATTTCAAAATTATTTTTCATATAAGATGACATACATTGATGTTACTCATTCCCTTATTGAAAATGATTAAAGGGTTATATTAATATTTTTCTTTAAATTTTTTATGTTTTGATTGAATGATGTTTATGAAACCCATTCCTCTTCCATGGTTTTTATTCTTTTGAAACACACTTCTTTTCAACGGTTGGGATTTTATGAAATGATTATGAAATATGTCTTTTTCCAAAAGTTAAGATATAATTACATGTTTATGACACTATTTTCAATTCATGGGAATATGATAGGATGTTTGTAAAAGCCATATATTTATATGGGTCATGATATGATGAAATATTTATTTTCTTGTGGAACATGTATTAATGATTTTATTATGAAATTGGTGGGACCTATATATTCCTCCAATGCATTGGGTAAATATTTATATCTCCTGAGATAATGATTTGAATCAAGTCTACGGGCTTGATCAACTATGGGAATATAAGGAAACAAAATCCATTACAAGGAAAGGACTGCAACTAGGGATAGTCTTTTATCCCACCTAGTATGTGTAGTCACCAAGAATATGGGACATGGGGAAACCCAATCCACTATGGGAAAATGGGGAAACCCAACACACTATGGGGATATGGGGAAAAAATCCCTTATAAGGAAAGGAATATGACTAGGGATGGTGGTGTATCCCACCCAATAGGTTTGGTTCCAATTAAGTGCCTTGATAAGTTCTAACAATGAGTCTTGACTTATAGGGAATGATATCACATGTCCATGTATGTAACAATTATATGTCTTATTCCTATGATATTCTTTCATGGATTATGTTTTTATTTCACTATGATTTATGTCTTATTAACTTACAATATTTACACCGTTATTGATCTTTATGATATTTGATATATAGGGTATGATCTTATAATGTTATGATGATGTTATCTTACCCCTATGCTTATTTTTATGCTTTCATGTCTCCTTTTTTACCCTTACTAAGCATCTGATCTCAAACCTTTTTATGTTTCCTTCCCTAGGTTATGAAGATACATATTATGTTTGATGTTTATAAGAAGGTTTATTATCCAGAATAACCTAGCTGTATATAATATAGATAACTTATGTACTATTGTTTATGTTTACATGTTTCCTAAGGCACAAAGACTAATACGGTCTTTGGGTGTCTGTTTGTATAATGTTTTCATTATTCCACAAAAGTTATGTAATGTTAATGTATTAAAAGTTAGGTTTACTATAGTTAGTATCAAAGAAAATTTTTAGTTAAACTTTGGAATCTAGGAGGAGAAAACCTTATTTAAAACCCTAAGGAAATGTCTAGGGATAAGTCTAAGGATAAGGAAAAGTAAAAGAAAATTTCCTGGAATTTTGGTAAAGGAAATAGTAAGTGGTTTCCTAGAAATTCATCTTTGCATAGATATTATAAGTGGATGTGGATCTGGAATAGACATACCTCGGAGTAACAACTCTAAAAATTTGTTATGGTCTTGACTCGGGGTAATCTGGTATATGAAAAATACTTTTTTGCACACCTGGTTTGACACTCCTGAGGGATATGCTTGGGAAAATCACAAACTTTTCATGAACCATTATGAAGGATTTAAATTTAAGTTGGATATGAATAACCTAAGATAAACATAAAGTTTCATAGATTATGTATAGTTTAAAATTTTAGATATCATATATGTGGTTTTTCATGATTATTTTTTTCCCTAATATGATAATTATTTCTTACTCTATGCTTTATGGTTTTAGTCAAAGGATGGAAGCTGAAGGAACCACATTAATGGTGATTGTGATGGAAAATAAAATGAATGTTCTTTTGAGAATCTGAATGATATGGGATATAGAATGAAAAACCGTATTGTTATGCTCATATATCTTTCCCAGGATCTGAATCATACTAATATTTCAAATGAGAAAAGGAGGGAATGAAATTCTATTGAGTCATTCATGATGCAACATTCTCCTTCTTTCATCAGGTCTTATGATCCACATGTTTCTGTACACTAGATCGGCACCACTGAAAATATATTCTCTATTCTCCAGTGTTCAAAACATGAGAAATTCATTCTATCTATTTATCAGTTAGATAGTGAAGCATACCAATGGTGGACTCTAATCAATAATATGATAAATCAATATGAAATTTAATCCATGGATTGGGATGAGTTCACGAACTTATAATTCAATAAGAACTTTCCTAGTTTTCTTAATAAGAAGATGGAAAATGAGTTCATTTAGTTGAATAAAAAGGATGATGAATCTATTGGTACCTATGAGGAAAAATTTCACAAAACTTGTGCGGTACGCTTCTAGAATTATCATCCAAATCGAAAGTAAAGTTGATAGGTTATTTAATGGATTAAATCCATGTCTCATAAGGGTGTTGGCCATAAGATACATTAGTAGCTTTGAATATATTTTGCAATGTGAAATAAAATTTTAAATGGAGGTTGGAGTTACATATCAATCTCATGGTTTTAATAAGAATAAGAAGATAAAGTTCAAAGGAAAATATAAAAACCAAGAAGATAAAAAGGAGAGCCTTTATTTATGCTCTATGTGTGGAAATAATCATCGAGGTAATTATATTATGGGTTCTAATAAGTGTTTTAAGTGTGTAAGGGAAGGACGTCGAGAAATTGATTTCCAAACTGATGGGAAGAAGTTGTTTAATGATGAAATTTGTTGAAAATATATATATAATGAACCTCACAAACTATAATGCTTCATGTGTAAAGAGAATGGGAATTATGATAACCAGTACCCAAACCCAATGTCTAATGGTAATGATCAATGTCATCAACCTCTTAAACAAATGTATAAGGGGAAATATCATGTGACCACTATTTCTGATGAGGGGTGCGTTAATGAAATTGTGAAAGGTATAATTACCAACCAATATAGAACAAATAATGTATTATTTGATTTTAGATCTACCCACTGTTATATATCTAATGAATTTGATAAGGGTATTAAGATTCCACTGAAATGATTATATGTAGAATTAGTAGTACAAACCCCTAATGGTACGATGATTGCATCTCAAGTCTTTGATTCTTCTCTAGTTTAAATTTGTCGGAATGTACTTCCTAGAAATATTTTCATTCTTACTTTGGGTGAATATGATGTCATCATAGGCATGAATTGGATTTATATCCATAAATATCACATAAACTATCAATTAAGGTAATTTATGCTTGAAATTTTAAACCCTCCTATGATCATCCATCAATGTGATGATAAGTATAAAATTTATATGGAGATTACATCCAGTGTGTGGGTCTTAATTCCCATTTATAAGGTTTGTTTATCTCAAATTTTTGGGGAGAAAATAGAAACTGATGTTATGCCTATTGTTCGGGAACTTTTTTATGTCTTTCCCAAATAGTTTCTTTCAATTACATCAAAATGTCACGTGGAGTTATTAATAGAACTCATACATGATTCCACACCAATCTCAAAGACTCATTATAGAATTACCCCAATTGATTTCTATGAATTGAAGAAGAAACTCCAAGAAAACCTTAATGAGGGATTCATTGGGCCAAGTGTTTCACCTTGGGGTGTACCTATTCTTTTTGTGAAAAATAAATAAGGATCAATGTGACTCTGCATTGATTATCAGGATTTGAACAAGATCACAATCAAGAACATGTATCCTCTTCCCCATATTAATGACTTGTTTGATCAATTGTGTGGATCTCAATATTTTTCAAAGATTTATCTTCATTCTAGATATCATAAATTGAGGGTCAAGAAGGAGGATATACCCAAGACCACATTCTATAAAAGTTATGGACACTATGAATATGTAGTGATTCCTTTTGTTCTTACTAATTCCTCTTTTGTCTTCATGGATTTTATAAATAGATTATTTAGAGATCACCTCAACCAATTTTTTATAGTCTTTATAGATGGTATTATTATCTATTCAAAGAGAAAATAATAACATGAAGATCACTTGATAATTATACTAAATACCCAAAGGAAAGAGAAACTATATACACAATTTAAAAAGTGTGAATTCTGGATAAAAGGGGTTTCATTTTTTGGTAACATAATCTCAAGAGATGGTATACCAGTAGATCCATCAACGATGGAGGATATTGAATGTTTTCCTAGACCAACCATATTGACTGGGATCTATATCTTTCTTGTTTTAGATAGATATTATTGGTGGATTGTGTAGAATTTATAATTAATATCTAGTCCTATGACTAATTTTACATAGAAGGGTTCCATGTTTCTCTTGATAGATTAATGTGGAGAAAATTTCAAGGAATTGAAAAGAGGGTTAGTCGGTTCACCTATGCTTACATTACCCTATAGTTTATAAGGGTTTGTAATCTATAGTGATGCATCCAAGAAGATATTGGGATGTGTTATTATATAGAATAGAATGGTTATTGCTTATGCCTTGCAGAAATTGAATATTCATGACAAAAATTACAAAACTCATTATTTGGAGTTAGTAGTGGTAATTTTTTATTAAAGATATGGAGGAATTATCATTATGGAGAAAAGTGTGATATATATAATGATCATAAAGGTATGAAATATATATTCACACATAAGGAGTTAAACATGCTCCAGAGATAGTGGTTAGAGTTGATAAAGGATTTTGGCTTCTCAATACATTACCACACTAGGAAAGCGAACAAGGTAGATGATGATTTGAGTCGAAAAGAAAATTCTAGATTATATATGATGAGGATAACAAAATATCCAATACTTCTATGTTTGAAAATGATGGTGTAAAAAATCGTAAACAAAGGGGCAAATATTATCTTTATCAAATGAATGTTCAAACGTTTATCCAAGTGAAGATTAAGGAGGTGTACAAGGAAGATGTAGAGTTTCAAATGAATTTTAGAAATTTTCTTGAGTTTATCATTGATCAATATGGAATAATATGGTTCAAAAACCATGTATTTATTCCTTCCATACCAGATTTAAAGAATTATTTTTTAGAAGTAGATCATAGTTCTTCCTTCTCTATTCATCATGGAGGTACCAATATGTATAAGAACATGAAAGAATACTTATGGTGGGATGGAATAAAGAGAGATATCACATATTTTGTATCTTTGTTCTTGGTATGTCAATAAGTTAAGGGTAAAAGACAAAAGTCAAAGGTGATGTTGCATCCATTACACATACTATAATAGAAATGGGAGAACATCACTATAGATTTTGGCATTAGAATATCAAAAACCTCTAAAGGGTCTAATTATATATGGGTGGTACTCTATCTCTTTACAAATTCAGCACACTTCATCACTATTAATATAATACTTCTTTCTTGATCATCTTTTCAGGATATACATTAAGAATGTGGTATGGTTGCATAGAGTACCACATTATATTATATAAGATTGGGATCTAAGGCTTGCCTATAAGTTCTAGAAATGTCTTCAGTAAGAATTCATTATGCAATTGAGTTTTAGCACTGCTTATCATCCTCAAACAAATGGTCAGTCTGAAAGAACAATTTAATCCCTATAGAATATGTTGATATCTTGTTATCTGGATTTCAAAGGTGATTGGTATCAACACCTTCCTCCTATTGAGTATTCAAAAAAAATATCTTTCACTAAAGCATTCATATAGAACCTTATAAATCCCTTTATAGAATGAAATGTAGAGCTCCAACGTGTTGGGATGAGGTTGGATAAAGAAAGCTATTGGGACCTGAGATCATTGAAGAAATGGAGGAGAAGGTTAGAACCATCCAACAGCATATCAAGGCATCTCAATGTTGGCAAAAAATTTAAGCTTATAACTAATGTTGTGATCTATAATTTGAAGTTGATGAAAATTTGTTTCTATAAATCACTCTCAATAATAATGATACGCGGTTCAGAAAGAAAGAGAAACTAAGTATAAGGACTCAGCCTTAAACATTACATAATCTTGAATTATGTCAATAATTCACATTGAGGATCTTTTTAGGTTTATAGTTTTATAGAATCAGGTTATAACTATTACATAACAACTTGAATATTACATGTAGACACTACTACACATTATCCATTTTTCATAAAATAAAAACTCTTAAAAAGAAACATGTCTAGTTCCAAGTTTTAGACCGCATGACTTTTCCTTGATCCCATCCTTGACCCTATTCATCTTTAAGTCCTGTGAAAAACATTTAAAAAACTTGGGATGAGCATAAAAATCTTAGTAAGGGTTATAAAATAATGAAGGAAAACATTATCCCATTAATAAATACAAATCAACAAAACCAATACTTTTCAATCATAACATACCTTACGAAATCATAAGATTTATGAATAACACAAGTAAATCATAAATCATAAAGGTAACTTATGGAATTCATAACATACTTACATTGTAGCTATCATATCTACATAGGGAGTCACATTTGGAATCCCCATCATATTATATTCCTTAAATCTCCTATGAGAAACATTAACATTTATCTTTGTCACGTTACCCAAAGCATTGGAGAGCTATCTCGGGCTCACCCGCCCTAGGTTTATCATGGAACCACCCGTATATGTAAAAAAATGCTCAATAACCATTACATAATCATAACACATAATAGAATCATAAAGAAAAGATAAAATTTCAACATTTTTATCACAATATATTATTTAATGTGATTTACATAATCAATTCTTTATCAATCCATTTTCCAAAACCGTCTAAAAATATTAATAAAGATATTTTTTAATCAAAGTTTCCCAAACCACATTGAATATTTTAAATGAATTAAAATTTTAAAACATTAATTTCCATATAAATAAATCCTTAAACCCATTTTTAAAACATGTACATTGATGAGAAATATTTAGAAGAATGAATCTTTAAAAACATTTAAAATGATATTTTAGTTTAAGGGTTCCTATCCAAAAGAGAGACACTTGAATACAAATAATTGAGGAATAATAGTAATAAAAACTTTATAATATCATGAGAATAAATGTATTCATTATATAATATTCCAAAGGATAGTATATACACCATATAAAAGTGAATTTGTGCATATCAACAATGAAGTCTCAATGGAATGTAAATTGAGACGAAAACCCCTATAAAGACGATATCCTTAGATTAAGGATAAATCAATTACATAATTATGTGTGACAAATATAAATACACTCAATATGATTGGATATTTAGTGTAAATCAATCATAGAACATTAACACATATTTTTGTAAAAATAATACCAATGACTTGGATGTTTAACTAAATGAATGGAAACTGAGTTAAAATTGCTCTTATCAAGTTCATATCGATGACTTGAAAATTTATAAATGGAGTGATTATGTGTATAAAAAGTATATCCACACCAAGGGGAGTGTAAATTACAACATAAATAAATAAATATTGATTCCACACCTAATCATAGCATGACATAATTATGAATTAGAAGATTAACCAAAGGAATGGAAATTGGGTTAAAAAGTTCCCTTACCGATTTGGTAACAAATGAAACATAAACTACATGAAAGAAGGATCTTAAAATGAAGATTTAAATACCCATAAATTGAATTATATTATACAAAAAATACAATCATGGTCACTACATACACCACACGAATGTAAATAGAAAAAAACATAGCAATAATCTCATGGGAATAAAAAGTGAGATAAAACCCCCTTACCACGTTGTAATCAATCGAGTCGTAAGACCAAAAGTTAATAACCACCAAATGAATCACAGAATACCATGAATATAAATAGAATCATGATAATATATATAAAATTATAGTACACAATACACCAGATTCAATAAATAAGTGGCGTATAATGGAAATCTCACGGAATTAAAAGTGAGATAAGAAATCCCTTACCTCGTGTACGACTTGACTTGTTTGTACCTTGTTCTTACCGAATAATAAAATTAATTTAATTTATACTTTATTAAGAAAAATTTTAAAGTTTATTATTCCTTTTATATCACTTATTACCATTTTATTGACATTATGTAATCATTTAATTAATAATGGTCTTTTTGTTGATATTTGGTACTTGAGTCAAAAATGAACACCATATAATTACAAGTTGTCCATGTGGTCAAGATTACATTATCTATAGAATTATATTCATGATTTAGATATCATATATATCATATATATCCAGTATATATATGTATTTATAATATTATATAACATTTATATGTAATAAATGAAATGCACTGTTCCTTGATACGATAAGTCGTACGTACGCATGAATGATACTTTCATTTCAATTTCGCATTTAATGGAATGAAAACATAGTGATATAGAGGTATATTATAATTCCAGTATAATATAATATATAATTTTATTTACACAATCATTTATACATCCCACGTATGGCATGAATGAGTCATATCACTTTGAGAGGGCGGTATTCTGCACTTCCTCAAATGAAATTATCGCGTTTACCCATAATGGAAACCATAAAGGTATGATATAAATGAAAAAAACACAGAATCATAAATAAAACATAAACATTATATATATATATATATATATATATTATATAAATATATTTCCATCATAATGGCCACCATGAGAGGAGGTTGGAGATACTTGAACAATCATCATTTCGTGAGGTAGTAGTTCACTGTCCACAGAAACAATATGTCTTTAACCATTAGATGGAGGTGTGTGTAAGTTTAGTTTGAATTATTCTCATAAAAAATCCTAGTATATTGAGGATACAGGTTTTGTTATAAAATAAAGGAATAAAAAGAGTTTAGGGGTTAGAGAAGTAAAATAAAAGGAAAGAATTTAAGAGAAACCATTACCTTTAATTAGCGTAACTCCCTTTGGTTTGAACCAAAAGTACTTATTGACGTTCCTTCTTCCAAACGTAAGGCTTCTAGAATGAAGAGAGAGATATTTATGGCTTATTTGGGTAGGTTTTGGACGATCAAAGGGGATTTAGAGGTGTAAGGAATGGGTTAGAAGTGATGTATTTTTATAAGGGGGAGGAGTGGTTCTTTAAGAAAGTGTGAAAATATTATTTTATTATATAATGATTTTCAGTTTATAAAGGTCCAAAACTAATTAAAGTAAAATATAAGATGACTCATGGTCGAAATAAATTCATCCAATAATAATTGGATAGGTTTTGGATGTTATTTTAATATTTATAATCTTATTTATTTAAATCATTTATTAATGAGGTAAATACTGCATCATTTTTGTGTCATAATTAATTTAATTTATCTGATGTCTAAAAATTATAAAAAAATACCATGATGTATGAAATATATTTATATTTCCAATGAATATTTATAGTTGAAATATACCTTATATAACCCCATGTAAAAAATAGTTTACCAAAAGATATTTGTTTGTGTCATTTTTGTCTTTACTTTAAATTAATAAATATAAAGTGTCATTATCACTCCCATGTGGTTCCATAGGGTCCCAAAATCGACCCTAGGACTCCCATGATCATCCATGAATCATAAAATAATGTTAGGACATGTGTTAAGGTAATGTTTTATTATTATAATATTCTTTTTACCTTGGATTACAATATTTACCTTTAATCAAGGTAAATAAGTCAAAAGTTACTATTCACAAAAATTATTTTCATCTTATTGAACCAAATTTTACTTACTAATAACAAACATGTATGTATTATTTTTGAAATTCAGTTCGCAGAAGTAGTAAAATTTCATTTAAATGAAAAAGCTGTTTTTTTAACAACTACTTAGTGGTTTCACTATTCATCAAAAGTTGATGTTTTTCAGAAAAATACCAAAAAATCATCCTAAGATATATTTGATATTCCAAATTCCAAAATGATTTATATTTTAAAAAATTAAAAACATATAAGTTTCATTAATTAATTTAAAATTAATTCTCGTTGTCAAAACAAGTAGCGTGTTTTTAAGAAACAAAATCTATCAAAACATTGACACTTGTTTATGTCCAATTTAAAAGTGAAATTAATTCCAATGACCACCATTGGATTTAATGGTAAAAATATAATCTTATTAAACTTTAAAACCAATTAAAAATATAATCTAACCATATAAATAATTTATATTAAAAATATGATTTGAATTAAAATACAGTATTTTTCACTATTCATTAAAAATGAATTTTATCAGAAAAATACAAAAACATTACCCAAAGTAAATTTTTGTGTCCTAATTCTAAATATGAATTTTATTTGGTAAAATGGAACATATAAAAGTGACCAAAACTATATTTAAATAGGTTTCACCATCAAAAGGTGGTAAATCAACCTTTTAGTGAATATTAGAGTATTTATGCTTAAAATAGAATTCTTTTCTTATTTTAATCCTCTAAATTTTATTGGATAAATGTAAAAACATTTAGAAAAAATGTATAATCATCTTTCGGTTAGTTCTTTTCAATCCTGCCATACAATGGCTAGGCGTTAACTACCGTTTAAAATAATATTATATTATTATTTTTTAGTATGACCCAACGTTCTGTGCAACGTAAGATTTCGAAGAAACTCGTTGTTGTGTATCAGGTATTCCATCGAACATAGCATCCACTTTAAAGTAAAATTAATAATTAATTTAAAAATATTAATAAATATGAAAATGTAATATTCTTTATTTACCTAGGTTTTTATATCCTTCCCCCTTTTGGGAATTGTATCCTTGCAATTTTAAAATTGGACTTGAAAACTTCATGAAAGCCCCACATCTGAAAAAGAGTCAATGAAACTATCACTTTAAAATAATGGAATATAATTAAAAAGGTTACCCGAGACAACAGATACAAGGATTCCATGAAAACATGAATAGGGAGGAGAAAGCAAACCATCAAGTTCTGATGGAGAGTGATATAAGACATGATTAGGATAACGTTAACCACCAGAAAATCACAAACTTGTGATGGGTTAATGAGTCTTTGATTCCCCGGTAGGAAAAGTTAATAGACAACATTTTTGTTTTAAGTTGCTTTTCATTGAGGAATATATTTATGAACTTAACTAAAAACATAAGGAAACATACTTACTTGTCATGTAGACTTTCATCCTTTACTAGATTTCTAACACAAAATCATATTTTATCCAAAAGATGAGTATTCAAGATGACTTGTTCACATTAAAATCACTATAATAAACTTCAAGATAATCACATAATCCAAAAAATATGAATTGTATATTTCTCATGTCTTTAGATCTTAACCAAAACCAAAATGGTTAGTGTGAGATCAGATAATACCCAAAAAGGACAATCTTTTACAAAAAAACATCTCTTAATCTCCCAAATTTGTCAAACAAAAACCAAAGTTCAACAAAGACTATTCAATAAACAGTTGTCCATAAAATTTGTTAAAGTAATCCAAACTAATATTGAAACCCAAATCTCAAAAGGATTTAATCACAGTCTTCCAATATAAATCTTATAATTTATCTCCAAATAACATCAGTTACTCTTAAAGTCTCATATTGAAAATTAATTAACCTGATCACGTATTCTCCATGATAGGTTAATCATTTCCATAGATAACTCAAAATCAACTTATTATTGATTCATAAAGTCATATAACTAAAAATAATTTGTCATACTAACCTGGGACATCATGTAGTCTAGTAGTGGGTTATAAATCCCAGTCACACTTTGGTTGTGGGTTCGATTCTTGCAGCTTTGTCCGATGCAACGGGTTGTCAAGCAGTCCACGTGTTGTCAATTTTTAAAAACTATATAATTTTATAACATTCCCAAAAAGAGATATATTCATCAAAAATAACCATAACATATTTTAACCACAAATTTTATCTAATAACTTTAATTTTGTATCCCAAAATGTATTAACCTGTAATTGTCTCAAATTCAAGGATCATATAAACCCAACTGGTTCTTTATAACTATATCTACAAAAGAAAAGATAATTATTCCTTGAATAAAATTTTCATATATCAAACTTCAGGGTTACACATACTATAAAAAGTCTTTAATGTAATCCCATCATCAAAAGAGCCTTAATAATTTTAATCATTTCACCATCCTAAAATCTACCATAACTCTTGAATCACTTATATGTTGACTTCTTACTCATTCAACGTTCTTCATGATCCATTAACCATTTCTTTCCAACTTATTCTGAAATACTTCTTTCCTGTAAACAAAATCATGAATCATATCCTAAGATTCAATAATATCAAAACATATGTTAAGAAATAATCCATACCTTTCATTGGTCATTGTCAGTTTCTTCATCCTCAATTGGAATGGAATTATGTATTGATAAAAAAACTTTGTATGATCCTGGTGATCCCATTCCCGAAACTTCTTTGTAGGACAACTGTTTGTATAATGACTATGCACACCACATTTAAAACATTCAATTAATCCCTCATAAATAAATTATTTCCCTTTCCTAGAGTCAACTGGATGCTTCCTTTTTCTATGGCAGGTTCTTGCTTTATGAACTTCATTTCCACATCTATAGCATCTTCTAGTCCCTTTGAAACATTTTCCTATGTGTTTCTCTCCACATCCTTGACACATAGGTTTTTTAATATAATTACATTTATGATTATTACCTGAACTTCTGTGGGGATTTTTTTCTCGCATCTACGATGCCTTATAAAAATTACCAAGGTTTAGGTGGTCAATCATGACTCTAGATAGTTGGTTGAGAATAACCACAAGAGTTCTCATTGCATATCCCATTTCATTAAATTTCTCATTTAGAAAACCGTCACAGTTTTATTCACATCCATTGTTACTTTGATGCCTGCTAGATCTAGCCATTGACTAAAACCAAAAAGTTCAGTGTGAGTATATAAGTAAAATCATCAAATATTATCTTATGAAGATGGTAAACAAGAAAACATAATTTTTCATGTAATCTTAAACTCATTCGATCTATCTAAAAAACTACGACTCTTTCTAATATGCTAACCACTATGGTTATGTCACTTATGATTAAATAACACGCTAACCTCTAAAGTTATCTAAACCGACCTCTGATACCAACCATAAGGACCCAGCCTTAAACATTACATAATATTTAATTATGTAAAGAATTCACATTAAGGATATTTTCAGGTTTAGAGTTTTAGAGAATTAGTCCATAACTATTACATAACAACTTGAATATTACATGTAGACACTACTACCCAGTATCCACTTTTTCATAAAATAAAAACTCTTAAAAAAACATGTCTAGTTCCATGTTTTAGACAACATTACTTTTCCTTAATCCCATCCTTGACCATATTCATCTTTAAGTCCTATGGAAAACATTTCAAAAACTTGGGATGATCATAAAAATATCATTAAGGGTTATAAAATAAGGAAGGAAAACATTAGCCCATCAATAAATACAAATCAACGAAACCAATACTTTTCAATCATAAAAAATCTTACGAAATCATAAGATTTATGAATAAAAAACAGAAATCGTAAATCATAAAGGTAAATTATGGCATTCATAACATACTTACATTGTATCTATAATGGCTACATAGTGAGTCACATTTGGAATACCCAACACAGTATATTCCTTAAATCTCTTAGGAGAAACATTAATGTTTACCTCCGTCATGTTACCCAATGCATTGGAGAGCTATATCGGGCTCGCCCACCCTAGATTTATCATGGAACCACCTGTATACGTAAACAATGCCTGATAACCATAACATAATTATAACACATACCAGAAGAATAAATAAAAGATAAAATTTCCACATTGCTATCACAATATATTATTTCAAGATATTGACATAATCAATTATTTATCAAACCATTTTCAAAAACCATTTAAAACATTTAATAAAGAGTTTTTTTAATCAAAGTGTCCCATACCACTTTGAAGATTTTAAATGAATTAACATTTTAAAACATTAATGTCCATATAAATAAATCTTTAAAACCTTTTTTAAAACATGGAAATTAGTGAGAAAGATTCAGAATAATGAATCTTTAAAACATTTAAAATGGTATTTTAGTTTAAGAGTTCCTAACCAAATGAGAGACACTTGAATACAATTAATTGAGGAATAACATTAATCAAAAAATTATAATATCATGAGAAAAAATGTATTCATCAAATAATATTCCAAAGGATAGTACATACTCCATATAAAAGTGAATTTGTGCATTACAATAATCAAGTCTCAATGGAATGTAAATTGGGACAAAACCCCCTATAAAGATGGTATCCTTAGATTAAGGTTAAATAAATTACATAATTATGTGTGAAAAATATAAATACACTCAATATGATTGGATATTCATTGTAAATCAATCATAGAACATTCACAAAAAAATTTGTAAAGACAACACCAATGACTTAGATGTTTAACTCAATGAATGGAAATTGAGTTAAAATTACTCTTATCAAGTTCATATCGATGACTCGATAATTTATCAATGGAGTGATTATGTGTATCATAAGTATATACATACAAAGGGGAGTAGAAATTACAACATAAATAAATAAACAGTGATTCCACACATAATCATAGCATGACATAATTAAGAATTATAAAATTAACCCATGGAATGGAAATTGGGTTAAAAAGTTCCCCTACTGATTTGGTAACATACAAAACATAAACTCCGTGAAAGAAGTATCATACAATGAAGATGTAAATACCCATAAATTAAAGTATCTAATAAAAATAATACAATCATGGGCAGTACATACATCACACAAAAGTAAATAGTGGAAAACATAGCATGAATCTCACGGGAATAAAAAGTTAGATGAAAACCCCTTACCACGTTGTAATCAATCAAGTCGTAAGACCAAAAGTAAATAACCACCAAATGAATCACAGAATACCATGAATAAAAATAGAACCATGATAATATATATCATATGGAAGTACATAATACACCACATGCAATAAATAAGTGGTGTATAATGGAAATCTCACAGAATTAAAAGTGAGATAAGAAATCCCTTACCACGTGTCTGACTTGACTTATTTGTTCCTTGTTCTTCCTAAATAATAAACATAAGTTAATTTATACTTGATTAAGAACCTTTTTCAAGTTTATTATTCCTTTTATATCACTTATTACCATGTTATAAACATTATGTAATCATTTAAGTTAATAATGGTCATTTTGTTGATATTTTGTACTTGAGTCAAAAATGAACACCTTATAATTACAAGTTGTCCTTGTGGTCAAGAATCCATTATATCCAGAATTATATTCATGATTTATATATCATATATATCATATATGTCCAGTATATATATGTATTTATAATATTAAATAACATTTAGAGGTAAGAAATGAAATTCACCGTTCATGGAGACGGTAAGATGTATGTACGCATGAACGCTCCTTTCATTTAAATTTCTTATTTAATGGTATAAAAACATATTGGTACATATTTATATTATAATTCCAGTATAATATAATATATAATTTCATTAAATCCATCCTTTATACATCCCACATTTGGCATGAACGAGTCATATCAATTTGAGGGGGCGGTTGTCCACACATCCTCAAATGAAATTATCGCATTTACCCATAATAGAAACCATTAAGGTATTCTATAAATGAAAAAAATATAGAGTCATAAAAAAACATAAACATAATATATATATATATATATATAGTATATAAATACATTTCCATCATAATGGCCACCATGAGAGGTGGTAGGAGATATTTGAACAATCATCGTTTCGTGAGGCAGTAGTTCACCGTCCACAGAAATAGTATGTTCTTTACCCATTAGATGGAGGTGTGAGTAAGTGTAGTTCGAATCCTTCTCATAAAAACGTCCTAGAATATTGAGCATATTGGTGTTGTTATAAAAAAGGAATAAAAAGAGTTTTATGGTTGGAGAAGTAAAATAAAAGGAAAAAATTTAAGAGAAACCAATGCCTTTAATTTGGGCAAATCCCTTTGGTTTGAACGAAAAGGACTTCTTGAAGTGACTTCTGCGTAAGGTAAGGCTTCTAGAAGGAAGAGAGGGGTCATGAGAGATTATTTGGGTAGGGGTTGGAAGATCCAAGGGGCTTCAAAGGTGTGATGAATGGGTTAGAAGTAAAGGATTTTTATAAGGGGGAGGAGGGGTTCTTTAGGAAATCGTGAAAAAATACCATGATGTAGGAAATATTTTTAGATTTACAATGAATATTTATAGTAGAAAATATAACTTTAATAATCCCTTGTAAAAATTACTTTACTAGAAGATATTTGTTTGTGTCATTTTTGTCTTTACTTTAAATTAATTAATCTAAAGTGTCATTATCACTCCCAAGTGGCTCTATGGGGTCCCAAAATCAACCCAAGGATTCCCATGGTCATCCATGATTCATCCAATAAGGTTAGAACAAGTGTTATGGTAATTTTTTATTATTATAATATTCTTTTTACGATGAATTACCCTATTTACCTTTAAACGCGGTAAATAAAAGTCAAAATTTACTATTCACAAAAAAATATTTTCATCTTATTAAACCACATTTTACTTAATAGTAAGAACCATGTATTTAGGATTTTTTAAATTCAATTTAAAGAAGCGGTAAAATTTTATTTAAATGAAAAAGTTGGTTTTTTTAACTACTACTTACCGGTTTCACTATTCATCAAAAATTGATGTTTTTCAGAAAAATACCAAAAATTAAGACTAATTCATGTTTGATATTCCGAATTCAAAAATGATATATATTTTACAAAATTATTAACATAGAATTTGTATTAATTAATTTAAAATTAATTCTCGTTGTCAAAACAAATAGCGTGTTTTTAAGAAACAAGATCTATCAAAACATTGACACTTGTTTATGTCCAATTTCAATATGAAATTAATTACAATTACCACCATTGGATTAAATAGTAAAAATATAATATAATTAAACTTTAAAAACAATTAAAAATATAATCTATACATATAAATAAATTAGATTAAAAAGCCAATTTGAAATAAAATACATTATTTTTCACTATTCATTAAAAATGAATTTTATCAGAAAAATATAAAAAAATTACCCAAAGTAAATTTTGGTGTCCCGATTCTAAAGATGAATTTTATTTGGTCAAATAGAACATATAAAATTGACCAAAATAGATTTAAAGAGGGTTTTCCATCAAAAGGCGGTAAATCAACCTTTTAGTGAATATTAGAGTATTTATGCTTAAAATAGATTTTTTTTCTTATTTAAAGCCTCTAAATTTTATTAGATAAATTTAAAAACATTTACCAAATATGTATAATCAATTTTTAGTTAGTTATGTTCATTCCTGCCATTACAATGACTAGGTGTTAACTACCATTTAAAATAATATTATATTATTATTTTTCAGTATGACCCAACATTGTGTGCAATGAAAGATTTAAAAGAAACTCATTGTTGTGTATAGGGTACACCATTGAACATAGCATCCCCTTTAAATTAAAATTAATAATTAATTTAAAAATATTAATAAATATGAAAATGTTATATTCTTTATTTACCTGGGATGTTACACTAAGCCCTATGTATACTAGTACCTTTGATATTCTTGGTCGTATCAGGATGGTATCCAATAAATTGTCACATACTAAAAATATCTTTCAAGTACATGATATGTTCCATGTATCTCTCCTATGATGTACATAAAAAACCCTTAACATATACTAAACTTAGAGGTTACACTGCTGGAGGAGGATCTTTCTTATGACGAACAACCTGTTGAAATTCTAGACCAATCAAATAAAGTTATACAAAACAAGACCACTCACCTTGTCAAAGTTTTGTGGAGAAATCACCAGTTAGAGGAAGCTACATGGGAACTTGAGAATGTAATTAATCAGAATGAACCTCGTTTGTTTACCTGGTTGAATAATTTTGTGGGTGAAATTCATTTTAAGGGGGTTGAAAGTAACACCCTGAGTTTTTATGGACCTTTTTCCCCTGAATAAATTAAATTTCTATTTATATCTTTCATTAAACTAAGTTAAACATTCCTTTCACATGGAACTGACTTGACTTACATTACAAGAAACACTGACTTGGCATACATTACGTGCAACATCGACTTGTTGTATGTTACACGCAACACTGGATTTCTAGGAAACATCTCTTTTTGTTATAATTCTTTAAATGAGATAGTTATAAGCTAGTCAGTAAAAATTGTAATATTAATATTAATAACTACTTCTCAAATATTTTTTAAATGGTTTAATATTAATAAAATATATTGATAATGAAAGATATAATTTTTTGTTAAAGTCCTTATATGTTTAAAAATAATATTTTCTCAAATGACATGCTTTTCATGTCCTATGAAAAAATAAAATTAATTTTAGACACATTTAGAAATTTAATTTTATAAAATAAATATTATTTTTTAATTTAGAATGTTGAATTTAGAGTTAGGTGAATTTTTGGGATTTTTCTAAGAAACATCATTTTTGGATGAATAGTGAAAAATACTGAATTTCAATTCAAAACTGATTTTTCATATAATTTATTTATAAGGAAAAATTAAATTTTAAATTTATTTATAAGTTTAATTAAAAAATATTTTTATCAATTAATCCAATTTAGTTCATTATAATTAATTTCACTATGAAATTGGGAATAAAAACTTAGTAAACATTTGGATATTTTTATTTAAAAACCCACAACATCGTCCCATAAGCAGGATTAAATTTAAATTAATTTCTTCCAGTTCTGTTATTGGAATTTGTAAAATTTGATTCCATGTTTATAATAATAATATTTTTTAATTTATTATAATTTCAACTTAGTTTTTGACCAAAAAATATTAGTGAATACAGTTAAAACTAATTATAGTGATTAAGGTAAAATTAAGATTAACAATAGAATAAACCTTAAAATTATTGGGGGAAATGACCTATCCACTTTAAAAACACCCATTGGTTGGAAATATTTAGGTAATAAACCTTCCATTATTTATTTTTTGTGTTTTTATGACTTTTTTTAGGTAAAAGGGTGGGGAAACATAACTTGTTTTCAAAAATGCCAAGTGTATCCTTTTCCTTCGCTATAAAAGACCACCACCTATCCCTCTAATATGCACCTCTCAAACCACTTATAATTAGATTATATTTGTCCAAAAAAACTTAATATAAACCCTTCCTTTCCTCTTTAATCCTCCCTCTGGTCATAATTTTTTTAAGTAATCCCTTTGGTGAAAACCAAATTGATTTACCCGATTAAGAGGTAACATTGTCCCTCAATCTCCTTTATTTTATTTTATTTATCCACCCCATAATGTCCCCTTATTACAATATTATAAAACAACACTAGTATACTTAATATACTTAGATTTTTTATGCTAACTTTTTTACCAACACTTACAAACACTTCCATCTAATGGGTAATAAACATACTATTTATGTGTACGGCGAACTATCGTCTCACGAAATGATGGTTGTTAATTTTTTAATTACCATCTATCATGGTGTAAATTATGATGGAATATATGTTTATATATCTATATATTAAATTTATTATGTCTTTAATATTATTAAATCCTTTTTTAACACATATCTTTATACTTTCCATTTGGATTAAATACAATAATTTTGTTTGAGGATGTGTGGACTACCGCCTCCTCAAAGCAATGTGAACTGTTCACACACTACATAGAATTTATTAAGAATGGATTTATTGAACCTATATGATATATATGAAATAATAATTATAATTTAATAATGATATATATACATATATACTTATATGGAATTTTATTTCTTTCTTTCAATACGATAATAAAAAGGAAACAACGTTCATGCGTACGTACGTCCTACAGTCTCCATGAATGATGTATTTGTTTTTATACTTATATATTATATGGATTATTATACAAAAAATATATTTAATATACTTGATATTTATATCATGTATTACATTCATTAAATTATGATATAATTATATGTACTAAATATGTAATAAATTTAGACACATGATAAGAACAAAGAAGATATTATCCAAAGTGAAAACTTAACCTTGAATTATTAAAAAGCAGGTAATATAAATTCATAATAAAACAATATATGTTATTATATATAATAATATGGTTCTGTATAATAAATTTATATTTATTATAAATTATTTTTTAATGAGTATTAAGAGATTCTATACATAAGGTAAGGGAATTTATAGTCTCACTTTTATTAATGTGATATTTACACCTTATTCACCAATTAGATATTTTGTGTGGTGATTGTAATTCCCATGAATATATTCTATGATTTTTATCTTTAATTTTATGGGTATTTAAATATTCATTTGATTATCTCTCTTTCATGGGGTTTATGTTTCAAGAGTTAGTAAATCAAAAAATTAGTTTTGTCTCCATTTTCCTTCTTTGAGACACATGTCATGAACATCAGGAACCCTGATTTCAAAAATGTTTTCAAAGATGACCTTTTAAGATCATTTTAAAGGAAAAAGGATTTTCAAATTTTTTAGTTTTTTCAAACTTCCTTTAAATGTTTTCAAATTATTTTCAAGGAAAATGGTTTTCAAAACTTTTTTAATCTCTCTTTATATTTTTTCCAAGAAAAAGGATTCCAAAATTTTTCCAAAGGTTTATTTATAATTTTTCAATTTTATTATCAATAAAATGGTTTTCAAAGGTTTTTATGTTTTAAAGAAACTTTTTCAAAGAAGAAATGATATTTTCCTCAAGGAATTTTTTTTAAATGATATTTCAAAATTATTTTCCATCTAAGATGACATCGGTTGATATTACTCATGCCCTTCTGAGAAATTATTCATGGGTTATATTAATATTTTTTATATGAATGGTTTATGATTTTTTCATGATGTTTATGAAACCCATTTCTCTTCCAAAGGTTTTATTCTTATTAAACCTGATTATTTTTTGGGGTTAGGCTATGATTAAAGGATTATAAAACCTATCTTTTCCATAGTTTAAGATATAATTACATGTTTGTGACACCATTTTCATTTCATTGGATTATGATAGGATGTTTATAAAACTCATATCTTTATATGGGTCATGATATGATGAAAGTTTTATTATCTTATAGAACATGTATGAATGATTTTATTATGAGATGGGTGGGAAGTATATCTCCTTCCAATGCATTGGGTAAGGAGTTATATCTAATGAGATAATGATGCGATCAAGTCAAAGGTCTTGATCCATTATGGGAAGATGGGGAAACCCAATCCCTTACAAGGAAATGATTGTTACTGGGGATGGTGGTATGTCCCACCCAGAAGGTGTGGTTCCCATGAAGTGCCTTGATAAGTTCTATCAATGAGTATTGACTTATAGTGAATGATTTCACATGTCTATGTATGCCACAATTCTATGTCTTATTCCTATGATATGATTTCATGACTTATGTAATTTATTTCCTTTTGATTCATGTCTTATGAACTTACATGATTTTTTTCGTTATTCATGTTTATAATATTTGATATGCAAGGTGTGATCTTATAATGTTTTGATCACATTCTCATACCCCTATGCTCGTGTTTATTCTTACATTTCTCTATTTTTTTACCTTTATTAAGCATCTGATCTTAACCATTTTTATGTTTCCTTCCCAATTTATGAAGATACGCATTATGTTTGATGTGTCTAAGAAGAGTAATTCTCAAGAAGAACCTAGTTGGAGATAATGCATCTCACTTGTGTCCCAGTGTTTATGTTTTCATGTTTTTAAGTGCATTGGATTAATATGATATTTGGGAATCCATTTATATAATCTTTTAATTATTCTATGAAATTTATATAATATTAATGTATGAAAAGTGAGGGCCATTATAGGTGGGTAGTATGTCATTCTTTTTATAGGATGCACAATGGTTCTAGTCATGTTTTGGGAGGATGTTTTGAGAGAGTTTCAAGAATCTCATTTGGAAGTACATCCAGGTGTATAAAAGATGTATCAAAACCTTCGATGTCAGTTTTTACATCCATGGATTATGAATGGAGTTGCAAAGTTTGCCTCTTGATTCCATACTTTTAGGTAAGTGAAGGTTAAGCCCTAAGTTCCTGCAAGTTTAGATCAACACTTTGAGGTTTCATATTGCAAGTGGGATGGGATATACATCAACTTCATGATGGTCTTACCATGTACATATAGGGTGCATTATTCCATATGGGTGATCATATATCGACTCACCAAGTCATCCCACTTATTATCCATTTGAGAGTAGAGTTCATTAGGGAGCTTGGGAAGCCTCTACATGTTAGAGATAATCTGACTCCATGGAGTTACCCCAATGATCATTTATGAATGTGATGATCACTTCGTATCTAGGTTATGGAAGTGATTTTAGGAGGATTTTTGGACTTAGTTAAGTTTTATCACAACATTTCACCCCCAAACTAATAGCCAAACAGAGCAGACCATTCAGTCTCTAGAAGAAATATTGCAATCTTTCATGTTTTACTTTGGTTATAGTTAGGGGGATCATTTACCATTGATGGAGTTTTCATACAACAACATCTACCATTTCATCATCGGTATGGAACCATTTGAGGATTTTTATGAGAGAACCTTTAGGTCACCACTTTTTTGGAATGAACTAGGAGAGTCAGCACTCAAGGGCCCATATTTGGTGTGAGAAACTACTGAGAAGGTGTAGGTCATCCAGGAGCAGATGAAGACCGCCCAGGGTCATCAGAAGTCTTATGTGGGCTTTGGAGTTCTAGGAGGGATACCATGTGTTCCTACGGGTACTACATAGACATGGATTATGAGTATTTGGATGGGGCGAAAAGCTTTCTACAAGATTCATTGGAACTTTCCAGATATTGCATATTATTGGAAAGGTGGGGTACAACTTAACTCTACCTCTATAATTAGACTGGGTACATGACTTCTTCCATGTGTCACAACCGAGGAGATACATTCATGACCAATCATGCATTATCAACTAGGGAAATATATACATCATGGATGGAGAAAAATTTTATGAGTATCTGATAGAGATCAAGGATCATCAGGAGAGGATCCTTTGTGTGAAATTGATTCATTTAGTGCATTTCTAGTGGAAGCATAGGAATTTTCAGGAGAGTAATTTAGAGTGGAAGGCTCATATTCATGATTATTACCCACATATCTTTCTGTATCCCTCATTTTGGCTTTTCAAGGATGTAAATCCCTAAGGGTGGGAGAAATTGATGACTCAGATTTTCCATGTATTGTTCTTTGATATTGTAGGGATTATTTTTTAGACCAGCTGCTGAGTTGGCATGCAATTCCAAGGC
The DNA here is from genome assembly GCA_963277665.1 of Viscum album. Lineage (NCBI taxonomy): Eukaryota > Viridiplantae > Streptophyta > Magnoliopsida > Santalales > Viscaceae > Viscum > Viscum album. The sequence goes on from OY728146.1 coordinate 632,141,411, forward strand.
TCAATATTCCCAGAATAAATATTTAAAATATATTAAATATATTGAATAGAATGAGTTCATATTTTTTTTCTAAAAAAGTGTAATAACTTATAAATGGGACCTCATATCAGAAATATGAGGGCACTGTTGAGTTCATAATGAGGGTTTTACCCTAAGCGCAATATAAATTTGTTCGGCATGGGGAATTTGTAGAAAAGTCCCCACAGGTGTAAAATGAATAAAATAAATAATTATTAAATTAAATTTAACCGTTGACATAGATAACTACTGTTTTATTTAAATTAAAACTTATAGAAAAATTTTAGGGTTAGTCACATAACCCTACAAATAAATGGGGAGTTATTGGGAAGCATGGAATGAGATTTCATTGATTGATGATGACTAGATTAGGGATCAATGATCGGTCCGAGATAGAATTGAATAATACTTCCAATGATCATGGTGTTTCTCCATTCATAATTATTGATCGATCAAAATCAAGGTAGTACAATTTTTAATTATGTTTCTTTCCCCATTCATAATTTGTATAATGGACACAGATCATGTGTATTATAGAACGGGTTTTGTTACGATGAGTTTATTGGGAAATTTATTTGTGATTAAATTATTATCTCTCTGTTCTTCATTCAAATGTAAATGGCTTTAGGTCAACATGAACATCGACCAAGGTTTTATCCTCATGACTGTTCTTGTTCTTCTATCCCCTGATTCTTTGTTCATTACAGGAGTTCTTTTTTGGACCATGGTTCAACATACCCTGATAAATTGGATGTTGCACACCCATTTCTTAGTGAAACGATTTAATATTATAGATCTTGAATTGGTATGACACAATGGTGGTGCAACAATGGATATAGTGGCAGATCATATGTTTTTGGATACCTGACTATGTATTCTTCATCACACAATGAAGAACGATTTACAAAATCCTTTTTCGAATGGATTTGATGTTAGAAACATGTTTTTAATTGATGAAAACGCTATATTGACATGATTTCTTGGTTTTCTAGTGATACTCATGGTAGGATAGATGACCAAAGGTGAGGTAATAGATCCATGAACCAGATATGATAATTGGGAAATTTATACACTACATGGAATGAAACTTGGTCCCACGTGTCATGTGGGACCCTATTAGTGGCAGTAATGGTTTCTATAGGAATACAAGTTTCACATGGTGTGTGACCTTGTCACATGGAATGTGGTCCCCCTTGGTGAGATTTGAGTGTAAATCATAGGGTACACAGACTTGGGTTAGAGTACATGGGATAGAGAATGTTGTGTACTCCCACACAGGCATGGATTGGGATGGTGTACATGGTCATACTCGTGTACTAGTACACAAGAAAAGTACACAAGCATATGATATGTCATGTACTGTTACATGTACAAAGACACGAGACATAGTCCATTCACATGGGCAAGACCTGGTGTCAAAAAGACATAACTTTTACCCCTACTACATGCTTTGTACTCCAAAAAACATGGCTTTGATCCCTTGTACTCTTTATCTTTGATAATTTTTATTATAATGTGTTCCCCATATCCATTCTTTAGGGTTATCATGGAATCACGTCCTACTCTTAGGCCAATGATCCCTTCTGTGGGACTTCCAGGATATAGTTGTTGGGATCCTTTCATGAGGCTTGAAGTGACATCCTCTATTCATATTCATGACCTAGGTGGAGTTCCTAGTACATTGATGACCAAAATTATGTGGGTGTCAATCCTCTACGTATCATGTTAATTCAGATTATGTTGTTGGTATACCTCATAAACTTCGTAGTGATCCTCTTCTATGTATCATATCACTTTAGACTTATAATGTATACTTACAATGGAGAGACCCAAAAAGCATTACCTCTCATATGGATGTCATCAGTTCTAAAATACTCAGGATTATGTTATCAAAGATGAATTCTTGTGGAACCTTCGATCTAGAATCCTAAGATGGCATTATGGTTTTGACTTACCTTTAGACTATGTGTATTATAGAGTATATCTCGATACACTTGTTATATGTGTTATAGACATATACCTATTTAAAGATGACTTTACTTATTTTTTTTATGCTTTTTGGATTTGGGGTGTCATACTAGGTATTGTTATACTCACCCTACATGGAATTTTCCTACACATGTCATGTCTTGTGCAGATGATCGACTTTTTGATAGATTCCTAGATTGAATAGTACCATATAGTGCTTAGTGAGAATGGAATAATCAAGGTGTGTTCCTATAGTATCTTGATAGTTGTCCCTAGTATTACTTTTTGGTTGGGCATTTTTTATACTCTTTGTGGTGGGCTTGTAATTTGACTAGTTTAATTTTCTTTAATTCCTTTCATACTTCTGTTTTTATATTTATATGTATGCATGCAGGGTTGTTCAGTTATTATTACATTTCAGTATTCTATAGTGTTGGATATGTGTGCATGTGTAAAGGTACTTAGGCTAAGGCCTCCCATGTTATTTAAATGCCTACTTGGTGGTAGTCACCAGCCTCTGTCCTATTAGATGCGGGTATGGGGAGTCATGACACCGACCCCTTTGGGATGGTTCATGACATAGCGAAGGTACATACTCATGATTTTTTTATTCTTATTAAAATTGTATGGTTTTGAAAACTTAAAACTAATTAAATGAATATTTATAAAATTCTACACTACTGATCTTAAAAAAATACATTTTCTCCTTTCATTTATGGCTCTTGGTCATTATCTGTTTGTGTTTCAGGCATTGGAGGTTTAAGAGGTTGATCCACTTAATAATTAGAGTATTGACCTAGTAGAGAAGGATGAGTCATGGTAGAGGGCCTTGTGTTCCTTCCAATGGAATAGTATAGGGAATTAAAAGGGTATTTTTTGACCTGGAGACATAGAACTAGTTCGAGTAGATCAATATCCCCTTTTGTTTAATCAGGGCCCTGATGAATTACTGGGTTCCATGGGTGGTTAGTTAGATAATAGGAGCTATGATTTAGTAGTGAATGATGTATCTTGGTGAGAAAATAGAAGCAAAAATTTCGTGGGTAGACTTCCAAATGGAGTTTCAAGTGGAGTTCCTATTGTCTATCATGAAGGAAATGAAAAGGTAGGAGATAATCTATCTTAATTATGGGAGTATTTCTATGTTGTATCTTTAGATCAAGTTCAATTATCTTTTTCATTTCATCCTAGATAATCTTCTTGATGAGGAGTCTTGAGTGCAACATCTTGAGGAGTCACTTTTTCCTTCTATATAGTATGCAGTTACTTATTTTATATCTCAAATTTATATGTAGATTCAGAAGAATATTGAGGTGAATATGTGTATACAATAATGAAGAGGTTTACCATAAGAGGGGAACTAAAAGGGTTCCTTGAAGAGTAAAGCTATCAATGGAATGTCTCAAGAACTATGGCCATTGAGGTTTTTTTTCAATGGGGATTTAACCTCAGTGGATTCCCTCACGGCCTTTTAGGTATAGTTTTTTTCATTCTTTTACTAGGTTCTTTAGGCTAGTGTAATTTTTCTATGGGGGGTGTGGCTATCATAAAAATTAGTGACCCGATTTTTTTTTATATCAGTATAGTGGAGGTGGTCTGGTTCAGTATTAGCCTCAATAGCAACCGCCAGCGAGTCCATTTAAGTAGTATGTGAAGTAGGATTATGATCTTTCAAGATAAGGTAAAGTAGGTAGAGTTAAAACTTAGTATATTCCTCTTCTTCAGGGACCCAGACATGAGCATGGATGAGACATCCCTCAAAAGAGAGGTATAAGAGCTTGGATTGGTCAGTTTCATGTAATGGGGGTAATAACACTAGATTGTCCAAAGATCATTACAGTTATGATCATTTTATAGTTTACCATTTTTCCTTGTTTGATTCAATATATTCACACTCCTTTATTTAACCCACTCTATTTCATACTTTGGTATTAGACATAGAGAGGCTTCATATGACCTTGTTGTTGATTATTCCAACCAGAGGCTAGACTATCTTGTTTGTTGTGTACCAGGGGTGTGAACTAATGATAGGGTCACATAAGTAATGTGGGGATATATTCTTGCTTCTAATGTAGACATATGGTTTCATCAACGGCATAAATTAGTTGTGTTCTGTGCATTCTATTTTTTGAATATATTCATAGGAGAGTTATGTTCTCTGATGGGAATGGTCAGCATGTAGTTTTTATTGGTGAGTGAGGTTTTTAGTTCAAAAGTAGACATGTGGAGCCACTTACTTCTATAATGGATAATTTATCCATATAATTAATAGGAACTTGGATGATTGGGGTTCCTAGGGTCATCAGGTACATTATGGATGTTTTTCTTGAGGGGTTTATGATGCTACCCCCTAGACTTGATATCAATTTTAGGATATATCAACATCTTGATGATTCTTTGGTTTCAATGGGCCCTTATTGGATGAAACCCTATTAGTTGTGGGTGTTGAGGATTAAGATGGATGAACTAATGTAGAAGGTTTTCATTTATCCTAGTGTGTCATTGTGAGGTACTCCAATGTTATTCTCCAAGAAGGAAGATAGGAGTCTGGGGTTGTGCATATACTCCCAAATGTTAAATCAGGTGATGATCAATAATTTCTACCCTCTCTTAATGATTTATGGTCTTTTTTACCAATTTATGGGGGATATTGGGTTTTTTATGATTGATTTGTACTCAAGATATCTCCATTTGAGGGTGATGGTTGAGTATGTCCTGAAGATTTCCTTCAAATATAGGTATGAGAACTTTTAGTTTGTGGTAAAGTTTCTCGATTTCATGAATGCACCAAATATATTCATGGGAATCATAAAATCTATGTTCCATGAATTCCAAGACTATTTCATATTCATTTTCATCTGTATCATATTAATCTACTCGATGTCATAGGAGAAGTATATCGATCATCTCAGAGCTATCTTGCAATATCTTCAATGCCACCATATTTATTGAAATTTTTCCAATTGTATGTTTTTTAAATGAGATGTGCATTCCCTTATGAATTTGGATTCCCAAAAATGTGTGTCTATGGACCCATAAAATATAGAGGTTGTTGTTTCTTGGGAAGCACCTAAGAATGTGGTAGAGGTTCATAGCTTCCTTGATCTTTTAAGATATTATCAGTGGTTCATATCTAATTTATCATATATTGTATACATTTTTATAGATTTTAATATTAATGAATAAGATTTTAACTACACTGATCATTGTTATGAATCATTTTACTACCCGAATGGGAAACTGAGTAGTATCTAGTGCTCCAGTTGACAAAGTAGGTGGTGATGTTTATGGTGTTTTTGACTCCTTGCATCTAGAAATTGGGTGTGTCTTGATGTATTATAATATAGTGATTTCGTATGGGTCTATTAAGTTATTACCCCGTGAGTGTAAATATGTCACCCATAATCCGAGCTAGTCATGGTTCTGTTTTCACTGAAGATGTGGTGACATTATCTCATTGGAGAACACCTTATGTTCTTCAGGGATCATAAGAGGTTGGGGTATATCTTTTCTCATTGAAAAATAAATTTGTGACATTGGATGTTTATTTAATTGATATAGTAATATGACTTTGAGATCTCTTACACCTAAGGGGAAAATAATTTTGTGGCTAACACTTTGAGAAAAAAGTTGCAGAAGAATGTTGTTTAGGAGTATAGAGATTCTTGGAGGGTAATGGTGGATTCAATATACCTATACATAGATGTATTTTTGGTTGATCATATAGATTTATTATTTCATATTATAGTGAAGTGTTCTATGATGTGGATGGTGAAGTATTCTTAGTGGGGAGACTCTGAGGTAGAGGTGATGCAAGATCGTGTTGGTGATAGTGATGCTCTAGAGGGATGGTTAGAGGATGGTCCAAACAAGATTTTATTTCAAGAAAATTTATTTTTTCTGGAATATATTCATGATGGAATCCTTCATGAGTTTCATATATCACATTTTGAATTATACCTAATAGTATCAAAAATGTAATGTGACTTGAATACATAGTTTTGGTGTCCCAATTTGAAATGAGTGGTGGTAAAGTTTGAAGATCTATGTCTAGTTTACTTGAAAGTAAAGGGTGAGAACCATATTCTAATAGGTTTTTTGTATCCATTCGATGTTCCAAAGTGGAAATGGGATGACATATTAATAGACTTCAACATAGGGTTACCCGAAGATCAAGAAGGTTGTGATGTTATCTTGGTAATCGTGGATCAGTATATAAAATTTGATCACTTTCGATAGATCAAAAAGTTAGGTGTCATGTATATTCTAGTAAGGAGGTTCATGGATGATGTTGTTCAACTACATGGATTTCTAAGATCTATTATCTTGAATAGGTAAAATTGTTTTACCTCAAAATTCTAGAGTGGATTTCAACATGGTTTTGGAAATATTTTTCACCTTAGAACTACTTTCCACACTCAGATGGATCGGAATATAGTGTAGAACATCCAGATACTAGAGTATATATTATGGACATGCATCTTGGACTTTGTAAAATAATGATAAAATTACTTTACTTTGGTTTATTTTTATTATAAAAACATTAATCACTCATTTATCGGCATGGACTTGTTTGATGCTTTGTATGGGAAGCCATTTAATTCACCATAATATAGGTATTATGTTAGAGATCCTTTATTTCTCAGTCCTGATGTGTTGTAAATCACAAAAGAGAAGGTTCATGTTGTTTGTGAGAAGATGAAGGTAGTGTATGATTAGAATAAGTCTTATGAAGATTTTAAGAGGAGATCCTTCAAGTTCATGGTTGGGGACCATGTTTTCTTAAACGTCTCCCCTCAATGTGAGAAATAGATATTTGGTAGGAATAAGCTCTAACCCTAGTTTTTTTGGCATTTCAAGTTGTTAGATCGCATTTTAATGGTGGATTATCGGTTAAAACTCCTTCCATGGCTAGACATGATTCATGATATCTTTCACACCTCTCAATTCCATTGGTATCTTTATGATGACTTTCATGTTAATGAATAGATAGTGTGGCATATTGAGGAAGATGAAACATCTATAGAGGAGCCAGTAGAGATCCCATATATTATGGAGAAACTGTTGAGTATATGAACCATTACTTTGTTTCATGTATTTTGGTGGCATGTTGGCCTAGAGTAGAGTATATTAAAGCCTAATATGTATATTCATACTCAGTACCCAAAGTTGTTTTGAGTTTTTTCTTGTCTTTTCTTTCCTTTTTTTATGTGAATTTTGGATCTTGTTGGTTTATGAGATGCAATTTTTTCTTAATATGATGTGTGTTAAACCTTAGAACATATGAAGAGGGGAAAACCTAATTAAAAATAAATACATGTTATACTATTACACATATTAAAACCATTTGGGTGAGTTAGAGATTCCCAAATAGGATAATATCTTTATATTTAATATGGGATTCCTTGATTTGTGTGTTTCTGGCCGTGTTGTGTGATGGTTGGGTTGATCATTGGCTTGGGATATCAAGATTTTGAAATTGTGGTTTAGATGGATATGTGAAAAGGGGGTCTCTTATGTATAGGATAATAGTGTGGTAATGTGTCTTTGAGGGATGTTTGATGAATGGTTTTGGATGGGTTTAGTGTGTTTGTTGGTGGTAGTGTTCAGTTGTAATGATATCGATGATAGGTATCTCATGGGATGGTTGTTTGGAATTCCATTTCCATTTATTATTTTATTTTTGGTTTTTATTATCAAGGGAGAGAATATTTTGATATGTATTTAATGTAATGATTCATACCTTTTGACCTATTACATTAAGAGAATTTTGGTAATGGAAGTGACCATAAGAGTTTTTGAGGAAGTTGGAGGGAAAAGGAGGTTGCATATGAAAAAAATAGCTGAGAAGGATTTTGTGTCATGGTGTCTTGAGTTGTGCCTTGGAGGAGAGCAGCTTTATTATAGGTAGTATTTCTATGGTATTGAGGCTCAGATAAAGTTTTTTGGGAGTTTTTTCTAATTATAGTATGGTAGTGATGTGGAGGTGTCAACTATGGAAAGGATCCCTGAGTGGAGTTTTGGTGATACTTTTATTTTAAATATAGTTTCACCCTAGATACCCTGGTTATTTCATGGAGTCCTAAGGTTTATTGTTTTATATTTCTTTCAATTTTGGGGTAGCTGCATCATGGAGCTAGACTACAGCGTAGCCCCCTTCCTAACTAAAACATCACTTTTTATTATAAAGTTGAAACTAAATAGAAGAGAATTTAGGGGAAAATATTAGAGGCCAAGGGAATCACCATGAAAAAAGTTATTACAGTCTTGGGTCATATATATGAGACAATGGAAAAAACTAATGATCTTACTAGTTATAGCTTGACCGGGTGAGGCATCGGTAGCAAAGTTCTCTTCTCTCAATGTATTTTTGACTGCAATACCTTAATTAAAGATAATTATGAAATCCCTAATAATGTAGGTAAGGTCCCAAGGACTAATTTTTTTTTGAGAAACTCAACAAGAATAAAGGTTTTGGATTCCACTGTAGAAATATTAAGGTTATAAAGATATCCCCTTACCAGTTCTATAATTTTGCAGTGTTGTGGCCTTTTCTATGCCATTGTCTTTTCCCCAATTTTCTTGATCTAAATAATGGATCTTAATGTGAATCTCATATGTTCCCCTGTATAACTTCACTATATAATATAGCCCTTGAACTGTGTTGTGGTTTGTTTCATTTTCATTAATTCTCTAACATAGTGCTATAGGCTACTTTGTGGGGTTTTGTTTTGAAAACTTGGTATAAAAAAACAAATCTCCTAAAACTCTATCATGTTCCTTACTTTATTTTTTGTTCTAGGGTGATCCAAGTGAATCTCAAAGAGTTATCCCCCCCTTAAATTTTCTTCAACCTCGGCCTTAGGAGATCAATATTTGGGGCTTTTATGTGAGTCACCCTCTTTTTTTTGTAATGCCCCGACCCAGTTACCCAAAGTCAGTGCATTATTACATAAAATTGGCATGATCATGAGGGATCAAATCCCAAAAGACTGATCAGTTTAGTAGCCTTGGAAGTACTAGATAGATTCATAAGTTTTACATTACATCATGAAATAAAAACATCAACAATATTTTGTCCCCATTGACCACACTTATATCCTTAGTCTATCTTTGTAGGTCAACCATAACATATTTCTTCACATCCTAGGAAAAATAAAACATAGAAAGGGGTGAGATCAGATGCTCAGTAAGGATAACAATATAGTGGAAACTTTCATAAATAAGAATAAACAATTAAGCCAATGTATATGACTAAAATACAAGCCTTTTAAACATAAACTTCTGAATAATATGGCCAATATAAATTAAATAATTTCATTTACTTATTCACATGGATATTATAATAGTTGAATAATCACATGAAATATCAATATCCAATTTCATAATGATGGAATGCATAATGATAGACTTCATAACCACATATTCAAGGCCTTGTTCCAAAACTACAAATAATATTTTGTCAAGTCCTTGTGCTAAGACACTATTTTTTCTAATGAGACCTACTGATTCATCGAGGAGCTATAGCAGGCTCCACCCGTCACTTACTAAGTCCAATACATTCCTCATATCAAAAGGTTTAAACATAACATAAACATTCATATTAAAACTAGCATATGAAATGTCAATACTTTATCCATAAACCATGAATAGTGTAAAAATAACACATCCAAAATCTAGGTGAAGGCAGAATTTCGGGGTTACTGTAGCAGTACTGTGGCTGGTACTATAGCGGGAACTGTAGAGGACACTGTTTGGCACTATAGTAGCCGGGAATATGCCCCCATTTGGTCATTCAGGCCACCGATTTGGTCCCTGAGTCCTTTAAGGCCTTTGGGCCACCCAGGCCTTCGGGTCTGTAAGGCCTTAGGGCCACCTCAAGGCCTTCGGGCCACCTTAAGTGCATATGAAAACCAAAAAACCTTCAAAGGAACAATCTCTAGAAGGAGGATGAGCAAGGAGATTTCACCACAGTAGAAGCTAAATAGATTGTAAGAATGAGAGGGTATGACACCTGCTATCGGGATAAGCCTGTGCATGAACGGGAATGCCTAGCCGAACAGTTATGTGAAGGTGGAGCGCTTATTTCATGATGAAGATGCTGGGGAGGAGCAGTTTCAAGTAGTTAGTCTGGGTTGTATGTAATGTTTGAAGCCTACGGACAATGAATTCCTCTAAGGATTATGGTCCATGTAATACTTACGCCTACGAGCCTTGTAAGGGTTCCAACTCACCCCTTAAAAGGTGGATTATCAAAAATCAATAAAAAATGAATGCCTTCGGTCCATTGGAGGACACATCCAAAATCAAACATATCACAAATACTTCAATACAATATAGAAGTTTTGTATCATAATAAATCAACTTCAAAATAGATTAAAATCCATCAAAGGATGTTGACATAGATGAAATCAAAACTTTTTTAGAGAAATGTCTCTTTCTATTTTGAAATCATTTAAAAGTTATATAATTATAAAATAAAACATTTATTTTGAAAATACTCATATAATCTTGTATGGGAAGCGTCGATGATGTTATAATGGTGGAAAATAGCCTCACCCTCTGTATAAGTTAAAAAAAGACATTCTTACCTTAATTTTGTCGAAAATTTCATGAAGTACATTGTTTGGAAAATGACAGAAAGATTCCTTTAAAAACATATATGGTCAAATAAGGGTATAAATTACTTTTACCCATTTTCTAGTAAATATCAATAATCTTTTGAATTATATTTTTAATAAAACATGGATGTGGATGATAAAGTGGTCCTAGTAGATACTTACGTATTAACAACATCAGATAAGTAAAGTGATTGTAGAATTAACCCTTACCTTGTACTTTTCCTTAGTAGATGGTATGTTAGACTCGTTTATAATAGTTAAAATTTTTTATTAAATTATACAAGAATCATATATATAAATATGATCTCATATATGATCTTATAATATTTCTTTGTTAATAATATTTTAGTAGTATCATCATTTCGGGTGTTAAATGATTCTGTTTCCTTTATATGATTGGTTACGTAAGCCATGTTTGTTATGTATATAATTTATTTGATTCATATACAGAATGATATTATGTTCATAAACATTATTTTTAACCAAAAAAATTATTATTTAATGATTATTATGGGGGGATGAATCTCATCGCGTTCGTGGAGACGCTAATATGTACGTACGCACGGGCGATAATATCATTATATTGATGGTAAAATAATATGTAATTGGATGTTATATCATATATACAGAATCATTAACATGTTATATTTTTTATTTACATCAGGTATACTCATTATTATACCCATCCAAATAATGATGTTTTTGAAAATCAAACTACACCACGACGTGAAGACGGTAAGCCGTACGTACGCACGTATGGAGACTTTTTCATTTATAGGATGGATAGAATAATGAATATGGTTGTACCATATTTATAATAACATCACAGTATGTAGATGGTATTGGATTTATTTTTTTGGTATGGAAAAAAAATAAAGGGGAAGTGGAAGAAGAAAAGAACTTGAAAGAGGGTGGTGAAATTATTACCTCTTCTTCAGGTGTTTCCTTTTGAGTTGATCAAAAGGGATCCTTGGGTTGGATTTATGATCAAATTAAGGCCTCTAAGTAGAAGGTATTATAGTTGATAAGATATTTTGGTATGTTCTGGTCGAGCCAAATGGCTTTTGGGGTGTGAATTTAAGAGAAAAGGAAGTACCCTTTTATAAGAGAGGTGAGGGTCACTTTAGGAAAAGCTTCAAATATTATTTTATAATAAAAATAATTTTCGGTTTCTAATGGACCAAAAATGATTTATTTAGAGGATAAGGTGTGTATGGGTCTAAAACCTCTCAACCAATAGGTTTTAGATAGGTTTAGGTCACCATATTAACCTTATCTTTTATATTTAACTCGTAGTTAAATAGTTTGACATTTACCATGTCTCTTTCTATTTTTATATTATATGGTTAATAAACTTACTATAACATGCCAAGAGAACCCCAAGTGGTTTATTATTAACATATATAACCTTATATAAGTCCATTGGTTGATCCATAGATTTTTATGAATATTATATCAATTAATAATATAGTATTTGTTTTAAAAACTCAATTATGTCAATTTTGACACTATTTAGTATTTGGTTTTTTTAAAAATCATAATGGCATGATTACTTTTAAAACAATTATTTAATCAACCCTAACATGTCATATTAACTAATAAAATTAGTGGAATTCATCATATGTCTCAATTTACATTTATTTCGATATTTATAATAACAATTATTTTAATATTTCATTAATAAGATAATTACTGCATCATAATTATGTCATAAATAAATTAAATTATTTAATGTCTAAAAATTTTAAATAAAATATCATTATGTATGAAATATTTTTATATTTTTAATTAATATTTATAGTAGAATTTATATTGTGTGTATCCCTATATTAAAAATGGTTTATTTATTAAACTTGGAATTTAACACTTTTAACTCTTTTTTAAATAAAATAATAATAAATGTCCTAATCCAATCCAAGTGGAAAAAAAGGATAATATTTTATTTGTATTGTTGTTTTTGGTCTAATTACACTTATCCAATAGAATTATGACATGTTTTAGGGTAATTATAATATCAATTTTACCCTTAATTTCCCTATTTACTTTTAACCATGGTAAATAAAAGTCAAAAGTTACTATTCACCAAAAATTATTTTCATCTTATTGAACAAAATTTTAATTACTAATTTCAACTATGTATCTCTTATATTTGAAATTCAACTCACAGAAGCGGTAAAATTAAGTTTTATGCAAATTTGTAAATGCTCCTAGAAGGTGGGTAAAAGATGGTAAAAAGTTCAATAAAATTTTATATATCTAAACTTATTATAAAATGACTCCAATGAGTTACATTGAACATATATAAGTATTATGTATCTATTTCGACCTGAAATAAATTAAAATAAAATAACTAATTAGTTAAATAGAAATTTATTTTTAAACAATAACGCAGTGTGTTTCACTATTCATCAAAAATTGAAAGTTCTCAAAAAAATACAAAAAATTCACCCTAAGATAATTTTGAAATTCTGAATCCAAAAATTAAGTCCATTTTGAAAATTAATATTTATAAAATTTCAAAAAGGTGGGTATTACTATTCATAACTGCTCGTTTCATTGGTCGTGGTGTGTTAAAACTCCAAGTTCGGTACAATGCAAGCTACTACATTATTCAAAGGGAAACGTATCGTGAAAGCTTGAGGTGTTACATTCTCCCCTCCTTAAAATTATTTCATCCTCAAAATTTCTAGAATATTACTTCATAAAAAGATTCAGGTGGTTCTTCATCATATGTTCCTCGGGTTCCTATGCTACCTCTTCCATCTTATGGTTTCTCTATAGAGCTTTTACTAGACGAGTCATCCGGTTTCTCAACACTTGTTCTCTTGTATCAAGAATTTTGACAGGCTCTTCACAATAAGACAAATCAGGTTACAGTTCAATTTCTTCATAGGTGAGTACATGCATTGGGTCAGGCTTGTATTTTCTCAATAGTAATACGTGCAATACATCATGAACTTTGGAGAGACTTGGAGGCATTGCCAAACGATAAGCTACAACACCAATTTGTTCTAGAATTTCGAAAGGTCCGGTGTACCTAGGAAAATATGGCCTCCAACATGAAATTCCAAATCCTTCCTTCTGTTATCGGAATAGCTCTTTTTCCTAATTTTGGATGCTTTGATGTGTGTTTGGATAACCTTAACCTTTTACATTATTTCCTCAACATGTTTTGGACCTAAGATTTTTCTTTCACCAACATCATCCCAACAAGTTGGTGTGAAAAATCTCTTTCTGTATAATGCTTAATATGGTGCCATTTGAATACTTGAACGGAAACAATTTTTATAGGAAAATTATACCAAAGGTAAATATTGATCCTGCATACCTTGAAAGTCAAGTGATAAAGACCACAACATGTCTTCTATGGTTTGAATAATCCATTCTGATTGTCCATCAGTTTGAGGGAGGTAGGTAGCGCTCAAATGAAGTTCAGTATCTAGGGCCTTCTGATGACTTTTCCAGAATCTTAATGTAAAACATGGATCACAATTAGAAACAATCGATAGGGTTACTCCATGAAGTCTTACAACATCATTAATATATAGTCATTTCATTCATTCAAGTGGTAAATCATCTCTTATAGTAATAAAATGTGCTGACTTGGTAAGACGATCAACAATGACCCATATTGCAGCATTCCTTCTTGGAGTATTTGGTAGCCCCATGAAAAATTTCTTCGTAATATTATCCCATTTCCACACAGGTATGGGAAGAGGTTGCATGAATCCTTTAGGCTATTTCCTTCTAGCTTTCACTTGTTGACAAACCATACATCAAGACACAAAATCAGCAATCTCCCACTTCATGTTTTCCCACCAAAAATGTTCCTTCAAATCTCTATACATCTTGGGTCTCCCAAGGTGTATAGATAAATTGGTGCTATAAGCATCATCCAATAATTCCCTTTTTAGATCAGGTATGTTAGAAACACAAAGTCTCTTCCCAAATTTCAAAATTCCATCTTCATATATGAATTCACTCAATCTCCCATCATTCGCAGGATTAATCTTCTTTTGAAACTCCTCATCATCAGTCTGAGAACTCTTTATCCTTTCTAGTAAAGATGGTTTGGCAACCATTTGAAAAATAATTGATGTTTCACCTTCCATGTTTATTCCTATATCCTTCTTTACTAGATACATGAAAATTGGATCTCGTTTAACTCTCATCTTGTTCAAAACTCCATGATCATTTCTACTCAAAGCATCTACCACTTTATTTTTTTCCCCAGGTGGTATTCTATAGTGAAATCATAATCCTTGAGTAGTTCAAGCCATCTCCATTGCCCCATATTGAGTTCTTTCTGTGAGAAAATATAATTTTAACTCTTGTGATCAGTATAATCTCACATTTTTCACCATAGAGATAGTGTCTCCATATTTTTAGAGCAAAGATTACAGCTGCTAACTCAAGATCATGAGTAGGATAGTTTTTCTCATGAATTTTTAGCTATTATGATTCATAGGAAATAACTCTATCATTCTGCATAAGGACACAACCAAGTCCTTTCTTTGAAGCATCACTATAAATAACAAACCCATTGTTCCCTGATGGTAGATTCAAGATTGGAGCATTGAATAATCTTTTCTATAGTTCTTCAAAACATTCTTCACACTCTTTTTTCAAAACAAATTTAACCCCTTTACATGTGATCTTGGTTAATGGGTTAGCCAACTGGGAAAAATTCTGGATTAAACTTTGATAATAACCAGATAAACCAATAAATTTTTTTACCTCAGTTATACTCATCGGTTTTGGACATTCTTGGATTTCCTTGGTCTTTGAAGGATCAACAAATATTTCAACCTTAGAGACAATATGGCCAAGAAAAGAAATCTTCTGAAGCTATAATTTACACTTGTTAAACATCCCATATAAGTCATTTCTTCTAAGAGTCTTTAGAATAATGCGCAAGTGATTTTCATGATCTTCATAGTTTTTGGAGTATACCAAGATATCATCAAAAAATACCACTACAAAGTCATCAAGATATTCCATGAAAACTCAATTCATTAGATCCATATAGACATAGGGTGCATTAGTCAATCCAAAAGTCACGACTGTAAACTCGTAATGCCCGTACCTGGTTTGAAATGCTGTCTTCGGAATGTCTTCCTTCTTGATGCACAAATGATGGTATCCAGATTGAAGTTCAATCTTTGAAAATTATTGAGCTCCATGAAGATGATCAAATAAATCATCAATGTGAGGTAGAGGATACTTGTTCTTTATTATTATAGCATTGATCTCCCTGTAGTCAATGCACAACCTCATAGATCCATCTTTCTTCTTAACAAAAAGGATAGGGGCTCCCCATGGAGAAACACTAGGGTGAATAAATCCATTATTAATCAGTTCCTATAGTTGTTTATTTAGTTCCACTAATTCCATAGTGGCCATTCTATAAGGGGTCTTTGATATGGGCCTTGAACTAGGAATTAAATCAATAGAAAACTCAATTTCTCATTCTGGAGGATGTCTAGGTAAATCTTATGGAAACACATCAACATATTCTTTCACAATAGGTATGTCCTCTATTCAAACATTATTTTTCTCACCCATAGTTATTTCATTCCCTCCTAAAGATAAGGTACTCTTTATCATCATCGAAAATTGTAACCTCCTACTTTTGAAAATAAATTTTCGCATCATGGTCTGAAATCTAATCCATTACAAGGATTATATCTAATTCAATCATGGGTATGATGACAAGATCAGCAGATAAAGAACATTTATATCCACTAATATGAACTGATTCACAAAACATTGTTACGATGATACTTCCCTTAGGTGTTTTGACTAACAACTCCCTTAATAAGTCAAATTGAAAATATATAATTTTCTTAGCAAACTGAGAAGATGTGAAACAATGTGATGATCCAAAATCAAATAAACCATTGGATAAATTTGAGGAAACCATTAAATTACCTTCCTTCATGTCTTTAAGAGCTTCAACCTCAGTAGTAGTGATCGCATAAGCTTGGCCTTTCTTCCTTGGCCTTTTCTGAGGTAAGTTCCCTTGGTGTATAGAAAATTCATTTCCATAATTATCCTTTTCTATACAATTGTAGCTTTCAACATTGAAAACCACTTTATTACCCTTACAATCAAGAGCTTGGTGGCCTTTTTCACCACACTTGTAACAGACTGCCATTCCCTTCAAGAAATTACCGGTTTGTTTCCTCCCTCATTTACCACAGGATGCATATTCAACTTTTCCCTTATTCCCCTTATTTCCATTTCTAGAGTGTTCAGCAGATCACTTTTTCTATTACTTTTCTTTAAAGTTGTAAGATTTATATAATTCCTTTTCTGTATTGATAGTGCATGAGACTATATCTTCATATGATGAGAAGGATTTTGATACTAATGCTCGACGGAGAAATGGTTTTAACCCATCAAATAATCGATCAATATTACTCCTTGGGTTACATATATAATCATGTTGCATGCCTTACTAACCTTGAAATTTTAGCCTCATACTTTGCGATATTCTCATCCTCCTTTTGCCTCAGACTCAGAAATTGTCTTTCCATATCAACGCAATGGTCACAAGAAAAGTATTTTTCTAATAAAATCTATTTAAACTCCCTCCATTCCATGTTTGATACTTCTTAATCTTCTATTTTGTTTTTTATTAATTACCACCATTGTTCTGCATCTCCCATGAGGTGATAAACTGCCATGACAACTTTTTCCCTTTCCCTACTCCCCAAAGCACGAAATATTTTATCTAAAGAAATTTCCATTTCTTAGCTACTAATGGATTTGTACTCCTATTGAATTTTGGTGGTTTTTACCTCATGAAGAGGTCTAACATTGATCCTCTGCATTGTGGATCAGGGTACTCTATATGGGTAAGGTTATTATTCATAACCTGAGTGAGTTGTATTAGTATGGTGATAAGCTGATCAACACTAGTTGCATCACCAGCTCCACTATAGTTATCTTGAGTAGTATGGAAATCCCTACATGGATTATGTGAGTTGATAAGGTTTCCATTCCATCCACTAGGCACCATTTATAAATAATGGCATACAATAGATTAGTTTAAGAATCACAATACATAATTCCAAACTTCTAAAACACTTAACATAAATTGAACAGTATATGGATATAATCCATAATCAAAAAAAATGTTTTATTTGAGGAGTTATATACTCATAAATCCTTCATAATGGTTTATAAACAGAATGTCAATTATCCTAAGCATATCCCCTGAGAGTGTGTAGTTGGGGTTTGGCTTAGTGGTAAGCACCTCATAATCCTACATAAAAAATGGGGGTTCAACACCCATGGGGCACAGGTACTGTAGCAGTACTATAGTGGTACTGTAGCAGTACTATAGTGGTACTGTAGCGGTGGTGGTACTATTCATTAGTGGTACTGTAGTGTTGGTAGGATACTGTAGCGGCGGCAGGGTACTGTAGCAGTGGTGGGCACTGTAGCAGACAGGTTACTATTCATAGAATGGGCCTTAGGCCAAAAATTTGGGCCTACTGGCTATGTAATGGGCTACAAGCCCACTAGGCCTTCAGGCTATGTAATGGGTATCCCTATACCTAGTTAAAAGAGATCTTTTCTTTGCTTTGATAATAAAATGAGGCTTCAGCCCCAACCTTTAAAAAAATATCCCCTGGGAGTGTCGTAACCAAGAGTGCAGCAAGGCCCGTTGTTGTGTACCAGTTCCTGTTCGATTCTAGGTCAAAGTGGTTTTTTTTGGGTTTTACCCCTAGGTATATCTGTTCTAGAGCCATCTCTACCTACTCATATCCAGACTGGGATGTATTTCTTGGAAAACTCACAAAATCTCTACATTACCATAATTCTAGGAAGTTATTCTACACTAATCTTCAAAGTCTATCTTAGGGTAATCTTCTCTAATCAGAGTTTTTCTAAATATAGCTTCCAAGGTTTGTCCTAAACTTCCTCTAATAACAACTGTAATGCCCTGACCCTAGTTACCCAGAGTCAGTGCATTATTACATAACATTGGCATGATCACAATGGATCAAATCCCAAAAGACTGATCAGTTTAGTAGCCTTGGAAGTACTAGATACATTCATAAGTTTTACATTACATCATGAAATAAAAACATCAACAAAATTTTGTCCCCATTTACCACACTTATATCCTTAGTCTATCTTTGTAGGTCAACCATAAAATATTTCTTCACATCCTAGGAAAAATAAAACATAGAAAGGGGTGAGATCAGATGCTCAGTAAGGATAACAATATAGTGAAACTTTCATAAATAAGAATAAACAATTAAGCCAATGTATATGACTAAAATACAAGCCTTTTAAACATAAACTTCTGAACAATATGGCCAATATAAATCAAATAATTTCATTTACTTATTCACATGGATATTCTACTAGTTGAATAATCACATGCAATATCAATATCCAATTTCATAATGATAGAATGCATAATGCTAGACTTCATAACCACATATTCAAGGCCTTGTTCCAAAACTACAAATAATATTTTGTCAAGGCCTTGTGCCAAGACACTATTTTTTCTCATGAGAACTACTGATTCATCGAGGAGCTATAGCAGGCTCCACCCGTCACTTACTAAGTCCAATGCATTCCTCATATGAAAAGGTTTAAACATAACATAAACATTCATATTAAAACTAGCATACGAAATGTCAATACTTTATCCATAAATCATGAATGGTGTAGAAATAACACATCCATAGTCAAACATATCACAAATAGTTCAATACAATATGGAAGTTTTGTATCATAATAAATCAACTTCAAACAAGCTAAAAAACCATCAAACGATGTTGACCTAGATGAAATCAAAACTTTTTTTAGAGAAATATCTCTTTCTATTTTGAAATCATTTAAAAGTTATATAATTATAAAATAAAACATTTATTTTTGAAAATATTCTTATAAGATTGTATGGGAAGCTTTGATGATGTTATAATGGTGGAAAATAGCCACACCTGCTGTATAAGTTAAAAAAAGACATTCTTACCTTAATTTTGTTGAAAGGGTCATAAAGTACCTTGTTTGGAAAATGACAGAATGATTCCTTTAAAAAAATATATGGTAAAATAAGGGTGTAAATGACTTGTCCTGTAGTATAGTAAATATTAATAATGTTTTGAATTAGATTTTGAAGAAAATATGGATGTGGCTGATAAAGAGGTCCTAGTAGATACTTACGTATTAACAATCTCGGATAAGTAAAGAGATTGTAGAATTAACCCCTACCTTGTACTTTTCCTTAGTCGAAGATATGTTAAACTCTTGTATAATAGTTAAAACATTATTATTGAATTATACAAGAATCATATACATAAATATGATATCATATATGATCTTATAATATTTCTTTGTCAATAATATTTTATAAGTATCATCATTTCGGGTGTTAACTAACTCGTTTTCCTTTATATGATTGGTTATGTAAGCCATTTTTTTTATGTATAGGATGTATTTTATTCATATACAGAATGATATTATGTTCAAAAACATTTTTTTAATCATAAAAATTATTCTTGAATGATTACGATAGGGAATGAATCTCATCACGTTCTTGGGGACGGTAATATGTACGTACGTACGAGAAACAATATAATTATATTGATAGTGAAATCATATGTAATTGGATGGTATATCATATATACAGAATAATTAACAGGTTATATTTATTATTTACATTATTTATACTCATTATTATACCCATACAAATAATGAAGTGTTTGAATAACAAACTACACCATGACGTGGAGACGGAAAGCCGTACGTACGCACGTATGGTGACTTTTTCATTTATAGAATGGATAGAATAATGAATATAGTTGTACCATATTTATATTAACATCATATTATGTATAAGGTATGAGATTTATTATTTTGGTATGGAAACAACAAAGAAATAGGAAGTGTAAGAATAAAAGAACATGAAAGAGGGTGGTGAAATTATTACCTCTTCTTCGGGTGTTTCCTTTTGAGTTGATAAAAAGGGATCCTTAGGTTGGATTTCTGATCAAATTAAAGCCTATAGGTAGAATGTAGGATAGTTGAGAGGATATTTGGGTAGGTTTTGGTTGATCTAAATGGATTTGGTGGTGTAAATTTAAGAGAAAGGAAAAAACCTTTTATAAGAGAGGTGAGGGTAACTTTATGAAATGCTTGAAATATTATTTTATAATAAAACTCATTTTCGGCTTAAAATGGCTCAAAAATGATTTATTTAGTGGATATGGTGGGTATGGGTCAAATAACTCTCAACCAATAGGTTTTAGACAGGTTTAGGTCACCATATAATCCTTATCGTTTAGATTTAACTCTTAGTTAAATAGTTTGACATTTACCATGTCTCTTTGTATATTTATATTATATGGTTAATAAACATACTATAACAAGACAAGAGAACCCAAAGTGGTTAATTATTAATATATATAACTTTATATAAGTCCTTTTTCAAATCCTTATATTTTTATAAAGATTATATCAATTAATAATATAGTATTTGTTTTAAAAACTATATTATGTCAATTTTGACACTATTTAGTATTTGGTTTTTGTGAAAATCATAAAAGCATGAATACTTAGAAAAAAAATATTTAATCGACCATAACAGGTCATATTAAACTATAAAATTAGTGTGATTCATCATAAGTCTCAATTTAAATTTATTTGGATATTTATAATATCAATTATTTTAAAATTTCTTTAATAAGGTAATTACTCCATCATCATTGTGTCATAAATAAATTAACTTATTTAATGTCTAAAAATTATAAAAAATATAATAATGTAGGAATTTTTTTTATTTTTCTAATGAATATTTATAATCAAATTTATATTGTGTGTAACCCTATATTAAAAATGGTTTAGTTATTAAAATTTGAATTTAACACTTTTAACTCTTCTTTAAATAAAATAATAATAAATTTCCTATTCTAATCCAAGTGGACCAAAAGGATCATATTTTATTCCTAAGGTTGTATTTGGTCGAATTAAACTTATCCAATAGAATTTGTACATGTGTTAGGGTAATTATAATATCCTTTTTACCCTTAATTACCCTATTTACTTTTAAACGTGATAAATAAAAGTCAAAAGTTACTATTCACCAAAAATTATTTTCATCCTATTGAACCACATTTTACTTACTGATGTTAATCGTGTCTCTTATATTTTTGAAATTTAACTCACAGAAGTGGTAAAATTAAGTTTTATTCAAATTTGTAAATGCTCCTAGAAGGTGGGTAAAAGACGGTAAAAAGTTCGATAAAATTTTATATATCTAAAATTATTATAAAATGACTCCAATGAATTACATTGAACATATATTGGTATTATGAATCTATTTTGACCTAAAATAAATTGAAATAAAATAACTAATTATTTAAATAAAATGTCAGTTTTAAACAATAACATTGTGTTTTTGACTATTCATCAAAAATTGAAAGTTCTCAGAAAAATACAAAAAATTCACCCTAAGATAATTTTAATATTCTGAATCCAAAAATTTAGTCCATTTTAAAAATTAAAATTTATAAAATTTCAAAAAGTGGGTATTACTATTCATAACATCTAATTTCATTGGTCGTGGTGTGTTAAAACTCCAAGTTGCGTACAATGAAAACTACTGCATTATTCAAAGGGAAATGTATCGTGGAAGCTTGGGGTGTTACATTTTCTCTATTTTTATCCCTATTGTTCATACATAAGTTGTTAGATTGTTATTTTGATGATTTTTTGGTAAGAAGATACTATGGGGTGTTTTTTATAGTGATCAAATTGTTCTCTTTCATCTTGGTGTGTGTTGGTGGTCTCCCTCTCGTTATAACCTTGTGAAGTGGTTCTAAAAGATTAATTTATGGTAAGGGGTCTTTTATTTCTCATCTAGTTATATAATGAAGGAACTGTTATGCTCTTTTTATCTTTTGGGAAGATAATATGCACTGGCCTAATGAAAATAATTAATTGGTTTAATTGAAATTAAATGGGAAGGGTAATGAAATTCATTTTTTACTATTTTTTGATATTATTTGATATTGATATCGTATGGGATTAATTCCTTGTTAAAAATTTTGGTTTTTGGGAAAAACATTTCACTATGATTGATGTGTTTTTGGAACCTTGTGGTGTGATTTTTTGTGTCATTTTAAATGAAATTGGCTAAGATTTTATATTCAGCTCATAAATTGGTTTCACATGGAAATTATGGCTTGTGTGGGAATTTCATTAAAATAAATAAGTGAAAGTGATGAAAATTAACTTTATAAATCATGAAAAATGATATGTGAGTGATGTGAAAATTATTGGGATATGTTGTTATGATATATGGAGAATGTGATGAAATGTGGTTATGATCTATGGAAGATGTGATGGAAAGTGTTTGTGATGTGGTGGTGGTGATGTGATATGGTGGAAATGTGGGGCTTATTGGAATGGGAAAGTTGGGATATTGTTGAGATTGTGAAATTTTGTGCTAGTTTATTAGTAGTGATGGAATAATTTGTTAATAATGAAACTATAATGGAATGGGTTGGTTTGTATAGTGAACTCTCGAATTAAAATGGGAAGTATGGCTTAAATGGTTATTAATAAATGTGAAATAAATGAGCTGAAATAATGTAAAAAATGGGAAATAATAATGAATTGGTTGGTAATCTAAAATATGTAAATTTTATTTACATGAAATGAAAGGAATGTGTTTGTGTTGTGGCATTTTTGTGTGGCGTTTTTCATTTAGAAGTGGCAGCTGAAGTGACAGAGGTTGTGAGTATTGTGTAAATGTTGTGAGTTGGGATGAAACTCTTTTCATGAACCCATAGGTTAATAATGTTCTTTTAGGATACAATATATATCTTTTATATTCATTGTGATTTCTATATGCACCCCACACATGTTGAGCACTTTTCACAAAAAACCAAATGTTTTGGTGTTGTTTTTTCCAACATCCTAGTATTGAGGATGGATGACTAGATACCCTCTCTTAAAAGTTCTCTCTTCAAAGATATTTTTACATGAATAGGTTGGGATGGCCCAAATTCAAAAGTTTCATGTGGTTATGTTTGATGATATAGATAATTGTGGGGTTCATGCATAGTATGAAGAGGGAATGAGGTTAATGTATTTTATGGTCACAATACCTGAATACTATAGTTAAATTTATGGATGTGATATAATGGATAGGTGTGTTCAGGAATGGTTACTATAAAGAAGATATGGGAGATCCAATATATACATCGTTGGGGTGTGAGAGTGGAAAATGAGTGGGAAAGTAGTGTGGGTACCCTTTTTATTGGTATTTTTATTATTATGTTATTATAATTGGATGATTTATTTGGTGAGTATTTCTTGGATAGGTTGGGATTAACTATGTGACATATTTAGGTATTGCTGGTTCTACTTTTTTCTCACTGGTGCATTAGTATTCACTTTTCACATGTGCACTGGAGACTCTGAGTGTGATCCTATTGATTATTCTTGTATTCTCAACCAACGTATATAAAAAATAATTTTTTTGTTTTATATGATGACTTAATGGACCATGTACAACATTTCTATATCGAGCTTTGGAGTTTTTTGTAGTGTCCCTACCTTAAGGTTTTATTTTGGTATTTTACTTGGAGACAATTCGTATCTATTTACACTATACATTAACTATGGGATGGTTTTCATTTTCCTTTTATCTTATGTCATGTAGTTATTTAGGGTTGAATTATCCTATCTATAAATCATTTATTATATAGGTAAATTACTTGCATTTATATGATATTTTTATACCCTCGGTGCTTCCTTCCATCCTAGGGTCTACTAAAGGCGAGACTCAGGGGTCATTATCTCTCATCATTCATTATCATCTTAGGAGTGGTACCTTTAGAAGGAGGGGGTCATGACACAACCCAAATTTTCATACCGTGATTAGATTTAACTGTTTAAGGGATGAGATAAATATTTGTTTAGGAATATAATGAAACTATAGTAAATTCTACTAAAATATGGTCTCCAACCACACCAACACTTTATATACCTACTATTGAATCTCAAATAGAATAAGATCATAAAAAAATATAATAAATGGGTTTGGGATTTCCTATAACTCCCCTAAGGATCACACTTATTCCATTCATTAATTTATAACCTTTTCTTTACTTCCTTTACTTATTTTCTATGAAAATTTCATAATTGGTGTAAAATATTCATGTTTTTATATTAAATATAATTTTTAGGCATTGCTTGATTTTATCCATATTCAAGTCATTTTAATGTTTTAATCATAACTCGCATCCTAACGATCCAAAATATTTGATTCATGTTTTAAGAGATCCCTATTCAATTTCCAACATATCATTAGAAGGAAATTTTGGACAATTCGGTCATTTGAATGGTCATATGGTCCACATAAGAAAGCCCAAAAAATCTATGAAAAATATTGGATCATCCATAATTCTTGAATTTATGGGTTCAATCCAGAAACTGAAATTTTATGAGACTCCAACACTTATTCTTTATTTTCTAAAGGAATCATGGATTAAAACTTCATGTCCCAACTCCAGCAAAAAGGGTCCTAAATGATGCTTTAAATTCCATCACCCCATTGTATCTAGGATTTAAAATCATCACACATTTATTCACTCTTCTATTTATATAGAAATTCATATGAGCTATGATTTTATAGTGTGAAATAAAAGATATAGATTTCCGGCTATTTAGAATAAATGGTTCAGATTTTAGAGCATATTCTTATTCCAAAACCCATTCACATTTCGGACTTTGAAAAAGAATGGATTGAAATGGACATATTAAAATAGTTTACTCAAAATGCCACAAATTTGGCTCCTTAAGTTCAATGGATTCTAAATTTTTAGGGTAATCTTCCAACATTCATATATACAACTTTTAAGAATATGATTTCTTCATATTAGGCTCTTTATATTATCAAATTTCTAAGCCAAGTGGAGGGGAATATTTGAAAAGAAAATTGTCCACCTCCATGGGCTATAAATACAGTCCCCTATTATCCTTGCAAAGATTTATCACTTAATTATAGTGGAGGATAAATTGGTATGACCAAACCCTTACCAAAGGCTTGGGAAGACTTTAGAAACTCAGGTTTTCACTTGAGAGACTCTTCCTCCTCTCTTTGTTTTCATGTTCTTTTCTGTTCATTTTAATTTTTAATATTGTAAGTGTCTTGTTGTAATTTTGTTTCAATATGAATGAAATTTTATTCATAATATCCTATTCTCATCCACATTATGTATTTTACTATTAATTTTCATAAACTATTTTAATTAAATTATAAAACCATTCTCTTCATTCACTTTCTCATTCAATCTATAGTGTGATTTTACCTCTCTTCACATTTCCTGTGTGTCTTCGGTACACCGCTCTTTCCTTTTCCTAATATTTTTATTTTATTTTAAAGCCATCACCATAAAAATTATAACTATATTAATAAATATATCAATTTTTGAGTAAATCTACCATTGGGGTGAGTCATAATTTTGTTATATTAAGTGATTGAGGTCCTTTTCATGTTGAGTATTCTTTAAGTTAACATTGTGTATGTTGAACATAAAATGTCATGGATTAATGACATGTTTTGTTTAACATGTGGATTCTATAGATTATTGGGACCACAAATACACTACCATAAATAAGTTATAATTTAGATTATAACCCTATTTATGTTAAGACTTGGATTAAATCCTTAACACTTGGGTATTCGGATCAAAATTATCTTGTGAATTGGGTGTTAATTTAATGCAATATAGAGCAAAGATCAGTGATATCATAAGCTTAAATATCTAAAAATGAACTCACCCCAATCTTTATAAATTTTTCAAATAAATCTAAATAAACAAATCATTTCATTTTAGCTCTGTAGGAAACCCCCCCCCCCCATAAAAATACAAATCACAAAAGACAATCAGTAATTAAAAGGTATCATCACCGAGGATTTGGCCTGAGTGCCGCTATTCACATTAGTAGAGAACCGAACCCTTGGATGGTTGATAGGAAACAATCATCCATTATTAACACACCCTAAAGTTAAGTACTCCATAACCATATAGAATGTGAGATCATAGTGTAAATGGGAAAAGGATATAATCCTGAAGAGTAGATAAAAGAAAATAAAATAGCAACGAATTAAAATTACCAAAAGAGATGACAAAAATGAGTCTAATTCGTAGCTTCATCCAAGGTATGGGAGTGTGAAACTATAAAAAAATACAAGAACTTATTAAATCATTAGGGGAAGAAATGGTATCTTCTATTGAATGATCTACATGTGTATAATGTGAGTTCATGATACTTCCATGTGGATTCCTTAGCAATTTTTCTCACTAGGTCTAGGGTCAAGCTTATAATAAACTCAAAATAATCATTTTCTTTTTTCCATGGATGAATTAAATG
The DNA here is from genome assembly GCA_963277665.1 of Viscum album. NCBI lineage: Eukaryota > Viridiplantae > Streptophyta > Magnoliopsida > Santalales > Viscaceae > Viscum > Viscum album. The sequence continues at coordinate 632,168,428 of OY728146.1, forward strand.
TTGAGGGGATCGTTATAGTGTTTCCTAATTTATACGATCATATCATTCGATAATATCCTATTAGTTAGGAGACACCTTGAATGTGGAGAATGTGGCACCTATATTGATTACATGGTTATATTCCATCGTCATAAATGTTCTAGAGCCTTCTAGAATGATCATTATATTTGTGTCAATAATTGAATGTAATTTTAATTATGTCAAGTTACATTTGGATTTACAGTTATTAAGAATAATATGAATAGTGGATATGGGTGTTTATTCTAACATGGGAAGTGCTCTAGACAAGTGATTATCACATAAATTAAATTCATGTAGGTACTTAGTAGCTTGTTCGCTCTCATGAGGATTAATTCTAAAAAATATTATAAGAAAAACATTTTAATCTATCATAGAAACTTAGTTAATCTGGTGTGGCCTTGATAATTTTGAATTAATCATACATAGCTCACATTCTAACCTAGTCCACATTACACATGGTCATGCAAAAGCTTTTTATTCTAACACAACACTGATTCTTATGTAATATGTGGATCATCTGAGTTACTCATACATTAGTTAGGGTTGAGGTTTTTTAATATAACATAAGGGATGTACACTGATGTTAACCTCATATATCATATGGATAATATCCTTCAATCTTACGCAAATGACATCCCTATGAATCTCACCAGACCCAACAACTTAAAAATGAATTTAAACACATTCAAAGGATTTCTTTTTGGATTTAATCTAATGCCACAGTTTTGTTATTTTGACATTATCTATAAGATATGTGGTTTAATATGTCATAGTACTTCATCCTGCTAAGTATTATAACATATCACTTCGAAATTGGAATATAATTATATAAATGTATCCCACACACAGTTCACATGTGATCCATACCCACACCAAAAATCCATTATAAATGACCTAATAAAATATGTCTATTAAACATTTAAATATAGAATATTAATATTTCCACAAAAAAATTATTTTAGGCCATTTAATAAAAAGTATGTCATTCAATATATAAAATGAAAATTCTAATTATTTATAAAATTTCAATATATTATTTATATTGATTATACTAAAATATATACCTCAAATATATGAAATATTATTTTATCATTTATCTGTGTGGTATCTTCCTATATTAAACAAGATAAACCCATGTTTATTAAACCATATCAGGGTGAGATGACTCAAGAAGGACTTGGATAAAATCAAAACTGACATACTACATGAAGCATGTACCATACCTTTTATACACTACAAATGATATCTCAATGTTTTGAGTTGATCAAAAAATTATTTGAGTCATGAAAAAAGGATACACTAGTCACATACATCTATGTTTGGTTCCCTTCTCTAAAAATCAAACTCAATACTCCTTGACATTTTTTTCCTTTTTTTTTCAAACTGAACCTCATAAGACTCCTAAATCAAAAATATTTCCCTAGGAAACAACCTATACTAACACCAATATGACATGACCCTACCCACTGAGACCCAACCTAGGCTGATAATTAGATAGAGAGTGTCACCTTAATCCCACCTACAATAGGGTAGGGGTGGTAACTATAATAAATAATTAATATCATATATATGAAATTAATTTTCCTAATAAACCTACGCACATCCACATATATCTGGAAAAAACATAAATAATACAATACTAGAAAAGATAATTGACTAAATAATAATGATTCATGCATAAAATGATAATATCCATAATAGTATAATAAATGATAAATCTATGAATAAAGTAAAATTCAAGATCCTAATATCCAAAATACAAGATAAACCTATAAAAATTGAAAGGGGAACTCATTTCCACACCATCTCCTAACTTAAACACCATTAGTAGCCATAGGCATTGATCAGTACTAAGATCCAACTCCAAAAACTCCATTTTCAACATGATTACCCATAAACTATCCATCATATACATAGGACGTAAAACATGAAAGTGGAATGAACATGTAGGGGTGAGTATAAACATAACTAGTAAGACAGATGGGAAACACATGAGAGGATAAAAAGATAATTCATCTTGAAATAGAATAAAAGGAAACAATATGAACACCTTAATATTATTTGAGGGTTAGGAAAATAAATTAGTAATGGAGTCCCATTATCATATACAATATCCATAAATATCGTATTACACAAGAAAAATGGGTTATCAAGTAACTCGTAAGACCCATAGTTAAAACTATCTAGTTTCTAGAAACTATTCCATATATCTGAATACATAGTGGTGGATCAAAACTATACCAAGTTATTCATGTAATTTGATGAATTACTAACCCTTTATAGAGGATATTTTTATTTAAGAGGAAAGAAAATCGATAAAGGGAGTACTCTCTCTATGGTTGGAGGATCTATGCCTCATCTATGATGGATTTTTTTACCCCATCAGTCATATGGGGCCTATTCCTTTTTATGGAAGAAGTGATCAAGGGAGTACCTAACCCCAATATTTATATATAAGAACCATACCTTGGGTATTTATAGGAATAATAAACTCCGTAAAGTATTATGGCTACTTGTGAACTATCATCGGTACTTCACTGGGGGAGTACTAAACCTTGTTTCTCCTCTAATCATCTCAAAAAATCCAGTTATTGACCCTATGAATAAAAGGAACTCAAAAGGTCCAAATCATCTCATACACTATTTATTGTGGTAAATATGATTATAATATTGTGTTTTATGTAGAAAAAAATCATAATGGGCTACCCACATGACCAATTTTGACACCCAGAAAAGGGGTGAAAATGCCTAAAAAGACGCATACCAGGCCACATAGAGACCCTCATTACATGACACATGTCATAGTGAATAAGGGGATAGTGAACCTATGGGGTGAATTTTTTCCCAGTCATGGATATGGGGAATGTGTGCATAGTTTAATGTGTGCACTGACTAGATGGTTGGTTGAGTTGGTGTAGACCCGACAAGGGGCCCAACAGCCCCACCCAACTAGATGTCTAGTCTACTTTTAAGGAGAGTTTGGCCCATGGGGGTTCTTCCACATGCCTTTTGGGTATTTTAGGGTGTGTTAAATCACTCTGTACACCAACAAGTTGGATCAATCTATCAAACTTTACCAATATTGTGTTGTCTATCCTTGGGCCTAGGTGGGATTCTATTCAAGACAAGCAAGCCCAATCAACCCACACCACTTTTTCATTCTTGGGTTTGGGAAAATTTGGCCTATCAATGAGCCTCATGTAAAGACCTAGAAATTTCAAGGAAATTTTTTTCTTAAATACTTTGGAATTTTATGAGTCTGCGGTTTCTGACAGCACTTGATTCTGAGGCCCGGTGTGCCCGGAATAAATTTTTGAAGTTTTGTTTGGGTACATTCAGTAAACGTACGTGAGGGTTTTGCTATATTTTGAACCGGTGCTCGGAATTGAAAACCAAGGACACCGATGAACTCACATCACCAGTATTCGCTTAAGGGGACCTTTACCACAGTTGCGTTTTATGCGGGTTGAAAGTTATATTTTGAGGAATCCATACTAAATTAATAAAATTGTTGGTACACAATTTTATTATTTAGTGGCAGTTAATTCCTCCCAAGGGAAGTTTGAGGTGGGTCCCACACCCACATAACCTCCCATGAGAGGAATTAGTGTGGTGGGGCCCACATGAATCCAAACCCTTCACCTTCCCTTAACTTCCCTTCTTTTTTAATGACAAATCCCCTTTTTAATGTGATCTCTTCATCTCCCTCTCTCCCTATTAAATTTTTCCAACACATTCAATTTATTAAATGAACTCTTCAATTAATTAATTAAAGAGTTTGATTTTTGAATTTCATGTGTGAATAAAATAATAGCCTTAGCTATTATTTTGTGGGAACTTGTTGTGTTGGGAGGACCTTGGGAAAGCTCTGGAGAATTAGAGAGAACACTGTTCTTCACGAGGAACATCATCCTCTCTTGGCAAAGAATGCTCCACGACTTCTCCTACATTCTTCTTCCTCTGCTTCAAGCGAGAAGACACCGCTCACGGGAAGCGTCACCTACGTCAAGGACTCTTCCTCCAAATGTTGACAGGATGACACCATTCTCTGCGACGCTAACTTCCGCAACACTCGTCTTCCGCAGCTCGACGATGTGCGACGTCACTTTCTAGGTAGGGGGATATTGTATAACTTTATATATGTGATTTATACCCTCAAACATGGGCGTTTATTTTTTGGGTGATTGTTTGGACCACAAACGCGGTGGGTACGAGCTAACGAAAAAGTCCAGACCCACCTCCAACTTGTTCGTGATGTGCGTTTGTTGGGAGATAGATGAACGAAAGGGCAACGTTGATTGGAGGCTGTCGCAGTAATGAGTGGGACATGAGGAGGCCGGAGGCGCAGACGGGAGCTAAAACGTACCACCAGAATGACTCCTGTGGCCCATGGAAGACCGCGGCGGTGCGGGTCGCCAGAGCAGCGGTACCAGCGATCGGAGGTGGCGTCCAGCACTGCCCGGCCGCCTGGAGGCAGCAGAGCCCTAGCGTGCCACCGGTGGAAGACCGTTGCGACGGAGGTGGAGCAGAACCCACACCACACGGGTTCCAGGGATGCTTGGCGGTGCCAGCTTGGCACCACCATTACGAAGACCTTCCTCCCCCCCCCCCTGCTCGGCCATCCTGGACGAGCCACGACCGACCACCGGGTCGGACCGCTTGTGCGCGTGTTAAGACGCCTGCGCGCGGGCCGGGCCGCCTGCCGCGCAGTCCGGGCCGCCCTCACGCGGGCCGGGCCTCAGCTGCCAGGCTGCGTTGCGCCATACCGGGCTGGACCCTGACCCAGGTCGGGTTGTCCCGATTCGGGCCGACCCAGGGTGGGTTGGGCCGGGTCGGACTGGGCCCAGACCCCCCTCTTCGGACCATTTATGGTTAATCGCCCATAACTTGAGGTACAGACCTCAGATCGATACACCACTAGTTGATTAGGATCCCTCAGATCGATACAGTCGTTTTGGTATATTACACTCAAGGTTTTGGCGAAATTTTTGTACGACCAGGTTGGTTTGAGCCCGAAACCAACCGGGCCCTCCGAGCGGAAACGCTTATAACTTAAGGTCCGGACGTCCGATTGATGTGTCGTCAACTATGTTGGATTCCTTTTAATGATATGGTCCTTTTGGAATACTCCACTTGAGGTTTTTACATAGTTGGAGTATGGTCGGGTTGGTTTTAGCTTAAAAACCAACTGGGCCCCTAGAACGGAAAAACCATTAACTCTCAGACCAGATGTCCGTTTGATGAACCATCAGCGGCGCTGGTAATATCTTTGAGAAACGGATCCTTTGAGTATACCCCATGGGAGTTCGGGGTATAGTTGAGATATGGTCTGGTTGGTTCGTACATGAAACCAACTGGGGCCCTGGGATAAAAAGGCTAATAACTCACAGACCGGGCATCCGATTGACCCGCCGTCTATTGTGTTGAGACCCCTATTCCGAGGCGGTCCTTTGTGATAATTCTGAGTAAGACTTCATGAAACTTGTATTATCGGATTGAGCCTCATGGAGCGAACCCTCCCGGTGACGAGCGAGCAGATTGCAGAGACCTAGTAGCTGGCTGAGACTTGACGACTGCTGATCGATCGACTCAGAGTGATTTGGATAGCCCAGTGGGGAGCGCTTGGTTGTAGCAGCAGACCCATGGCGGAGGAGCGCTTGGTTGTAGCTGTAGACCCGCGGTACTCAACAGAAGGAGTACCTCTGTAGGATATGAGGGGAGCGCTTGGTTGTAGTGGCAGACCCATGGTGGGAAGTGCTTGGTTGTAGCAGCAGGCCTACAATACTCAACAGGTGGAGTACTTCAGTAGTCCAAGGTTAGTGGGAAGCGCTTGGTTGTAGTGGCAGGACCACTGTACTGGATAGAGGAGAAGTTCTCCACCAGCCTTGGTTTCGACTTCGTAAATAAAAACCTGGGTTTGAAATGATTCAATGACCTTTGTTTTTTCCTCATGATTGAGATGGGTTACTTGATAACATAGGTATATGTATGGGCATATACCTAAGTGATGGTTATCTGTTGATTTCATACGTTGTGGTTTATCCTTGTTGGATTTTGTGAGACCTTGAGGGTCTCGGGGTCCCTACTGAGTATCGTTATACTCACCCTTGCACGAGTTATGCCTGCACCTAGTTGTGTTGGATGCAGATGACGGACAGTGCTGACAGAGGCCGAGAGCGCCAGGACTGGATGGTACCCGGAGGTGGACCACTCGGCATGACAGCATACGGAGTGGACCGATAGATGTGGAGTGTCGAGGAGGACATCTATACCTACCCTTCAGGTAGGAACCCGAAGGACGGACCAGGAGATGCTTCCACCATTCATCTGTTTGTCTTTTCAGTTGTACTTTATTTTAGTTATTGTTGTACATTATTGTTGGGCTTGTATTTCCGGCCCCTTTGTACTTTCAGCACACTTTTTATACAGCTTTACTTTGTGTTTGCTTCCTCTTGGACTATGGTTGCGTGTGTTTACGTTTTAAAAAGGAAATTCATTCCCAGTTTTGGGAAATTATGCCTTTTGTGCTAGTCTCCATCCCCTGGCCTATGGAAGACGGGCTTGGGGTAGTCACGATATGGGCCCCGGGGGACGGGTCGTGAAAAATTGATATCAGAGGAGTCGTTTCTACCACAGAACTTAGGACTCTGATATTTCCTTTCTATGAAGCAATATTGTTAGGGGTACTGAGTGTGGTTTTCGGTTTAGGGAGTCTAGTGTTGGTGCGGCGGCCGACGTATCCATACACCAGGACCCTGGCCTCTGATTTCCGACTCAGTGCAAAAAAACACTGATTGCATGTGTGTTTTCAAAAGTTTTCTTCAAGTCTTCACAAACCAGGTCATCTCACCAGGTATAGTCTTTTTACCGTGTCACATCTGTTCAGGATGCCTCCACACAGGTATTCAGTTGGGGTTTTGAGAGAGTACCCGATGATGACCCACCGAGTGGCGACGCTCCGGTGCAGGGCTCTCTTTCTATGTTGTCACCTTCGGGTGGTGTACGAGTAGCACCACCACCCATTGCGCAGCAGATACCACCAGCCGCACTGGCGGATGGTGAACGCCGACAGAGCGCGTTGCATGAGTTCCAACCGTAGAGGCCTCTGAGGTTCCGAGCTGAGACAGATTCCCTGGAAGTATAGGACTGGATGGAGGCGATTTCTAGAGTTTTCATCCTAGTTGAGACACCAGTAGAGAAGATGGTGGTCTTAGATACTAGACTTTTTTCATGTGTGACCATGAGGTTGGTCCGCTTAGTGATGAGGCTTCGGTATGTGGACCGATACCTGAGATAGTACCTTCGGATAGTGTGACAGCTATATCACTACCCGTTGATCTGTATTTACGACCGGCAGTACTGGTAGAGGACACTTTTAGGCTTAGTGCCTTCCATTTGTTTCAGCCTAAGATACCCCTAAGGTTCTGAGGTGAGACTGACTCACAAGAGGCTGCGGACTGGCTTGAGTAGGTGGTTGAGAGTTCTCTAGAACTTTTACAGTTTCGTCAGGATGACATGTCGGTATCTGAGTATTCATCGAGGCATACCAATCATTCCGGGTACTCGATTAATACGATACGATTAGTGCTTTGGGGCTCGGACTACCAAACGAGGTGTGTTTTAAGGATATCCGAGCCAACACTTTTCCTCTATGCATTTCTACTTATGCTAGGGTGCTAGAGATAACCTTTTTGGTTGAATTTTCTTGGATGAATGGATACAGATAGTGAGTGTTAGCAGTGGGAAAGCAGGGAACTGATGCCAGTCTCAAAGACTTGGGCATGTAAAATTTTTTAAGAAGAGGAAGTGTTAAGGATAGATCAATCTTCAGAGCAGCAGATGTGGAATCAGAGCTAGGAGGGCAGCATGTGGTGATGTACATTTCGACATGTTATAACCACCTGCCTTTATAGTCCCCGCCAGGCTTAGGAAGCTGGAGGGAAGGGGAAGAGATTAGCTGCATGCGGTCAAGGAGTGTGACCCAAGAGCTCTAGGAATGATTCGAGGTATGGTCTGTGTCTATTACTAGTTGTCGTATCAATAGACATAGGTACCAATCATTCCTTCCTACCATGGATCTTGTCCTAGACCAAGAGTTTCCAGTTAAACCATTGACTTGACCCTCATGTCTAGAGATACCTTTGGGAGGATACTCGATAATCACACTTACGCCGATGGTGTGATCTGACCCTTGAGGAGAGAGTTTCAGTTGGAACCTCTTGGAGGCAGCGTCGAGCCCTTATGACATTAGTTTGGGTATGGACTGGGCAACCACAGTTCATACACAGATTGAATGTATTAGGAAAAAAGGTTGTGGTTTACCTACAATGTTTGGATGGTTTTTCCTTGGCCGGCGAAAAGGAAACCTCAGGCAGCACAAGATGGAATCATGCATAAGTGGTTGTAGTCGATCACTCATGGGTCGGCCAAACTTAAATTTGTTCCAGACTTCTCCAGAGTTTTTGTACCGCTTTCAGCATTGACGAAGAAGGGGAAACCCTTCATGTGGTCAGAGAGATGCCAGCAGAGATTTCAGGAGCTAAAGTAGAGGTTGACTAGTGTGCCCATCTTGAGGCTACCAGAGGAGGTGCAGATCATCTAGAAGCGGATGAAGACTACATAGAGAGGACATAAGTCCTATGATGATAGGAGATGGAGACCACTGGAGATCGAGGATGGAGACCACATCTTCCTATGGGTCTCACCTCGATGGGGTATACGGAGATTTGGTGGAGGAGGGAATTTATCTCTGTGTTTCATCGGACCTTTACAGGTCCTCAGTAGAGTAGGTGAGGTGGCTTACCGCCTTTCCCTTCAACCTCAGTTGCACCGGGTGCAAGATATATTCCACATATCTCAACTGAGGAGATACGTGCATGAACCATTCTACATCATCGATCATGGGAAGCTGGACATCGATGACAGGGCGACATTCTCGGAGGTCCTGGTGGAAATCGAGGATCGATAGGAGTGAGTCCTACGTGGACGGTCGATTCCTCTAGCGTGCATTCGCTGGCAACACGGGAACCTCCAGGAGAGCACATGGGAGCAGGAGGCTCAGATGCGTGCTCAGTACCCTCTTTAGTTTCCCTAATGTGTATTGTAGCTTTATGGGGACGTAAAGCCCTGAGGTGGGGATAATGTAAAGACCTGTAAATTTCAAGTAATTTATTTCTTAAATACTTTGGAATTTTACGAATCTGTGATTTCTGACGGAACTTCATTCTGAGACCTGATGTGTCAAGTATCAATTTCTGAAGTTTTTTTCAAGTACATTCAGTAAACGTACATGCGGGTTTTCCTATCTTTTGAACCGGTGCTCGGAATTGAAAACCAAGGACATTGATGAACTCGCATCACCGGTATTCTCTTAAGGGGACCTTTACCGCAGTTGTGTTTTATGCGGGTTGAAAGTTATGTTTTGATGAATCCATACTAAATTAATAAAATTGTTGGTACACAATTTTATTATTTAGTGGCGGTTAATTCCTCCAAAGGGGAGTTAGAGGTGGGTCCTACACCCACATAACCTCTTATGAGAGGAATTAGTGTGGTGGGTCCCACACAAATCATAACCCTTAACCTTCCCTTAACTCCCCATCTTTTATTATGACAACTCCCCTTTTTTATGTGATGTCTTCATCTCCCTCTCTTCCTATTAAATTTTTCCAACACATTCAATTTATTAAATGAACTCTTCAATTAACTAATTAAAGAGTTTTATTTTTGAATTGCATGTGTGAATAAAATAATAGCCTTAGCCATTATTTTGTGGGCACTTTTTGTGTTGGGAGGACCTTGGGAAAGCTCTGGAGAATTAGAGAGAACATCGTTCTTCACGAAGAACATCATCCTCTCTCGGCGAAGATTGCTCTGTGACTTCTCCTACATTATTCTTCCTCCGCGTCAAGGGAGAAGACACTGCTAACGAGAAGTGTCACCTATGTCAAGGACTCTTCCTCCAAACGTTGATAGGACGACACCATTCTCCACGACGCCAACTTACACGATGCTTGTCTTCCGCGGCTCGACGACGTGTGATGTCACTTTCGAGGTAGGTGGATATTGTATAATTTTATATATGTGAATTATACCCTTGAAAATGGGTGTTAATCTGTTGGGTGATTTTTTGAACCACTAACTCGGTGGGTACGGGCTAACGAACAAGTCCGGACCCACCGCCAACTTGTTCGTGATGCGCATTTGTTGGGAGACAGATGAACGGAAGGGAAACGTTGATTTGAGGTCGTCGCAGTGATGAGCGGGACCTGAGGGGGCCGTAGGCACAGACAGGAGCAAAAACGGACCACTGGAATGACTCTGGTGGCCCGCGGAAGACCGCGGCGGTGCGGGTCGCCGGCAACCGGAGGCAGCGGCCGGCCGGCTGGAGGTTGCGGCGCCCGAGCGCGCCGTCGGTAGAAGACCACCACAGTGGTGGTGGAGAGGAACCCGCATCGCGCTGGTTCCTGGGAGGCCAGGCGGTGCTAGCTTGGCGCCGTCGTTACGAAGACCGGGAGGCCGACACCCCCCCACCCCCCCCCCCCCCCCGCTCGGCCAGCCTGGAGGAGCCGCGGCCTGCCACCGGGCCAGACCGCTTGCACACAGGTCGGGCCGCTTGCGTGTGGGCCGGGCCGCCTGCCGCACGGGCCAGGCCGCCCTCGCGCGGTCTGAGCCTCAGTCGCCGGGCTGGGCCGTTCCCTACTGGGCTGGACCCGGACCTGGGTCGGACCGAGCCCATACCCCCCTCTTCGAACCATTTTCGGTTAATCGCCCATAACTAAAGCTATGGACCTCTGATTGACGCACCGTCAGTTGAGAAGGATTCCTCGGATCAAAACGGTCGTTTTGGTATGTTACACTCAAGGTTTTGGTGAAGTTTGGGTAAGTTCTGGTTTGTTTGAACCCGAAACCAACCTGTCCCTCAGATCGGAAACACTTATAACTTTAGGAATGGACGTCCTATTGACGTTCCGTCAACTACGTTGGATTCCTTTTGATGATACGGTCCTTTTGGAATACTCCAATTCAGGTCTGGACTTAGTTGTAGTATGTTTGGGTTGGTTTTATCTTAAAAACTAACTGGGACATTGGAACGGAAAATCCATTAACTCTCAGACTGGATGTCTGTTTGACGAACTGTCGGTGGCGCTGGTAATCTTTTTGAGAAACAGTTCTTTTGAGTATACCCCATGGAAGTTTAGGGTATAGTTGAGATATGTTCTGGTTAGTTCGTACATGAAACCAACCAGGTCCCCGTGACAAAAAGGCTAATACCTCACAGACCGGGCGTCTGATTGAGGCGTTGTCTGTTGCGTTGAGACCCCTATAATGAGGCGGTCCTTTGTGATACATATGCATGAGACTTCGTGACACTTGGAGTATCGGATTGAGGCTCGTGGAGAAGACCCTCCCGGTGATGAGCGAGAAGTTTACAGAGACTTAGTAGCTGGCTGAGACTTGACGACTGCTGATCGATCGACTCAGAGTGATTCGGATGGCCCAGTGGGGAGCGCGTGGTTGTAGCAGTAGACCCACGGTGGAGGAGCACTTGGTTGTAGCAGCAGACCTGTGGTACTCGATAGAAGAAGTTCCTCTGTAGGCTATGAGGGGGAGCGCTTGATTGTAGCGGCAGACCCATGGTGGGAAGCGCTTGGTTGTAGCAGCAAACCCACAGTACTCGACAGGTGGAGTACTTCAGTAGTCCAAGGTTAGTGGGAAGAACTTGGTTGTAGCGGCAGGCCCACTGTACTCAATAGAGGAGGAGTTTTCCAGCATCCATGGTTTCGACTTCGTGAATAAAAATCCTGGTTTAAGCTGAGTCAATGACCTTTGTGTTTTCCTCGTGATTGCGATGGGTTATTTGATAACTTAGGTATATGTATGGGAATATACCTAAGTGATGGTTATCCATTGATTTCATACTTTTTGGTTTATCCTTGTTGGATTTTGTGATACCTTGATGGTCTCAGGGTCCCTACTGAGTATCGTTATACTCACCCCTGCATGGGTTATGCCCGCACCTCATTGTGTTGGATGCAGACGATGGACAACACTGACGAAGGCCGAGAGTGCTAGGACTGGACGGTACATAGAGGTGGACCAGTCGACGTGATGGCATACGGAGTGGACCTATAGACATGGAGTTCCGAGGAGGACATATGTACCGACCCTTCAGGTAGGAACCCAGAGGATGACCCAGGAGCTGCTTCCACCGTTCAGTTGTTTGTCTTTTTAGTTGTACTTTCATTCAGTTGTAGTTGTACTTTTTTGTTGGGATTTTATTTCTGACCCCTTTTTACTTTCATCACACTTGTTATACAACTTTACTTTGTGTTTTCTTCCAATTATACTCTGGTTGCGTGTGTTTATGTTTTATAAAGTCAATGCCTTCCCAGTTTTGGGAAATTACGCCTTTGGTGCTAGTCTCCAGCCCTTGGCCTATGGAAGGCGGGCTTGGGGTAGTCATGATACGGGCCCCGAGGGATGTTTTGTGACACCTCATCCCACCTATTTTTCAAAATCATCCTTATTTGTGGTAGTTTTCTTTGGGTTTCTCTAATTCATTGAATTTTTATTCTTGATTAATAATGATTCTTATGTTTTTTCAACCATCTAGAAAATTGATTCCATTAAGATTTACATTTTATATGATTGATGTAAAATTATTGTTTGAAGATAGTTCCATTTATCTATAATAGAAGTATTTTTCATACAATTATTCTATTTTTTATCCATTTAATAGTGAATTTTATTTAATATACTCTCATAAAAATGATGTCACCTTTTTTAATGAAAATATATCCATTAGTGATACAATATCCATATTTCACAAAGTAATGAGTTAGATTTAGTGTTCCTCTCATCACTTAGATATTTAGGTAGGTTATATACCAATCATGTCATATGTGACTATTGGATAGTTGAGTGGATAACTCTTTACACAATACATCATATGGAATATTTCAACTTTTTTACTATGGTATCCAAACCTTTAGGGTTTCTAAGAATACTATAACCTAAAGAGTATTCAAAATAATATAACCTAATCATATTTAGTTCACTCATAACTTGTGTTCCTTATATAAAATAATCAATAAAAACCCTAGTTTAGTAGAACTTACCCGATTGGATGATAAAGGTCTTGACAAGTGTTTCTTTTGATAGAAAATAACACTTAGTATTTTAAGAGGATTTAAATATTTCCATCTAATCTAGAATATCCCCTTTACATGTATGCATACTTATAATTTTTTAGTTTTTTGAATCTATATTCCTTCCACTTGATATATATATATTCAAAACATACTATCGAGTAAATATTTTCACAACTCATAGCTTGTTTTACTAACCCAAAATTAAAATCTAACTCTATTTACACAGATTCAAAATTTTCACATGCATAAGATATGTTAAACCGTTTAATTTAAATCATAAAATAATATGAAATAAAAAATACATATAAGAGAAACCATGGTGTGATAGGTATCCAACCACAACTTTTATAGAAAAAGCCTAAGCTCACATTCTAGTGAGCATTCCTCCCAAAATTCCCACTAACCATAATTTAGTACTTAAGAGAGACTTCAATTACATTATAATTATAACACATAATATGTTTAAAGTATAAATAACCATTAAATTCAATCTCACAACTCATGAACAAGAAAAATTCAAGGTATAATAAAACTAAATAAATTATCATGCATAACATATAAAAACTTAAATGTATGTATGATAATTTAAATAAGTTTTTTAAACACATTTAAAATAAATCATGAATCAATTAATAGTATACATTATTTATATATATGAATAAATTATGTAATAAACTAAATACACGAATAATTGATAAAATTAGACATGAGGTGAGCATTTATGAACAATTAATAAAATAAAGGAATTATACACACTTTATAATTTAAAGATTCTTTATGAAAATTTCATAAAGTAAACAAAATAGGAATATTTCACATTCACTATAGTATGAACTATTTCATATTTTTAATTTACATGACATTTAATATTAAATCCTTTATATTAAATTTTTTTGAAATTTATGAAACCTTTTATAATAATATTAACATTTAATATTTTATATAATCACATTACATAAACTAAATATCATATATTTTAAAAATAACGCCTTTTAATAAAAAAATTATTTTCTTAAAAATGATTCATAGATAAATACAAACACTTTTATAGTTTTCCTAATTTTTTAGTCTATAAATAATTTATAAATTATTCATCCATATAAATCCACTTTAAAAAAAGATCATATCCACTAAAAAAATTTGGGATGGTTTAAGCTCCCCCATAAATACAACAATTAAGGTTTTTTTAAGAATTTCAACAAAAAAATAATTTTTATTTAAAATTATATGAATCGTGGTCATTTTGATATAGATTATGGAATACTTTATTCAATATGACAACTCTTTTCAAGGCAAAACACCACGATTATTTTTCAAATAGCTACTCCATTATTTTCTATAGTCACACTATAAACCACAACCATTTTGTATAGATCCAATATATTTCTATTTTTTGGTAAAACCATAAGGCATGAGTTTTAAATATTTGCAATGACATGGTATGTTATCATGGTGGAAATCTAATTCCCATAACAATGACATAGTGATTAGTAAACCACATTGTGGTGGTATTAAAAAAACTCTATATATTTAATAATGTATTTATATTTCCATTTTTTCAAACCATGATGCATAAATTTATCTAACCATGCTCACTTTGTATCACAAACTACATCATGGTATGAGAAAACTTAAGGAATTATGACCATTTTAGACAAAAAAAAATTGTATATTAGGAAATGATCATTTGTCTAGTTTTGTCGTTTATTCATAAAATGAACCAAAAAAATATAATATTCTCTAATACCATTGATCAATTTTAGAGGAGTCAACTATTGTCCAAAAAAATAGAAAATATCAACCAAATATGATTATTCTATAGTATTTTTTTATTTTAATAAGACTGAATAAAATAAATGAGTAATGGTGTGCCATTTTCTCTATTAATATGAATATGTCTAAGACCATCCATGTGAACTTGATAGTGATCACTAATAAGTATCCAATGACCTCCTTCCTTATTTGATATCCATAAGTTATGAAAATATACCAATTCTTAGTAAGTATTCTTTATTCTTTGTAGTTTTCCAATAAAATTGAAATTTAATAGAAAAAAAATAGAGAGATCTAGAGATAACCAGCTTAAATAGTTTTATAGAATTTAGAAACCAAACCAATAAAAAAATTAACCTATTAATGAAACTATACCTAGAAACTCATTTGATTCCAAATTTCCATCTATATTGAATGAAATATTTTATGAGTTAAAACATTTATAACTCTCAGGGATTCTTTTATGTTTAATATTTTAATGTTTCAATAATTAATTTGGGTGTTCAAACTTCTATAATCCTTATAACGTGATGAAAAAACTAATTATGATATATTTTAGTATGAGAAGAATGTTGAACCATGTGTTATTTAATGACACATAAATTACCATACATAGAACCATGATGTAGTGACATTCATTATGGTGTGGTATATTGCATCATTTACCATCATATGGCCTAAAACACCACATAATGGTATTTCTTTTAATTCTTATTTATATCAGTACAATATAATAAACTTATTACTCTAGGGATAGCGAGACCTGAGAATGGTTGAGCATTTTAGTTTATTAGGGATATCATTTTTCTAAAGGGGACTATTACTTGACACTTTTTCTATATATAATAACCCTCAATGACCAAACCTGAATACTTAATTAAATTAAACTGTACTACTACACACACTGATCTTGTTCCCAAAATACTAGAGGTTAGCAAATAGAATTTATAGTTTAATTAAATCATTAATGACAATTTTCTCTCTTCAAAAAATAGAATGGTTCATCATCAGATTCCAATTAAATGTTTTCCCAAATATTCTAAAAATTATATATCCAAACTTATAAAAAGAATAAAAATAGGACCTCCAATTAGGGTCCCAAAATCCATATATAACCATATAAAATAAAAAACCTATATGAATTAAAAAAAACCAAAATAAATTCATATTAAAAATTTTAAATGTTAACAAACTCTAAGATAAAAACATTAAATAGAATCAGGATATATTTCAAACCACATATCTAAATAAATTTTTCCACTCTCACTCTAAGGCCTATTGGATTCCTACTCTTCTAATATGTACCCTAATTATTAAAAGATCAACCAAGAAAAAATTATATATACATGCATGTACCTATGATACCACATGTGAATCTACATGTGATCCAAAGTGAACATGTAGAGTATGAGCACAATAAATTAGTAGGAACCACCGAAATATCTCATCTTTTATAAGTGGGAATATTCAATATTATACATGTACATGAATGTGTGGAATTTGAAATGGAATATTTATTTAGTAAAATTAAATGAACATAATTAAAATACAAAAAAATAAAACATAAATTAATAAATATCTACTAACTCGTTTCACACCACTAAAAATATTTTTTCTAGAAGTACAACAAACTCTTACTACACTACCAAAAGAAGTTAATTATAAAGTGATAAATCATAGATCTTATACCACTAATAGGATTTTAATAATATTAAGTCTATTGTCAAAATCTAATTGATCAAATTGTACGTCCTTAACAAAATGGTAAAATATCATATAAATATACTCAATAAGTGAAAAAAATGATCATATAAGAAACCTCAATGTGATGTAAAATAGCCCTAGATCCCATATAACTTGAAAAAAATCACCATTAATATTAATATCCAACTTATAACGTAATATAAAGATTTATTATAGTAGTTTTAAACTTAAAATGAATATAAAGGAATTAAAAATTCATTATCCACATAAAATTATGGATACTTTTTTTTTATTCAAGGATGAGTTCAAATTTAGAAAATAGAAGTTTCCACTTAAAAATTTGATTCATGTTTTTTTAAATTACTTTTCCCCTTTTCCCAAAAATCACTCAAAAAAAATAATTTTTTATTCTTAACACTCACACCACATGGCATAAAATTTCTCATGCATAAAAATGTAATCATAGATAAAATAATTATACTTATCGATACATAAATCATTATAGTATAATCATGTTATCAACTAAATAAAAATAAGTTTTTATTTTTGGTTTCATCAAACTCACATACATAACATCATATGTTATAGTGAATTAAATTAAACTAATAGATAATTGAGAAAACATTGATTAATTATTATTAATATTTAATTAACATGAACCTCTCATCTTATTCAATCCATTTCAAAATGAATCAAAGTGTACTAAATTATTCACACATGCATGCATATTCTATAATCCCTATATGTCTAAAATTATGCATGAGACTCAAAAAACACTCATAATAAATGGTTTAGATACAAATAAAATTAAATTGAAATGAAAATTAAATAGTTAATTTTTCTTGGATGATTGTATTTATTATAAATAAGGATGATATAAGAATATTATAGAGATGTGTCAGATATATTTAATTGTTTCCATCATACATGGAAAGAAAATAAGTCTATATTGTTTCTTGGAATAACTATATGGATAAAAACAAGTAGTATCCTTAAATTTGATTATTTATATACTGATTTTAAAAGGAAACTAAATAAATGTGTTGTTGGATGTAGAGACACTGTCTAAAACATCTTGGAAGAGTTTTTTAGTTAATTTAGGAAGTATGGAGATGGTTTTAGGAGTATCTAGTTTAAGTTAAATCAATTATATATTTTTCATACTAATACATGTAGTTGATCTTTATGGTCAATGAGTTATGCATGTGGTTGATCCATAAGGTCACTTGTCTTATTTACATGGTAAATTCTCATGGTCAGTGATTCGTACATGAATTCAATCCATATGGTCTCTTGTCTACTTTACAAGGTTGATTTATTGAGACATACATGTGTTCAATCTTAATTGAGATATATGATTGATCCATTGAGTTGTACATGTGGTTGATCTGAACTAAGACATGCAGTCGACCAATCTAGTTGCACATACAACCAATCCAAACTAAGATGTGTTTTCAAACCAATGATTTGTGTATGTGATTAATCTGTGCTGATACATATAATAAATCCATTTAGTTTTAAATCTAGTCAATATAAACTGATACATTCAGTTGATTTATTGATTTATGCATGTTGATGATCCAGAAAGAGACATACGGTCGATCTTCACTTCAAGAATATTTTATGGAGTCTTCTAGGTGAAAATATTATTTTATATAATTTATATATTCTGAAAAAATATAATTCAGATGATTATTTTGTAGTGATATCTAATGAAATAATATACTAATAAATAACAATTTTTTTAATTCAATCTATGATCAAATAAGGATCCTTCACTGTATGACAATCAGGATGTTTTTATGTATGGAAGAAGAAGAGGAACACTATCCTAAAGAAATAAAGAGGAGAAATTTGTAGTTTTAGGTATTTCATGAGATATGATTATCATAGAATATTTATGTGGGTTCCAAATAAAAAAGGAAGTTCCATGTGGAAAAATATGTATTCTTAAATGCATGTGGAGATATTCAAAAGTGTTTAAGCTATGAGATTTGTGGAGAATATTGGGTTTTATTCATTTAGTTATCACATGGTTATTATTATTGATTCTTAAGGAGATTTAAATATAAATATATACCTTGATTTAAAAGAGATTTAATGAATTCAAATAGAAGGATCTCTCCCTTCCTGTAATTATAGTGTTTCTATATAAAATTGGGAAACTGATATTACCCATGATATTTTATTTTGAATAAATATGTAGGTATTGATGGAAAATGAAAAGAATGATTCATTATGAGAAATCATAAACATATTATGCAATATAATTAGAGATAGATCACAATACTGATACCCTATAATAATATTTGTTTTGTATATAAGAAAAAGAACTCAATAGTAATATGCAAATCTAATGCATCGAAGAGAAAGGTTAATATGTCCAATATGAATATTGTTGTGTGAAATCTTAAAAGGAAGTGAGAAGTAGGAATCATTTCCTTCCACTTGTAATATTTCATCCTTTATAGAAATTTGAGAAAGTTGAATTGATCCTTAAGAAGAGTGGATGTGAATAATTTAAGGAAAATAAGGACAACACACACATTTAATCAAGAGGGTTATGGTTGAAGACCTATTCAGAGGAATTCATGAGGAACTTTAAAGAAATGTTGGGAGGTAGTATAAAGATCCACTTGTAGGTGACACAATGATTTCTGGGAGATGGATTTTAAAGATTCTATAATAAGTAACCCATTTAGAGGAGACTACTAAGAAAACTTGAATACCATATAATTTGGTAGATTATATTCTGTGTACTTTGGGAGATTTATCATAAATGTTTTCAATGTATATATTTTATATTGAACTCAATTGTTTCATAATAGAGAAACTAGGTCTTGAAATATCATATAAACCTATTAAAGAGTAGTATTTCAATGTTGAACCTAGTAAATCCTCATTTCTTCTGCCTTTTAAATTATTCGTACTCAAGTAAGATTGAGAGAAAACAAGATGAGTGGATTAAATATTTAGGCATCTACAAAGGTTAAATTAATAAGGCATATTCATAAAAGAAAAAGGGACCACTGATTTACCCCTCCCCCTCTCAATGATCTCATCAGACCTAAGAATGACAAGTGGTATTAGAGAGTTTGGTTCCCTTTGAAAAGATCCAACCTTTTTAAATGATTTATTATAGAGAGTTTGAACATATTCAGCAATAGAGGATTTAATTTCATCAATGTAAAACACTTTTATAAATGAAAAAAATAAATGCTTCTATATCTGATTTCACAAGGCCTCAGGGAAAATGATATTATTATATTTAAATTTAGTCCAATAGAAAGATTTATCCCATGACTCATATAGATAAGATAAATCTATATGTTGATGGGAATGAATGGAGTTTCATTTTTTTATCCCTATCTTAAAAATTTACATGAAGATGTTAGGACTTCAAATTTCCAAGGACATGTGAGGAAAATGTGAAAATATATATGAACAAAATGTAAATACCAACGAATATATGTTTAATATTTGGAGGTCGAAGTTTGAAGATATTCATATGATAGATAATGAGGATATTGATGATTAATTTACCTTGGTCAATGAGATAGTGAGTAACATAAATGGATTTAGTGATACTTCAAAATATAAAACTATTGTGAAAATGATGATAATATATTTCGTTGATATATTTGATCTAAATATATCTCCCCTAATAGATATTTTAAATATATTTCTTGATAAGAATCACAACACTCTTCTCATTTATGAGATGAAAAAATCTTCAGTGTTCAAAATAAAGGTGAAAGAAGATATAGAATTTAAAGCTATAAAATGTCTCAAACTGAAAGTTGATCCACTATCAAAATTAGAAGATTAAGTTGAAGGATAATACAAGAAAATCATATATATTATTTCTAAAAACATGAGAATATTAAGAGTCGTGTATGAAGCTAAGATATCTATCATGTGCTTCAATTATAGAGGTGTTGGAAAATTTATAATTAATTAACCAAAGAAGAAATATGATGAAACTGGGAGATAGATTAAAATTTAATATCATTCAATAAGAAAGTATATAAATCTCTGAAAATATGATCATATCAATAAAACTCCTCCTATAAAATTCAATAGGAATTTAATGAGTAAAGAATATATTGAGTACTAATAATAATTAAGTGAGTTACATTATGTCCCCTATCAAAATCACATGGCCCTCATTTCCATGGTTAAAAAGTATAAAGTCTTATTAAGTAGTGGCGAAGAGAAAGAAGAAGGCTATATTAAATATATTCTAGTGGTGGAACTAGATACCTGATTTGGGAAAAATAATAATCTCTACAAGAATATATATATGTTTTGAGAAGGATAAAATAACTATATTGGTGAAAAGAATTGATCTCGTATTAGAGATTAAAATTTCTAATGTGAATATTGCAGAACATTACAAAATATTGGAAGATATTGATTCTAAGTTAGTTGAAAATAATGAATAACTGAATGAGCCTTAATCTCAATGCCTTAAAGGTAAAAATCCTTTGAATACTCTGAGATAACATTATAATAGATCATTTTAGATTCAGGACAAATCATACAAGACTACTGAGAAACCAAGCCCCAAAAAAGGTACAAAAATTTATAAATGCTAAAGTGATATCAGATATATTTATTTTGGTCATAAATATTTTGAAAATAAATATAGATATGTTTCAGCTAGATAAATTTGTAAAAAATGTTCTCCTACCCTGAAGAGAAGTGAATATGAAGTGGTAAGGGAAACCCCCTAAGAAAGAGGCTTAATAAAGACTGCAAGACACATGGACAACAAGCACAATAGACTCATTAGTATATTAAAATAGAAAACATCAAGGGATAAAATTGGTGTTATGGGAGTTTTGACCACAAAGCCCATGACTTCTGGTATAATATTTAATTTACAAGAAAATGGAATGAATCAAGGAAAAAACTCTAGAAAAAACAAGTAGTTCAATTAGAAAAATAAATATTCTTAGAAGGAAAGATTTTTCTGGATAAAAAAACTACTTTACATGTCTCACAGACATCTAAGGATGATAAGAATAAAATAATAGGTATAATATTTAGTTAAAATGGTACCAGACAAAGTGGAGAGGTGGTGGAAGCATAAAATGATGAATTTTAGGAAAGAAAATAAGGGAAAATTTAACATTCAAGAGAATATGTGTGGGATATACAAGGCCACTTTTCAGGTTATTGAAGACTGTATGCTATTCCTAACCAGAAAAAAACGGAAAAAATGAATAATAAGTGTTCAACATCTATGGATTCATGTGCCTTTTTTTCTCATTAAATCAAAGAGTTCCCACAAAAGAAGCCAATTCTAAATAGTAAGACCATCAAGATTCTTACAATGATAAATGATAAGAAGTTTAGGAAAATAATCTTGAAGAGTATCCCCAATAATGAAGTTTTTAATAATATAAAATCTCAACTGAGAGACATATCTAAACCTTCTTGATCTTCTTAAAAGACCAAGGTATACCCCCTTCCTTATTCTATTCCATTTTATGTGTAATAATATATAAGTAATTGAAGGGACTGATTATGGGGATAATTATTAGTGTTTTAATATATGGGCACAAAAAGAATGAATTTTATTTTATAGATTACTACTGAAGAATAATCTTCCATAATAAAGAAAGTGATTTCATCAATCAAAGGGATAAAAACATAAATAGAGTTGTTAAAAGTATCAAAATACATGGAATCTAAAATCATAGGTAACCTAATAAAAATTAATGTCTACGGTATTATAATCACACTTTTTATCCCTATTTTGATTATGAAAAATATGTTTTCCAAGGGGCAGTATTGGTAGATTTGTTTTGTTAGAGAAAGGGGAGTAAATTGTCTTTCACAATAAATTTACTGATGAATTTATTGAGTTAAGTAAAAGGTTTTTATTTTATAATAAATATATTGAACAGCCCATTTTTGAGACTTTTGGAAGTTATATCACATACTAAATTGATAATGAACATTCTTGATTTCTTGGTGAATTATCTCCTATTTTATATATTGTGTTCACCCATGTAAACATATATTAGATTAACTAAAATATTTTGAATATGTTTTTTGTGTTATAATCCTTATATATCAAAGAAATAAAAACTGAAATTCTGAATTAAAGATAGTGAATAATATGATCTAAGGAGACCCTTTTCTCAAAAACAATAATGAGAAAATAAGTGTGGTAAAACCCCTATATTACATTTTAATTTGATTATCGATAATGAGGTGAAATAAATGAACATACATATTTAATTAATATATGTGTGATTATATTTTAAAACAATTAAAAAGTTGTAGATTTAAGTTCCCATGCATTGTTCTATTTATTTTCAATAAGGAGGACATACGAAGATATCAATATGGTATGAAGATGTACTAGTGATACTAATATGATTCTATCATATATGAAAAAGAAATAAGTGTAAACTACCACTTAGAATAACTATCTAGACAAGGTCATTGGCAGGCCCTTAACTGGGATGATTTATGTTCTCATATTCAAGTAAACTAGATTCATTTTTTGGTGGATTTATAGAAATTATCAATAATATCATAGAAGAGGTTTTTAGTTGATATAGGAAGATAGAAGATGGTTTGAAGAAGACCTGGTCTGAGTTAAATCAAGTGTAGATTTTCTAGACTAAGACATGAAACCACATTACATGGTTGATATTCACAACTAGTGAGTTGTACATGTGGTCAATCCATATGATAACTTATCTGATTCACACAATTTAGCCAAATTGTCAATTATTTTTACATATTACTGACCCATATTTCCTATTTTAATATTTTCATGGCTAGTTCATTGACTTGGAATGTGGTGAATCTAAACCAATACATGAATTCAATCCTTTGAGTTGTACATGTGGTCAATCCATATGATAACTTATCTGATTCACACAATTTAGCCAAATTGTCAATTATTTTTACATATTACTGACCCATATTTCCTATTTTAATATTTTCATGGCTAGTTCATTGACTTGGAATGTGGTGAATCTAAACCAATACATGAATTCAATCCTTTGAGTTTTACATGCGGCCAATCCAAACTAATACATGTGATTGATCCATTGAGTTGTACATGAGTTCGATCTAGATTGAGACATGTTGTCGATCCATTGAGTTGTAAATTTAGTCGATACAAATAGATACATGAATTCAATTTATTGTGTTTTTCATGTGGTCGATCTTGACTAAGAAATATTGTTGATCTTTACATAGATAATTTATTAGGGTTTCTGCTGGGTGTAAATATGAGTTTCTATAAATTGTACATTCTAAATGTATATAATTCCAATGATTCTTTGGTAGTTAATTTAAATTAATTAATATTTAAATAAATAATAATTGTTCTGATTCAAGATAAGATAATTGAGGATCCTTCAAAATATGAATATTGAGCAGTTTTTGTGTAAAGTTGGAGGAGAGGAACACTGCGTATAATAAATAAAGAGGTCTAGTCCATAGTTATGGGTGTTTCATGTGAGATGTTTATCATGGATGAGTGTGGTGGAATCAACATCATAGAAGGAAGTTATATGTGGAAAAGGATGATGTTTTCATATATATGAAGAAATTTAAAAGAGTTTAAGCTATGATATTTATGAAGACTATTGGGTTAAAAAAACTTAAATATCACATTTTTGTTGTTGTTGGGTCTTAGGAAGTTTAAATGGATATCCTTAACTTGATTTAAATAAGATTTAATAAGCCCTAGAATATGTTGAGAGGGGTGGTTGAATCAGGGTGTTAACTTTTTCTTTAAATTGAATGGATCTTTTCCCCACATTGGTACAAAATCGTTAAACTTTCCTAATTGAATTGTGCAATCACCCAATTCACATATGCTGAAATAGATACACAACACAATGGGTTTACTTGGTTCAATTCTAAGGGCTAGTCCAAGGATCATATGATAAAAGGGTGTCAGTATTACTAGAATCCACTAAGCTTTAATAGATTCTATGGATTGTAATTTTTTAGTTAGTTCCACTCCATGCAAGGGTCGCTACCTTTGCAAGATTTTGGGGAAAGAACAATACCTCTCACAAATCACTTCTATTAACTCCCTCTTTCTCACTTATTTGGGTAAAGTCTTCATTATTTTATTATCTTAAAGTATTATTCTGTATCTGAGTACATTTTTATGATTTCATTCATCATGATGGTCTAAATCTGATGCTTCAATACATTCTAAAAAATTTTCCTAAGTGAAACTTAATTCATGCATGTATTTTTGTGAAATTATATTTTTTGAAAAACTTCTGATTTTTTCATACCTTCTAACTTTCATGAACCGCCCTCCCCCTTTACTTTTATAAAACCCCCTTCCCTACAAACCCATTTATCCACTAAGTTCTCAACCATACTTTTCATGAAAAATTTATTCATGTAAATTTCATGTTTCACATAATAAATACATTTGTGTAGTTATTTCATGAAATTTGAATGATTAGTCCTGATCCAAAATTTTGATCCTTAAAATGATGATAATAAATCTATTTATAAGAAAAAATCACCCTCTTATGATATTTTTCTTCACCATGAAGATCCCAATTTCATAGCACCTTTGATTCCCAAAATTGTACTGATTATTTAAACTTGAAATTCAATGAGACTTTAGAATTTAACAAAATTTCATCCACCTTATTTCATCAAATTTATTTTTTGAAACTTCTTAACTTTCATTAAAATCTACCTTCACAATAGAATTGTTTCACTAACTCCATGAACATAACTTTTATGAAACTATATTATTGATATGGAAAACAACCTCCCCCATATGGAAAACGTTTTGATCAACCTAGTGAGGATTGATAACAAAGAAAACATACCCTAAACTTATATCTATGAATTATATTGGTCCCAACAATATTAAATGAGTTCAAAGTAGAGGAATTATCACTACCTTAAATCAGGTAGTTTCCATATAAATTTTGGGAACTAAAATTATTCTTGATATTTTCTTGTGAATAAACATGTGAGTAGTAAAGAAGAATATAAAGTGTGATTCTTTAAGAGAAATAAAAAACATGGTGTGTGAGTGAATTATAAAGATATTATGATATAGAAACCCTAGAAGAATAATTGTTTTGTATCAAATAAGAATAACCTAATATCATTTAAGAAATTCTATAAATCAAATAGAAAGGAGAATATTTCTAACATGAATGTTGTTGTGTTGAATATGAGAAGTAAGTGATAAGAGATAATAATTTCCTTCCACTTATTATATTTAATTGTAAAGATAACTGTGAGAAAGGAAAAGTGATCCTCAAGAAGAGTGGATACACAAATTTTAAGGATAAAAAGTTCAATATGCACACTGCATTAAGAGAGTTACAGTCAAAGAATGCTTCAAAAGAGGAGTTCAAGAGGACCATTGAAGAACTATAGGGAGGTAATATAAAGATCCATTTTAAAGTAATATGAAGATTTTTTGGAGATATCTTCAACTAGAAGAATTCCAGTATAAATAACCCATTGAAAGGTGGCTGTCATGAGAACTTGCAGACTATATTTTTGGAGATTATTTTCTAGGTACTTAAGGATATTTATCAAAAGTGTTTTTCAGAGATATCTTGTATATTATACTCAAATGTTTCATAGTGGATAAATCAGGGCTTGTAAAATAACCTAAATCTACAGAGGAGTAGGATTTCAAGAATGAATATTTTAAATCTTTATGTCTTATGCCTATTACATTATGCATAATCGTGTAAGGTTTTGATACAACAACATGAATGGAATGTAGCTTTAAACAACTATATAGGTTGAATTAATAATTCATATTTATAAAATTAAAATGGATCATGAGTTTACCCCCTTCCCCTATCATTGATTTACTAGACATGAGAATAATAAATGGGAATAATACCAACCATCCTCACTCATCATGGAATTTCCATGGCAACATGTGATTTACCTATAAATCGAATAATCAAATATTTTTATGAGTTGTTTATCAAATATAAAATAATTGTTTAAAAAATCTAAAAAATAAAAAAACTACTCTGATACTATTTATAAAACCCTTACCAAGATCTTTTGTTAACCCAAATCAAACTTCCCCTGAGAATAATCCTTGATAACCTAGGGTTAAGACTACTATTTAGGATCTAATTAAATTAATAGGGATTTCTT
Source organism: Viscum album (assembly GCA_963277665.1). Classification (NCBI taxonomy): domain Eukaryota; kingdom Viridiplantae; phylum Streptophyta; class Magnoliopsida; order Santalales; family Viscaceae; genus Viscum; species Viscum album. Next base: position 632,195,229 of record OY728146.1, read on the forward strand.
TACCCAAATTCAAAAATAAATTGGGTCATTATTGGATTATACGAAAAAAAAAATTAATGACTCATCTATATATTGGTTATCCTAACCTATAAATAGAAGAAAAATGATACCCACTAGTTTGGGTCAAGAAATTTCTATATAAACATATAAAATAAACATATTATATAATTAAATAAAAAATATAGAAATACATATAAAAATTTAAAAATAAGGAAAATCTTTAAGATAATAAAATTTAATAGAATCAAGATATATATCCATGTTGCATTCAAAAAAACTAGAGTCTCAACTCCATCGTCGTGTAGAGTCATGTTTCGATAATTTGGTATTCTGGTTATCAGAAGATCAACCAAAAATCCATTACATATACCTATTTTTTCCATAATATAAAATCAAAATCTTCATGTTTTACAAAGTGCATATATAGGGTTTGAGTACGATGACCAAGTTTTCACCACCTAAAGATCTCAACTCTTACAAGTGTAAATAATCAGGTGCATGAATGCACATATGTTTTTGGAATATATTATGTTATATATATCAGGTAAAAATAAATAAACCTATGTATCATACCAAAAATCATCAAAAATAAACTATGAAATATCTATAAACTCTTCTTAACCACTGGACATAGTTAATAAAAAAATAAAAAAATTATTCCTACACCATTGAAATTTCCAAATCATAACTCTATTACTATTAGGGGGATCCTCTATAGCATTGATTCCAAGGTCAAAAACCTATCGATCAACTTGTAAATCCTTAATAAGAGGGAAACATATCATTATAACATCCTTAATTTAAGGGAAAATTCCATTATAATCATTACCAATGTTCATATCATAGAATGATATATATATATATATATTATTTTATTTTATAACCCAATGAATCACTATAAAGTAATATTAAAGCCATTATCCACATATTATAATGAATAAGTTTATTTAATCAAGGGTGTATAAACAATAACATAAACAAACGGGTTTCTTATTGACATTAAAACAATGAAATAAATAAGTTACCAGAGAATTTGAGTGTGAATAATAATTAAAATAACTTAAATAATTATTTAATAATTACACATGATCACTCTACAATAGAAATGATGAAAAAATCACTCCAATAATAAATTAATGTGATCATGTAAAATTAATAAAATATAATAATTTAATTTAAAAAATCATTTAGTTATTAAAATATTTCGTTTTTATTATATATTTCAAAAAAAATCTATATTTTGGTCATTTTGGTATATCAAAATAATAGGCAACCACATAAAAAATAAATAGTAACAAAAAAACTAAGTGAGGTTTATATAGCCTACCCATATACTCAATGGTAAACATACCTTACTATGGTGATCATTAAAAATATCCTTAAAAATAATAAAATAATATCCATAAATAAATAGAACCCTTTATTAATCCAAAAAACCTACAGACAACTCTTGATACCCACCTAGAACCCTCACACATAAAAACTTTAAATCCCTCAACCGTAAAAAGTCGCTGATTTTACCTAAAATTGAAAAAATACCATGAAAAATGTACTGATTGACATAAATTCACTAAAACTACATGGAACATCAAACATTCACCATTAAAAATACTCCTCAAGACGTTTTACAGAAAATATATATCCATCACAGTGGTTTCACTAGGATATACTAAAATTGCATACCTGAATACCCAGTAAAAGGAATACAAATTATAATAGGGGGAGTGTAAGAATAAAGGGGGAGGAAGGCAGATATATTAAATTAATCATTTAATCCATGTCCATAGGAATAAATCTTGAAACCAAGGAAATCAAGGAGGATCCATGGGGGTGAAAGGCGGTAGAGGAGTTGGCTAAATTGGATCTTCCTTGAAGACCAACCCATGTAAAAAATAAAGGGTGTAATATAAAATTACATTCCTTCCTCCATTAAAAATTGATTGGACACAACAAAGTACCTAGTAAAATCCCATAATTTACCTATTGGTAATCAAGTGGGATAGTCTCATTGGTCATCTCATTGAGTACCTACTGGCTACCAATAGCCAACCCCAAATTCTCCTTATTTTATAAATCAAAAAAATGCCCACTCAAGGATATTCTAACCATATTAAAATCCTAAAATACTCACTTTAAAAACTAAAAACCTAATAATTAACAACCAATTTATAGAATATAAAAATTTAAATTTATCAATAATTAGATCTACTGAATTTGGACCTTCTCCTCATTCACTGACACCAAACTAACATGGGACATTATACTCATAAACACTATTCTAGTGCATGAGGCACTTATTTTCTTAGGGTATATCCAGTTGATAATATCCTTATCTGGTATTTTTCCCTCATATTAACTTCTAATATGATATTGATAGATATAAAATTTTTAATTATCTCTTTGTGTGTTAGTCGGTGAGGATGCTCCCCATGATATCTTCCCCAAATTTTGGGATCATGAGGATTATTACCTTGACATGACATATTCCAAGTAATGATCAACACTTTTATGACCCTCCTATAGGTGTGGGATATATTTTTTAGGTTTTAATTTGTTTCCATTTTATTGAGTGATGATATAGATTCTAACATTATACTTTATTATTTTTTATGTGTAGTGGGATATTCATTCACTTATCACCCAAGAAAAGAATATTTTTTTATGGTTGTGTCATAGTAGAAGGTAAGAGTCAAGAAGTGATTCACTACTAAGTATTATACACATACCGAATATTTTTACCTATGAAAACATATATATATTATTAACTTTAACATTTAAGGACATATTGACACATTTGATTGGTGAGAAAGTTCATGTCGAGTAGAGACTATGGGATAGAATTTACATCTCTTTTCTAATGTTACCTTTTTATGATATTAACATTTAAGAATAATTTTTCTAAACATGTATATATTTTAGTTATTCATATTTAATATTGTATGGAATACATTAAATTCCTACTAAATTAGGTTTTCCTTAAATTCACTATAGTGAGCTTTATAATACCAGAAAATAACTGGGAGAATATTGTTTTTGTGTCCAATTTTTTTTGGGTATTTCTAACTTATGGATGTTTCATGCCAGATTTTTTATAGAATAAAACAATCAATATATGAAATAATTTAGAGATAAAATCATCCACCAACATTTATAAATTAACCCTTTATGTTATTCTTCATCCACTAGGGAGTGAGTTATATGCTTAAGGTTTAGTGAAAAATGCTCTTGGGTAATTAGAGATATTCCCAAGGAAGATTCATTATAGTTTAGGTATTTTATTTAATTATAGAAACCTTTAAATTAATGTGATAACATAATATACTTAATATTGTTTTAAAAATAAAATTATAGAAATATAATATCCAACACCTCTCATAACTCCAATAGTATTAGTCACTCTATTTAAAAAATGAATCAAAAATATCATTTGATATTATTTTGAAATCATTATATGTATTTGTTATAAAATATAGTTTATATTCATAAGATTTTAAATCACCTTCATAAATTTTGATAACCTTATCCCACAAGTATTTCAGTGACTTATAATCCATCACTATTAATGTGAATAATGTCTGACAAAGAACCTCTTGGCACATTTAAATCCCTAGCATCTCTCAAAATATTATGCTCATTCTTTTCAATAATTTCTATAGAATTTAATTCTAACCCATATATTCTATATAAAAAAAATACACCTTCATTCTAAGATATCTCAAGTAATAATGTATTCTAATCTTCTACAGTTTACATTTTTCCCATTAAACACTTGAATCCCATTGTGATTGTATTTTTTTACCATATTAAATAAAAAAACATAATAAAAAAATAGAATCCATATATCCTGGTCTCAAAAACCAATTTTTAATAGTAAAATAATATTTCCAAACATCTATGGTGACCATATATGGGTGAATCAAGCATTTAATTTTTTCCATTCTTCTAAATTATGATCAATATTATTTTTATATTTTGTCTCTCTAATGAGATATATTTACCTCCACCTAATGAAATAATTTCATGAAAGGAAAATAATTTGAATAGGTAACATAATTATTTACTTGGTTCACCCAATATAAGATATGTATATGGTTTTATAACTCATTATTTCATAGACATGTCGCTATAATTATTCATATATTAAAAATAAAATATTGGTGTAAAGATTTAATATTAATTCCCAAATCACCAATGTATAGATCACTAAATTTACATCAATATATATGTATATATATATATAAAATGAGTGAAACTAATGTGTGACACACTTAAGAGGTTAGGTAATCCATTAATCGCATTTATATCTCCATTAATATTTCTCTTCTTCATTGTGATAACTCTGTAGAGAGAGCCTTATTCTAAATAATTTTCTCTATATGTACTCATTGTAATCCCTTTTTATTCTCTATTTAAATTATGATTAAAGTATTACATAATAAAATAATGCTATATTTCCCCAAAATATTTTTGAACACATTTGAATAATTTTTCAAATCCCCTTATACATGCAACACTAACAACATTAATTGTCATAAAATAAAAATTCACACTTTATTGAAATCCATGATCCTATAATCTCTATTTCATGAACTTATAATAACTTTAAAATGGTCAAAATATTTTTCATTAATGAATCAAATTGAAACTGAACTCTAATATTAGACCATGTGTAAAAATATCCTCATTCAAACTTCTCAAAACATCATCACTAGTCTCTATTATTAAAACAAAAAATAAAAATAAAATAAATAATAAAACCCATAAGCTATAGAAGAAAAATTTTCAAGATTCCTATATATCAAATATATATGTAATTAATCACTAATTTTAATATATCTATGACTTACAATATGCAGTTGTGGCTATCTAAGATATTTTTGCAATCATTAGTCAAGCGAAATTTAAAATAGTGATAAATCTATATCATATGTTGTGGTAATTTTTTTGATGTTTTTCATTACCTACAACATCTATATATTACCTCATATGACACTGGTATAACCCATGATAATATAAAATTATATAAAAATCTTGATCTATGTATAGTGATATACCCTATTGTTACTTTCAGAGTTGGACTAAATCTTATTAAAACTTCTGATTCCTTTTTCATTATATATGATTCACATACTATTATCTATGTAATTACAAGTGATAAATAAATTTCACTATGAATCATACATTTTATCTCTTATCTACACCTATGATAATCCAAATAAATCATTCTCAAAAAAATAAAATCTTGTAACATGTATCATGATATCCCTCAATAACTTTCTGTGATAGTCTACATTAGGTTTTATTGTGTGAAACTATTTTTTGGATAAGTCATTAGGAATAATGGAAGGAGATATTCCTGAAGTATAATATTATATGATTGTATGAAAATAAAGTCGAAAAAATATTAAACTATGGAATTCCAAAAGAAAGCAATACAGATTTATGAAGTCATAATTAGGAAATCAGAAGCTACCATGACAAAGGGGGAAGTATATAGACACAAAGGACATTCATAAATAGTAACTCTAGGGATAAATAGAAATCATTTTAAGGTTACATAATAATAATTCCATTTAGTTAATTTTGGAAAATATATTATGTAAGAATATTTAGAAGGATATGTAAGATTAAACTCATACAGTTTCTAGAAGCATTCATTTTTCACCAAAAGGGGAGGTTAAGATAGTGGAAACCATTAAACTTTTGAAGTAATTACCATGAAGATCAGATCAAAGGGGAACTCACTCTATAATAATCAAAAGTTAATGGAACTGGTTGCATTAGCTGGGATCTAATATATTCGATAGGTTGGAAAAAAAATAGAGGATAAGATAATTAGACCGATCAAAATTTTAATCATCTTATATCTCTTTAATAAAATTATTATGGAATTTCACTCATAGATTAGAACTAAGTCTAAACTATAAAAAACTGTGTTGTTCTTTTTTACTTTTTTTTCTTTAATTCACTATCCTTAAGAAATTATTTTTTGTTTTTTCCATGTGATTTACGGTACAATTAATTAGTTATGGATTTCTTATTAATATTTGGTGAATCATGTATGTAGGTTCATTATGATCTGGAAGTTCTGAACTTTTTTTATTGTGTATTTTTCTAGTGTTAACTTCTATTTATGAGGATTATTGAAAAAAATAAGGCTATCAGAGATTCATTTTATAAATTTTGGATGACCAAACTTTGGCTAGGGTATTTGAGGGATCGGTTTAGTAGAATCATTTTGTCCTCATCATTATAGTAAAATTATAGTAATTAGTTCTTGATGCCTCTTACATTTTTTGAAATTTAGTGGGAGTTTACAAATTTTTTAAGTAATGGAATTGGATCATGGTAATGTCTATGGATAGGTTTTGTATTATTAAATTAATAGATAGTCTATTGACTATTATATAAGGATATTAATACTCTATTTATGGGTACCATCCTAGAAGTGAGGAAAAATAAATAATGGGAGTGATTGGATAAGAAGTATTCAGGTTCTCTTGGATTTTATTATCTAAAAACATGGATAATATCATCCAATAGGTGAAAAAAACTCTGTAATTTATAAATACTCTTATTGATATATATGATAAGCTTGTGGTAATAAACAAGGTGTTGTTATTTTGAAGTCTATTAAAAATTATAATTATAGAAGATAATCTGATGGTTGTTTAGTTAGTGACATTAACATGAATCAGAGTTAGTTGGAATTAGTGAAGGTAAAATTTGGGGATCTTTAATGGGAATTACTACTACTCTCATCACTCCAAGAATCATGGGATATGACGGTTGCTGTGATGCATAACTCAAGCACTAATATGAACTTGGTTTTTTAGATTTTGGAGACTTAATTCTAAATGAGAATATTTTCCATAAGGATATCCATACATCTACAAGAAATTCATATAGTATAGAAGGTAGGATATGTTACATAATATGGAAAACTAACAATTATGGAAAATAAATAATAACTTGGATCCATAACAGCTTAATGGAAGGTGTCCCCAAGTGTTGTAATTGTGGAAAGAAAGGAAATTTGAAGAAATAATATAACGAGAAAATAGTTAAATCCATAATATGTGTTTCTGAGAGAGGATCCATGAATCCTATGTCAGAAGATATGATAGGTCTCATGCTTAGTACCACTAGTTCACTTGAGTCTTGTATTATAAAATCTAGATTTTTTTTTAAAAACATCTGAAAGGGGTAGTATGAGGAACTATACATCTATAAATTTAATCAAGTTACATCTTGTGGATGAGGTGGCCCTCGAGATTGTGGGAAAGGGTAGTGTTTTTATATAAAAAAATAACGGAAAACTGATATAGTTTCATTAAGTGTGGTGTATATCAATTTTGAGAAATAATATTATCTCAATTATATAGAGAGATGGTGTGGGTTTATATAAAAAATTTGTGTACGAGGAATGTAAAATTACTTGTGGTTACATGTTGGTGACCAATAAATTGAATGATGGAACATTGAACCTAAATTGAGTCTTCAATGTTGCAATTTATATTGGAATAATAACTTCTTCAATGTTATAGAATGAACATTTGGATCACTTATATGGGAAAGGGGTGAAAGTATTTATAGATAATTGAATGTTTGAAGATAATAATTGTAGAGTATGAAACATGTAAAGAATGATTCCTTAATAATTTTAAGGTGTCATTCTAAATAGAAAGTGACCTAAGAACCATAAGTTTGTGATGGTTCAAACATATGTATGGGTTCTAACATTGGTCCATTCTCATGGATGTTCATTATACTATGTTATTTCTTCAATGATTTAATAGAGAAGTTGTGGCTGTTCTTTCTAAAAAAATATTTTGAATTATTTGGAACCTTAATTAGATGGAGATCCAAGGTGGAAAGGAAGACCAAAAGAAAATTGAAATGATTTAGGTATAAACTGGTAGAGAATGTGAAAATAAGGAGTTCTGGTGGTTCTTCAAGTAAAAACACATATGTTATGAGAAAATTATAGTAGGTACTCTAGAAAATAATCAAGTCACATAGATTATGAATCAAATATTAGTAGACATTTCAAGTAGAATGATAATTCACATGGGATTTATCAATGATATTTTGGTGGAAGTTGTGAACTATAAGACCTACTTGGTGAACAAGTTTCCATCATCTTCATTGGGGTAGGAACTTATGAAATTTTATTAGTCCAAATTAATGGTTTCACTTTTTCATGTTAAAATATTCAATTCACTCACATATGCCCATGTTTATATTAAATAATGGGATAATATTGAGGATAATTCTAGAGTGTAATACTTTTTAGGGTATGTCAAAGAAGACTTTTGTTTTGAATATAGGATAAAAAATCTCAAAATTTTTTCAGAAGATGGAATGTAATATTAAATGAAGAGATATTTTGTATAAATCAAAACTAATAAAAGGTTATTGATGGGGTCAAATTATCATCACAAGTTGACATTTGACTAAATAGAAGTCTCAAATTTAAATATATTTTTAATAGTTCAATGGGTATGATAGTTATGGAAGAACAAAGTTATCTGAATAAAGTTATAGATGGATTAAAAGTTTCAAATATTTTTCTATGGATATAAGTACCAAAGAGATCAAAGACTATAGAAACTCAGGGAAGAGATTTAGAAACTGAAGTTCCATAGAAAGTTGTTATGGAAGGGGTAGATCTATAAGGAAAAATCAAGAGATCTACTAGGATTCAGTTCCAAGTGTATATTCACAAAAGTAAATTTCACTATTTGTTACCCAAGGATGATGGAAAACTCAAGATGTTGTAATAGGATACATTTATGAAAGACTGAAATCAGGGGTAGTTATCTATGAGGTATGATATTGATTCCTTACATGTTTTTGGGACATTATAGCTAATATAATTACCTAATGAGAAGAAATTACATCAAAATAATTGGTTTTATCATCCAAAGGAGGAAGTGGATAGTATAAAAATGTAAAAAAAGGCTTTTCATGAAAGTTTTTCAATAAACATAAGGTGTATATTTTCATGAGATCTTCTATTTGGTTTCTAAACACATGACTATATGGAAGATAATTAGTATGATTTTCATATAAATTTTATATCTAAAATATGTATATGTGATGATAACATTTCTTCACAGGGAAAAAGATGAAAAAATTACATTATTAAACCAAAAGGTATTATAGATAAATGGAATTGGGATTTAGTGTTCAAGATAAAATAGAGCCTATATGGTTTGAAGAAAGAACCAATGTAGTAGAAATGAAAGTTTAATGCCTTTATGGTGGAATGGAATTTCATCTGGATTAATACTGGTCATTTTTGTTACCAAAAGGTATTTAATGATGGGATATTCATAATCTTAGTTCACAATATTCATGAAAAGATTATTGATGTTCTATTAAAGGAAATTTTTGGTAAGATGAAGGATGAATTTTCCATAATTTTGAGATAGAGGATATGGATCTAAAAAAATGGATTTTTTGGATATGTATTATAAGGTAAAAATGTTTGAAACTTTGTTCCTAAATTGGTTTCGATATATCTGAAAGGTGGTGAAGCATTTCAGAATGAGTGAGGTGAAACTTGTTTACACTTCGCTGGATAAACATTTCAAGTTGAGAAAGCATAAGGCAACATGAATGAATGTAAAGGATGAGTATATGAAAAAGTTTCCATATGCATCAATGGTTAAAAGTTTGATGCATTCCATTATTTTTACATTATCAAGCATTGTGCGATCAATGAGACTAGTTATCATTTTTTCGGAAAATCTATAAAGAGAGCACTAGGAAGTGGTAAAATGTATTGTCTGGTATCTTAAAGGTTTTGAAATTATATATTTATGTTTTGTAATACATAAATAATTTTAGGGGTTTGTAGGCTCAAACTCTAGGTGATAGATAGATACGTGGAAGAGTACTATGGTCTATGTTTAAACTTTTGAAGGCATGAATATGAGTTGGATATTGATGATTTAATCACAAGTTTCACTTTTACTAATTCAAGTGGAGTATATTTTAGTAAAAAAAGTTGGGAAGGATTTTATATGGATTAAATGGATATTGTAATATCTGTGGATTAAGAAGGAAGTTAAAACTTTGTTTTGTGATTCATAAAGTGTGATCCACTTGGCCAACAATCCAATTTTTCAATAAAGAACAAATAATATCTAGTTGAAGTATCACTTCACCCAAATGTTATTAGAGTAAAAAGTGTTTGATCTATAAAATGTGGATGGATTTTGATACCCAAAAGATATACGGACCAAGATTTTAGACTGGGATGTTTTGAGGCGGTGTTTCAAATCAATTTTATTGGGATAACTAGAATAATATTGGTGGAACCATGCAGTTACAAACGAAGTTTTAGATAATGAGGATGTTTGAAGATGCATTTTATTAGTATTATCCATTTTAAAAATATTTTTTAGATCAGTAATTAGGACTAACCAATATAGATATTCTGGAATTAAAATATTTTATGCTTAGATAGAGATGGTGGAGTAGTAGAAAAATAATCTAGAAGTTTGAAAGTAGGAAAACAATATTTTTACAGTTGGTTGTTGGAAATATGAAGTTACCTTAACTAAGAGGAAAGTACAAAGACACAAAGGACTTGTGTAAAGAGTAAATTTATGTTGATTTCAGAATCATTATGAGGTTATGTCTGAATTATCCCCATTGATGGATTTTAGAAAATTGGTTACATAAGAGTCTTCATGAGTATTCATAAGAGTAAACTCATTTATTTTTTGGAAGTAAAAATTTTTCACCGGAAGGATAAGTTAAAGTGTTAGAAATATTTTTCCATATAAAGGAAATAATATGAATATTGAATCAAATGGGTACTCAATCAAAAATAATAAAATTTTGGTGGAACTAGTTACATCAACTAGTTTCTACTAGATTTAGTAGGGTATGAATATTTTTCTAGAGGATATGATAGTTAGACTGATCAACAATGTAATTATCTTTTTTCTCTTGGATAAATGCATTACAATGTTCCCATAAACAAGTTTCTACTAGATTTGTTGTTAATTTTTCCTTTGTTTAATTCATTATTTTTATTTCAAAAGTTATTATTTTGTTTTTTGTGTGTTTTGTGGTGTAGTTACTTATGTGTGGATTTTCTTCTATGTTCTGGTATACCATGTATGCAGGATCATTCCAATTTGGTGGTTTTGGACTTATTATGTTGTGTATGTTCCAAATGTTAACTTTCAGTTAAGAGGTTCATTAGACCCAGTAGCTTATTACATAAAACATAGATAGTAAAATAACTCAATTGATGTCTCTAAAATACATAAATAGTATATATTCTTTCATAATCCCCTTTTCACAGGAAGAAAAGAACCTATATCTCCTATTACGGTAAAGAGTCCTTATTATGGGTTTTGATTTGAATGAATCAATACTTACATTATTTTAATGGGAAATGTTATGCCTAAAGTGCCATCTATGATGCTTTATTCCAATTAATCATGAGCAGTGATAATGTAGCAACCTGAAAATTCACTAACTATTTTCTTAAAAAAAATATTATGTTAATAGCTAGTTCTACATATAGAAAGAAACTAAAATAATATGTGACATATTTTATAAAAAAAATTATGAAATTATAAGATGAATAAAACCTATAGTAAATAAAATATAGTAATCAATAAAAATTTCTTCTGTTTAGAGAAAAAATAATTAATATGATTTAATATTAAAAGGGGGTTTTCTTTTCAAATAACTTTTTAAAGTGTTAATAAATTAAATAAAACAAATTTAAATTATTATTATATTTAAATATATAAACTAATATATTAAAATTGATTAAATTATAAATTGATATGATATAATATTAATAACACTTATTGTTTAAAAATGTCATTTTTTCAATAAAATTTTTTTCAACTATATTTTGAATTTTCATTTATAATTTGAAATTTTAATTTTTAATTTAAATTTTTAAAAATTAAAATAATTTATTAATTACACATATCAATATTATCATAATGTCAATTTCTATTATTTTACTTAAATAATTGAATTTTTATGTGAATAGTGAAAAGTATAGTTTTTACCAAAACCATAATTTTTATGACTTTATAAGAAAGAGTTAGAAGTGTATAAAACCTTTTAATTGGTAAAATATGGATTTAATAATTAAAAATATACATTTTAAAATTATTATATTTAATTTATAAAACCTATGATTAATATTTTAAGAACATAAGTAATATTTTCCAATAAAAATTGTTTTTGGTTTTTCTTTTAATTAAATAACCTTTTGGTAAAATTTGGCTTTAGATTTCTTTAAAATTAACATAAATTTAATATGTTTTATAATAAATCAATTTTTATAATTATAATCAAATTTATTTATAATTTTATCCTACACATAAATTTTATTCTTAAAAATACACTTTTTCAGAAAAACTAGTTTTTAAATGTTACATATGATAATTTTAAAATTAATATTTATTATAAAAATAAGTTTTACATGATAAAATTTATTTCATAATTGGAATAATTTTTAAAAAATTACGTAATATGGTCCATTTTATTTTTATACATTACAATTAAATTAATTAAGTGAAAATTAGTTACCTCGATAAAAACAAAAAGGGTGAATATGAAAATTCTAAGAGTAAAGAACTTAAAAACATGTTTAAAACATGTGTGGAAATGAATTTTTGAGTTATTATCAACCTTATATCACCCCAAGATCCATTATTATCCATTTTTTCCACTTTACATGTTTAAAATTCGATCCCTTTATATTAAGTGGTTATAATTATAAAAATGTCATTCTCACCTCTTATAAAAGGGGCCTCTCACCACCACTTGAAAACCACTAAATGAATTCTGTTTACCCATAAAAATATTTCCATGTTTCATATTTTATAATACCATTCCTTTTAATTTAGTATTTTTCACAATATATTGTCTTAAGACCTCTATTTTTTAGGAATCCACTAAGGAAAATACAAAGATAACAACACGAGTACTCTTTTTCCCCTAACTTCTTTCCTTTATATCTTAATTTTTCAAGCATGATTTTATAATTACTATATAGTTAAATTAGTCTATTTTTTATAATGAATTTTATTATTCTTTTTAAATAAATATTAACCACCTTTCCCCTTTTCTATTAATTAAGATGAAAATGTCATTTATACATAATAAAGACTACTACCTCTATGAAGCGACGACTTATTTTTTTTACCACCACTTATATTTTCTGGTTATAAGGAAAAAATTGAAGAATAAATATGAAATATTTAATTCAATTTTTTTAATTAAGATACAAGTTACAATTCTCTTTTTTTCCTCTCATTATTTAAGAAATGAAAATGTTAATCGTGTGTTGTGTGGACTATCGTCTCCATGAAGTAACGTATCTCATTTTGCAACTAGTTTCTTAATTATTTTTTAAAATAAATTGAAATATGATTTAAAACCTTAAAATTTATTAAATAATATCATTATTTTTATTTAATAATTATATTATTCCAAAAAGAAACAAATTTCATAATCATAATCATCCATTAATTATAGCATGTTCATGTTTGGGTTGGTCTAGATTCCTACTTAAAAAATGATACAAAATAATATCATGGATGAGTATGAAAACTTAATTAATAATACTATATGATATAAATAATCAAATAAATATTTTATTTTGGTTCCATAGTGGTAGCATTAATATTAAATTTATTTAACAATGAAACCCGTGAATTTTTTTTTAAAACCATTGAAACATGCTTGTCGCTAATTTTGTCTATAATAACTGTAGCTAAAACTCCCATAAAATGAAATTATAAAATTATAAATAGTTATAAATAATTATTTCATATACCTTGTAGTATTTGGGAATGATTAACTTTGAGATAATTACTAATACCAATAACGATATCAAGAAACTAGTCAAAATGATCAAGGTTACTCACACTCGATATTGAAAATAGATAATAACTAATTGATATACATATAAAGAATCATTAAAATAAGAATTATAAATGTTAATAGTTAGAAATAAGGTTACTAAATATGATATTAATATATTTATTTTTTTATATATGGTATTTTATCACTTTAGTGGGATTTAGGAATTAAGGTAATCTTTTTATCTCAATTTTGTTTCATCGAGATATGAATTGAATTCAAAACTTATTCTTAATTTGTGGTGTATTAATTTGATATGGTTTTATTTTTAACATAAATTTTATCAAAACAAGTTAATTTACTAATCAATCTCATATTCTACCTTCCATGCATTTTCAATTCAAAATATTGTAATGTTGTAAGGGTTTTTGTTAACTCAAATCCCATTTATTTAGGTTATAAGATATTATATTGAACTTACTACTTCTATGATTTTTTTATTACACCTTAATATTTTATATTAAATATTATGTTACTGTTTCATAAAAATTAATTTTCAACTCAAATATCTTACTTTTACAAATTGATTTTTGAAAAAGCATAGCATTTTTTAGAGTAATTCACATCCTCATTAAAGGCAATTTACCCACATTTTATAGAACTTCCCTTCCCTATAATGTAATTATTTATATTTTTAAACCTAGTAATGTGTTATCTATTTTTAACTTCATATTTCCCTTTTAATTTTTTAAAAAATGTTTTAATATCCCTTTTTACAGTGTATTATTTTAATAAAAGGGTATTTTAAAACATAAAAAATGGATCTTCCAAACCACCATTGTTATCTTTTGGATTTCACATTCTCTTTAATTTTATACCTTTTTCTAAATATTATTCTCATGAATTATTTCATATTCTATTTAAATGTTTATTTTACATACATAATGTTTAAATTATCTTTCTTTTTGGGGTAATACATGTTTTAAGTTCGCTTCAAATTTTCTACTTTTAAGTAAACCCGACTTAAGGGAACTTTCTAATTTATTATTTCATGAAAAGTTTAATCTTAATAAAAAAATTCACCATAAACAGATTTTTAAAAACCTAATTATTTTATGTAAAATAATTCTATTTAAATTCTGGTCTAGAGGTAAATAATAAGCTATTTACTTTCTTAAAAGATCCTATGCTCATTTCAAAAAGCATCACCTATATAGTTATTTTTTATTCTTACTTATCCTTAATCCTTATCATGAATTTTTCTAAATTAGAACTCAATGTTCAAGAAATATGATTCTTTATTAAAATATGAACATAAAATTGGTTTAATTTCTTATTTTATTGGGAATCGTTATGATATATGTCTCAGTTATTCTTTCAATCAAGATTTTGAAACTCAATTCTGTCTTATGGATTTTATCATGCATATGAATCATGTATGGTTTTATTTTCCTCTTATAGAATTAATATTCATGTAAATATTATGATTTTAATTATTTAATGAGTGGTCTAAAATTTATATAGCCCCCCAATTAATTGGGTAATGTTTTTATATTATGAGATACCATGTACATTGCATGGGCGATTAGCCTTGGCATGCTATGTTATATGACCAATGGGCATGGAATTATATAGACCTCTAAAGAAATAAGAAAATATTTATATATCATGAGATAATATGTAATGAAATTTTTATTGAACCTAATACACTTTTTTACTTATTTCTCTATGTTTATCGGAATGGGGAGTCAGCCCAATCTACCATAGGACTTTGTCCACTGCATTTATGGGAATGGGGACTAAACCAGGTCTATAATAGGACTCTCTCCACTAGAATGGTCTTAGAAATTAGCCTTTCCTTATGATTTAAAAGTCTTATTTTATTTTTTTCTACATATTTATGATTCCATTATCTTTTTATATAATTTCATTATTCTATTTTTCCATGATTATCTCATACTCTTATACCATGGTATATAGTTGTTCATTTGAGATTAAATATTCTTCTATCATGACTTTTAGAAAACTCTTATTGTCTCTTGTTCTTGTTAATAATAAATTTCTATGATTCTCATCTTTTATCATATTCTTATGATATAGCACTTGATGGTCATGTTGATAAGTTTTCCCTTTCTGAAAGTTTGACCTCACAAATTTCATATGGTTACCTTTAATAGGTTATTAAGATAATTATATATTATGATAAGTATATAAGGGGTTATAGAAGATTTTTATTCTAGTAATATTTATACAAGTTTTGTAAAATAAGTCACCTATGTAACTAGTCCACAAAGATACTAAACCAAATGGTTCTATGAGGTATGTGATATTATTATTAGATACAATTTTTAAATTATGGTAATGGTCTCAAATGAATATTTTTTTATCCTGGTTCATTGTGGTTTGTATTAAAGGATGGTTTAGTTATTTTTTATGATTAGTGATTGGTTTTACAGAACATTAATGAAAACTATAACACTCCATAACTTAAACAACCCATAATTACATGAATTATAAAATTGATTTTACTTTCTTACATATAGATTATATTTTTTGTTTAGAGTTTAATGAATTAGGAAAAAATGTTTCATATAAAACCCTTATAATAAAAATTAGTCAATTCCACTCAATGCACTTTTTATTCCATAAAAAGGATTCATAAATTTAAAATTTTATTTTATTCAAAATACATTCTATTTTTCTAATAATGATCCCTATATTGGAATGATAGACCTTGTTATAGCTCTTACTCATATTAAAGACCTATTAAAAACATTTAAAAATGTTGTTTGATAAATTTTTTTATCAGAAATAGATATAGGCATAAAGGAAAATATTATTCCTTTAAAAAACATGATGACCCATATGAACGGTTTATTTTATCATAATAGTATTTAAGATCAAAATAATAACTTACTTAATCTTGAAGTAAATTTATTTGCCTAATGTTTTTCATAAAACATTTTGTAAGAAAAAATATTAGAAAAATGATAATTTATAATGTTTTATTGAAATCCTTCAAAACCATTCCTTAAAAAACCTTCACCCTTAAAATATTTTAAAAAAATTATAAAATTTCTTTTAAATCATGTGAACATTTTCTTATCTTATAAAATAAAAAAATTTCCATAAAAACACACCAAAAAATGAACATATAATATATGTAATGAAATCAATATGAATAATAAAAATGATAAAAACATATAATTTCATGATGATGGAATTCATAATGTTATATGACATAATAATACTATCATGGACATGTTCCAAGACATCATAAATAATTGGGTAGGAAAACATCATTTACCCATTATATTTTTTATAATTAGACCCACATATTCATTGAGTGGCTCTAAAAGGACCCTACCATCACTTATTATGTCCATTTAATTCATTATATGAAATAAATGAATAATAATTAAATACATAATCAATGTAATTTTCATATTGAAAAACTAGAATATAAAATGTTAATATTTTCCCCAATAAATAAATAAAACAACATGATCAAAAGGAATCCATAAAAATACATTAGATGTTATCATTAGAGTATATATCTAATAAATCATTAGATCCATCAAAGTATTTTTATATAGATAAAAATACCTTTAAAAGAACATTGAAGCCTTTTTGGAAACATGAGAAATATATCCTTTTATTTTGATAAAATTTTAAATTAGTATTTCTAGAATATTGAGAAAATGATATTATTTTAAAATAAAAAAGGAAGTTTTAATGGAAAATTAAGAAAAAAATTATGATCATAATGGTAGGAAAATGTGTTCATATCGTATATATTAAAAGAGAATATTTTTTCACACTGTTTTAAAAAGTAAAAAAGAGAGTCATATGAAAAACATTAGAAAAAGGATTACTCTTAGGAATTTTCAAAGAAGGTAAAAAGAGGTTAAAAATTACCTTTGAAAATATTTAAAACATAAATAATAATATTCTTGAAACATTTTATGAACATAGTGAGGGAGAATAAAAATTTTAAAGGAATGTTTTAAAACAAGTTTTTAAAAGAAAATCTTTTACCACGTGTCCTGAATCATTATGTATATTCTATAACACCTGAATAAAAAAATTATATTAGTTTTATACTTGATTAAAAAAATAAATTTTATTTCATTTTTATTATTCATTTTATTTAAATTATTACCATGAACTATTTAATTACTAAATCAGTTATGTTCACATTATATGTTTTGAAGATGTTAGGTTCATAATCCCAAAATAAAACTTTGATAGCTTAAACATCATTGAATTGGTTATATTTTTATGATATATGGAATAATAATATTTAAATAATTTTATTTTTTATAATTTAAATATAATTTTATAATCATCCAAGAAACACATACATGAAAAAAAATCGCATCGCTTCATAGAGGTGGGAAACCACACGTACGCATGAGTGACTTTGTCATTTTTTTAATGGGTGTAAGAGTAAGATGTTAAGTGATATATTATATTTAAAAATTCAAAATTATACCATTAATATCATACATATTCATTAAATACATCATAATAACTAGTCTTATAAGGCGGTGATGAAAAATGAAAAATGCCCATTTTTTGAGGTTGTAGTGCACAAATATGCACAAGCGATGTTTTAATTTACCATAAGATGGAAAATGAGATTAATAAGGGTTGTTTATTCATATAAATACAATTTTAGTATATAAAAGATGAAATTTTTATTATATCATCATGTTTAGGATAGAATTTATGGAGGTAGATGAAAAAACAAAATGAAAGAACTCAGTTAAGAGTTATATCTCTCCTTTGAAAATCCTCCTTGGGTTTACACCTTATACCTTATTAGGATGGTCTTAGGGGTATAACAGAAGATATAAAATTTGTCAAATGAATAAATGAAGGTGTTTTTCTATATATTGTTTAATATTAGAGGCTCAATGTTTGTGAAAAATAGTTTGATTCCCTTTTATAAGTGGTGTGGAAGATAAATTTATTAATACATGAAATATTAATATATAATATTTTTCTTACTCATGTAAAATGGATCACAAACTGCCTTATATTATAATATAAGGATACTAATGTTTCAATATAATCAAATAATAAGTTTTATACAAGTTTGGATTTCATTTTAAACCTTATATTTTGGTTTAACCCAATTTATTAACCATGTTTAACCTTAACCGTTGCAACATATATTTCATTATTTAAGAGTCATGAAATTAATTTTAAAAAATTAAAGTGTAACATACATGAAACATGAATTATATTATTAATAATTTACCATCCACTTGAGTCAAGTTAGTATTTTTATAAATTTTTATTGATTTAGAAATTATTTTTAAACAATAAATACCATTTATGGTTATTTTCATGACTATTTACATATCTTGGTTTTAAAGGCATAAAAATAACAATTTAATTCAAATATAAACTCTTAAAAATCACTTATACATTCTAATTATCCATTAAATTCTTATTTCATGATAATTAATCCCAAATATATTACTTTAAATGGATTTAATATCATTTTTTCTATTTTTTTACTGCATGTAAAGGTGTTGTGTCGGCGTTGTGTAAGCCTTCAAAGAAATTATACTATCTATAAAAATTAAAAATGAATTAATTTCATAAAAAAATTATTAAGTTTTAAATAACCATTTATTGGCATTAATATATTCTTTTTATCCCTATAAAAAATATCATAAATATTAAATGAAAGTGAGTGACATTTTGTAATTTTTTTAACATAAATAGTATAAAGCTCACAATAAAAGTAAAGTGGAAAAAATTACATCTTTTAATATTTAGGATTTTTTATGTTATAATTAATCTCATAAAATTAAATAAAGGAAATTATTTAGTTTAGTTTTAGACATTACCCCATTGTTTCATCTCTAATAAACTTTTTTTATCCATTACTACGGAGATAAACTTTTATCATTGTAACTATTCATTATGACAAAAAGTACAATTCAAATATTTAAAAAAATTGAACCTCCTAATTATAAATATTAAATCCAGTTTTAAATTTTCAATTCCTATAATTGGAATAAATTTTTTTTAATATAAGTATGAAAAAACACGTTGAAAACCGTTTCTAGACAAATGTGTTTTTAAACATAAAATCAACTTATGCCAAAATAAAATAAAATATTTATTTATATAGAATTAATTAGATTGTGTTTAATATAATATATCTTATGTTACATTAAATATAAATCCAAAATATAATGAGTCTTTGAAATTAATTTATTTAAATAAAAGAAACGATAGTTTTGCAAAAATGGTATTTTTTACTCTTCACTAAAAATAAATATTTTTTGAAAAATATCCAAAATTCATCCTAATACTATTATGATATGATTATTTCTAAAATTATCCATATTTTCTAAAATACAACTTCTAAAATTGGTAGAAATTAATCATAATATCTACACTCA
This sequence comes from Viscum album, assembly GCA_963277665.1. Lineage (NCBI taxonomy): Eukaryota > Viridiplantae > Streptophyta > Magnoliopsida > Santalales > Viscaceae > Viscum > Viscum album. Next base: position 632,215,511 of record OY728146.1, read on the forward strand.
CAAAAGTAATAAAAACTATTTATGATGAAAATGTATTTTTTAAGTGTAAAATGGAATTATACTTGTTCCTTATCTAGTAAACACCATTAGATAAATGTTAATTTAGTTAATTAAATATATTATCTAAAATTTCATTAAAAATCTTTTATAGTGATTAAATTAATTTATTTTTGATAAAAATACATTTCAAATATAAGGTTATTTTGTTAAAAAAATATACTTATTAATATTATATGATTTTATTTAAAATTGAGTTCTTTTTTCCTAATAATTAACCAATAAATTTTTATTAAGAAAAAATTAATACATTTATTTAATAATATGGTTATTACAATTCATTCCAACCAAACAAATGGCTATGTTTTAAAAGTCATATTTAAATATCAATATATTTATAGTATGTCACAGTTCATTTAAGGTTGATATTTAATTTGAAACATGCTATTAAATATAGTATTATTTAAGGGAGAATTCCATATTGAAATATTGGGGTGTCATATTCTCCCCAATGTAAAAAAACTACATCCTCACATTTAGAATTTTATTCTATCAAAATAAATTTATCAAAACATGGTAATAAAATATGATATAGACTTTCTCATGAACTTTAATTTTTTGGTCAAAACTAGGAAACATATCATTCATATACCGATATAAGAATCATAATTGAAAATGTGTTTCTAAAAATTCACTTCGTTAGATGAGTGTAAATTTCCATATAAGACTCAATATATTTTTCTTCAGTTTTATAGAGTTTGTTAAATTCATTTACCATTAGGAAATAAAATATGATAAAATTTATTTACATGATTCCTTCATATTATATAAGCATGATTTTATCCTTCAATATTAATCATCATGATTATGATGATTTTTTCATTCTTGAAGCATAAAATTCAACTTCTAATGGATCAAAAGATCCATAAATGGGTGAAAATTTATTTCTCTTATTCTGATATATTAATCAAAACCATAAATGGTTATCATAAGTTAATATAATATATAATATGAATAAAACATCATAAAAATAATTAATAAATTAATCTCAAAATCATCAAAAATAACTCCCAATTTCAACTTAAATCATTACATAAGTAACTAACCTTAAAACTCATCAAAATATTCTGGATCATGTTAAAAACCTAAAAATCAGAAATATTTGATCAAATATTCTTATAATATCAATTTAACATTTATTTCCAAACAACATTGATCAATTATAAATTTTCATACCAAAAAAATATATATAATAATCATATAATCTTGAAAATATTTTTATATTTCTGATAAATATCCTAAATCACTATTAATCCATAATAAAATCATATATTCTTCTAAAAGATAACTTAACCTTTATTCTTCAAAAAAAATCTTATCATAGGAAAAAATAATTTTATTTACCCTAATCATACAATTTTCCCAATATAGTAAAAATTAAAAAAATGAAATTAATCACGTATCCACAAAATAACTTTTTAATAAAGTCGTAACATATTAAATAAAGAATATGTTCCCAACAAATTAATAACCCTTTTATCCAATTAACCACAATTAACTTAACATTAAAGATATTATTAACCCTAAAGGTTATAAATGCCTTAAAACTTGTTTCCAAAAAATATAAAAGAATTATTCCTCTAATAACTATTTCACTAAAACAGATACTAATCACAAGGGTTTTATTTCCATAAATTTCTCTCAAAACGTCCTTAATCATTTTAAACTCTCATAATATAAAATCATGAAATGGGTACTTAATACTTTAAACTTATGATCAAATTTAGACTTATTAATCCTTGATGTTATCTTAAATTAGTAACACATACTCATATAAATCACCCTAACCTCTAAAACCTTTCCTTTGATGCCAAATCTAATGCATTGTAACTTAAATGACCCATAATTACATGATTTATAACAAGGTTTTTACTTTATTACATATCAAGGATATTTTTTGGTTTAATGTTTTAATGAATTAAAAAAAACTCTTATATATAAAACCCTTCTAATAAAAAGTAGATACTTAAACTCAATGTCCATTTTATTCAAAAAAAATAGGATTCCTAAATTTAAAATCATATTTCATTCAAAATATGTTTTCTTCTTTTAATATGAATCCTAATGGTGGACATATAGAAATTTTTATAGTTCCTAATCATCATTAAGACATGTGAAAACATTTAAAAAATTAGGATACACACAAAAATTCTTAGTAAGCTATATAATAAGAAATTAAACCATTAGTTATTTAAAAAACTTGAAAACCAATATATAAGTTTTTGTTTTATCATAATAATATTTGAGCTCAAAATAATCCATTAAATACTCTATAAATAAACAACTTTGGAAAACGTTTTTCATAAAAAAAATTATGAGAAAGAATAAAGGAAAAATCATAATTCATATGGTTTTATTGAAAAAATGCGAAAAAAATTCCCTGAAAACAATCCTTTCACCCTTAAAAGATATTAAAATTTATTTTAAATCATAATATTATTTTCTTATATTATTATATCAGAATATTTCTTTCAAAATCTCATCAATAACTTAACATTGCAATCTATCAAAGGTTAAAAATAAAAATGATCACATAGATGAAAATAAAAAATTTCATAATAATGGAATACATAATTTTGTACATTATAATAATATCATTAATGACTTGTTAAAAAACGTCATAAATATACCATTAAGGCCTCATACCAAGAAATCATAAATAAAAAGGTAGACATACACCAATACTATTTTGTCCCATCAGACCTACCGATGATTTGAGGAGATATAGCAGTCCCAACCCATCACTTACTAAGTTAAACTCATTCATAATATGAAATAAATGAATAATAATTCAATATATAATCTCCATAAATATTCATATAGAAAAACTATTATATAAAATAATAATATATTCCCAAATAATTAATAGAACAAAATGATCAAAATTCATTTGCATATATAAGGTGTATTCAATAATTAGATTATATAATCATTAAATCATAAGAATATTCAAATAATATAGACATAGATTAAAATACCATTAATATAATATTCGATCCTTTGTTTGAAAACTTGAGAAAAATATAATTTTCTTTAGATAAAATTTTAAATAAAAATTTCTGTAATATTGAGAACATAATTTTCATTGAAAATAACTATGAATACTTAAAAAGTAAAATTATAATCAAATAATGTTCATGATAATAGAAAATCTATTTATGTCGTATATGTTAGAAGAGAAATTTCTTTCCAAAACTTTTATAAAAAGTCAAAAGTGAGTCATACGAAAAACATTTGAAAATATTCCTTTTAATAATTTTTAAATAATGTAAAAATTAATTAAAAAAATTTAACAATATTTTAAACCAAAATAATAACATTATTGAAAACTTTTATGAACTTTTACAAAGAGAAAAATTATTTTTGAAAAGAAGACTTTAAAACAATATTTTAAAAGGAAATTTATATACCTCATGTCCTAAATAGTCTTATACATTCTCTAACTAATAAATAGTAAAATTATATTAGTTTTATACTTTATTAAGAACCATTTTCAAGTTCATTAAATTATAATTATTAATTTTATTTCATTTATTAAAACGAATTATTTAATTACTAAATCGGTTAAGTTTACGTCAAACGTTTTGAGGACATTTAGTTCATAATCTTAAAACAAATTTGGTAACTTGACCATGGTAAAATGGATTATGGTTTCATAATAAGTATAATATTAATAATAAATGAATTAAAATTTTATACTTTAAATATAATTTTTAAATCACCTATGAAATACTGACATGAAAAACAAATCACATCGCTTTGTGGAGGTGGTAGTCCACACATACGCACGAGTAGTGTTTTCAATTTTTAACAGGTTGAGGGGTAAAAAGTTAAGTATCATATTATCTTTCCATAACCATATTTATTTGTTTAATATTATATATATTCATTAAATATTTAATAATAAACTGTATCGTGAGGTGGTGATGAAAAACAAAACACATCACTTTGTGGAGTTGGTATTCCACATGTACGCACGAGTGATGTTTTCATTTCTCATGGGATGGAAAAGGATATAAATAATGTTTTTACATCATAATAATAAAATTTGAATATATTTAAGATATATACGGTATTATATCAACATTATTAGTACATAATTAAAGATGTTATAAGAGTAAGTAAAATGAAATAACTATGTTAAGAGTTATACCTCTTCTTTGAAAATCCTCTATTAAATTGCACCTTAAAAATTATTAGGATGGTATTAGGGAAAGAAAATAAGATCAATAATGTGGGTAAGGAATCTAGGAAGTTATTTTTAAATATATTGGTTGTTATTATGGATCAATTTTTTTGAATGTGGTTGGAGATGTTGTGATGTTTTATAAGTGAGGTGGGTAGAAAATTTGTAAATACTTAAAATATTAACATATAATATTTGTGTAACTCATTTAAAATGGATCAAAAATTACTTAAATTTGAATATATAGAGTATTAAGTTAAAATATAATCAAAAAAATGTATAGAATTTTATGTTTCATTTTAATCCTTTTTAGTTGGTTTAATCCCTTCATTAATCTCTTTTAACCTTAATCGTTGTAACATGTTTTTCACTCTTTAGGAGTTAAGAAATTAATTATAAAAAAATAATATTTACACATAAATGAACTATGAATGATATTCTAAAATAAATTCCATAAAATTGAGTCAATATAGTATTTTTTTTTAATTTTATAAATATTTAAAAATACTTTTTAAACATTAAATACCATTTAAGGTCATTTTCATGACTATTCACATATTTTGACTTTTAAGATGTCAATATAATCATTTAATTAAAATATAACCTCTTTAACAATATATTAAAAATTATAATTATCCAATAAATTTTTGTTTCACCATAATTCATCCAAAATATATTACTTTAATTTTTTTAATATCATATCTTTTATTTTTTACTGTTTTTAAAAGTGTAGCATTGACATTGTGTAAGAATTCAAGGAAATTATACTATTTCTAAAAAATAAAAATAAATTAATAAAATAAAAAAATAATTCATATAAAAAATAACCATTTATAATCACTAATATATTCATTTTATCCTTATGAAAAAATATTAGATATATTAAAATAAAGATAGTGACATTTTGTAATCTTTCTCAACTTAATATAATTGAAACGTCATAATCAAAGTAAAGTAGTTCCAAAATAACATATTTTTCAATCAATTATGGTTATTGTTGAATTACTCTCATAAAGTGCAATAAATTAAAGTTTTTGGTTTATTTTCTGACCATATACCATAGTTTTAACTATAATTAACAAGTTTTACCCATTACTATGGTGATAAAATTTTACAATGGTTAATATTAATTATGACTATAAATTAAATTGACCAAATTCATAAATTTGATGCACCTAATTTAAAATATGAAATACATTTTTCAATATTCAGTTCCTGGAATTTTATGAAATTTATTTTAATATAATTATACAAAACACATCGAAAACAGTTTCTAGAAAAATGTGTTTTTAAGCTTAAAAAATAACTTATACCAAAATAAAATATAATTATGATTCATATGGAACTAATTAGATTGTTTTTAATCAAATTGATATTATTATACTTTAAAACCAAATCCAAAACGTAATTTTACTTATAAATTACACAATTTAATGAAAATAGATGATAGTTTTGTAAAAATAAACATTTTTCTTTATTCACTCAAAAATCAATATTTTCAAAAAATATTTCAAAAATTCATCCTAATACTATTATAAAATTATTTTAGTTAAAAAATCCAATTTTATAAAATAAAATTTCTAAAATTGGAATAAATTAATCATGGTATCATTGAAAAAAAAGCAATAAAACCCTTTTCTAAAAAAATATATTTTTGAAGTATAAAATGAATTTATACTCGTTATTTATCTAGTAACCACCATACATGAATGTTAATTTATTTTATTGAATATATGATCTGTTAATTTTATTAAAATTCATATAAATTGATTAACTTAATTTATTTTGATAAAAATACTTTACTCATATAAATCATTTTTCTAAAGAAAAAATATCATTTTTAATCTTATGTGATTTTATTTAAAAATGAGTTCTTATTTCCTTAAAATTAATTATCATATTTTTATTAAGAAAAATTTTCTATATCTATTTCATTATATGGTTATTCTTAGCTATAACCTTTAAATAAACTACTAGGCTATAAAAGTCATATTTAAATAAAAATATTTTTATAATATATCATAATTTGTTTAAACACGGTGTTATGTTTGGTGAACACTATTGAACATGGTATTATTTAAGGAAAAATTAGATATTAAAATATTGGGATATTATAAAAACCCTAGGCATAAGTCTAAGAGATAAGTCTAAGTATAGGATATTATCCTAAATTTTTTTCAATGTTTAGATTGTGTGGTTTTTCTAGAAATAGCGTCCCTATCAAGATATTAGAAGTGGATGCAGGATATAATATAGATGTACCTAGGGTTAGTAACCCTGAAATGGGAATGTTGGGTATTAACTCAATCTTTACCCAGTATAAAAAAATATTCCTAACTACACACGTATTTTTACACTCTCTGGGGATATAATTTGGTTAATCACATTCTACTTACAAGACATTACGAAGGATTTATTTAAGTAATTAGGATAAGAAGAATGAGAACATAACATAAACAACCCTAGATTAAACAAAGAGTGATTTAGGTTGAACTAAAATCTAATTTTATGTTTTTTAAGATTAAGACATTTAGAGGTCAAGTTTTTATGAGTTTTTAATGATAATTCTATTATAATGTTAATAATTCGTTACTCAGATTAACCTATTTTTGGTTTTAGTATTGGATAAATCCCAAAGAAACCAAGTTAACAGTAGATTTAATAGATAATGTGTAAATTTTCCTAGTGATAAACCTAATAGAATAGGATCTGCAGTAATGAATATTATTATTATTCAAAAACATCTATATATAATTATGTGTAATAATGTGAACATAGTTGAGATACCAAAAATCCAAAAAATATAATGATAGAGACTCATGTAATTTTATTTGTTAAATATGATTAATGAAAGTGTGTTCAATTTCCTTCTTGTATAAATGTGGGTAGATACACCCAAGGGAATGTATTGAAGAAACATGAATATATTTTATAAGTGTTAAATGATAGATTATATAAAATAATTACTAAGGAAAATAAAGAGCTTAGTTGATACTTTTAAAATAAAAAAACCCATAGGTACCACTACCAATTAAAAATTTTAAATATAAGGAACATGAGAACTATTAAGACAATTCCTTTTTCAAGGGGGAAAATAATGATAGGAAATTACAACTTCCAAGGATAATGGAATTAGAGAAATAATATACAAGCACAACTACTAAATTAAGTTCTTAAAATTATGTGGAGGGAGGAATATTGATAATCAATTCAAGAACCATGAGTGTTTAATTTGTATCTATTTCAACCAACTTCTTTATACCTATAATTTTTTAGGAAATCAAATCATGACCTTGATGAATAAATGGTGATTTATTAATAAAAAATTCTAGTTTTTTGATTATTGAATCCCAAGAATATAACTCCTCTATAATATATGTTTATAGGAATGTGATTCCTATAAAATCTTTTTATCCTTGTTTTACTAAAATTTGATGTGATATTATGAAAGAATTATCCCTCTATATATAGAGACTATGATAATTTCCAAGATGGGAAAAACACATTTACAATCCTAAATCAACCCATTATCACCTATTAGTATATGTTTTATTATATACTCTCTATTAAAAACGTACTCCCATTATATTGGGGTATTTGTCACAAATTGTTAGATAAAAACTTAATGTTTGTTATATTCCTTTTATAAGCAAAAAAAATGAGTTCATTGGTTGAACTTAAGATAGTAATGATGAAACAACCCTAGAAATAAAATATTGATTCTTATCAATATTTTATATACCCTTAGTTATTTTTATTATTGATTAGTAGTTAAAATTGTGAGGACGCAGTTTATTTAAGGGGGAATATAACAAGCAGAAATTTCAGAAAGTATTTTTATTAAATAAATATTTTTTTAATAGATTTTTATACATGTAGAAATAAACTAAAATGATCCATGACATGTATTATTAACATTATTAATAAATTATAAGATGAATAAATCCTATAATAAATAAAAGATAGTGATCAATTAAAATTTATTATGTTTAGAGGATAAATAATTGATATGATTTAATATGAAAAAGGGATTTTTCTTTCAAAAATAACTATTTAAAGTGTTAATAAATTAATTTAAAGGGTTAAATTATTAATTAGAATTTTAATTTTAAAAAATTAAATTAGGTATTTAATTCCACATACCAATATTATATTAATTTAATTTTTGAGATTTTTCTTAAATAATTGATTTTTAGTGAATAGTGAAAAATATATTTTTTACCAAAAATTGTAATTGTTATGACTTTATATATAAGAACTAAAAATGTATAAAACATTTTAATTATTAATATATATATATATATAATAATTAAAACTATAATTTGTTAAAATACAACATTGAATTTAGAAAACCTATAATTAAAAGTGTATAAACATAAGTGATACTTTCAAATAAAAACTATTTCTGGACTTTTCTTTTATTTAAAAATATTTTGGTAAAATCTAGATTTTGTTTTTTTAATGCCACATAAATTATATTTTATTTTATATAAAACCAATTTATTTCATTAAAACAAATATATTGTTAATTTCATTCTACACATAAATATTAAGCTTAAAAATACACTTTTTCTAAAAGAGGGTTTTTACGTGTTACATTCACTAATGTTAAAAATTAATTTTTCTTAAATGTATATATTTTATTTGATAAAATGGATTTAATATTTAATATAATTTGTTAAAAAATATGTTTTATAGTCCAGTTTATTTTTATAATTTAAAATAAATCACTTTGTTTAAAATTAATTACCTCTCTAAAACCTAAAAGGGTGAATGTGAAAATTCTAAGAGTAAAGAACATAAAAAATATATTTAAAAATGTGTAAAATTTAATGTTTAAGAGATTATAAAACTTATATCTTCTCCCACTCAATTATTTTCCATTTCTAGATCCATTTGGAAGTTTTAACATGTTCTCCCTATATATTAAGTTGTTATAATTAGAAAACTTTTATTCTCCCCACTTACAAAAGGGGCCTCTCACCACCCCTTAAATAACACTAAATGAATTAATCGTAAAAATAAATATATAAAAAAATTATTTTTTTATGATCCTAATACTTTTCTTTAAGCCTATGGTCACATTATATTGTTTTAAGACAACAATTTCTGAGGAATCGCCAAGGAAAATGAAAATATTACAACGTGAGTTATTGTTTTTTTCCTAAATTTATTCTATTCTATCCTAACTTTTCAATTATAATTTTTTAATTAATATATAGTTACATAATTAATTCTTGTATTATGAATTTAATTATTCTAATGGAATTACTTCTAAACACTTTTGCACTTTTCTACTAATAAAAACAAAACTGACATTTGTGTCTTGTATGGACTGTCACCTCCACAAAGCGACGAATTCCTTTTTTTACCTCCTCCTGCATTAACATATGAAAATAGTGAAATTGAGGAATAAATATGAAATATGTTCTATAATTATGAAATTTAAAAATAAATTATAATGCACCTTCTTTCCCTCTCATAATTTGAGAAATGAAAATGTTAATTGTGCATTGTGCAGACTGCCACCTCCACGAAGTAGTGTATCTCGTGTTTCATCTAGTTTATTTATTATTTATTAAACCCTATTAAAATATGATTAAACATATTAAAATTATCTAAATAATGTCATTATGATTATCTAATAAATATATTATTCTGAAAATAAAATACTTTCATAATCATAATCATTTATTAATTATGGTATATTCGTGGTTTGGTCGATCTAACAACCTACTTGAAAAATTATATAAAATAATATCATCGATGACTATGATAACTTATTTACTAATTATATATGACATAAATAATAAAATAAAGATTTTATTTTTTTGGAATGGTGACATTAATATTAACTTCATTTAATTAAGATACCAATGTTTTTTGTTAAAAATCATTGAAACATACTTATCGCCAATTTCATCTACAAGAACTGTAACTAAAAATACCATAGAATAAAATTATATAATTATAAATAGTTATAAATAATAATTTCTAGTACCTTTTATTATCTATTAATGGTGAAATATATGAGAACAATGAATACTGATAATGCTATCATGAAACTAGTGAAAATGACCAAAATTACTCACACCCGATATTTAAAATAGATAATAACTAATTAATATAAATATAAATAATTTAATAAAATAAGAGATTAGATAGTAATATTTATGAATAGTGTCATAAATAGGATATTAAGATGGTTATTTTTTGTTATACAAGATATTTAAGTACTTTAGTGGAAGTCAAGAATTAAGGTAAGGTTTTTTAATCTCAATTTAATTTTAGTGTGATATGAATCATATTAACCAATTTTATTTTTATTTTGTTCGGTACATATTGGGAATGGGTTTATTTTTTCCATATATTTTTTGAAATAAAATGTATTTACCAATACATATAATTTTATACCTTCCATGGATTTTCAATTCAAACTATTGTAACACCGTTAGGGTTTTTACTAACTCAAACACATTTTCTTTGGGTTATAAGATCTCATCTTATACTTATTATAATAACCCAAGATTTTATAAGATATATTCGTTTTAATTTTTTTTTCATATCATATGTTGTACGCTACACCAAGATTATCTTGCGCTATACGCAACACCGTATTAGCTTGTAGTATACGCAACACTATTCTTAGATCGTGTTACACACAATTTAATGTTTGTTTGATAGTAGTAATTTTATGAAACATTGAGTATATATATATATATATATTCAATTTATTTTGTTATAAGCAACAACAAAGGAGTCATTCACTACACGCAACCCTAACTTGGCTTGCATTACATGCAATCACGACCTTCCTCGATAGCGTGTGTTGTACGCAATACCGGGTTTTACTAAACAACGATATAATATTATAATATTATTATGAACTAGCTATTATGAATAGTATTAACTAAATTTTGTATTTTATAACATTATTATTCATCTTACACATTTTCTAGAACATGGTATAAGAACAAAATAAATTTTTCGGGTAAAATAAGTATTTTTCAAAAAATGCAGTTTTGCTGCCTTTTGATGGCTCACCCACTTCAAATATAGTTTTTGACATGTTTATAAGTTCAATTTGACAAAATAAAATTCTTCTTTGGAATCATGAAATAAAAATTTACTTTGGATAAATGTTTCATATTATTCTGGTAACTTTCATATTTTGATGAATAGTAAAAACACGCTATATTTTAATTACAACCAACTTTTTTCATCGCAATAATTTATATGGTTAAATTATAATATTGAATGGTTTTAAAGTATAAATAGAATATATTTTTACCATTTAATGTAATTTATGTCATTATCATTGATTTTACATTAAATTCGTAGGTTAAATCAATTCAATCTTTTGCAATGTTTTAAACAAAAACCCGTTTTCATTCAACAACGGGATTAATTTTAACTTAATTTCTGCAACTTATATGTACTGAATTTGAGAAAATGGATTCCATATTTTTAATCAGTGGGTCCAAATTATGTTAATATAATACTTTTTTATTTTTGGGAATTATGAATTGTAACTATGGTAAATTTTATTTACCATAGTTAAAGGTAAATCGGGTAATTAAGGGTAAATTTAATATTATAAAATTACCCTAACACATGCCAAAATTCTTTTTGATGGCTAAAAGTAGACCCATATCACCAATGGGTCTGATTAGATTAATTTTATGGACTTTTGACCATAAAAATAATTTAATTATTATTAAAACCAAAGAAAGTGACAACATGTCACTCTCTTAAAGCTTATAAGTATAATAATTTTAATTTATTGATAAACATCATAAAACTTAGAACATGAATAGTCTCCAGAAATCTAATAAAATTATCTACATCATGATAATTTATTTATAATTTTTAGGCATTAAATAATAGTCATTAATGGTGATAAATTAATGATGCAGAAATTATTTTTTAAGTAAAAAATCAGAAATATAGTTTTTATTGAAATAATAATACCCATTAAAAGGCCCAAAAACCTGAAACAAAATTATTATTAGTATATATCTATACCATAATAATCCAATGACCTAATATATAACCGTTTGGAGTCTTATAAAAGTGATTATGACACTTATATTATTTTATTTTAAATGATGCCAAAGTTGTCACCTTCATAATTTAATAAATATAACAATTTAAATATTGTGATTTTAAGATGATAAATTATATTAAAAGTATTATTGTTAGATTTAAGAGATTTATCTTTATCATAGGATTTTATTTTTAATTTTTATAAAACAAATATGTATATTAAATAATTATACAAAAATGGTGTAGTAATTATTTTATTAAGAGTTAAACCAAATAAATGGTTTTAAAAATAATAAAATAAATATTATATGAACTATTTAATGTTCTCCACTAATTTTCTAGATACATATGACCTTTTATGAATCTATTAAAGCTTTTATTTCTAACATATCTTCTGTATATATTTTATTTAAATTCAAATAAATGAATAGTATCAAAATTGACACTATTGTTATTTCATAAAAATAACATATTATTAAATTGTTTAAAAATCACAAAAATATTTAAAAATTATTAATGGAAATTTATATAGTCTAAAATGTCATAAATTATCTAATTATGGATAATTAATATCACATAAGTAATTATTTATAACAATTTAAAATTTAGATTCTTATTACCACAAATAAAATTTAATAGATTAAATAAAGATAAATCAAGTTGATAATGTTTAAAATAAATTCCCTACATGTATAAAACTTATTGGTTGATGATATTACAACCCTATATCATCTAATATTCTAATATGAGTCATTTTTTTAGGTTTTTAAGTGGGGTTATATTTATTATAAATTAATATTTTTAAGATTTCCAAAGGTGCCCCTCTCCGCCCTTATAAAAGGGCACCTCCTCCCTCTCATCTTTACAAAACTTTGAGCCTTCAAGCTTGGACAAACCCTACCCATTTACCTTCTCAACTTCCATAGAAATATTCTAGAAGTCCTGGTCTCCTTCAAAGACCAATTTTAGTGCCATAAGAGGAGGTTTCAAAGAGGCGTGTCAAAGAAGAGGTAATATCCGTTACCGATTCTTTCAAATTTATTTCTTCTTCTACTTCCTCTTCTTTAGTTGTTTAATTATGAATTAATAACATCAGTATCACTCATATACTGGTATGTTATTATAAATATGAAACAACCCCATTTCACCTTCTATCCATCCTACGGAAAATGAAATCACCATGCGTGCGTACGTACGAAACATCGTCTCCACGTTGTGGTGTAATCTGTTTTTCCATCAACACCTTACATGGATGGGTACAATGGTGTAAAGAATAACTATATATAGTTATTATAACATCATACTGATTCTGATATATTATACCATCCACTCCAATTCTATTCAATAATTATGGGAATGATATCATCGCTCGTGCGTACGTACGGACTACCGTCTCCACGACGCGATGAGATTCACTCTCTAGGTTAAGAATTAAAGAATGATTATAAAGTATATATAATAAGTAATCATGAAATATATGACATAATAATGATACTGGATTTATGTATATATATATGTATGTCATCTACTTAATTCCATTCAATTCAATAAGGAAACGAAAACAGCGTTCATGTGTACGTACGACCTACCGTCTCCATGAACGGTGTATTTCTTTCCATTTATCAATCTATTATATATATGTATATTCTGAATGTATATTATATATAAATCATGTTTTAAATTCTAGATGTAATTAACCATGATCTATGTAATCATATGAATAATTACAAGTTAAAACACGAACAACAAATGAAACGATTTTACCCAAAACGCTACTTTAACATTAATTTACAATAGAATGGGTAATATAAAGTCATAAGTGAACCATATATGATATCATAACAATGAATATTATTCTGTAATAATTCAATTAAATTATTTAAATCATTATACAGGAGTTTTGGATACATACGAAGCATATCGGACGTAAGGTAAGGGATAACTTTTCCAATCTCGTTTTTATCCGAGATTGTTTATTCGTAAGTATTTACTGGGGTTATATTTATCATCCATGTCCCTATTTTCTAAAAATGGTTTCATGTATGTTTAAAGTCCTTTTACCCATTATTTTACTTTTACTACATGGTATTTAAGGAATCTTTATTTTGTTTACGTTACGAGGTACTTTTTTTGACTTTTCTGGCAAAAGTACGAGAAGAATGTTTTTTTTAACTTATACGGCATGAAAGGATTTTAACAGTTTTATAAAGCGTTATTTTCATGAAGATTCCTCCAAAAGATTTCATGACTATTTTCAACAAAATCCTATTCTTTTAAAATTACATGACATTTTGTGAAAAGAAAATGATTTTGAAGAAAAAAGGATGTTTTCCTTAATAATTCATTTCTAGTGTTTTATCAAAACCATTTCATCTAAGATGAAATTATTTCACATGTGTATATTTCAAGTATAATGTCTCTATGATTTAAATGGTTTCACTTTTCTTATTATGAAATGATATCCATTTATTTTATATGGATTATGTGATGATGGGATGATGTTTATGAAACCCATTTTATTTATTGGGTTATTATGAATGATGTATGTTTATATTGTGGCACACGAAAGAATGATTTAAATATGAGATGTGTGGGACCTATATATCCCTCCAATGCATTGGGTAAAGATTTATATCTCATGAGATAGACATGGCTGGAATGGTATGTTAATCCGGTTCAGTGTTACAGGACTGAAACGAGGAGTGAACTCGATTCAGAAAGGGACTTTGTCCACTAAGATGGTCTTGGCAGCAATGCCTTGGCTACCATGGAAATCATATCATGTGCTTAATGTTTTGCCACAATTACAAGTTTTATTCCCAATATATTTTTTCATGATTGATGTTCTATTATGATCTATGCCTTACGTACTGCCATGTTTTATGTCATTGCTCAAGATTTTGATGTTTAAATATTATGTTCATGTTTTTAAGTTCAAATGTATATGGTCTGTTTTATTTTCTATATGCTTACCCTTACTGAGCATTTGAGCTCACCCTTTTTATGTTTCTTTTCCCCCAGGATTAAAATAAAGGTTTTAGGTAAGGAAACAAAAAGGGGAGGATCGTTATGGGAGATGTTGAAGATCTTTCAACATGATAAGAAGTTTATATTCCAAGTTTCCAAAGACACTAAACTATTACGGTCCTTGTGTGTCTGTTTTTGTTATGTATTAGATATTCCACAAAAGTAATGTAATGTCCATGTACGTCAAGTTTTGGGTCTCTACAGTTGTATTCAGAGGAAAGTTTTAGTCAACCTTTGAAAACTAGGATGCGAAAAAGTTAGTGAGATCCCTAGATATATTTCTAAGGTATGTCTAGGGATATTCCTTAGGATAAGTATACCTATAGGATATAGTCCTAGAACTACAGTAACGATCTTAGAATTTAACCTAAGATGTTAGATATTTAGGGTACTCCCCCTTTATTATGTTGTTTTCTCTATCATGGTATTTTCCTCTCACACTATTCTTTTGGGTTTTAGAAAATGGCTGGAAATAGGAGGATTCACGATAATGGAGGATATGATGGACAATGGAATGATATTCTTCATGAGAAACCAAATGAAACGGGATTTGGAAGTCCAAACATAGTTATTATGCCTAATCAGCAATCTCATAATATGATCAATAATCTCAACTTTGGTAAGTTTCCCGACTCAGATAATAAGAGAAAGATGGAGTTTCATGATAATCATAGGGGAAAGAAAGTTAAATTTCCCTCATTTAAATAATGTGGGAAGAGGCATCTGGGAGATTGTTTCAAAGGAACTGGAAGATGTTTTGGGTGTGGAAAAGAAGGACACAAAGCCAGTAAGATCAAAGGAAAAGGTTCAGTTAACACCATGGACAAGGATAATGGTATTTCTATGACATCAAAAATGATTAGATGTTTTAAATGTGGAGTGTATGGGCATTATGCAAACCAATTCCCTAAGGGAAAATCTCATGAAAAGAATCAGCATTATCATATGAGTAGTATTTATGTGGATGACGATGAAGAGACTACAAATGAAATATGAGATGAAATAAATGATGAAGCTCAGTCAGTGGTTTAAGAAGTTAGTGGAATGATTGTATGTTTATAAAGAATAATGTATGGTATTATGGAATAAAGAATCATCCTAGGATTGTTACAATATTGTTTTTCCTAAAGTATTTGAAAGTATATATTGAATGGTACCGATAACCATGGAAGGTTATTCAGATATTTTTGGAAAGTAGATGATATGCGTATAATGAAGGGATAAGAAGATAATGAGATTTTTGATTGTATTCATGAGATCATGATTGATATAAGGACTAAGTGATATCACGGTTTGAATATATAGAATTTTTGGGATTTTTGTATGTGGAAAGAGTTAACTTTTAACAGCATTCATGTTTTCAATAAGGTTCAATGGGTATTCATTTTTCAAGAGAATACATGATTAAGGTATTCACATGGTTGGAATATGACCAACAAGATATATGAGGGATAAATGATAGTATTCACATTCTTGTTATATGACCTTTTTAGTAATCGTTCTCTTTATACTATGAGTTTGTAAATAAGTATTTTGGATAATCCTAAATATTGGAATGGATTATGTTGGACAGAAGTTAGTATTGTTTAAGGATAGACCTTTTTTTGATATTATTGATGGGATGTTATAGTAATGTAGTTTTAGAAAAAGGAAAACCTGCAGAACGGGCGACATCCCATCGCGTCGGACAAGGCTGTGGGAATCGAACCCACAAACGAAGTACGACTGGCCTTTATCACATACCACTGGCCTACAGGACGTCCCTTGTTAGTAGAAACTAGTTTTATTTTATTAAGCGATATGATATATGAAGTATAAGTTCATTTTTGGAATCGTATACGATTAACCTCACCATAGATGGACTTATGTACATTTGATAACTTTTGCTAACCTTTTGTTTGAAATAGATGGAATGACCCATCATTATATCACATGATCTGTTAACACTTCACTAATAACAAATTCAACTTCATTTCTTTAAGAGATGAAGTGTAAATTGTTCAAAGCACGAACAACAGTGAGATTGTACCAAAATCAAGTAAGTATTTCTTCTAATTCAAAATTTTCAACTTTAGGGAAATGATATTGAAAACCAAAAATGTTGTCCTAGTGCTCTTATATCTGATGAATCAGATGGTACCTTAGATCATCGCAAATCTATGGATTTGTGATTTTTGGCTATTTCATAGCCATGTTCTCTACCACTCTCCACAAGAACATGAAGGTTAGATTTCTCTTCCATATCCATATTTTCACCTATGTTCTCCAACATGGAAACCCAGTGATTAGTTAATTTGGGTAACCGTTATGTTTCATACTTTAGTTTTTAAAGTTAAGTTTTGGTATTTCATTTTACGATGTGGGTTTCAATTAAAGAAACTTTCATGTAGAAAACCATGTATAACCCCAACGAATTTTGAGGGAGAAATTCATTTTAAGGGGGGTAGAATGTAATAACCTGAGATTTTATAAGATATATTCGTTTTAATTTTTTTTTCATATCATCTGTTGTACGCTACACCAATATTATCTTGCGCTATACGCAACACCGTATTAGCTTGTAGTATACGCAACACTATTCTTGGATCGTGTTACACACAATTTCATGTTTGTTTGATAGTAGTTATTTTATGAAAAATTGAGTATATATATATATATATTCAATGTATTTTGTTATAATCAATAACAAATGATTCGTGCACTACACGCAGCCCTAACTTGGCTTGCATTACACGCAATCGCGACCTTCCTCGATAGCGTGTGTTGTACGCAATACCGGGTTTTACTAAACAACGATATATTATTATAATATTATTATGAACTAGCTATTATGAATATTATTAACTAAATTTTGAATTTTAGAACATTATTATTCATCTTACACATTTTCTAGAACATGGTATAAGAACAAAATAATTTTTTCGGGTAAAATAAGTATTTTTCAAAAAATGCAGTTTTGCCGCCTTTTGATGGCTCGCCCACTTTAAATCTAGTTTTTGATATTTTTATCATTTAAATTTGAAAAAATAAAATTCTTCTTTGGAATCAAGAAATAAAAATTTACTTTGGATAAATGTTTCATATTATTCTGGTAACTTTCATATTTTGATGAATAGTAAAAACACGCTATATTTTAATTAAAAACAACTTTTTTCATCGAAATAATTTATATGGATAAATTATAATATTGAATGGTTTTAAAGTATAAATAGAATATATTTTTACCATTTAATATAATTTATGTCATTATCATTGATTTTACATTAAATTCGTAGGTTAAATCAATTCAATCTTTTGCAATGTTTTAAACAAAAACCCGTTTTCATTCGACAACGAGATTAATTTTAATTTAATTTATGAAACTTATATGTATTGAATTTTAAAAAATGGAATCCATATTTGGAATCATTTGGTCCAAATTATGTTAATAGGCTACTTTTTATTTTTGGGAATTATGAATAGTAACTACGGTAAATTTTATTTACCATAGTTAAAGGTAAATCGGGTAATTAAGGGTAAATATAATATTATAAAATTACGCTAACACATGCCAAAATTTTATTGGATGGATAAAAGTAGACCCATATCACAAAGTGGCCGGATTAGATTAATGTTATGGACTTTTGACCATAAAAA
Source organism: Viscum album (assembly GCA_963277665.1). Classification (NCBI taxonomy): domain Eukaryota; kingdom Viridiplantae; phylum Streptophyta; class Magnoliopsida; order Santalales; family Viscaceae; genus Viscum; species Viscum album. The sequence continues at coordinate 632,234,463 of OY728146.1, forward strand.
TAATTTAATTATTATTAAAACCAAAGAAAGTGACAACATGTCACTCTCTTAAATCTTATAAGTATAATAATTTTAATTTAGTGATAAACATCATAAAACTTCAAAAATGAATTGTATCCAGAAATCTAATAAAATTATCTACATCATGATAATTTATTTAGAATTTTTAGGCATTAAATAATTTTCATTAATGGTGATACATTAATGATGCAGAAATTATTTTTTCAGTGAAAAATCAGTAATATAGTTTTTATTGAAATAATAATATACATTAAAAGGCCCACAAACCTGAAAAAAACTTATTGGTAGTATATATCTATACCATAATAATCCAAAGACCAAATATATAACCGTTTGGAGTCTTATAAAAGTGATTATGACACTTATATTATTTTGTTTTAAATGATGCCAAAGTTGCCACCTTCATAATTTAATAAATATAAAAATTTAAATATTGTGATTTTAAGATGATAAATTAGATTAAAAGAATTATTATGAAACTTAATATATTTATCTTTATCATAGGATTTTATTTTTAATTTTTATGAAACAAATAAGTATATTAAATAATTATACAAAAATGGTGTAGTAATTATTTTATTAAGGGTTAAACCAAATAAATGGTTTTAAAAATAATAAAATAAATATTATATGAACTATTTAACGTTATCCACTAATTTTATAGATACATATGACCTTTTATGAATCTATTTAAGCTTTTAGTTTGAACATATCTTCTGTATATATTTTATTTAAATTCAAATAAATGAATAGTGTCAAAATTGACACTATTGTTATTTTATAGAAATAACATATTATTAAATTGTTTAAAAATCACAAAAATATTTAAAAATTATTAATTTAAATTTATATAGTCTAAAATGTCATAACTTATCTAATTATGGATAATTAATATCATATAAGTAATTATTTATAACAATTTAAAATTAAATTCTTATTACCACAAATAAAATTTAATAGATTAAATAAGGATAAATCAATTTGATAATGTTTAAAATAAATTACCTACATGTATAAAACTTATAGGTTGATGGGATTACAACCCTATATCATCTAATATTTTAATATGAGTCATTTTTTGAGATTTTTATGTGGGGTTATATTTATTATAAATTAATATTTTTAAGATTTCCAAAGGTGCCTCTCTCCTCCCTTATAAAAGGGCACCTCCTCCCTATCATCTTTACACAACTTTGAGTCTTCATGCTCGGCCAAACCCTGACCATTTCCCTTCTAAACGTCCCTAGAAATATTCTAGAGGTCTTGGTCTCCTTCAAAGACCAATTTTAGTGCCCTAAGAGGAGGTTTCCAAGGGGCGTGTCAAAGAAGAGGTAATATCTGTTACTAATTCTTTCAAATTTATTTCTTCTTCTACTTCCTCTTCTTTAGTTGTTTAATTATTAATTAATAACATCAGTATCACTCATATACTGGTATGTTATTATAAATATGAAACAACCCCATTTCACCTTCTATCCATCCTACGGAAAATGAAATCACCACGCGTGCGTACATACGGAATATCGTCTCCACGCCGTGGTGTAATCTGTTTTTCCATAAACACCTTACATGGAAGGGTACAATGGTGTAAAGAATAACTATATATGGTTATTATAACATCATACTGATTATGATATATTATACCATCCACTCCAATTCTATTCAATAATTATGGGAATGATATCATCGCTAGTGCGTATGTACGGACTACTGTCTCCACGACGCGATGAGATTCACTCTCCATGTTAAGAATTAAAGAATGATTATAAAGTATATATAATAAGTAATAATTAAATATATGACATAATAATGATACTGGATTTATTTATATATATATATATATGTATTTCATTTACTTAATTCCATTCAATTCAATAAGGAAACGAAAACAGCGTTCATGCGTACGTACGGCCTACAGTCTCCATGAATGGTGTATTTATTTCCATTTATCAATATATTATATATATGTATATTTTGAATATATATTATATATAAATCATGTTTTACATTCTAGATGTAAGTAACCATGATCTGTGTAATCATATGAATAATTACAAGTTAAAACACGAACAACAAATGAAACGATTTTACCCAAAACGCTACTTTAACATTAATTTACAAAAGAATGGGTAATATAAAGTCATAAGTGAACCATATATGATATCATAACAATGAATATTATTCTGTAATAAGTCAATGACATTATTTAAATCATTATACAGGAGTTTTTGATACATACGAAGCATATCGGACATAAGGTAAGGGATAACTTTTCCAATCTCGTTTTTATCCGAGATTGTTTATTCGTAAGTATTTACTGGGTATATATTTATCATCCATGTCCATGTTTTCTAAAAATGGTTTCATGTATGTTTAAAGTCCTTTTTACCCATTTTTTTACTTTTACTACATGGTATGTAAGGAATCTTTATTTTGTTTACGTTACGAGGTACTTTTTTTGAATTTTCTGGAAAAAGTACGAGAAGAATGTTTTTTTAACTTATACGGCATGAAAGGATTTTAACGGTTTTATAAAGCCTTATTTTCATGAAGCATCCTCCAAAAGATTTCATGACTATTTTCAAAAAAATCCTTTTCTTTTAAAATTGCATGACATTTTGTGAAAAGAAAATGATTTTGAGGAAAAAAGGATATTTTCCTTAAGAATTAATTTCAAGTGTTTTATCAAAACCATTTCATCTAAGATGACATTATTTCACATGTGTATATTTCAAGTATAATGTCTATATGATATAAATGGTTTCACTTTTCTTATTATGAAATGATATCCATTTATTTTATATGGATTATGTGATGATGGGATGATTTTTATGAAACCCATTTTATTTATTGGGTTATTATGAATGATGTATGTTTATATTGTGGCACACGAAATAATGATTTCAATATGAGATGGGTGGGACCTATATCTCCCTCCAATGCATTGGGTAAAGATTTATATCTCATGATATAGACATGGCTGGAACGGTATGTTAATCCGGTTCAGTGTTACAGGACTGAAACGAGGAGTGAACTCGATTCAGAAAGGGACTTTGTCCACTAAGATGGTCTTGGCAGCAATACCTTGGCTACCATGGAAATCATATCATGTGCTTAATGTTTTGACACAATTACAAGTTTTATTCCCAATCTATTTTGTCATGATTGATGTTCTATTATGATCTATGCCTTACGTACTGCAATGTTTTATGTCATTTCTCAAGATTTTGATGTTTAAATATTATGTTCATGTTTTTAAGTTCAAATGTATATGGTTTGTTTTATTTTCTCCATGCTTACCCTTACTGAGCATTTGAGCTCACCCTTTTTATGTTTTCTTTTCCCCCAGGATTAAAAGAAAGGTTTTAGGTAAGGAAACAAAAAGGGGAGGATCGTTATGGGAGATGTTGAAGATCTTTCAACATGATTAGAAGTTTATATTCCAAGTTTCCAAAGACACTAAACTATTACGGTCCTTGTGTGTCTGTTTTTGTTATGTATTAGATATTCCGCAAAAGTAATGTAATGTCCATGTAAGTCATGTTTTGGGTCTCTACACTTGTTACTTCTATGATTGGTTTTTTACACCATAAGATTTTATATTGAACCTTATATTAATATCAGGGGTAAAATTATTTTTTAACTCAAATCACTTACTTTTATGAATTATTCTCCCACAAATTGTAGTATTATTTAGAATAACTATCGTTATCTTTAATGATAGTTTCTCCAAATTGTCTATAATTTATTTTCCTTACAATTATATCCTTTATATTTTAAACCCTAATTTTTTTTATCTCATGTGACCTTTATATTTATCTCATCCTTTTTTAGAAATAATATTTTATTATCCCCTTTTACGATGTGGGTTTTCAATAAAAATTCATTTTAAAACATAAAAAGGGTTCTTCCAAACCACCCTCATTATAGGTTACAAATTCTATTTATGTTTCTCCCTTTTACTAAAAATTATTCACATATATTTATTCCATATTCTATATAAAATTTCATTACATATACATCAACTTTACATTAACGTTCTTTTGACAGTAATAAATGTAGCACCCCTGACCCCAGTATCCTAGAGATGGTACCGACTTTAATACATTGGAATAAGATATAAGGATTCACATCTTGAAAGAAAAAATAGTTTAGTATACTTATTAAAGGAGATACATACATAATTCTTATAATACATTTTAATTCACAAATTAGATCATAATTTTTTTTCAAGAATACCATTATTCCCAAAGCCATATTCTTGTATATATTTCATAGCACACTTAATGGGTTCATTATAAAAGGAAACAGAAAATAGGGTGAGCTCAAATTCTCCCTAATGGTTAAGTATAGAAGAAGCTAACATGAAAAAATGATCATAATCAACATGGAAAGGAAAATAAATTAACACGTAATCCATTTAAACAATTTAAATAGAATAATCAATATGGAAAGGTAAATAACTGAGAACACATTCCATTTAATTAATAACATGACTATCATAAATAGACAAGGAATAATAAATATAGAAATGTCAATAACTGAAAACACATTCCATTTAATCAATAAACTGTTAATGAAATGCATCTATAGATACTATCATTACAAAAATATCATGGATAATAATTACTAAATTTTGAATGAATTAAATACTTAATTATTACATGACATGTTTCATGGAAACATGATACCTCTACCATTAAGATCTATCCTCAAGATAGTTAAAAACTGATGTGTAGAAACCCATTTACTAAGTCTTTACAATTTATTCATCCCATGAGACTATCGATGCATCAAGTGGATATCTATAACCAGGACCCACCCATGTATTGCATGTCCAAATCATTCCTCATATATCAAATAATCAGTTTAATTCATAAACATTGTGACTTACCATCAAATATCCATATTGAGTAAAGAATACTGATTTATCAATATTTCCACAGATAAACAAATGACTTTTAATGAATAACATTGTAGATAGAAATGATATATGGTTTAAAAAATAAACATATCCATGATAAATGATGTGGATATTTAGGGAAATTTTAATTTCAAATGTTCACCGAAAAATGAACATTTCAAGAGAAATTTATTAACTATAAAAATGAATCAAGGAAGTGAACTTCAATATTATTCTTGGTCAAAATAATCATAAACTATCCATAGGGAGAATAATTATGGTATAAATATAGGATATCTCTGGTGTAATGTATGTAAAATAAAGTGTAATTTCAATTGATGAATAGAAATACCATAAAAATTCATTAAGAAAACTGATGATAAAAATATATTTTTTTATTCTGAAAATCACTTTTTAAAACATAAAAAAACATCAAAATCATTTTAGAAACTACTAATTTCCAAAATATTAGGAAAACATTTTCTTTAAAATAAACTTATAAACTTGAAAAGGAATCTTCAAAGAAAAGGCAGTCATATTTGTGGGTAATTCCATACATGTCATCAACTAAAAAAATAACATTCCTTTTTCACTATAAAATGTTATAAAAGTTATTTGTTTAGAAAATAAAAAGAAAATTACTTCAAAAATATTTTTAAAAAATAAAAAATGGGTAAATGTTTCTCAATTAAATCATTTTTAAAAGGTTAAAAAAATATTAAAAACATTTTATCAACTATTTTAAGTACCAAAGAGTAGAGAAATGTTACTATTACTTGAAAAAATTATGAATAACCGTAGGAGAAAAAAATGAAATGCATTTATTTAGACAATTATCAAATAAATTCCTTCAACTTAAATTCAAGAATAAACAATCTCAATTAGAATGTGATTGTGTAATAAACCCTTACAACGATCATAATGTTGAAGTGATAATTTATCAATGAATCTATTATGTGTGTCAACTATAAATACACAAAAAAAGTGTAAATAAGACATAATATAATCAAAATTCATTATATATATAATCTTAGAATATGAAATATGATACATAAGTAGTATAATCCATTGAAAATAAATTGGGTTATGAAATTATTTACAACTTAGAAATTTTCAAGACAAAACCACTTGGATGAAATAATTAAAATAAAAACCTAAAATAACATTAATTATTAATTATTAATGATATAACATATAAAATGGTCACTATATACATCATAGAAAATATATTAAGTTCATAACATTACAATATTTTTTAGTCAAATGAAATTCAAACGAAATACCTTAACTCACGCTTCCATTTGGTTAAACATGATTGAACCCCATGTATAGTGGTTTTAAACTTTTTATTAAAATATTATAGAACCATATTAATATTTATTATATCATATATTATCCTTTTATAACATCTTATCACCTATTGTTAATAATATTTAATTATATTCATTGTTTCATATGTTAATTGCCTTGTTTTCTCATGTGTGTTTTTTATAAAAGATCTAGATCTTGAACATATGGTACATTTCTATCATAAAAATAATTATAATAATGACATAATTATCATATATTTACATCAACTGTATATTTAAAATCAATCATGAAATATTCTTAAAAAAATGGACTATGTTACAATCATGGAGATGGTAGGATGTACGTACGCATGAGTAACATTTTTATTTTTCAATGATAAATATGGAAAATAGTTAAGTAATATTTTATATTTAAAATGATCATAATATCATAAATACCATATTATTTAATTAAATTAAATCATATATATCATCCATATGTTGTGGTGATGAAAATAGATTCACATCATTTTATAAAGCCGGTAGTCCACAGGTACACGAACGACGTTATCATCTTTTAGTATAAGAAATAAAATTATATATTATATTTTTATAATTATGAATATGTAATTAATATCATAATTATTTCATTTATGACACATATATTAATTAAATTTATCTTTAACACCTTCCATTTAAAGCAATAGAAAAAAAACAAATCATATTGCTTCCTGAGGTAGTAGTCTCTTGAATATATGAGAGATGTTATTGTATCCCCTACAGAATAGAAAGTAAAAAAACATTATATATGATATAATGATACAAGTGGTATAATTTTTTTATAAATTACATATATATGTATTATATTCATCATTATACCTAACCTTTAAAGGTGGTAGTTGAAAAATGACTGACATCGGTTCGCGAGACGGTAGTTCGTTGTACACACGAAAGATGATTTTGTAACTTATTTGAGGGAATATGAGATTTTTTCAGTTAAATACCTTATTATAGAAAAATATCATTATATTTAACATAATTAGGTTGTTATATCATCATGGTCTAATATTAACTTAAGGAGGTGGAGGAAGAAATAAAATAAAATTTCACATTGAAGAACATTTCCTCTTCTTTAGGTTTCCTCCTTTGGTTTGAAAAAGAAATCCTTACTAGGTTGTATTTCTTGTAACATCCCAAGATTTTATGTTATTCCTATTTTTAAATTAAATTTAATTGATATCTTATGTTACACAAAACATCGAGCTTAAACAAATGATTAAATATTATTATTTAATTGTGGTAGTTATCACCTAGTCATTGAACCGATGGGAATGAATGAGATTAAATAAATTATGAAAATATAGTTTACACTATTTATAAAAATAATTCACTGGTTACTAATTAATTATAAATGAAAATAAAAATCAATTGAACATAAATGATGTGTTTTTATAAGAAACTATTTTTATGCCCAAAATGACATTTTACTTTAATAAATTGAATTAATCACTATTATTGAATGATAATAATGAAATTTATATTTTATGTATTCAAAAAAATGTTGTTAAATTTATCCAATATTTTTTATATTCTTAAGAAAAGAAATAAATCCAAATTTAAGCATAAAACACTATATTTTTCTAAAAGACTATTTTACCGCCATTTGATGATGCATTTATTTTAAATATAAATTTAGAAAATTTCATGAGTGTTATTTGAAAAAATAAATTTCATTTTTCAAATAGAAATATCAAAATTATATTATAATAAAATTTTGTTATTTTTTAAAGAAGTTTCATTTTCTTTATGAATAGTGAAAAATATTGAATTTTAATTAAAAACTATTTTTCATCTAATTTATTTATATAGATAAATTATATATTAATTTGGTTTTAAAATATAATTATTATAATTATAAAAAATTACATCTAATTTTTGTCATTGTAATCAATTTCACATTGAAATTGGACATAAAAACATTTCTAACTTTTGAACATTTCACATTGAAAATTCTCTTTTTTGTTGTGTTTATGGGGTTAGTTTAAAATATAATTTTTCAAAATATTTAAATTTAATATGGTAAAATTGATTCTATATTTGGAATCCTAAGTTAAAAATTAGGTTTCAATGTCATTTTCATTTTTATATATATAAAATTTACCAAGGTAAAAAAAATATTTACCACAGTATAGGTAAAATAATGAAAAAGGTAAAAGATTAACTTACCAAATTACTACAAAATTTAATGGTTGTTTTAGGTGTGTATAAAACCTAACCATCCTATATAATATTAGTTTTAATCCAAAGTCATGAAAATTAATTCCACCTCAATTTGGTTGGATTTAATTATAAATTAATCATTATTTTAATCACTTAAACCCACCTCCCCTCAAGTATAAATAACACATCCTTTTAACCCACAAGTCATGTAGCACCCCAAATCACTACCCAAAAATCTACTCCTCACTATACCCGAGTTCATTTACTTATGTTAGCACCAAAATACCACATCCAAGGTCTTCAAAGGTATCTCAAGAAGGTAATTTTCAAGAGGTAATTTTCTCAAAGTACCTCTCTTAATTTTTTTTTCTAATTCTACATTCTCCTCACATCCATCATCAATCATGGAATAATAATTCAAGAATAATGTATATAAGGTAATTTTATTTTGTTAATTTATTATATTATATTTATCCATTTTATTACCTCCTCTTATTAAATGAAATGAAACTATTGTCTAAATTGTGCAGATTAATCACCTCTATGAATGGTGTTTTTGTTTGTTTTCCATTACCGCCTTCATGGATAGGCATAAAAATATTATTATGGTAAAATAATATTTTAATAGTTTTATTATAACCCATTTCATGTTCTTGAACTAATATAAACACATAATATTTAATAATATGAAACTAGTTGTGATGTTTGGAAAAACTACCAAAATAAACTAAACATGTATCATTAACGTTTTATCTAATGAATCGTCCTCATATAAGAAATAAAAATGATATAAGGGAACATTAATTATTATATAATTTGTCAAGACCCATAAAATTCAAGGGAAATTTTTTCTTAAATTTTCTTTGGGATTTTACAAGAATGCGGTTTCTGACGGCACCTGATTCCGAGGCCCGGTGTGCCCGGAATCATTTTCCGAAGTTTAGCTTGGGTACATTCAGTAAACGAACGAGCGGGTTTTCCAAACTTTTGAACCAGTGCTCAGAATTGAAATTTGTGGGCACCGATGGAATCGCAACGCTGGTAATTTCTTAAGAACACCTTTTCCGGAGTTGCGTTTGCTCGGGTGAGGTTATTAATTAATTGGGTTAACTAAAGAATAAAATAAAATATTGTGCAACAGATTTTATTTTTATTCTAAGTAGTGTTAACCTAGGCATGGTGGTTGGAGTGGGACCCACTGATATCCTAACTCCTAGGTAGTATATTAGTGATGTGGGGCCCACACGAGCCCCACCCCTTTAATTCCTTTTTACCTCCCATGTGCTTTTAATATGGTAACTCACCTGCACCCCCCTCTTAAATACCAAGTCAACTCTCGCGTTTAATTGGATTATTAAACGCCTCATTAATTTGATGATGCTCGATAATTAAATCGTGATCTGTTTTTGAATTTCAAAAACATTTGGCATGAGAAATAAAATAAGGCAAAGCCTTATTTTATTTTTGTTGTTGTTGTGTTTTGCGAGAAGATTGGGGAGGAATTACTCCAATCTTGAAGAACGTCCTTCCTCATTGAAGAACGCGAAGAATGATGAAGAACGTCGTCCTCCGACGAAAGATGAAGAAGAATGAAAGTTCCTTGGAGATCAACGACGCGACGCCGTGTACTACGATGCTGACGATCCTCTTCCTCGCGACGTTGTGTACCACGACGCTGACGATCCTCTTCCGCGACGCCATCTTCCGCGACGTCCCTTTTTCCCATGACGAACCTTCGTTCAACAACGCCTTGAGGTAGAGGTTTTGGTTTAATTTATTTTATGTGGATTAAATCCTCGATGTGTGTTTAAATTATTGAAAGATGTTTGAACCACTAATGCGGTGGGTGCGGACCAACGAACAAGTCTGAACCCACCGATTCTCTGTTCTTGGTGTGCGGATTAACGGGCGACGACGAAGCAGGCCGAAAAGGTGTTTTGAACCCTTTGAAGCAATCTATGGATCCCGGGAGAGCCACAGGCGCAAACGATGGGCAAAACGGACCACCCTAGAGGTGTCTTATACGGTGATGAAGACTTCACTGAAATCCTATGTGGGTTCGGCAGTGATGAAGACCGTACTAAAATCCTATGTGGGTTCGACGGTGATGAAGACTGCACTAAAATCCTATGTGGGTTCGGCAGTGATGAAGACCGTACTGAAATCCTATGTGGGTTCGACGGTGATGAAGACTGCACTGAAATCTTATGTTGGTTCGGCAGTTATGAAGACTGTACTGAAATCCTATTTGGGTTCGACAGAAATGAAGACTGCACTGAAATCCTATGTGGGTTCGGCAGCTTGGCTGGTTTAGTATCCTACGCGGGTCCCAGCTTAGATGAATCAGTGGATATATCTGATCATCTCTTTCACCGAAGAAATATACCTGTGTGAGATGAGTTTTGACTTCAATCAATATCTTTGATATGATTGACTTGCTTTCCTATGTGGATTGAGTTGTGTTATCTTGTGTGGATTGGGTTGTACTCCTATGTAGACGTGATCGAACTTGGGCATGGATGCTGGAGCCGAACGGGAATTGATGACTTAGGTATATGTATGGGCATATACCTAAGTAGTGTTGGATGTTACTTCGTGATTGTATCTTTCCTTTTATGGATTATCCTTTGTGGATTCTGGGATACCTTCGGGGGTCTCGAGGTCCCTACTGAGTAGCGTATACTCACCCCTACACGGGCTATGCCCGCACTACGTTGTGTTGGATGCAGACGATGGACAACGCTGATCGTGGTTGAGGCTTGTGAAGCAAGTCAGTGCCTGGAGGTGGACCACTGGTCAGGAAGTACATGGAGCGGACGGTTGGACCCGAGGAGCTGAGGAGGCTATCTGTACCCACCCATCAGGTGGGACTTCCAGTGGACGGCTCGACGTTGTTGTTTTACTTTCAACTTCTGTTCTTTCCAGTTGTACTTTACTTTCAGTTTGGGTTTGTATTCTGGCCCACTTACTTTTCCGCACTACTTTTTGTACCCAGTTTTACTTAGTGTTTACTTCTTCTTGTTTACTCTGTGGTGTTTGTTTACTTATAAAGTCAATACCTTCCCCTTTTTGTCGGGATTTACGCCTTGGTGCTAGTCGCCATCCCCTGGCCTATGGAAGGCAGGCTTGGGGTAGTCACGGTACGGGTCCCGAGGACGGTTCGTGACATAATTTTTTTAATTCTATTTAATTTCACTTCGATAGTTTTATTTCAATTTTATAAGAATAACCATAAGTTTATACAAGTAAAACAGTTCACAAAACCATTAAAAACACACCCAAAACCATGAAAATAATGAAATATTATTAACGATTGGGTAATAAGATGTTATAAAATCATCAGGTAAGGTATTATAAATATTAATATAGTTATTTAATGAGTTAATAACATTATTTAAACCATTATATAAGAGGTTAAAGAACTATAAACTAAAGGGAAGCGTAAGGTAAGGATTTTCTCATCTATCTTTTCTTCTGTAAGATATATCTCTAATTCTCTACTTATTTCTTGTGTGTGGTGTATGTATACTAGAATTTTATATATCATATCATTAATCTCATTATATTCATTATATTAAATTTTTATTTTATAATTACTCTACTTATTAAAAAAATTATGGGATTTCATCTAAATTTACATTCCATTGAGTCTTATTTGTTATTATACACAAATTCACTTATATGTGGTGCATATACTATCCCTTTTACATGTAATATCATGATTTATTCATTACTAATGGTATTTTAAGTTTTTTAAAATTATTTTACCTCATGGGGCTTATAATTGAAATGTATCAAAGTTGTATGGGACACTTTTATTTAAAATCACTTTTTTAATCAGTTATTCTATATGTGAATAATAATTCAGACTAGTACAACATGGTTTGGGGACCATTTAAAGTAATACCATTGAAGAATTAGTAGTCTCTTGGGATAAATCGGTTAAGATAGTGGTAAATGGTTTATTTCCTATAGATTAAACTGTCTTATGAAAGGTCTTGATGGTACTGGTTCATGTTCCAGATACATATCGTCCAATAGATAAGCATTGCCTGCATTAAAACTTCAGTCATTATTACCTAGAGGATTTTCACTATGAAAAAATATATAAATTCATTTCATTATCATTTTATTGGTAAAATGGAATGTTTTTTCAATTATTTACCTTTTCCATATTGATTATGCTCATTGATTAATTATTTATTCTGTTGTACTTGACCCTTATTGAGTATTTGCGCACACCCCTTTATTATTTTCATTTTCCCCCAGGTTTCCAAGAAGTTTAATATGACTAATATATATGGTTATTATAAAGGTTAATAATGGTGTTATCAATGAAAATACTCTTTTATTTTAGGTCGAAATTGCATTTTGAATTTCAAATATGTATCTATTTTATCAATACTACTAAAATATTTAGTCTTTTGGGATGTGATTTCTTTTATATTATTATAATGTTACAAAGTAAGGCATCAGCTCTAGGTTACTGGGGTCGGAGACCTTACAGTTGGTATTTGTAGAGACCCGGAGCCTTGACGTACATGAACATTACATTAATTTTTCGGAATACTTAGTACATAACAAAAAACACACACACAAGGATCGTAATAGTTTAGTGTCTTTGGAAACTCGGAACGTAATCTTCTAATCGTGGTGAAAGATCTTCAATATCTCCCATAAAGATTTTCCATTTTTTTTTACCGAAAACCTTTCTTTATATCCTGGGGAAAAGAAAACATAAAAGGGTGAGCTCAAATGCTCAGTAAGGGTAAACAAAAGAAATATCAATCGCATCATATTCATAAGAACGTAACATTTTGGAAATATTAACCTGCAAAAGAGAGCATAATTTCATAACATGGGATAAATCATGGCAGTGAAATGTAATCACAATAATCATAACTTAAAACATGAAACTTTGTAGCATTCACACATAATCATAGAGAATCATTTCTTGTTAGTCAAGACTCATTGTCAAGACTATCTTAGTGGACAAAGTCCCTTTCTGAATCGAGTAACCCTCGTTTCAGTCCTGTTTCACTGAACCGGTATAACCTACCATTCCAGCCATGTCTATCTCATGAGATATAAAATCTTTACCCAATGCATTGGAGGGAGATATAGGTCCCACCCATCTCATAATGATACCATTCTTATGTGTGCCACAAAATCATAAATCATACATCATTGCATAACCCATGTAATACAAATGGGAATCTTAAACACCATGACATCATAAATCAATTCATATAAGATAAAGGAATTCATAAAAAATATTCCATCACAACATGATCAAATCAATGTAATAATATGGATAAAAACAGAACCCTTTATTATCTTAGATGGAAAATAATTTTGATAAAACACTTGAACTCCATTCTTGAGGAAAATATCCTTTCTTCTTCAAAAACATTTTTTCTTTCTTAACATGTCATATGACTTTAAAATAAAAGAAGTTTATTAAAAATAAACTTGAAAACTTGTAAAGTAATCTTCTTGGAAATAATGTTTTAAAAATCCATTCATGCCGTATAAGTTAAAAAAACATTCTTCGTACTTTTGTCGGAAAAGTCAAAAAGTACCTCGTACGAAAAATGACAAAAGATTCCTTTTATATTCATTACTAAAAACTCACCGAAGGGTAAAATTGGATTTAAACTATTGTAAGTGGATGGAAACAATATTACATATTGAGTGAACATGGATGTGGATGATAAAATACACCTCAGTAAATGCCAAAGTAAAAACAATCTCGGATAAAAATGAGATTGTGATATTTTCCCTTACCTTAGGTCCGATTTGCTTCGTAAGTGTCCGAACCTCCTGTATAATGATTTAAATAATGTCATCAACTTATTACAGAATCATATTCATTGTTATGATATCATATATGGTTCACTTATGACTTTATATTACCTGTTCTTTTGTAAATTCATGTTAAATTAGCGTTTTGGGTAAAATCGTCTCATTTGTCGTTCGTGTTTTTAACTTGTAATTATTAATATGATTACTTGGATCATGATTACTTATATCCAGAATTTAAAACATGATTTATATATAATATATATTCAGAATATATATATATATATATAATATCGATAAATGGAATGAAATACACGGTTCATGGAGACTGTAGTCTGTACGTACGCATGAACGCTGTTTTCGTTTCCTTATTGGAGTGAATGGAATTAAGTAGATGACATACATATAAATTTACATAAATCCAGTATCATTATTATGTCATATATTTCATTAGTACTTATTATATATAATTTATAATCATTCATGAATGGTTAATCATTGAGAATGAATCTCATCGCGTCGTGGAGACGGTAGTCCATACGTACGCAGGAGCGATGATATCGTTCCCATGGTCGTGGAATTGTGTTGAAGTGTATGTATACTATTTCAGTATCAATATCACTTTATAATAATCATATATAGTTACTCATTAAACCATTATACCCATCCTATTAAGGTGGTGGTGGAAAATAGATTACACCACGGCGTGGAGACGGTATTCCGTACGTACGCACGCGCGGTGATTTCATTTTTTCGTAGGATGGATAGAAGGTGAATTAGGGTTGTTTCATATTTATAATAACATATCAGTATGTAATTAATACTGATGTTATTACTTTCTCATGAAACAACTAAAGAAGAAGAAGTTGAAGAAGAAAGAAATTGAAAAGATCGGTAATGGATATTACCTCTTCTTTGAAACGCCTCCTTGAATCCTCCACTTAGGGAACTAAGATTGGTCTTTGAAGAATACCAGGACCTCTAGGATTATTCTAGGGAAGTGGAGAAGGGATTTTGGCAGGGTTTGGCCGAGCTTGAGTGCTCAAATTGGTGTGAGGAGGAGGGGGAGGAGGTGTCCTTTTATAAGGGAGGAGAGGGACACTTTAGGAATATCTCAAAATATTATTAAAGTCAAAATCGGTTTATAATGGTTACAAAGGGTCTTATTTCGAAGCTAAAGTGGGGATGGGTCAAAATCCTATCAACCAATAGGATTTAGACAAGTTTAAGTTATTATTTTAACCTTATAAATTAGATTTAACTCTAAGTTAAATAATTTAACTTTTACCGTGTCTTTTTGTTTTCTTACACTATATGGTTAATACACTTAATATAACATGCCAAACGAACCCCAAATTGTTTATTATTAATATATATATCCTTATCTAAGTCATTTTGCCGAACCTTAGATTTTTAGGAATAAAATAAAAATTAATAATATAATATTTGATTTAAAAACTATTTTGTGTCAATTTTGACACTATTTGATATATGATTTTTGTGAAAGTCATAATAGAATTATATGTTCGAACCAAGTTTATAAAATCAACACTAATATATCATAGTAACCTAGAAAATTAGTGGAATTCATAAAAAGTCTCAAATTATATTTATTTGGGTATTTATAACATCAATTATTTCAACATTTCATTAATAAGATAATTACTGCATCATCGTTGTGTCATACATAAATTAAATTATTTAATGTCTAAAAATTACAAATAAAATACCATTATGTATGAAATCTTTTTAGATTTCTAATTAATATTTATAGTCGAATTTATATTATTTATAACCCCATATTAAAAATGTTTTAGTAAATAAACTTTGATTTTAACTCTTTTAACCCTTCTTAAAATAAATTAATAATAAATGTCCTAATCTAATCCAAGTGGGCCTAAATGGTCATATTTTATTCCTAAGTTTGTTTTTGGTCGAATTACACTTATCCAATAGAATTAGGACATGTGTTAGGGTAATAATAATATCATCTTTACCCTTAATTACCCTATTTACTTTTAACCGTGGTAAAAAAAAGTAAAAAGTTACTATTCACCAAAAATTATTTTCATCTCATTGAACCACATTTTAGTCCTTGATATTAATCGTGTCTCTCGGATTTTCGAAATTCCATTCACAGAAGCGGTAAAATTAAGTTTTATGCAAAATTCAGTTTTTAACCTACCACTTAGTGGTTTCACTATTCATCAAAAATTGAAAGTTTTCAGAAAAATACCAAAAATTAGGCCTAAGCTATATTTGATATTATGAACTCAAAAATGATGTCTATTTTACCAAATTCAAAACATATCAGTTGCATTAACTAATATAAAAATTAATTCCCGTCATCAAAACAAATAGCGTGTTTTTAAGAGATGATAACTATCAAAAGATTGAAACTTGTTTATAACTGGTTTAAATGTGAAATTACATCCAATGACCATCATTGTATTAAATTGTAAAAATATATTCTAAATATACTTTAAAACCACTAAAATTAATAATTTATCACTATTAATTATTTCGATTAAAAAAAGTTGTTTTTAATTAAAATTTAGTAATTTTCACTATTCATTAGAATATGAAAGTTATCCAAAAAGTACCAAAATTTCACCGTAAGCTAATTTCGATATTACGAATCCAAAAATGAATTCCATTTTGAAAAATAAAATTTACAAAATTTCAAAAAGTGGTTATTACTATTCATAATGGCTAGTTTTAATAATATTTTAATAGCATATTGTTGTTTAGTGAAACTCGTTATTGCGTACTATACACGCTATCGAGGAAGGTCGCGATTGCGTGTAATGCAAGGCAAGTCAAGGATGCATGTTGTGAAAGCTCCTTTTGGTGTAGCGTACAACACAAGACATTAATGAAATTAAAAAGAATATTTTTCATAAAATCTCGGGGTGTTACATTCTACCCCCCTTAAAATGAATTTCGCCCTCGAAATTCGTCGGGGTTATAAATGGTTTACTATTCAAAATTTTCTTTGATAGAAACCCACATCGTAAAAAGGAATACCAAAACATGGCTTTAAAAACTAAAGTATGAAATGTAACGATTACCCAAATAAACTAATCACTGGGTTTCCACATAGGTGAAAATATGGATATGGAAGAAAAATCTAACCATCATGTTCTGATGGAGAGTGGTAGAGAACATGGCTATGGAAAAGCCAACAATCACAAATCCATAAATTTTTGACGATCTAAGGTACCATCTGATTAATCAGATATAAGAGCACTAGGATGACATTTTTGGTTTTCAAGATCGTTTCCCTAAATTTAATGAAATTGGAATTAGAAGAAATACTTTCGTGATTTCGGTATAGTCTCACCATTGGCCATTCTTTGGACAATTTCCACTTCATCTCTTAAAGAAATGAAGTTGAATTTGTCATTCGTGATGTGTTAGCAGATCATGTAATAGAATGATGGGTCATTCCATCTGTCTCAAACAAAAGGTTTGAAAATTTATAAGTTCATCTTATGGTTAGATTAATCGTATATGGTTCCAAAAATGAACTTATACTTCATATATCATACCGCTTAATAAAATAAAACTAGTTTCTACTAAACAGGGACTTCCTGTAGGCCAGTGGTAGGAGATAAAGGCCAGTCGCATTTCGTTTGTGGGTTCGATTCCCACAGCCTTGTCCGACGCGATGGGCTGTCGCCCGTCCTGCAGGTTGTCCTTTTTCTAAAACTATATTACTATAACATCCCATCAATAATATCAAAAAAAAACTTCTATCCTTAAACAATACTAACTTATGTCCAACATAATCCATTCCAATCTTTAGGCTTACCCATAATACTGCAGTCCACTCTCATAATATAGTGAAAACAATTACCAGAGATTTAATACCATCGCTGATCCCCATATATCATAAGATATGTCTTGTTGGTCACATTCTAAACATTCAAAGTCCTTAATCATGTATTCTCTTGAATACCCATTGAACCTTAGTGAAAACATGAATGCAGTTAAACGTTAACACTTTCCACATACCAAAATCCTCAAAATTATTTATAATCAAACCATGATATCACTTAGTCCTTATATCAATCATGAGCTCATAAATACTGTTAAACATTTCATTTTCTCATTTTCCCTTCATTATGCGCATATCGTCTTATTTCCAAAAACATCTCAATCACTTTGAATACCACATTAGACCAATACATAAATATTCCAATACTCCATGATACAACATTATTTTGGAATCCCATTACATAAACACTTAATCATTCCACCACATCGTTGTCATATTCAACATCGCCAATAGTGATCGCATGTGACTTCCCTTTATGCTTTTCCTTAATCGGTTGCTCATGTCGATCATCGCAAACCCTTGGATTAGGGCATTTATTAGCATAATGCCCCATTTCCTTGCACTTGAAGCATTGAAGTGTTGGTGGTGCGTTCTCTGCAGTGTTTTCTTTATTCACATCATTAGAAACCCCTTTTCCATTACTTTGACACTCAGCTGCTCGATGACCTTCTTTTCCACACTTAAAACATTTTCTAGTCCCTTTAAGACAATATCCACCATGCTTCTTTCCACACTTTGTTCATAAGGTAACATTCATCTTCTTTTCACCATTATTCTGAGATTTCTCCTTGAACTCCATCTTTCGTTTCTTGTCAAAACCATGAGATGGATATGTAACACCAACTTCCATTTCTACCTTGATAGCACAACACACAATTTCTTCATAGCTACTGAAGTCTCTTATAGCCAATGCCCTTCGAAGACTTGGTTTTAAGCCACTGAAAAATCGATCAACTTTACTTTCAGGTTGGATGATAATGCCAGATGCATACCTTGCAAGTCTTGTAAAATTCGCTTCGTATATACCAACAGATTCATCATCCTTCTGCTTCAGCTCAAGAAACTTCTTTTCCATCTTTGTTCGAAGAATATGAGGGAAGTACTTACTGAAAAACAAGTTCTTGAACTCATCCCATTCCATGGACTCAATTTCATCTCTTGGCCTCGTATTCTTGATAAGATTCCACCATTGATCAGCTTCACCTTCCAAACGATATACTGCTAAGATGACTTTATCATGTTCAGAACATTGAAGAACTGAAAATATCTTTTCAGTGGTACTGATCCATTGTTCAGCAACAAGTGGATCGGAAGACCCACTGAAAGAAGGTGGACGTTGCCTCATGAAGGACTCAATAGAATATTGTTCCCTTCTCTGCTCATTTGGAAGTTCAGAATGATTCATAGCTTGTGTAAGTATAGCAATAAGATTTTGCACTCCATCTCCCATAACATTTGTTTGTTCAGGAGGGCAATCATTGCATTGTCCATTGCATTGATCAACACGGTTCCTTCGGGTTCCAACCATCGTCTAAAATCAAAAAAGAATAGTGTGAGAGGCAAAAATCATGCTAGGGAAAACAACATAATAAAGGGGGAGTATCCTCAATATCTAACTTCTTAGGTTAAATTCTAAGATCGTTACCGTAGTTATAGGACTGTATCCTATACGTATACTTATCCTTAGGGACATCGCTAGAAAAACCTTATAAATATCTCTAGGGATCTCACTAAAGTTCTAGCATCCTAGTTTCCAAAGGTTGACTAAACCTTTCCTCTGATACCAACTGTAGAGACCCGGAGCCTTGACGTACATGAACATTACATTACTTTTGCGGAATACTTAGTACATAACAAAAAACACACACACAAGGATCGTAATAGTTTAGTGTCTTTGGAAACTCGGAACGTAATCTTCTAATCGTGGTGAAAGATCTTCAATATCTCCCATAAAGATTTTCCTTTTTTTTACCGAAAACCTTTCTTTATATCCTGGGGAAAAGAAAACATAAAAGAGTGAGCTCAAATGCTCAGTAAGGGTAAACAAAAGAAATATCAATCACATCATATTCATAAGAACGTAACATTTTGGAAATCTTAACCTGCAAAAGAGAGAATAATTTCATAACATGGGATAAATCATGGCAGTGAAATGTAATCACAATAATCATAACTTAAAAAATGAAACTTTGTGGCATTCACACATAATCATAGAGAATCATTTCTTGTTAGTCAAGACTCATTGTCAAGACTATCTTAGTGGACAAAGTCCCTTTCTGAATCGAGTAACCCTCGTTTTAGTCCTGTTTCACTGAACCGGTATAACCTACCATTCCAGCCATGTCTATCTCATGAGATATAAAATCTTTACCCAATGCATTGGAGGGAGATATAGGTCCCACCCATCTCATAATGATACCATTCTTATGTGTGCCACAAAATCATAAATCATACATCATTGCATAACCCATGTAATACAAATGGGAATCTTAAACACCATGACATCATAAATCAATTCATATAAGATAAAGGAATTCATAAAAAATATTCCATCACAACATGATCAAATCAATGTAATAATATGGATAAAAACAGAACCCTTTATTATCTTAGATGGAAAATAATTTTGATAAAACACTTGAACTCCATTCTTGAGGAAAATATCCTTTCTTCTTCAAAAACATTTTTTCTTTCTTAACATGTCATATGACTTTAAAATAAAAGAAGTTTATTAAAAATAAACTTGAAAACTTGTAATGTAATCTTCTTGGAAATAATGTTTTAAAAATCCATTCATGCCGTATAATTTAAAAAAACATTCTTCGTACTTTTTTCGGAAAAGTCAAAAAGTACCTCGTACGAAAAATGACAAAAGATTCCTTTTATATTCATTACTAAAAACTCAATGAAGGGTAAAATTGGATTTAAACTATTGTAAGTGGATGGAAACAATATTACATATTGAGTGAACATGGATTTGGATGATAAAATACACCCCAGTAAATGCCAAAGTAAAAACAAGCTCGGATAAAAATGAGATTGTGATATTTTCCCTTACCTTAGGTCCGATTTGCTTCGTAAGTGTCCGAACCTCCTGTATAATGATTTATATAATGTCATTAACTTATTACAGAATCATATTCATTGTTATGATATCATATATGGTTCACTTATGACTTTATATTACCTATTCTTTTGTAAATTCATGTTAAAGTAGCGTTTTGGGTAAAATCGTCTCATTTGTCGTTCGTGTTTTTAACTTGTAATTATTAATATGATTACTTGGATCATGATTACTTATATCCAGAATGTAAAACATGATTTATATATAATATATATTCATAATATATATATATATATAATATCGATAAATGGAATGAAATACACGGTTCATGGAGACGGTAGTCCGTACGTACGCATGAACGCTGTTTTCGTTTCCTTATTGAAGTGAATGGAATTAAGTAGATGACATACATATAAATTTACATAAATCCAGTATCATTATTATGTCATATATTTCATTAGTACTTATTATATATAATTTATAATCATTCATGAATGGTTAATCATTGAGAATGAATCTCATCGCGTCGTGGAGACGGTAGTCCATACGTACGCACGAGCGATGATATCGTTCCCATGGTCGTGGAATTGTGTTGAAGTGTATGTATACTATTTCAGTATCAATATCACTTTATAATAATCATATATAGTTACTCATTACACCATTATACCCATCTTATTAAGGTGGTGGTGGAAAATATATTACACCACGGCGTGGAGACGGTATTCCGTACGTACGCACGCGCGGTGATTTCATTTTTCCGTAGGATGGATAGAAGGTGAATTAGGGTTGTTTCATATTTATAATAACATATCAGTATGTAATTAATACTGATGTTATTACTTTGTCATGAAACAACTAAAGAATAAGAAGTTGAAGAAGAAAGAAATTGAAAAGATCGGTAATGGATATTACCTCTTCTTTGAAACGCCTCCTTGAATCCTCCACTTAGGGAACTAAGATTGGTATTTGAAGAATACCAGGACCTCTAGGATTATTCTAGGGAAGTGGAGAAGGGATTTTGGCAGGGGTTGGCCGAGCTTGAGTGCTCAAATTGGTGTGAGGAGGAGGGTGAGGAGGTGTCCTTTTATAAGGGAGGAGAGGGGCACTTTAGGAATATCTCAAAATATTATTAAAATCAAAATCGGTTTATAATGGTTACAAAGGGTCTTATTTCGAAGCTAAAGTGGGGATGGGTAAGTTAAATAATTTAACTTTTACCGTGTCTTTTTGTTTTCTTACACTATATGGTTAATACACTTACTATAACATGCCAAACGAACCCCAAATTGTTTATTATTAATATATATATCCTTATCTAGGTCATTTGGCCGAACCTTAGATTTTTAGGAATAAAATAAAAATTAATAATATAATATTTGATTTAAAAACAATTTTGTGTCAATTTTGACACTATTTGATATATGATTTTTGTGAAAGTCATAATAGAATTATATGTTCGAACCAAGTTTATAAAATCAACAATAATATATCATAGTAACCTATAAAATTAGTGTAATTCATAAAAAGTCTCAAATTATATTTATTTGGGTATTTATAACATCAATTATGTCAACATTTCATTAATAAGATAATTACTGCATCATCGTTGTGTCATACATAAATTAAATTATTTAATGTCTAAAAATTACAAATAAAATACCATTATGTAGGAAATCTTTTTATCTTTCTAATTAATATTTATAGTCGAATTTATATTATTTATAACCCCATATTAAAAATGTTTTAGTAAATAAACTTTGATTTTAACTCTTTTAACCCTTCTTTAAATAAATTAATAATAAATGTCCTAATCTAATCCAAGTGGGCCTAAATGGTCATATTTTATTACTAAGTTTGTTTTTGGTCGAATTACACTTATCCAATAGAATTAGGACATGTGTTAGAGTAATAATAATATCATCTTTACCCTTAATTACCCTATTTACTTTTAACCGTGGTAAAAAAAAGTAAAAAGTTATTATTCACCAAAAATTATTTTCATCTCATTGAACCACATTTTAGTCCTTGATATTAACCGTGTCTCTCGGATTTTCGAAATTCCATTCACAGAAGCGGTAAAATTAAGTTTTATGCAAAATTCAGTTTTTAACCTACCACTTAGTGGTTTCACTATTCATCAAAAATTGAAAGTTTTCAGAAAAATACCAAAAATTAGGCCTAAGCTATATTTGATATTATGAACTCAAAAATGATGTCTATTTTACCAAATTCAAAACATATCAGTTGCATTAACTAATATAAAAATTAATTCCCGTCATCAAAACAAATAGCGTGTTTTTAAGAGATGATAACTATCAAAAGATTGAAACTTGTTTATAACTGGTTTAAATGTGAAATTACATCCAATGACCATCATTGTATTAAATTGTAAAAATATATTCTAAATATACTTTAAAACCACTAAAATTAATAATTTATCACAATTAATTATTTCGATTAAAAAAAGTTGTTTTTAATTAAAATTTATTAAGTTTCACTATTCATTAGAATATGAAAGTTATCCGAAAAGTACCAAAATTTCACCCTAAGCTAATTTCGATATTACGAATCCAAAAATGAATTCCATTTTGAAAAATAAAATTTACAAAATTTTAAAAAGTGGTTATTACTATTCATAACGGCTAGTTTTAATAATATTTTAATAGCATATTGTTGTTTAGTGAAACTCGTTATTGCGTACTATACACGCTATCGAGGAAGGTCGCGATTGCGTGTAATGCAAGGCAAGTCAAGGATGCGTGTTGTGCAAGCTCCTTTTGGTGTAGCGTACAACACAAGACATTAATGAAATTAAAAAGAATATTTTTCATAAAATCTCGGGGTGTTACATTCTACCCCCCTTAAAATGAATTTCGCCCTCGAAATTCGTCGGGGTTATAAATGGTTTACTATTCAAAATTTTCTTTGATAGAAACCCACATCGTAAAAAGGAATACCAAAACATGGCTTTAAAAACTAAAGTATGAAATGTAACGATTACCCAAATAAACTAATCACTGGGTTTCCACATAGGTGAAAATATGGATATGGAAGAAAAATCTAACCATCATGTTCTGAAGGAGAGTGGTAGAGAACATGGCTATGGAAAAGCCAACAATCACAAATCCATAAATTTGTGACGATCTAAGGTACCATCTGATTAATCAGATATAAGAGCACTAGGATGACATTTTTGGTTTTCAAGATCGTTTCCGTAAAGTTAATGAAATTGGAATTAGAAGAAATACTTTCGTGATTTCGGTATAGTCTCACCATTGGCCATTCTTTGGACAATTTCCACTTCATCTCTTAAAGAAATGAAGTTGAATTTGTCATTCGTGATGTGTTAGCAGATCATGTAATAGAATGATGGTTCATTCCGTCTGTCTCAAACAAAAGGTTTGAAAATTTATAAGTTTATCTTATGGTTAGATTAATCGTATATGGTTCCAAAAATGAACTTATACTTCATATATCATACCGCTTAATAAAATAAAACTAGTTTCTACTAAACAGGGACTTCCTGTAGGCCAGTGGTAGGAGATAAAGGCCAGTCGCATTTCGGTTGTGGGTTCGATTCCCACAGCCTTGTCCGACGCGATGGGCTGTCGTCCATCCTGCAGGTTGTCCTTTTTCTAAAACTATATTACTATAACATCCCATCAATAATATCGAAAAAAAACTTCTATCCTTAAACAATACTAACTTATGTCCAACATAATCCATTCCAATCTTTAGGCGTACCCATAATACTGCAGTCCACTCTCATAATATAGTGAAAACAATTACCAGAGATTTAATACCATCGCTGATCCCCATATATCATAAGATATGTCTTTTTGGTCACATTCTAAACATTCAAAGTCCTTAATCATGTATTCTCTTGAATACCCATTGAACCTTAGTGAAAACATGAATGCAGTTAAACGTTAACACTTTCCACATACCAAAATCCTCAAAATTCTTTATAATCAAACCATGATATCACTTAGTCCTTATATCAATCATGAGCTCATGAATACTGTTAAACATTTCATTTTCTCATTTTCCCTTCATTATGCGCATATCGTCTTATTTCCAAAAACATCTCAATCACTTTGAATACCACATTAGACCAATACATAAATATTCCAATACTCCATGATACAACATTATTTTGGAATCCCATTACATAAACACTTAATCATTCCACCACATCGTTGTCATATTCAACATCGCCAATAGTGATCGCATGTGACTTCCCTTTATCCTTTGCCTTAATCGGTTGCTCATGTCGATCATCACTAACCCTTGGATTATGGCATTTATTAGCATAATGCCCCATTTCCTTGCACTTGAAGCATTGAAGTGTTGGTGGTGCGTTCTCTGCAGTGTTTGCTTTATTGACATCATTAGAAACCCTTTTTCCATTACTTTGACACTCAGCTGCTCGATGACCTTCTTTTCCACACTTAAAACATTTTCTAGTCCCTTTAAGACAATCTCCACCATGCTTCTTTCCACACTTTGTGCATAAGGAAACATTCATCTTCTTTTCACCATTATTCTGAGATTTCTCCTTGAACTCCATCTTTCGTTTCTTGTCAAAACCATGAGATGGATATGTAACACCAACTTCCATTTCTACCTTGATAGCAGAACGCACAATTTCTTCATAGCTACTGAAGTCTCTTATAGCCAATGCCCTTCGAAGACTTGGTTTTAAGCCACTGAAAAATCGATCAACTTTACTTTCAGGTTGGATGATAATGTCAGATGCATACCTTGCAAGTCTTGTAAAATTCGCTTCGTATATACCAACAGATTCATCATCCTTCTGGTTCAGCTCAAGAAACTTCTTTTCCATCTTTGTTCGAAGAATATGAGGGAAGTACTTACTGAAAAACAAGTTCTTGAACTCGTCCCATTCCATGGACTCAATTTCATCTCTTGGCCTCGTATTCTTGATAAGATTCCACCATTGATCAGCTTCACCTTCCAAACGATATACTGCTAAGATGACTTTATCATGTTCAGAACATTGAAGAACTGAAAATATCTTTTCAGTGGTACTGATCCATTGTTCAGCAACAAATGGATCGGAAGACCCACTGAAAGAAGGTGGACGTTGCCTCATGAAGGACTCAATAGAATATTGTTCCCTTCTCTGCTCATTTGGAAGTCCAGAATGATTCATAGCTTGTGTAAGTATAGCAATAAGATTTTTCACTCCATCTCCCATAACATTTGTTTGTTCAGGAGGGAAATCATTGCATTGTCCATTGCATTGATCAACACGGTTCCTTCAGGGTTCCAACCATCGTCTAAAATCCAAAAAGAATAGTGTGAGAGGCAAAAATCATGCTAGGGAAAACAACATAATAAAGGGGGAGTATCCTCAATATCTAACTTCTTAGGTCAAATTCTAAGATCGTTACCGTAGTTATAGGACTGTATCCTATACGTATACTTATCCTTAGGGACATCCCTAGAAAAACCTTATAAATATCTCTAGGGATCTCACTAAAGTTCTAGCATCCTAGTTTCCAAAGGTTGACTAAACCTTTCCTCTGATACCAACTGTAGAGACCCTGAGCCTTGACGTACATGAACATTACATTACTTTTGCGGAATACTTAGTACATAACAAAAACACACACACAAGGATCGTAATAGTTTAGTGTCTTTGGAAACTCGGAACGTAATCTTCTAATCGTGGTGAAAGATCTTCAATATCTCCCAGAAATATTTTCCATTTTTTTTACCAAAAACCTTTCTTTATATCCTGGGGAAAAGAAAACATAAAAGGGTGAGCTCAAATGCTCAGTAAGGGTAAACAAAAGAAATATCAATCACATCATATTCATAAGAACGTAACATTTTGGAAATCTTAACCTGTAAAAGAGAGCATAATTTCATAACATGGGATAAATCATGGCAGTGAAATGTAATCACAATAATCATAACTTAAAACATGAAACTTTGTGGCATTCACACATAATCATAGAGAATCATTTCTTGTTAGTCAAGACTCATTGTCAAGACTATCTTAGTGGACAAAGTCCCTTTCTGAATCGAGTAACCCTCGTTTCAGTCCTGTTTCACTGAACCGGTATAACCTACCATTCCAGCCATGTCTATCTCATGAGATATAAAATCTTTACCCAATGCATTGGAGGGAGATATAGGTCCCACCCATCTCATAATGATACCATTCTTATGTGTGCCACAAAATCATAAATCATACATCATTGCATAACCCATGTAATACAAATGGGAATCTTAAACACCATGACATCATAAATCAATTCATATAAGATAAAGGAATTCATAAAAAATATTCCATCACAACATGATCAAATCAATGTAATAATATGGATAAAAACAGAACCCTTTATTATCTTAGATGGAAAATAATTTTGATAAAACACTTGAACTCCATTCTTGAGGAAAATATCCTTTCTTCTTCAAAAACATTTTTTCTTTCTTAACATGTCATATGACTTTAAAATAAAAGAAGTTTATTAAAAATAAACTTGAAAACTTGTAAAGTAATCTTATTGGAATTAATGTTTTAAAAATCCATTCATGCTGTATAAGTTAAAAAAACATTCTTTGTACTTTTGTCGGAAAAGTCAAAAAGTACCTCGTACGAAAAATGACAAAAGATTCCTTTTATATTCTTTACTAAAAACTCACCGAAGGGTAAAATTGGATTTAAACTATTGTAAGTGGATGGAAACAATATTACATATTGAGTGAACATGGATGTGGATGATAAAATACACCCCAGTAAATTCCAAAGTAAAAACAATCTCGGATAAAAATGAGATTGTGATATTTTCCATTACCTTAGGTCCGATTTGCTTCGTAAGTGTCCGAACCTCCTGTATAATGATTTAAATAATTTCATTAACTTATTAAAGAATCATATTCATTGTTATGATATCATATATGGTTCACTTATGACTTTATATTACCTGTTCTTTTGTAAATTCATGTTAAAGTAGCGTTTTGGGTAAAATCGTCTCATTTGTCGTTCGTGTTTTTAACTTGTAATTATTAATATGATTACTTGGATCATGATTAGTTTTATCCAGAATGTAAAACATCATTTATATATAATATATATTCAGAATATATATATATATATAATATCGATAAATCGAATGAAATACACCGTTCATGGAGACAGTAGTCTGTACGTACGCATGAACGTTGTTTTCGTTTCCTTATTGAAGTGAATGGAATTAAGTAGATTACATACATATAAATTTACATAAATCCAGTATCATTATTATGTCATATATTTCATTAGTACTTATTATATATAATTTATAATCATTCATGAATGGTTAATCGTTGAGAATGAATCTCATGGCGTCGTGGAGACGGTAGTCCGTACGTACGCACGAGCGATGATATCGTTACCATGGTCGTGGAATTGTGTTGAAGTGTATGTATAATATTTCAGTATCAATATCACTTTATAATAATCATATATAGTTACTCATTACACCATTATACCCATCCTATTAAGGTGGTGGTGGAAAATAGATTACACCACGGCGTGGAGACGGTATTCCGTACGTACGCACGCGCGGTGATTTCATTTTTCCGTAGGATGGATAGAAGGTGAATTAGGGTTGTTTCATATTTATAATAACATATCAGTATTTAAGTAATACTAATGTTATTACTTTGTCATGAAACAACTAAATAAGAAGAAGTTGAAGAAGAAAGAAATTGAAAAGATCGGTAATGGATATTACCTCTTCTTTGAAACGCCTCCTTGAATCCTCCACTTAGGGAACTAAGATTGGTCTTTGAAGAAGACCATGACCTCTAGGATTATTCTAGGGAAGTGTAGAAGGGATTTTTTCAGGGGTTGTCCGAGCTTGAGTGCTCAAATTGGTGTGAGGAGGAGGGGGGGGAGGTGTCCTTTTATAAGGGAGGAGAGGGGCACTTTAGGAATATCTCAAAATATTATTAAAGTCAAAATCGGTTTATAATGGTTACAAAGGGTCTTATTTCGAAGCTAAAGTGGGGATGGGTCGAAATACTATCAAACAATATGATTTAGACAAGTTTAGGTTATTATTTTAACCTTATCAATTAGATTTAACTCTAAGTTAAATAATTTAACTTTTACCGTGTCTTTTTGTTTTCTTACACTATATGGTTAATACACTTACTATAACATGCCAAAAGAACCCCAAAATGTTTATTATTAATATATATATCCTTATCTAAGTGATTTGGCCGAACCTTAGATTTTTAGGAATAAAATAACAATTAATAATATAATATTTTATTTAAAAACTATTTTGTGTCAATTTTGACACTATTTGATATATGATTTTTGTGAAAGTCATAACAGAATTATATGTTCGAACCAAGTTTATCAAATCAACACTAATATATCATAGTAACCTTGAAAATTATTGTAATTCATAAAAAGTCTCAAATTATATTTATTTGGGTATTTATAACATCAATTATGTCAACATTTCATTAATAAGATAATTACTGCATCATTGTTGTGTCATACATAAATTAAATTATTTAATGTCTAAAAATTACAAATAAAATACCATTATGTAGGAAATCTTTTTATCTTTCTAATGAATATTTATAGTCGAATTTATCTTATTTATAACCCCATATTAAAAATGTTTTAGTAAATAAACATTGATTTTAACTCTTTTAACCCTTCTTTAAATAAATTAATAATAAATGTCCTAATCTAATCCAAGTGGGCCTAAATGGTCATATTTTATTCCTAAGTTTGTTTTTGGTCGAATTACACTTATCCAATAGAATTAGGACATGTGTTAGGGTAATAATAATATCATCTTTACCCTTAATTACCCTATTTACTTTTAACCGTGGTAAAAAAAAGTAAAAAGTTACTATTCACCAAAAATTATTTTCATCTCATTGAACCACATTTTAGTCCTTGATATTAATCGTGTCTCTCGGATTTTCGAAATTCCATTCACAGAAGCGGTAAAATTAAGTTTTATGCAAAATTCAGTTTTTAACCTACCACTTAGTGGTTTCACTATTCATCAAAAATTGAAAGTTTTCAGAAAAATACCAAAAATTAGGCCTAAGCTATATTTGATATTATGAACTCAAAAATGATGTCTATTTTACCAAATTCAAAACATATCAGTTGCATTAACTAATTTAAAAATTAATTCCCGTCATCAAAACAAATAGCGTGTTTTTAAGAGATGATAACTATCAAAAGATTGAAACTTGTTTATAACTGGTTTAAATGTGAAATTACATCCAATGACCATCATTGTATTAAATTGTAAAAATATATACTAAATATACTTTAAAACCACTAAAATTAATAATTTATCACTATTAATTATTTCGATTAAAAAAAGTTGTTTTTAATTAAAATTTAGTAATTTTCACTATTCATTAGAATATGAAAGTTATCCGAAAAGTACCAAAATTTCACCCTAAGCTAATTTCGATATTACGAATCCAAAAATGAATTCCATTTTGAAAAATAAAATTTACAAAATTTCAAAAAGTGGTTATTACTATTCATAACGGCTAGTTTTAATAATATTTTAATAGCATATTGTTGTTTAGTGAAACTCGTTATTGCGTACTATACACGCTATCGAGGAAGGTCGCGATTGAGTGTAATGTAAGGCAAGTCAAGTATGCGTGTTGTGAAAGCTCCTTTTGGTGTAGCGTACAACACAAGACATTAATGAAATTAAAAAGAATATTTTTCATAAAATCTCGGGGTGTTACAGTATTAGAGAAAGTTTAGTAGAAAACATGGTAGATAGATTTAGGACAAAATAGATTAGGTAATATAACCATATGTTTGACTTTGAGGATAAACCTAAGTATAGGATAATATCTTATAGATTTAGTAATGACTAGGGATAACCTAGTTTAAATATAAATACTGATTTATTGAGAAGAATTTTTAATTATTTAGACATGATTTTCATAATAGTAACTCACTCTGATTAATGTAGTTTTATTCTTACACTTTACTCTTTGGTTTTTGGTAGTGGTAGAAACCAGAATGAACTAATTTAACATTTTATGTTGTAGAATATGTATAGTTGAGAAACCAAGTGGAATGATGACTAGAGTAAAGGATATCATTTTTATACCAAATCAGTTATCATGATATATTATTAAAAACATGCACCATAAACATCTCTAGTACTCACCTAACAAGATAAGGATATAATTTTTCCGATAGACCGAGTCATGAAAATCATAGAGAAAATAAGATTCATTTTCTTATATGTTGATAATTTGAATAATAAGATTTTTTAGGTGTGGAAAATAAGGATATAAAGAAAGTAATTTCTAATGAAAAATGAAAAGTTTGGAATAATAGTATTCCTAAGGTATTATAGATGGTTTAATGTTTCAAATGTGGAAAATATGAGAATTATTCAAACCCATGTATGTGGGGGAAAACTTATAAAGAGAATCAAAAAGGTTATAAAATTAATAGTTATACTACTAATGATGAAGAGACTGAAAATAGAAAATAAAATAAAGAAGTTATTAAGGAATAAGATACTGAATCTTAGTTAATGGTTCAATAATGAACTATAATGATTAAATTTATTGTGTATTTGGATTGAATAATTGTTTTATAAATGATTCTCAAGTTATAAGGATTAGAAGATATATAAGGATTGTATTGCATTACTTATTCTTTAATGGTTTGAGAGAACATTTTGAATGGCACCAGTAACCATGAGAAGTGATTATTTGGAAAGTTTATCTTTTTTAAAACATGTGCTTAAGGTAATATATACCTTAATATATGCTTAATATTGATATAATAATATATTTATGGGATATTATTGGTTACCATGAAAGTTGATAGTGATTTGATTATTTATTTTTTCTTTGCTAGGTTTACTACTTGTTTGTACTAATGGAATACATTCAATAACATATGATCTTATACATGGAAACATTCTTGTTTTCATTAAGGTTTTAATGTGATCAAGGTATTCATATATTTTGTCTGTAACAATAAGATATATATTATGTTTTTTTAGGAATCTAATGCTAATTTTGGAAATCTTTCAACCTTCCCTCTAAATTTTTTGATTGTTAGTTTTTATTGATGTATTTTGGATAATTCATAAGGTTATCTACTTGTGGAATGGATTAAGTTGAACCTTGGATATTATTTTTTGTGGTTAAAGTACAATTTATCAGATTAGATAACATGTTATAAACATTTTGGTTTTTGAATATATATATATATATATACTGGATAAATTAATTGTGGATCTTATGATCCATTAATGTGCTTCAGAAATAAAAAAAATCGTCATGAACATTCATTTCCTGATGTAAGGGTTGAAGTGAAAGTAGATTGAAAAACAACCAAAGGATGAGATTATACTTATGAAATGGAAATTAATCAAACATGATTATTTTCCTAAAGTGATTATCTGAATATTAAAATAATACCTCAACTCTAGGAAATGAATTTGGAATGAAAATTTTTATTTATTTCATTTTCATATTAGAAAATAAATGTCCTCTTTAACCCATCATAGATTAATGATTTTTTGATGGTATACTTTCCGATGACCATGTTATTTATCATTATAAATTGGAATGTGATGGTTAGATTTCTCTCATATGTACTAGTTTTCACTTCACATTAATGTTATCTTATTTGAAAGACTAGTTATTTATTGACATTCATATTTCACTTTCCCTCTTATTAATGGGATGTTTTATTAACCCTACTTATGATGTGGATTTCTGACAAAATAATTTTCAAGTATAAACCTTTGATTTTCAAAGTATAATTTCAAATTATGAGGATACATTTTGTTAAAGTAGGGAGAATTTAATAACCCAATATTTTATGGTATGCCTCTTTTAAAATTCAATTTTCTTGTATCTTATGTTACACAGAACCTCAAGCTTAAACAAATGATTAAAAATTATTATTTAATTGTTATAGTTATCACCTAACCATTAGAATAGTGAGAATTAATGAGTTTAACTAAATTATGAAATTATAGATTATACATGTTTATAAAATGATTTCATTTTATACTAATTAATTATAGATTAAAATAATATCCAACTCAAAATAAAGGATGCGTTTTTATAAAAAGAACTATTTTTATTCCAAAAATGACATTTTATCTTAATCAATTGAATTAATCACTATTATTGAAAGTCAATAATGAAATATATATGTTATATATTCAATAAAAAAATTTAAATACTACCAATATGTTTTATATACCTAAGAAAATAAATAAATCTATTTTAAGTATAAAAAACTATATTTTTCTAGAAGGCAATTTTGTTGCCTATTGATGGTGCACCTATTTTAAGCCTAAATTTTTGAAATTTTATAATTTTTATTTGAAAAGTTAAAGTTTATTTTTAAAATAGAAATATCAAAATTATATTAGAGTAAAATTTTGGTATTTTTTGGATAAGTTTCTTTTTTTTGATGAATAGTGAAAAATATTTAATTTTAATTAAAAACTTCTTTTTCATCTAATTTATTTTATAGTTAAATTATATTTTAAATTATAATTAATGTATAATTAGTTAAATTATAAATAATTAAATCTAATTTAGGTCATTTAAATCAATTTTACATTGAAATTGGATATAAAAACCTTTCTAACTTTTGAAATGTTCACTTTCAAAACCTGCTTTTTCATTCTATCTATAGGATTAATTTAAATATAATTTTTCCAATTATGTGAATTGAATTTGGTAAAATGGATTCAATATTTTGAATAATAAAGTTTAAATTAGTTTTTAAGGACATTTTCGTTTTTATATATAAAAAAATATCATTGTAAAAAAAATATTTATCGTAGTATAGGTAAAATATTGACAAAGGTTAAAGTTAAAAGTAAGTGCTTATCATACCTTAAAAATACAAAATTTAATGGTTTTTTGAGGATTTTATTGAGCCTAAACATCCTATAAAATATTAATTTCCATATATTTGTTTGTAAAGTAATTCCACCTCAATGTGGATGTCTTTAATTATAAATTAATCGTTGTTTTAATCATTTAAACCCACCTCTCTTCAAGTATTAATACCACCCATCACCACTCTATTTTGACCCATAAGCCTTGTAGATCCAAAAATATCTAACCAAAACCATAATAAACACTATTACCATATCCAATTAATTATTTTCATACCAAAATACCAAATAAAAGTTAATCATGGATCTCTTAATGGGGTGATATTCAAGAAGTAATTTTCTCAAAGTACCTCTCTTAATTTATTTTCTTATAAAACTTGCTCCTCGCCACCATCTTGAATCATGAAATAATATTCCTAGAATAACTTATATACTATAAATTATGTTTTTAATTAAATATCTTATATCCATACCTTTTATTATCTCTTCTTATCCAAATAAACAAAACTATTGCCCAAATTATGCAGATTAATCGCCTCAGTAAATAATGTTGTTATTTTTTTCCATTACTGCCATCATATCTGGTCATAAAAATATTATTATGGTTAAATAATAATTTAATAGCTATATTTTAATTAATGTAATGTTCTATAAATAATATACCCACGTAATATTTAATAATATGAAACTAGTTTGTGATGTTTGGAAAAACCGCCTAAATAAACTAAACATTTATCATTAAAGTTTTATCTAATGAATCATCCTCATAAAAGAAATAAAAATGATATAAGGTACCATTAATAAGTATGTAAGATAACTAATTCTATTTTATTTCACTTCTAGAGTTTTAATTACATTTTATAGGGACATCCATAATTTTATACAATTAAAACTAATCATGAAACCATGAAACAAACAAACTCAAAACCATGAAAATAATGAAATATTATTAATGAATGGGTCATAAGATGTTATAAAATCCTCAAAAAATATATTATAAATATGAATATAATTTTTTAATGAGTTAATAACACTCTTTAAACCATTATATAAAAGGTTAAATAACTCTACACTAAAGGGAATCATGAAGTAAGGATTTTCTTATCTCACTTTTCTTCTATGAGATATATGACTTATTCACTACTTATTTCTTATATGTGATGTATGTATACATTAATTTAATATATAATATCATTAATCTCATTATATTAAAGGTAATAAATGTTTCATTTGATAATTAATACTTTTATGTGGTATGTGATTTGACTAATTACAAGTGGTAAGGGATTTAGTCTCAATTTACATTCCATTGAGACTTATTTGTTATTATACACAAATTCACTTATATATAGAGTATATACTATCCCTTTTACATGTAATATCATGATTTAATCATTCCTCGTATTATTTAATCTTTTTTTAAATTATTTTTCTTCATGAGGATTATAATTCAACTATAACAAAGTGATATAAGACACTTTGATTTAAAAATCACTTTTTAAATCAATTATTCAATATATGAATAATGATTTGGACTGGTATGACACAGGTTGGGGAACTTTTAAATCAAACTTTTCGATGAATTAGTAGTATCATGGGATAAATTTCTAAAGCTGTTAGTAAATAGGTTATTACCTATACATTAAACCACCCTATAAAACATCTTCATGGTAGTGATTCAAATGTTAGATACATGATGTCTAATAATTAAGCATTTCCTGCATTTAGAATTCAGTCATTATTACCCAGAGGATTTTCATTATGAAAAAATCTATGGATTCATTTAATTTTTATTTTACTGATTATATATCATGTGTTTTCAGTTATTTACCTTTCCATGTTGATTTTTCTCATTTATTTGTTATTACTTACATTGTACGTAACCCTTACTAATCATTTGAGCTCACCCCTTTCTTATGTTTATTTTTTCCCAGGTTTCGAAGAAGTTTATTATGACTGTTATACAGGGTTGCTCTAAATGGGAGTAATGGTGTTATAAATTAAAATATTTTTTCTATTTTAGGACTAAAATGTATTTTTAATTTCAACTATGTAACTAGTTTACCCATACCACTAAACTATTCTATCATTTGGGAAATAATTTCTTGTTTCCTATGCTAATATAATAAAGTAAAGCATCATATCTAAGTTACTATAGTTAGGGTCTATATATTTTTGATAAAATTAAGGCTTCTATGATGATTGGAGGGAATTTATAAAGTGATTTGTTTAGTTATTGACTGAAAAAATGGTTTGAAGGTGTGAATAAATAGAATATGGGTGGCTTTTTAAAGTTGAGGATAGTGGAACACTTGTAATTTTTGAAAAGAATGCATCATATCGATAATTTTAAAATTCATAAATCCACTAGAATGGAAAATTCTAGAAACTAGATAATATAAGGTCACATTATGGTCATAAAATAGTGTTGTAAAAGTTAGTAGGACATTTTTAACCTTTATATTCTAAGTTTAACCCCCAGTAAATCCATTTTTACCTTAACCATGGTAATTGATTTTTACTCTTTTCACGATTACTTTTGGTAAAAATTAAGTTAACCATATTATAAAATAAAAATTATTATAATTTAAAATATAAAATCCATTTTTTAAGATTCAATTCCCATAAGTGGAAAATTTCAATTTAAAATTAATCCTGCAGACATGGCGAGAAAGCGAGTTTCTAAAGAGAAAATATTCAAAAGTTTACAAAGTTTTTATATCAAAATTCAATATTAAAATTATTCAAATTACCTAAATTGGGTTAATTGATATAAAATTTATCTAATTTTACTTTAGTACTAATTAAATATATAACTTAACATTATAAATAATTTAAAAGAAAATGTAGTTTTCAATTAAAATTCGGTATGTTTCACTCTTCATCAAAAAATGAACTGTTTCAGAAAAATACCAAAAATTTACAATAAAATAATTCTGATATTATTATTTAAAATATAAGTTCATTTTATCAAATACATTTTTTAAAATTGGTAAAAATTAATTTTTAATTATGTGTGCAAAGTGTGACTAAACCATCTTTTACAAAAAATTTGGTTTTTCATAAAACTTTTATTTTTATATTAAATTATTCTTATTTATTCTAATCAATAGATAACCATAAATTTGAAATTTCAGTTATTTATATTCACACAAACTAATTTAATAGATAGTTTGTAATGGTATACTATATTACAGTTTATTTAAACTCTGGTTTGAATGTTTCACAAGCTATCAAAGATATTAAATTAAAAAAATATTGTGTAGGTAATTTAAACTCATTTTTGAATTTCATATAAGATATTGAATAAAATTTTATTATTTTATAATTTCCTGGAGTTACATTCTCCCCACCTTAGATAAATATTTTCCTCAAAACTTAAACATGATCTTGGTAATCAAGTGTTTAATATTTGAAAATTATTTGTTTTTGAAAACCCACATCGTAAAAAGAGTTAATAAAATATCTACTTAATATAAGAGAAAGGGAAGTAACCATGTCATATTAAATAACATATAAATATGTCCTCAATTATGAAAACATTGGAGTTAGTTGAATATATATTCATGGAATAAAAGCATAAATAGTTATAGAGAGTGATTGAGGTCATTTATTATAATAAAATTAATGATTAATAGAAAGTTAGGGGCCTAAAAAACATAAATATAGGATGATTTAAAAGACTATATGTTTCATCATATATGAATGTAATAGGATAATATTTTTTTAAGATCCTTTTTATAATATTAAGGAATTATTTAACTATGTAAGAATATAAGGAAATATAGATACTTTATATGTTTCTATTTGATAAGTACAATTTCTTCCTTTGGTTATGCTTCCATTAATTTTCAATTCATCACCTACTCCAATAGATTAATATCCAAAAATAAATTATTATTCCTAAAGCACTAAAATTCACTTTTAAAGGATCATAAGATCCATATAATTTTTACTAGTCTTTCTGCATATCTCTAACTATTTTACAAATCTAATATAATAAATTTACCTCTAAATCTAAATAGTAACACCACTAGTTCATCAATGATATTTATTTTTCAAATATTTTAACTAAAAAAATGACCAAGATATCATGTTGACCAATGGTAGGAATTAAAACATTATTGTACTTTGGTCATGGGTTCAAACTGAATGACCTTGATGGATGTAACGGGTTGATACCCAAAATGGGGGTTGTCTTTTTATAAAATTTATTAATATAATTCCTATAAAATTCCCAAAATAAATATGATGGATATCCGTTAAATAAAATTAATCATTAAATAAAATTTTACTAAGGTTTTCTACACAACTTATTTTATTACATAAATTCTAATAATCTTATTTGATTATTATTACAATATTATTAATGATTTTATCAACCATAAAGGTTATCAATACCTTTAAAATTATGTATATGAAATGTAAAGGCATTATTCCTCAAATAAATGTTTCACAAAAGCAAACACTATACCAATGGGTTTAATTTCCATAAATGTTTTCCAAAAATATCCTTAATCATGTTATATTCCTACCACATGAATTTTTCAAAGGTGTGTTTAAGACTTAGAACTTATGATCAACCTTAAAATCATAAAAATATGGTGGTATCCATAACTATTAAGTCAATTAAGAAATATATACTTCTAAAATTTAGTAGAATCATTAAGTGTTTCAAGATTCTTATAACCAAAATATCATTGTTACAAATACTTCTAAAATTTAATTTTATGAATCCCAATACATAAATAATTCATCCATTTTATTTCAACATAGGTCCCTCTAGTCTAGGTTTTATCCTCTAGAATATATAATTGAATCTGATAATTCTCAGGTCCACCACATTTAAAACAACGAAATATAAATGGATCCTTAGGATGAGATTTATTTCCTTCCATCATACTCTTCATTTTTACTCAGCAATTATTTTCTTTATTCCCTTATTTTCCACACATAAATTATTTTCCTTTCCATTGAGAAACTTTCCTAGATTTCTCTTCCAAATTTCTTACATGATTGAAAATGATCCTTCTTTCATCCATGGTCTCTATCACTCAAGATCTTAGAAAAAACCATCTTTATCTTATTTATTGATTATGGGAGTTGGTTAAATTATATGTTCTTAATCATTTTTCTGAATAACTGATTAGGAATAATCCCAATATATTTCAATACTATCATCTTCCCATTTGTTTTCTCATAGTCACTATATTTTCCTTCATGTTCAATGTTAAAATGATTCTTTTAGGTTCCATCCATTTACTACAACTAAAAAGTATTGAGTGAGAAACAATAATAGTATTAAGAAAACCATATAATCATTTATCGGATGTCTAAATTATGATACATTTTTTCAATATAAGATACCTTATTTTTAACATAGGTTATTTATTTTCATCATCTATTCAAATCCTTCATAATGGTTTGTAAGGAAAATGTGAATTATTTTAAAAATACCCCCTAGAGTGTCAAACAAGTTGCACAATAATCTTCTTTTTTTGCACCAGGTGATGATCAGGTCAAGATCAATTCACCCTTTTTGGATTTAATACTCCTAGGTACATCTGTACCAAAACTACATATAATTTCCATATCCACATAGGGATGTGTTACTATAAGAAACCACATAATCTCATCCTTATCAAAGATTTAGGATGTTCTTATATACTTATTCTCAAAGTCTATCATATGGTTATGATTCCTAGTCTATGTTTTCCTAAATCTAGTTCCCAAGGTTTCTAAGAAAATTCTCCTGATACCAACTATAGGTACTCTGACCCCAATAGCTCGAAGCTAGTGTATTCTTTAATAAATTGGCATAAGAGACAAGGAATCACATCCCGAAGGACAGAATAGTTTAGTAGTCTTGGTAAACTAGATATATACATGATTCCCATATTATATTTTAAGATTAAAATTACAATATAATTCTTTAGAATATCATTATTACCTTTAGAATATTCTTCCATATATTTCATAGTACACTTCATGGTTTCACTACTAGAAATTCATGCTATAGACACAGTTTATAATTGTGTCTATAGTTAATAGTTATAGTTTAGTGGATTGTGGAACCTATTGTAATGGAAATAGGTCCACAACTATATCCATATTTTAAAACCATGTTTATAGGTCTATAGCCACAATTTCCTTTGTGGTAATACCCATATAACCATGGTTTTCAAATATCTCTATAGTTTCTTCCATGTAAGATTATACCCATAGTTCCAAACAATGGATATAGATCTAATTCCATGATTCAAAAATATGGATATAGGTCTAATATTATTCTTTATAACCATGTCCACAACCTATAGATGTTGTAAAACAAATAGTTATTCTAACATTTCATTCTATATTATCAATATACATCACTAAGAATTTAAATAACATAATTATTATATGTTTATATAGGTTCAAGAGGAAAAAATTGAGGTTAAGTGTAATGGTCCAACAACCTCATAAATTTTATTTGTTAACCTAGAGGATTTAAATTCTACATACTTATAGAATCAAAAAAACTCATTCTTAACCTTTAAGAAATTTAAAAAGAGTTTTAATTCCATAAAACACATTAAAAACGTGAGTAAAATTATTTATTTCACTAATTTCATTCAAAATCAAGAAAAATATTTCTTATTTATTACCAATTTATTAAACCATTAAAAATGTAATATACCCTATATTTTTTTATTCAACATGGGGAAATGAAAGGCATAAATTTTAAAAATCAAGTATGTATAATAAGGATAAACATGTTAGAGGATATATTAATATTAACATGTTCCACAAAAATACTTAAATCACATATTAGAATTTATCAATTTATCATAAATCATTTAATCCTAGATTTAAAACTAAATCAAGTGATTTGATATTTTTCCTTAGGTATGAAAGGGTTTATTTATATAAAGGTTATTCAAATATATAACAAGGGTATTTAAAAAAATATTTCATATCTTTAATAAATATATATAATTTGACGAATTAGATTAAGAAAAATAGTGACAGATAAACCCAAATAATTTTATAAGGAATTTCATATGGGTTAGAAGGAACTATCAATGAATTAAAATCAATGAGTCTTATTTTGTATTGTAATGGAATCAAATCAACCCCTAAAAGCAACCAAAACACATCTGAAAATAGTTTACATTCAATTACACTTAAAACTAAAATAAACAAATTGAAAACCTAATAGAGACCTTATTGAAACCTAATTAGAGAACCAAAATAATTATACTAGTCACTAATCATAACAATAAAACCAATTAAACCTATTATAAAGTACCAAAAATTATAGACCAAGGTTAAGAAAACCCTAAAAATATTCCACATCAAGACACAATCAAAATAGTGAACAACCACCAAGAAATCACTCTCTTAAAAATTCTTTAACTCATATAAGAGGAAACTAAATAACATGATTGGATTTAACCATGATTATAATGAAATAAATAATCATGATATCTATTTAAAATAAATTAATTAATGAAAATTGAAAAAAGAGAAATAATATATTATGTGGATCATAGTTGATTTCTATATGAAAATATCCCTTGGAAACGAAATGATGAAAAGGAAATGGAGGAAGAGAAGTGGGAGTCCATGAGGGTTCATAATAGAACCTCCAAATCATCAGGTAAAATTGTATTTTGAAGGAGGGGACTAAAGGTATAAAATTTTTTTTAAAGAAAAGAAAAAATTTCCCTTATTTTAAGAAAAAATGGACCTAGTCATACTTAGTCCCCATTGGATATCCACTAGTTACTCGATGGTCCTCGTGAACCACCCCATGAAACTCAACCCCACTGGTATCCCTATTGAAAATTGGTTATAACACATCACTTATGATAAGCGGTTTAAAAAAATAAGTGGTGTTTATTCTTTTATAGTAAAAATACTTGCACTTATGGTCTATTTAACACAACTAATAATTAATTCTTAAAAATATTTAGAAGCATCATAGAAACCATATAAATCTTATGATTTTCAATATCATTCTATGATATTTGTATGTTT
Organism: Viscum album; assembly: GCA_963277665.1. NCBI lineage: Eukaryota > Viridiplantae > Streptophyta > Magnoliopsida > Santalales > Viscaceae > Viscum > Viscum album. Next base: position 632,276,542 of record OY728146.1, read on the forward strand.
AAGATTCAATAACTACTTAATGTGATTAAGAGATCATGTAATATTAAATGACATGAAAATAAATATCAAATGGAAAGAGTAAAATTGAGAGATGTTTGAAGATACAACATTGTCTTTGGAAGGTTTATGTAGTCTGGATAATTGAATTTAACATTAGCATTATGTTGTTCAAAATTGAACACTACAATAGGCAAGGGATGTGGGAAGAAATTAAATCCATGCTCGGGATTTCAATAAAAAAATTATAATTGAATAAAAATATGAAACAAATACATTATAAATATAGTTATAATATCCAATAATGTAAATAGTTAAAATATTATGAAATTAAAAAATAATAAATTAATTCTAATCTTAGTCTTAATAGTTGAATTTAACATCATATGTATCAATTTTTGTTTCAGGAAAAACTCATGGTACATGATCAAAAAGGATTTCGTATTTTGTTTAATGAAATAAAGAAAATGAAGGTAGTGAATATGGATTTAGATATAAAGGAAGACCAATTAAAATGATTACCAGATAACATTGTTCAATACCTACTAAAAGAACATATTAATGACCAAAAAGGATTTGGTATTATATTTATGAGATGTGTTTTATGAAAGGAAATAATTCAATTCCATTTGTGGCTCTTATTAAGGTATAAATAATTTCGAAATATGAACCTCTAAACTCATCAGAATACACCATAGAACATATATTTATTTTATAGTGAATTGATAAACAGGTAATTATTAATCAGTTATTTAACAATGAGAAACACATGTAAAGTTATATTAATTTTTCAAAACATTTATAATAAAATATATCTTTACTATGTATCTCATGATAGGGATATTATCATTTTTAACTATAAAATAAAAAAATGTATGGCATATTGAATACAATACCATAATTGAAGTTCATGTTGTAATGATGCAAATCTGAAATGATAAATGAATTAATAAATATAATATATGAAATCCAACATAATTGTGTAAGAAAACATTTCCTAATTTCTACATTAAAATATTTATATGGATAACTATTGGAAGAAAACTTACATTAGAAAACCTATCATGATGTATATATTTAGTTAAATGTAATCATAGAACATGGAATTTATAGGTCCAGTTGAAAACACTATGGAAATTATAATGTTGATAGAAGACCAAGAATTAGGAGGAGGTTCACAGATAGATAATGTATTGGAATTTAGAGAGAAGAATTAAAGAGATTAGTATTTCTCAACTGTGAAGTAAAAAATGGAAGGACATACACCATACCTGTAATGATGAGGAAGACTCAATGTTTTAAAGAAAAGATAAACATTTTAATGAATTCTATAAATTATAAGAAGTTATTTCAAACCATTTTGTAAGCTTTTGTAAAACATATACTAAAATTAATAATTTTTTATATCTGGTCTATTAAAGGAAATAATTTAATTTTTAGATCTTATTATGATATAAATAATTAAAAAATATGAACCTTTAAACTAATTGGAATACATCATAGAACAAATATTAAAAAACAATGAATTTAGAAACATATGAATATTAATCAATTATTTCAATAGTGAGAAACACATGGCAGAATATCTTAATGTTTTTAAACATTCCCAATAATATCTACTTAAATGTGTATCCCATGAAATTGAAATTAACATTTTTTTCTGAAAAATAAAAAATGTATAATTTATATCTGAAATGATAATTAAATTTATAAATATAATATATTAAATAAAATATTGTATTGAAGGAATGGATTTTATAATTTACATGTTGTTTTATTCATATGGATGGTCATTGGAAGAAAACTTACCTCAGTAGGTCTGTCATGATTTAGATATTCTATTGTGAAATGAAATCAAATAATATGGAATCTATTAATAATATAGTTGAAAGAAGGAGAGAAAAAATACTTTTGATACTAAGGAAGACTTGTTACTGTAAGGAAAAGATGAAACATTATAAGTAATTCTAAAAATTATAAGAATTTGAGTCTAACCATTTTATAAGATTTCATAACATTATCCATCTTATATTAGGAAAAGTTAAATGTCTCTGTTTTTCAACCTTGCTACATAATCTTCATGTAATGATATGAAAAAAACTTACCAAACAAATTTAGGAAGAAAATTAAACTTGCACATTCTTAATCAAAACTCATAAATCATGATCCTTTTCTCTCAAACATGCTATAGTTCTTAAAATAAATAATATTCATTATAGTTGGATAACCACTATAAAACAATGTTTTATCATAGTGGATATATTTAAGTGTTGGGTGAACTTAAGGTTTTATAAGTTCATGGAAAATTATTTATAAACATAATTGGTATAAAAATCATATATTAAAAATAAAATTCATAAATTTTTGAAAGTATGATAATGGAAGTTAACAAATAAAAACCAAAAGTAAATAATTACAAAAATTAAAAAATAGATAGAGGATATAAGATATTAGAAATGGGTTCATGATATCTTATTCTTAATTCCCTATAAATTTTCTTATATATAATAAAAGATATAGAAATATTTCACCTTAATAATTAGTTATTATAAATGATAGGAATGAATATTATACCCTAATATAATAGGTCCTTAACATGGGGTGAGATCATATTTCACTCTATACAAACATAAAAATTTACAACAATAAATAATCCCTTAAAATGAGGTTAAAAGGAGAGACTATGTCACAAACACAAGTGTTACCTTTCAAAAATAACTAAGAAAAAATATAAAACCCAATGGTGATATGTTGAAGAACTAGAATGAAAATAAATTTAAAAATGAAAGTTCTTTTTTAGGAAGTGATTTTTCAAAATACATGTATGGTCACTTAAGATTTACCTCATAGAATTAGTGAACTAATGAATTGGTTAATCATATATTAGAGATCCTTCTAGTATTTTATGCTGGTATATTGATTAATTGATTATAAATATGTTTCAAAACTATATAAAGTCGATAAAATCTACTTGATATGGTTAATATGGTGAATAAATTTTATATTAAAGATTTTATACATAGGAAAAAAACAAATAAATGTCAAAGGAAACTGAAAAAAATAAATTTCACATGCAACTGAAAATTTCAAGTAACCAACAATTAGTTTTTTTGGTAAAAAATAATTTCCACATTCAAAAAGATAAACAGTCAACAAAATTGATATAATATTTAACAATAGAAAGTGTATAGGTGAGAAAAAATAAAGAATATGAAATTTCAATGAATTTTAGTAAATCCTTCCTCCATAGTACCAAAAGATAATTCCTTCAATTCCATGAAATTCACCTACCAAGACCAATAGTTTAGATGTAAACATTTAACATAGTCAGTGTACAAAAATCAGAATAAAACTCATTCAAAAATTTATTAATAGAATAGGGGTTATTAAAATGAGAACATACCATATGAAATTAAAGAAATTCACCCACTAGGAGAAAGAATGAATTGAAACCTAGTTTGGAGATAGGGGAGACGTTGTGTGGTGAAGGAGAGTAATAATGAGTTTTTTCAACCCTATAAGATGAAAAACCTAAATACGTTTGGTGGTTAAGCGTATTCAGGAAGTGTGACCAGAAGATATCCATGAGGAGGAGGCTCTTCGGGAGGTGGGGTGGTTGTGTCGAAGGTACATCGGAGAAAGATGTTGGGAGTAATTCTCAAAGTAGCATCGGCGGGGTGGTGGGGTGGCCACACCATAGAAATAGGTGGGGATACCGCTTTGGAGTAGCTTTGGTGTGGAGGTGGGGTGGCGTTGTTATAGTAGATTCATCAAGCAAGGAGATCTCATGAGGGTAGAATAAATGAGATAAGTATATTCGAGCAAGGAGATCTCATGAGGGTAGAATAAATGGGAGGAGGGTTACGAGGAGGGTCGCATAAGGGTATTATGAGACGATCCCTATGGGTAGGAGAGTATCTTAGGTTAAATAAAAAATACCTATGGCCACAGTTTTTATGAAACATTAGCATCAAATCAACCTACATCCATGGTTTTAATTAAACTGTGGCTATAAATTAATATATAGACACATATTTATAAAAATGTGGATATAGGTTTGTGGCTATATATCATTTTTCTAGTAGTGATTCCTAGGAAAGGAAACCAAATAAGAGTGATCTCAAATGCTCATTAGGGGTTAAGTAAAACCGAATTTATCACAAAATACCGAACAAAATCAAAATGTAAAGGTAAATAAATGAACACACATGTCATTTAAATGATTTTACTAGAAAATTAAATATGGAAAGGTAAATAATTGAAAACACATGTCATTTAATCAATAACATCACTATTATAACTAGATAAGGCATAATCAATATGGAAATATAAATAACTAAAAACACTTGTCATTTAATCAATAAAATGAGAATGAAATAATTCCAAAGATAATATATTTATGAAATATCATGGGTAATTTTAAATTAGAGATATTATTAATTATTGTACGTCCTATTTCCTAGGCACATGATACCTCTACCGTCAAGATCTATCCTCAAGGCAGTTTAAAATTTATGGGTAGAAACTCATTTAACTGAGTTTAAAAAACTTATTCATCTCATGAGACCATCGATGCATCAAGGTTATATCTATAACTAGTACCCAACTATGTATTTCATTTTCAAAGAATTACTCATATGTAAAATAATTGATTTAATTCATAAATAATGTTCCTTATCATCAAATATTCATATTGAGTAATGAATATGAATTTATCAATATTTACCTAGATAAAAAAATGGCATTCAATGTAGAACACCATATGTAGAAATGATATATGATTTAATTAATAAACATATCCATGATAAATAATATGGATATTTAGGGTAAAATTAATGTCCAATGATCATAGTATAATGAAAATTTTAAGGTAACGTTATTGACAACAAAAATGAATCAAGGAAGTGAATATCAATACTATACTTGGTCAAAATAATAATAAATCACTCAGAGGGTGAATAAGGATAATATCAATAAAAAATATCCCCAGTGTTATTATATGTTAAATAATGTTTTGTCTTAATTGATTTATAAAAATAGTATAATGATATCATTAAAAATATTCTTGAGGAAAATATTCTTTTCATTTTGAAAATCACTTTTTAACACATAAATATTTTTAAAAATAATTTTCTTTGAAACTAAATTTTAAAAACTAATAATTTACTGAACATTAAAGAAACAATTATTTAAAAATAACCTTGTAAAATTTCGAAGGAAACTTATTATTTACATGTTGTACAAGTCAAAAAGAACATTCCTTTGGGACTATAAAAAGGTTGTAAAAGATCCTTGTTAAAAAAATGAAAATAATATTACTTTGAAAACATTTTTTAAAAAGAAAAATAGGGTAAATGTGTATTTGATAAATCATTTTAAAATTTTTAGAAACATATTTTAATTTTTTTAGAACAAATTGTTTTGAAAGAAAACATATTTCTGACCAAAAAATAAATGATTTCAAACTTTCTAAAAAATATTTTATCAATTATTTTAAGTACAAAAGAGTAGAAAATAGTAATATTACTTGAAAATAACCTGAATAAATAGATGATAATAAAATTAAATTGGTTTATTTTCATAATGATTAAATAATTTCATTCAACTAAAATTCAAGAATAAAAAATCTCCATGAGAATGAGATTGTGAAATAAACTATTACGATGATCTTAACGTTGAAGTGAGAATTAATAAATGAATTGATTATTTGTATAAATTTTAAATAAACATAAAAAAAGTGTAAATAAAAAATAATATAATAAAAATTCATTATACATATAATCTGAAAATATCAAAGATGATGATAAATTAATATAACCCAATGAAAAGAAATTGAGTTATGAAATTATTTACCACATGGAAATTTTCAAGTAAAATCCCATTGGATGAAGTAATTAAAATTGAAAATTAAAATACAATGATTTAATAATTAATCATGATATAACATGTTATAGGTTCAGTATATAACCCATATAAAATAAATTGGGTTCATTACATTACAATATGCATAAATGAAATTAAATTGAGACGAAATCCCTTACCTCACACTTCTTTTTGGTTGGACATGATTTAACCTCAAATATAGTGGTTTTAAACATGTTATTAACTTATTACAGAACCACATTAATATTTATAATATCATATATTCTCCTTTTATAACAACTTATCACTAGTTCATTAATAATCTTTTATTATTTTTATTGTTTCTAGTGTTAATTTCCTTGTTTTCACATGTGCATTTCGTCATGAAAGTTCTAGTTCTTGTGCATATTATATAGTTATATAATCCCTATAATAATAATCATGAAATAATTATCATATTTTTATATAAATTATAACTTTAAAATCAATCATTAAATATGGTTATGGAAAATGGACTATGTTACAATCATAGAGATGATAGGTCATACAAACGCATGAGTAACATTTCCATTCTTCAATGATCATTATGGAAAGGAGGTAAGTAAAATTTTATATTAACATAATGATAATAATATCATAAATACCATATTTTTTTCTTTAAATATACTCATATATTTCATCGATGTGGTGTGGTGATGAAAAGATATTCACATTGTCTTCTGAAGGCGGTAGTCCACTCGTATGTGAACGACGTTATAATCTTTCAGTGTAATAATTAAAATGATATATTGTCATTTAAGAATGATAAATGTGTAATTAATACCATAATTATTTAATTTATATCTCATATATTAATTAAATTTATCTTTATCACCTTCTATGTAAAGTGTCAGTGAAAAATGAATCATATAGATTAATGAGGTGGCAGTTCGCCATACACACGATCCACGTTATCGTATCCCCTGTGAAATGTGAAGTAAAAAAGTTATATATGATATAATTACTATATAGGTATAATTATATTATAAATATAATATATATACTTTATAACCATCATCATACCCTTCCATGAAAGGTGGTAATGGAAAAAAGGAATGATATTGGTTCGTGGGGTGATAGTCCATCGTACACACGAATGATGATTTCATAAACCATTTGATGAAAGAGGGGATGGTTATATGTCATGAACTAATTATAAATACATTTAATTATATTTAATATAATATATATATTATATATTTATGTTTTAATAATAATTTAGTTAGGTGGAGGAAGAAATAAAATAAGACTGCTCGTTGAAGAACATTACCTCTTCTTCATGTATCCTCCTTAAATATTCACCAAAAGCCTTCCTAGGTTGGATTTATACCCAAACTAAGGATTTTATAATGTGAGGAGGGAATTTTTTAATTTATTTGGGCATTTATTTTTCAAAAAAAAAATTTAAGGTGTAAAAAAGAGAGTATAGGGGTGGCCTTTTATAGGTGAGGTGAGTGGCACACTTGTAATTTCTGAAAATAATGAATAACACCAACATTAATATTATGAAAAAAGCCCCCGGAATGATCTATTATAGAAAATATGAGAGATAAGGTCAAAATATGTCCATAAAATGGATTTTTTATAAGTTTTTAGGTCATTTTTATCCCTTATATTCTTAGTTTAACCCGAGGTAATTCTATTTTTACAATAACCACAGTAATAAATTTTTATAGTTTTCACAATTTATTTTCGTTAAAAATTAATTTTACCTTATTAAGAATTATAAATTATTATTAAAAATATATAATCCATTTTTCAAAATTTCATTTATAGAATTAGAAAAATTAAATTTCAAATTAATCCCACAGACGTGATTAGAAAGCGGGTTTTCGAAGTGAAAATGTTCAAAAGTTTACAAAGTTTTTATTTAAAAATTCAGTGTGAAAATTATTCCAATTATATAAATTTGGTTAATTTATATAAAATTTATCTAATGTCACTTTAAAACCATTTATAAATATAATTTAACATTATAAATAATTTAAATGAAAATGCAGTTTTCAATTAAAATTCAGTATTTTTAAATATTCATTGAAAAATCAAATGTTTCATAAAAATCCTAAAAATTAATCCTAAGATAATTTTGATATTATAATTTTAAAAATGAATTTAATTTTATTAAATAAATTTTCTAAAAGTGGTAAAAATTAATTTTAATTTATGTGCGCAAAGCACGACTATACCATCTTTTAGAAAAAATACAGTTGTTTAGAAACCATTTATTTTTCTTTTAAATGGTTCTTATTTTATTTATAATATATATAACCATAATTTTTATAATTTAGTTAGTATTATTCGTACATTACAATTTAAAGGATATGTTATAACAGTATACTATATTATGTTTCATTTAGACTTGTGGTTTCATGTTCTAAAATCTCTTAAAGAGATTAAATTTAATGAAATATATTTTGTGGGTTATTTAATCTTGATGCTCTGTGTCACATATATTATTGAATAAAATGTTATCATTTTATAATTTCAGGGTGTTACATTCTCCCCACCATCCTTGTAATTTAAACTTGAACTTGATAATCAAGGGTTTAATATTTAAAAATTCTTTTGTTGAAAACCCAAATCTTTAAAAAAAGGTAATAAAATAACATCTTAATAAGAGAGAAAGGGAAGTACCCAGGTTATATGGAATAACACATAAAAAGGTATCCAAGTTGGGGAACATTAGTGGTAGGTCAAGATATAGACATAGATGAAAAAACTAAATATTTATAGAGACTAATTGATGTCATTGATCATAAGAAAGTTAATGATCAATGGAAAGTTAAGGGCCTCAAAACCATAAATATGTAATGATTCCAAATACCATCTGATTCAATGTATATAAATATAATAGGACTATTTTTTTATTACATTATTTGTTCCTAATGTTGATGAATTTTTTTACTATCTAAGAATATATGGAAATATACTTAGTTGATATGTTTCCTTTCATAAGTAAAATATCATAATTTAGTTGTGCTTAGATCAATTTTCAATTCATCACTTACTTTAAGAAATGAATATTCAAAAATGAATTTTTTATTCCAAAATCACTAAAATTCACTTTTAATAGATCATAATATCCATAAATGAGTGACTAGTCTTTCCTTATAACTCTAACAATATTACAAATCTAATATAGTTAGCATAAGTTGTCCAATATAACACATTAATCTCTAAACCTCAATAATAATACCACTATTTCATCATTAATATTTATTTTAAAATATTTTAACTAAAAAATGACCAAGAAATCTTGTAGGCTAGTGGTAGGCATTAAACCCTTATCACTCTTTTGTTATGGGTTCAAGCCCCACAAACTTTCTGGATACGATGGGTTTTCACCCAATATGCGGGTTTTACTTTTTATAAACTTTATTAATATAATTCATATAAATTTCACAAAAAAATATGATTCACATCATTGATATAAACTTATTCATTAAATAACCTTTTTTCTGAGGTTTTCACTACAACATATTTTTTCTACAAAGTCTAATATACTTATTTTACTATTATTACAATGTAATTAATAATCATATCAACCCTAGATGTTATCAATACCTTTAAAATTATGTCTATGATATGTAAATACATTATTCCTCAAATAAAATTTTCACTAAAACATATACTAAACTAATGGGTTGTATTTCCATAAATTTTTTCCAAAAATATCCTTAATCATGTTATATTTCTACCAAAAAAAATTAAAATGGGTGTTTAACACTTGGAACTTATGATCAACCTTAAAATAATAAACACATGATGATATCCATAATTCTTAAGTTAATTAAGACTCATATAATTTTAAAATTTAAAAAAATCCTTAAATTTTTCATGATTCTTATAACTAGAATACCATTGATAAAATACTTCTAAGATTTAATTTTTTTTGAATCAAAATACATAAATAATTTTTTCATTTTATTTCAACATAGTTCCTTTATAATCTAGGGTTTATCCTTTAGAATATGGAATTGACTCGGATAATTCCCAGGTTCTCCACATTTAATGAAACGAACTATAAATGGATACCTTGAATTATATTTATTTTCTTTCATCAAACTCTATATTTTTTCACAATAGTTCTTTTCTTTATTCCATTATTTTTTACACATAAATAATTTTACCATTCCTTTGATATATTTTCCTAGGCTCATCTTTCCTCATTTATTACATGATATAAATCAATCCTTCTTCCATCCATGGTATTTATCACTCGATCTCTTAGAAAACTCCATCTTTATCTTCCTTGGTGAGTCTAGGAGTTAGTTAAGGTATATTTTGTTAATAATATTTTAAGCTAACTGATTGGGAATAATCACAATATCTTTCACTCCTATCATCAACCCATTTGGTTTCTCATAGTCACCATATTTTTCTTCATGTTAAATGTTAATTTGATTCCACCGGGTTCCATCCATTGGCTAAAACTAAAATTATAGTGTGATCAACAATAATTGTAGTGGAAAACCATATAATCATCTATTGGATTTATAAAGTATGACACATTAATTTTAATATAAGGCACCATAAGTTTGATCTAATTCATTAATTTTCATCATCTCTTTAGATCCTTCATAATGATTTGTAAATAAAATATGATTTATCCTAAGAATATCCCCCCATAGTGTCAAAATAGTTTCATTCTATGGCCCGTTATCATGCACCAGGTGATTATTGGGTCAATTCCAATGTTCCCTTTTTGGATTTATCACCCCTAGGTACATCTGTTTTAGAGTCACTTCCACTTGTAGTATCCACACAGGGATGTGTATCTAGGAAAAACCACAAAATCTCTTCCTTACTAGAGCTTTAGGATGTTCTTATATACTTATTCTCAAATTATATCCTAAAGTTTTTCTCCCAAATGTCACGAACCATCCCCCAGGGGCCATGTCGTGACTACCCCAAGCTCTCCTTCCATAGACCATGGGTTAATGGCTAGCACTAGAAAGGCGTGTCCTTAAAATGGGAAGGCATTACCTTTAAACCTGTACAAAACATAGTCCAAGAACACAATTATATGAAATCATGAAGTAAAACTATAATAGTTTAAGTGTGTACATAAAGTAAAGGGGATGGAATACAAGCCCAACTGAAAGATACAACTACAACTGAAAATAGTAAACCACTCATGAGATTGTCCACCAAGGATTCTACCTGAAGGGTAGGTATAGCTCACCTCTATAGCTCTCTATGTCAGACAGTCACCTCTATGCACTGCCTGGTCCTGGATCCTATATTTTCTGCCAAGGTTCTCATCGTCTACACAAGACACAACAAGGTGTGAGTGAAGCCTGTGTAGGGGTGAGTATAACAATACAGAGTAGGGACCCCAAGACCCCCAAAGGTCTCTCAGATTTCCACTAAGGAAAACCACAAAGCATTATCTCAATAACAAAGCGCAAATCAAAAGACTTAGCTCAAACTAGGTAAAACTTTAGTAAAGAAGTATAGATGATTATTCATAAAGCTAGATCATCTTATTCTATTAAGGGTTCTGTTGTTGATTCACATAGGATCTCTCGGGGCTGATCCACATAGCATCGCTAGATGCTGATCCACATAGGATTGCTAGGTGTTAATCCAAACAGGATCACTAGGTTCTGATCCACACAGGATTTCTAAGTGTTTATCCACACAGGATCGCTAGGTGTTGATCCACGTAGGATCTCTATGTGCTGATCCACAAAGGATCGCTATTCATTCTTCACATCTCAGCCAGCCACTGGATTCTAGTAAATAGTACGCTTGATTTTGGGAGGATCCACTCCTAAAGATATTTTTTGTACATAAATTGGAACAAATTTTTACAAAGAAGTAACCAAATGATCCATCAAGTCATAAGGGTTTCAATGCAACAGACGGCGCGTCAATCGAATGCTCATTCTTATAGTTATAGACATTTTAGTGTCAAGGGCTCGGTTGGATTCAAGTACGATCCAACCTGACCATACATTAACTTTCTCCAAACCCCTAGTGAAGTATCTCAAAAGGATCATCTTGTTTCAAGTATTTTAGTCCCATAGATAGTTCGTCAAATGGACATCTAGTTTGAGAGATATGGCCTTTTAAACTTATCTAGGCCGAAATGGGTTTAGGTCCGGTCCAACCCAGTTGGACCAACCTGGACCAACCCGACCCGGTCTAGGTCTGACCTGGCCTGACACGACCCAATCCAGGTCTGACCCGGCCCGGCCTGGATTGAACTGGATGGGCTGTGGCGAGCTTGACCCACTGGGCTACGGACCGGCCCGACCCAAACCAGTTGGGCTGGGCCGCGACGGGTTGGGATGCGGCAGGCTCGGCCTGCTGGGCAGCGGACCGACCTGGACCGCCGGCTGGCACGACCCGCGTGAGGGATCGCGTGGACCCTCTTTCCGGAACGGCTCAAAGAGTCGTTTATCTCTTCAACCAGCGGCACCACATGGTGCTGCCTTGTTGTCTGTGGGACCCGTAGGGAGCAGTTCCATCCTTCACCGTATCTTTGAAGTCATGGCCTCCACCTGTGGCGCGCGATGGCACGCCAGTGGATCTTCCACAGGCCACCGGGTGAGATCCAGTGGGGTTTTTTCCCTTCTGAACGTGCCTACGGGCCTCCCAAATTATTTTCGTCCCTGTGTGACTCCCAGATTCGAATTTCCATTGATTTGGAAAATTCATCTCCAAAGAAAGAGATAAATACTGAATCAGTGCCGAGTTCGGGCCTTGTTCATTTGGCCCGTGCCCTCCGCATTAGCATTATATCAAGTGGTTAATAAAAAATTCATCACACATATAAATTTAATCTTGTTCAAAGATTTCCTGATTCATCATGCTTCAAGAACGCAACAAAGAGACAATTAACTTGAATTTAAAAAAAACTACCTCATAATTGGAGGTAATGTTGCGGTTGTGGAAGAATAATTCACTCTTGATGAAGCCGCTGGCATTTGTCGATCCTAGATCATTGCCTTCCAAGCTTCCATTCTTCGTCGGTGTAAGATGTTGCGGTACTTCTCCAGAGGTTCCACACATCTGTGTCAAAAACCCCAACCCAGGCCTCAATTAAATAGAGGGGGAAATGAGGTTAACGCAACAAGAGATTAATGAGGTTAATTAATGAATTAACCTCTTAATCTATCAATGGTGTGGTAACAAACCAAAGAGTCAAGCCATTAAATGGCTTGACAACCCATCGGTCCCACCACTTCCGCTCAACAGGAGGTTGGAAAAATAAAATAACAATTTTTATGTTATTTTATTATTTCTTTAAAAGTCTCAAAAACTAACTTTTTCACCCGACCTACTACGGTTGAAGTTAATCCTCCCTTAAGCGAATCATGGTGCTACAGATTCAACAGTTCCCTCAAATTTTTAATCCAAGAACCGATTCAAAAGATAGAAAATTTTGCATGCGCGTTTACTGAACATACCTTAAAAAAGTTAAAAATTACATTCTGGGCACATCGGGCCTCAGAATCAAATGCCATCAATTTTCATAAACTCGTAATAATCCCAAATAATTAAAATATATATATGTAATTTCTGGGTCCTTACATTATCCCCACCTTAGAACTTTTCATCCTTGAAAGATACAACAAAACTAGGGGAACAAATGGGGGTAGTGAGAGTGCATACGAGCCTCTCGGTCCTATGTTATTTCCTGGAGGTTCTCATTCTACCAACGAACTTGCACCAGAGGAATCAACCACCCACAAAGGACCCACCCTTATTAATCGACTGTTTCCACTGGGAATTTTGTAAACGTTACCCCATCACCGATGTCGATCTTTCCCTAGTCGATAACGTGTGATGGATCATTCACATACCTCCTCAACTGCGACACATGGAAAACATTATGTACCTGGTGCATCTGTGGGAGAAGATCTAGATGGTACACCACCTCGCCTACTCTGATGAGGATCTGGAAAGGTCTAATGAACCTCAAAGATAGCTTACTTCCCCAGCCAAACCTTTGTAATCTTCTTTGGTTAGAGACCCATAGGAAGACATGGAATCCCTCCCCAAACTCTAATAGTCTCCATCTCATGTCAGCATAAGAATTCTTCCATATTTTTTTAGTCTTCATCCTCTCCTGGATGATCTACACCTTCTCTGTGGTAGCCTATAGCAGCTCTGGATCCATAAGTGCTAACTCCCCTGGGTCTATCCAGTATAGAGGCGATCTTCAAGGTTGCCCGTACAGGGCCTCAAAAGGATCCAGGCTGATGGTGGATTGATAAGTATTGTTGTAAGCGAACTCCACTAGTGGCAGGTGGTCCTCCCAACTACAGCCAAAATTGAGGACACATGCACGAAGCATGTCCTCAAGTTCCTATATGGTCTTCTCCATCTGACCATCTGTCTAAGGGTGAAAGGCGGTGCTCAAGCGTAGCTGAGACCCGAATGCCTCCTATAACCCCTTCGACAAGAAGGATCTAAAACATGCATCATGATCTGAAATGATCGCCAATGGAACCCCATGAATCCATATAATCTTTTTTACATAGAGGTTTCCCAAGCTCTCTACTGATCCCTTCTCATGGATGGGTAGGAAGTGGGCTGACTTGGTGAGTTTTTCAATGATCACCCAGATGGAATCGTATCACCTAGATGTAAGTGGTATCCCTTTCATGAATTCCATGGATATTTCATCCCACTTTCACTCTAGTACCTCAAGTGGATGAGCTAAGACTGCTGGAACCTGATGCTCAACCTTCACTTGTTGACAAGTGAGGCATCGTGATACAAACTCTGCCACTTATTTCTTCATCCCTGGCCACCAGTACTAACATCAGAGGTCCTGGTGCATCTTTTCCACACCAAGATGTACCGCCAAAGGGGATGTATGGAACTCTCTCAACACCTCCTCTCAAAGCGTCACTAGTACCATAGTGCGTCCTCTAAAGAAAATGACATGATACCCACCTTCAAAAAATCCATCAGAAGATTGTCCTGAGGATATCTGAGCACATCGGGCCTCACAGTCTATGTCCCCATGTTGTGCCTCCATGAATCGCTAAAAGAGTGGGGGGTAACAGTCTTAGACTAGAGGTAAAGTGTTCCATCACTATCTATGAAGGATAACTTCAACGTAGCTAGCTGCTATGTTGCCTCACTCAGCAACTGTAGACTAGACCTCCTACTGAGTGGGTCTTTTTATACATTCCCCTTCCCAAGAGTGTAGACTATCTCAAAGTTATAGTCCTGGAGGAACTCTATCCATCATTGTTGTCTCAGGTTCAGGTCCTTTTAAGAGAATATATACCTAAGACTCTTGTGATCAAAGTAGACTATAAAATGTTCGCCCATCAGGTAGTTCCACCACATCTTCAATGCAAAGACCACTAATTCTAACTCTAGGTCATGGGTATCATAGTTCTACTCATGTTTTCTCAACTACCGTAATCCTTAGGTGATCATTGCTCGCTCCTGCATCAGGAAAAAACCTAGTCTGGTCCCTGATGCATTGCAGTAAGCTACATACCCGATGCCCTATTCTGGTAGCCTCAATATGGGGGAACTCATCAGTCTCCACCTTAGCTCCTGAAAACTCTGCTAGCATCTCTTCATCCACATGAAGGGTTATCCCTTGTTTTTCAAAACTGACAAGGGTGCTACAACTCTGGAAAAGTCAAGTACAAATCTTCAGTAGTACCCAGCCAATCCTAGGAAACACCTCACCTCAGTCACACTCCGGGGTGGTTCCCAAGCAAGCATTGCCTCTATCTTTGTTGGATCCACTACAACTCCAGAATTTGAGATAACATTCCCCTTTAAGGGGAATTTACATATCCATAACTGGCACTTCGAGAGATTTCCATAAATATGGTTCTATCAGAGTGTATCCGGAACTATCTGCAGATGTGTGGCGTGCTCCTCCTCTAACACTGAGTATATCAATATTTTTTCCATGAAGACTACCACGAAGCGATCGAGGTAATGCGGGAATATCATGTTCATGAGCCCCATGAACACTGCTGGAGTGTTGGTCATACTGAAGGGCATCACCAAGAACTCATAATGGCTATACCAATATCTAAAGGTTGTCTTTGGTATGTCCTTGTCTCATACCCTGAGCTGATGATAGCCTGATCAGAGGTCTATCATTGAAAACCATTGATCACCCTTCATATGGTTGAAGAGATCATCAATACTCGGGAGTGGATACTTGTTCTTCACAGTCACCTAGTTTAGGCATTGATAATCCACGAAAAGCATTAGACTCCATCTGCCTTCTTGGCGAACAAAATCGGAAATTCCCATGGAGAAGCACTGGGCCTTATGAACCCCTTCCTCTACAAGTCCTCCAATTGTACCTGCAACTCACGAAGCTCCATGTGGTCCATAAAATATGTTTTGTAGATATCAGCTTCATCCTAGGGTACAGTTCGATGTAGAATTCTACCTCTATGTGAGTAGGTAGTCCCAGAACATCAATAGGAAAGACATCATCATATTGATCCACCACTACATGATAACTCAGACTCCTCACATCAACAGCTCTGAGGGTAAGGCTAGCCAACTGATGAGTGATCAGTTGAACTCTCCTTCAAGAGATTCCATCATGTGATACAAAGGTTTTCTTTTCACTGGTGAACGAAAACCTGGTTTCATCCTCATGGACACACCGTACTTTGCGCCTAAAATAGTCGATCTGATCATGGACTGTGGATAGAAATTCCATACCCTAGATGACGTTGTAAGTTCTCGATGCTACTACTAAGAGATCTCAGTCCTAGACTGAGCTCAAACTATCTGAACTAGTGTGTAATCATCAAATCTTCTCCCGTAGGAGTCTCTAATTGTAAGGATCGAGCCAACGGCTCCATCGGAATCTCCGAGCTCCGAACGAGTTTCATAGAAATAAATGAGTGACTAGAACCTATGCCTATAAGAACTAAATATAGGGTGGAATAGACACAAATTTTACCTATAATCATCTCTAGAGCACCGTGGTTATAGGCCTCTACCGCCTAAAGCTGAGCTCACCCCTGTCCACCTGCTTCCTATAGTCGAGGTGGACCACCTGGGGGTGGTGGTGGTTGTAGAACCTCAAACCTTTGTCCACCACCTACTACACAACCTGCTCCTATTCCATGTCCACCGACCTATGGACCCCCTCGCTCAAACCTCACCTACTACCTCGGCGGTCCCTCAGTCATCTACTAATCATCTATGTGGGGAGTCGGACAGTCGTGATCCATGTGTTCCTATTTTCTGCAAGAGTAAAAATCATTAGTCCTCAAAAGACCTCCTCTGCCTTGTGAGCTCCACACCTTTGACCATGTATTTTGGTGTCGTTCATCAAAAGTTCTGGCCTGCTTGGACCTCTGCATCATCTGCCAACTTCTTGCTAGAGATGACTCGGCTACCTGTCATCTAGTGGTGTCTCTCATCATCAGTTCCTGCTCAACTAAGAAGCTCTCCACCAATAATGCTCTCTCAAGCACTCCATCCTGTGTTGGGATATTGAGTGATATCATCGATGCTATGATCTTCCACCGGAGACACTTCTCAAAGTTCTAGAACCTAAAGAATGGGTCTTGTACCATGTCGGTGGGGTTGTGTAAGAGGTCAGTGAATCTCACCGAGTACTGGGCCATAGACAGGCTACCCTTCTATAAGTGCAGCAGCTCCTAGATACGCACTGAGTGTAAAGTCGTTGGTACAAACTCTGCCCTGAAGTGGGCCTCGAAGTCCAACCAAGAGAGTGTTGCCTCCTTATTCATCTAGAGCATCAAACTCCACCATCTCCCTACTATGACCTGGAATAGGCTATCAGTTAGGATCTCCATCTGATCTGCTGGTGTCTCAACTAAATGAAAAACTTATGCCATAGCCTCCATCCATTCCTTAGATACCTGGGGATCTGTCTTGCCTCGAAACCTCAGAGACCATTATCTCTAGAACTCGGGAAACACGCTCATTTGGCATGAAAGATCTTCTAGTGGGGTTGGTGGAAACTGATTCCCAATGGGTGGTGCTGCTGCTGGTGCACCACCCGAAGGTGCTAACACTGTAAGAGGGTCCTACAACTAAGCCTCATCGATCAGTGGTCTGTCATTATGAACTCTCTCGGGAATCCTGGTTGGATGTCTACGTGGTGAAATCCTGAAAAGAAATAGGTGTTCCATGGTCAATGAGTTATACCTGGTGAGATTACTCAAAAAAGAAATCAAAAGTAAAACATTTCCAAAACACACACAATTAGTGTTTTCATGCACCGAGTTGGAAATCTGAATTCAGGATCCTGGTGTATAGATATGTCAGCTGCCGCACCAACACTGGACTCCCCAAACTAAGAACCACTCAAAAAACACTTAACACTATTGCTCCATTATAAATATCAGAGTCTTATTTCTTAGGTATAACTGAATCCTTTTATACCACTTTTCCATAACCCATCCCCCGGGGCCTATGTCGTAACTATCCCAGTCCTACCTTTCATAGGCCAGGGGTTGGCGACTAGCACTGAAAAGACGTATCCCTAAAATGGGAAGGAATTTCCTTTAAACATGTACAACACACAGTAAAAAAACACAGTAAGATGCAATCATGAAGTAAAACTGTAGAATTAAAAGTGTGTACTAAAATTATAGGGTCGGAATACAAGACCAACTGAAAGATACAACTACAACAGAAAATAGTAAACCACTCCTGAGATCATCCACCAAGGATCGTATCTGAAGGGTAGGTATAGCTCGCCTCCACAGCCCTCCACGCCAGTCAGTCACCTCCGTTTACCACCTAGTCTTTGCTCCTATAGTCTCAGCCAAACTGCTCATCATCTGCACAAGCCACAACAAGGCGCGGTCCAAGCCTGTGCATGGGTTAGTATAAAAATACCTATTAGGGACCCCGAGACCCCCAAAGGTCTTTCAGAATTCCATTGAGGAAAACCAAAAATCATGATCTCAATCACAAATCAAAAAGTAAAGGACTCATCTCAACCTATGTATAAATTAATTACAGAAGTATATATGATTATTATTAAAGCTAGATCATCTTATTCTATCAAGAGTTCTACTACAAATCCGCACAGGATCGCTCAGTGCTGATCCACACAAGATCGCTAGGTGCTGACCAATACAGGATTGCTAGGTGATGATTATAAGTCCCCATCCTTAAACCTTACTTAATCTTGAGTTATTACAGGATTACACATTGAGGATCTTATCAGGTTTATAGTTTTAGAGAATTAGATCATAAAACTTTCATTTCATTCCAACATTTAAACAAAGTGGTTACATAAAAGATAGTATTCATTTTTCCCATCAACGGAAACATATTTAAAATAAAACATGGATTCTTTCTTGACAATTCCTTGACACTATCATCATATCATGTACCCTTCCCTTGACCTGTGAAAAACATTTCAAAAACTTGGGATGAGCATAAAAATCTCAGTAAGGGATATAAAAATATGGAAAGGAAACATGAGTACATGTATACATAAGAATGAAATCATACTTTACCCATAAAACATAAGCACTTTAACATACCTCATAAAATCATGAATAAATCATAGAAAACATAAGACATAAAGGTAACTTGAGGCATTCATAACATTATTACGTAGGGAGTAACCCTCTTGGTTACGTTTGGAATACCCACCACAGTATATTCCCTAAATCTCTTCGGAGAAACCTTAACATTTCACTCCTTCACGTTACCCAATGCATTAGAGAGCTATATCGGGCTCACCCACCCTTAGTTTATCACGGAACCACCCATCTTCATAATAATTCCCAAGAAACTCAACATAATCGTATCACATAAAACATTCATAAAGGAAGCATAAAATTTCCACCTTTCAATCACAAGATATCAATACAACACATTGATATAAAAACATTATGAAAACCATTTTAAATACCAAAATAAAAGAAAAGTAAAACATGGTATTTATTTTTCTTTTAAAAAGAAGGTATGGCTTGTAGAGGAAGTCGAAACTCAAATAATGGTCACGACGGCGGAGAAGACGTTGTCGCCGCATACGTACGAAAAAAACATTCCCTTTTGTCATTTAATAAACACTTCGTATAAAAAACATTCCTTTTGAATAAACGTAAAATTCAAAGGGGTTTATACACCATATAAAAGAAGGTTGTGTATAAAACAGAATATGCCTCAATGAAAGGAGATTGAGACGAAGTCCCTTACAAAGACGGTATCCTTGGTTTAAGGAGAAATCAATTACATAATTATGTGTGACAAACGAATACACCAAATATAAGTGGATATTAAGTGTAAAATAATCAAAGGTCATTCACACATATTCAAAGGATGACATATTCAATAACTACATGTTGAACCCAAAGAAATCGAAATTGGGTTAAGAAGTTCCCTTGACAGCCTAACGGCGTCACATCAAAATGAGTTGATGAGAGATAAAAAAAAGGGTATCTCATCACTTGGACATAAAATTTACATCAATAAGGATATACGAGAACATATCCCAACATAAAAATATGTAAATTAAAAGACCCAACAAAAGAAGTTTTTTAAAAAGAGGAGGGTGAAAGGTTCCCTTATCGACATGGGTATCTTTCGAAACATACACCTCGTGAAAGAAGGACAATACAACATTGATGTAAATACTCATAAAAGAAAGTATATTACACAATGAGTAAAATAATGGTCAGTACATACACCACTAAAAGGAAATTGTGGAAAATGTAGCATAAATCTCACAGGAATAAAAGTGAGATGAAAAACCCCTTACGAAAACTCGGCAGCCTAACGGCGCCACTTAAAACTTCCAAAAATGGATTGATGAGATCAAATAGGGTATCTCATCACATTACAATAAAATGTACAGAAAGAGGAATATAAAAGAACATCCCCCATCATAAAAAAGAGGAACTTAAAAGAAGTGACATAAAGGAGAGTACTTAAAGAGAAAGAGAGAGGTTAGATCTCTTACGAAAATTCGGCAGCCTAACGGCGCCACTCAAAACTTCCAAAATGGATTTGATGAGAGAGAATAGGGTCTCTCATCATATGAACATAAAAATTACAGTAAGATTAATATAAAATAACATCCCAATAACAAGAAATATGAGCTTAGAAGGAATGACATAAAATATTGTACTTAAAAAGAAAGAGAGGAGTAGGATCACTTACCTCAAGTCCAACTTGTCTTGTTCGTTTCTTTATATTCCTTAAAATCGGGTAACTCCCTTTGGTTTGAGCTCAAAGGCTTCCTTGGGAAGACTTATGCCCAAAGTGAGGCTTCAAGGAGTAAGAGAGGGAAGTGGAGAGACAAAATGGGAAGGGTTTGGCCGAGCCAAAGGCTTTTGGGAGTGTGGGTAAGGAGGTAGAGGTGGGGGCCTTTTATAAGAGGAGAGGAGGGGCACTCTTGTAAAGTTACAAAATGTTACTTTATTTTCAAAAGAGTTTCGAATTTTAAAGGTCCCACATTGATGTATTTCGAGGATAAGGTGATAAGGGTTCTAAATCCACTCATCCAATAGGGTTTTTACATGTGTAGGTCTTAGATATTACATTATCTTTCCATTTTATTTAAATCGTTAAATAATGAGGTCATCACTGCATCATCATGATGTCATAAATAAATTAATTTATTTAATGTCTAAAAATTATAAAAAAAATACTATGATGTATTAAATACTTTTATATTTCCAATGACTATTTATAGTAAAAAATATGACTTGTATAACCCCTTGTAAAAATTGTTTTAGTAAAACATCTCATGTTTGTGTCATTTTTACTTTAACATTAAATAAAAAGATATTTATGTCATTTTCCAACCAAAGTGGCTCCATGGGGTCCCCAAGTTGACCCATGGATTGTCTTGGTCGTCCATGACACATCCAATGAGGGTAGGACATGTGTCTAGGTCATTTCATTTTATTAAAACATTATTCTTACCATAAACTACACTAATTACCTCTAATCGCGATTAAAAACTTAATAAGTTACTATTCACAAAAAAATTATTCTTATCCCATTGAACCACATTTTACTTATTAATGACAACCAGGTATGTAGGATTTTTTAAATTCAAAACACAAAGATGGAAAAATTTCATTTAAACGGAAAAATCAGTTTTTATAAGTACCACTTAGTGGTTTCACTATTCATCAAAAATTGAAGTTTTTCAGAAAAAAAACCCAAAAATTTACCCTAGCTATATTTGATATTCCGAATTCAAAAATGAAGTCTATTTGACAAAATTCAAAACATATAAGTCACATTAATTAATTTAATAATTAATTCCCGCTGTCAGAGCAAATAGCGTGTTTTTATGAAATAATAAGTATCAAAAGATTGACACTAGTTTAAGTCTGATTTCAAAGTGAAATTAATTCCAACGACCACTATTGGATTTAATGGTAAAAATATATTCTAATTTCACTTTAAAACCAATTCAAAAGATAATCTAATCATATAAATAAATTAGATTAAAAAGAGGTTTTGAATTAAAATACAACATTTTACACTATTCATTAAAAAATGAACTTTATCGGAAAGATACCAAAAATTTACACAAAGTAAATTTTGATGTCCCAATTCTTAAGAAGAGTTTTATTTGGTCCAATAGAATGTATAAGAGTGAACAAAACTATATTTAATGACGGTTCTCCATCAAAAGGCGATAAGTGAACCTTTAGTGAAAACTAGGGCATATACGCCTAAAATTGAATTCTTTCTGTATTTTAAGCCTTTATTTTTTATTGGATAAATGTAAAAACATTTAAAAACATATATAATCATATTTTAGTTATTTCTATCCATTCCCTCCAATATAACGGCTACATGTTAACTACCATTTAAAATAATATTATTTTATTATTAGAGTCCAGCGTAAGATTCCTAAGAAACTCGTTGTTGCGTGTTGGGTACGCCATCGAGTATAGCATCCCCTTTAAAGTCATATTAATATTTTATTCACAAATATGGATAAATATGAAAATGTTATATTCTTTATTTACCTGGGGTGTTACATCCTTCCCCCCTTTTGGGAATTGCATCCTCACAATTTTTAAAATTGAGCTTGGAAACATCCTTGAAAGTCCCACATCGGAACAAGAGTCGGTAAAACAATCACTTTAAAATAAAGGAAGATAAGTACAGAGGTCACCTGAGTTAACCCATACTAGGATTCCATGTAGAAAAACATGGACATGGAAGAAAAAGAAAAGGGTCATGTTCTTGAGGGAGAGTGATAGTAAACATGTCTAGGAGAAAGTTAACCATAAGAAAATCACAAACTTGTGGTGGGTTAAACGGTATTCGATTCCCCAGTAGGAAAATTTAATAGACAACATTTTTGTTTTAAGTTACTTTTTATTGAGGAATTTATTCATAAGGAAACATAATCACTTATCATGTTGACTTTCAACTTTTACTAGATTCCTTAATCAAACTCATATTTTTTTCCAAAAGATGAGTATTTAGGGAGACTTGTTCACATTAAGAGTACTATAATCAACTTCTAGAGAATCACCTAATCCACCAAAGAGAACTATATACTTCCCATGTCTTTAGGCTTTAACCAAAACCAAAACCAAAAAGGTTAGTACCAGGTTAGATAATCCAGAAAAGGATAACCCTTTAAAAAGAAAATCTATGCTTAATATCCAAAATTTGTCCAACAAAACCCAAAGTTCAACGAGGACCATCCGATAAACAATTTGTCCATAAAATTCTTCAAAGTAAACCAATATAATATTGAAACCCAAATATTTGAAGGATTTAGTCACATAGTCTTCCAAGTTAAATCGTAACATTTATCTCCAAACAACATCAGTTGCTCCTAAAGTCTCGTATTGAAAAGTAATTAACCAAATCACATATCCTCCATGATAGGTTAATCATTTTCATAAATAACCCAAAATCAACTTACTCTTAATTCATAAAATCATATAACTAAAAATAATCAGTCAAACTAACCAGGGACTTCACGTAGTCTAGTGGTAGGTGATAAATACCAGTCGCACTTTGGTTGTGGGTTCGATTCCCGCAGCTTTGTCCGACGCGACGGGTAGTCACACGATCTGCGTGTTGTCCTTTTTCCAAAACTATATAATTCTCAAATCATTCCCCAAAAAGGGATAAAATCATAAAAAATAACCATAACATAATTTAACCTCAATTTTATCTCATGCCTTTCACTTCAATCATAACATATAGTAACCCATAATTACCTCAAAAGTAAGGATCATATAAACCCAAATGGTTCTTTATAACTATGTCCACAACAGAAAAGATAACTATTCCTTGAATAAAATTTGCATATATTAAACATCAGGGTTACACATAATATAAAAATTCTTCTAATGTAACCCCATCATCAAAAGAGACTTAATACTCTTAAGAATTTCACCATAAATCTTGAAGCCATTATATGTTGACATCTTACTCATTTAACATTCTTCATGATCCATTAACCATTCCTTTCCAACTTATTCCAAAATACCTCTTTCCTACAAACAAAATCATGAATCATATCCTAAGATTCCAAAATAGGAAAACAATAGTCATGAAATAATACATACCTTTGATTGGTCATTGTCAGTTTCTTCATCCTCAATCGGAATGGAATTAGGTATTGGTAAATGAACATTTGTACGCTCTTGGTGATCCCATTCACGAAACTTTATCATAGGACATGTGTTTTTATAATGACCATGCACACCACATATAAAACATTCAATTGATCCCTCAGAAAGAACTTCTTTCCCTTTCCTCGAGTCAACTGGATGCTTTCTTTTTCCATGGCAGGTTCTTGCTTTATGGCCTTCATTTCCACATCTATAGCATATTTATTTCCCTTTGAAACATTTTCCTAGGTGTTTCTTTCCACATCTTTGACACATAGGTTTTTGAACACACTTACCTTTATGATTATTACCTGTACTTCTGTAGGGATTTGTTTCTCGCATATGTGATGCCTTAGAGAAATCACCAAGGTTTAGGTGGTCAATCATGACTCCAGATAGTTGGTTGAGGATAATCACAAGAGTTCTCATTATAGCTCCCATATCATTCAGTTTCTTGCTCAAAAACCTGTCACAGTTTCCTTCACATCCACTGTTACTTTGGTGCCTGCTAGATCCAGCCATTTACTAAAACCAAAAAGTTCAGTGTGAGTATATCAAAAAAAACATCATGTACTAATGAGGAAGATAAACACTAAGATATACTTACTCATTCACTTTATCTAAAACTATGACTCTTTCTGAAATCCTAACCATTATGGTAATGCCACTTATGCTTAAAGAATACCCTAACCTCTAAAGTTATCTAAACCGACCTCTGATACCAACTATAAGTCCCCAGCCTTAAACCTTACTTAATCTTGAGTTATTATAAGATTACACATTGAGGATCTTTTAGGTTTAGAGTTTTAGAGAATTAGATCATAAAACTTGCATTACATTCCAACATTTAAACAAAGTGGTTACATAAAATATAGTATTCATTTTTTCCACCAAAGGAAACATATTTAAAATAAAACCTAGATTCTTTATTGAGACTTCCTTGACACTATCATCGTATCATGTACCCTTCCCTTGACCTGTGAAAAACATTTCAAAAACTTGGGATGATCATAAAAAGCTCAGTAAGGGATATAAAGATATGGAAAGGAAACATGAGTGCATGTATACATAAGAATGAAATCATACTTTACCCATAAAACATAAGTACTTTAACATACCTCATAAAATCATAAATAAATCATAGAAATCATAAGACATAAAGGTAACTTGAGGCATCCATAACATTCTTACGTAGGGAGTAACCCTCTTGGTTACGTTTGGAATACCCACCACAGTATATTCCCTAAATCTCTTCGGAGAAACCTTAATGTTTCACTCCTTCGCGTTACCCAATGCATTGGAGAGCTATATCGGGCTCACCCGCCCTTAGTTTATCACAGAACCACCCGTCTTCATAATAATGCCCAGGAACCTCAACATAATCGTATCACATAAAACATGCATAAAGGAAACATAACATTTCTACCTTTCAATCACAAGATATCAATACAACACATTGATATAAATACATTATGAAAACCATTTTCAATGCCAAAATAAAAGAAAATTAAAACATGGTATTTATTTTTCTTTTAAAAAGAAGGTATGGCTTGTAGAGGAAGTCGAAACTCAAATAATGGTCACGACGGCGGAGAAGTCGTTGTCGCCGCATACGTATGACAAAAACATTCCCTTTTGTCGTTTAATAAACACTTCGTATAAAAAATATTCCTTTTGAATAAACGTAAAAGTCAAAGGGGTTTATACACCGTATAAAAGAAGGTTGTGATAAAACATAATATGCCTCAATGAAAGGAGATTGAGACGAAGTCCCTTACAAAGATGGTATCCTTGGTTTAAGGATAAATCAATTACATAATTATGTGTGACAAATGAATACACAAAATATAAGTGGATATTAAGTGTAAAATAATAAAAGGTCATTCACACATATTCAAAGGATGACATATTCAATAACTACATGTTGAACCCAAAGAAATCGAAATTGGGTTAAGAAGTTCCCTTGATAGCCTAACGGCGTCACATCAAAATGAGTTGATGAGAGATAAAAAAAGGGTATCTCATCACTTGGACATAAAATTTACATCAATAAGGATATATGAGAACATATCCCAACATAACAATATGTAAATTAAAAGACCCAACAAAATAAGTCTTTTAAAAAGAGGAGGGTGAAAGGTTCCCTTACCGACATGGGTATCTTTCAAAACATACACCTCGTGAAAGAAGGACAATACAACATTGATGTAAATACTCATAAAAGAAACTATATTACACAATGAGTAAAATAATGGTCAGTACATACACCACTCAAAGGAAATTGTGGAAAATGTAGCATAAATCTCACGGGAATAAAAGTGAGATGAAAAATCCCTTATGAAAACTCGGTAGCCTAACGGCGCCACTTAAAACTTCCAAAAATGGATTGATGAGATCAAATAGGGTATCTCATGACATTACAATAAAATGTACAGCAAGAGGAATATAAAAGAACATCCCCCATAATAAAAAAGAGGAGCTTAAAAGAAGTGACATAAAGGAGAGTACTTAAAGAGAAAGAGAGGGGTTAGATCTCTTACGAAAATTCGGCAGCCTAACTGCGCCACTCAAAACTTCCAAAATGGATTTGATGAGAGAGAATAGGGTCTCTAATCATATGAACATAAAAATTACAGTAAGATTAATATAAAATAACATCCCAATAACAAGAAAGATGATATTATAAGGAATGACATAAAAGAGTGTACTTAAAAAGAAAGAGAGGAGTAGGATCCCTTATCTCAAGTCCAACTTGTCTTGTTCGTTTCTTTATATTCCTTAAAATCGGGTAACTCCATTTGATTTGAGCTCAAAGGCTTCCTTGGGAAGACTTATTCCCAAGTTGAGGCTTCAAGGAGTAAGAGAGGGAAGTGGAGAGAGAAAATGGGCAGGGTTTGGCCGAGCCAAAGGCTTTTGGGAGTGTGGGTAAGGAGGTAGAGGTGGGGGCCTTTTATAAGAGGAGAGGAGGGGCACTCTTGTAAAGTTACAAAATGTTACTCTATTTTCAAAAGAGTTTCGGATTTTAAAGGTCCAAAATTGATGTATTTCGAGGATAAGGTGATAAGTGTTCGAAATCCACTAATCTAATAGGTTTTGTACATGTGTAGGTCTTAGATATTACATTATCTTTCCATTTTATTTAAATCGTTAAATAATGAGGTCATCGCTGCATCATCATGATGTCATAAATAATTTAATTTATTTAATGTCTAAAAATTATAAAAAAAATAATTTGATGTAGGAAATCTTTTTAGATTTCCAATGAATATTTATAGTCAAAAATCTGACTTGTATAACCCCTTGTAAAAATTGTTTTAGTAAAACATCTCATGTTTGTGTCATTTTTACTTTAACATTAAATAAAAAGATATTTATGTCATTTTCCAACCAAAGTGGATCCATGGGGTCCCCAAGTTGACCCTTGGATTGTCTTGGTCGTCAATGACACGTCCAATGAGGGTAGGACATGTGTCTAGGTCATTTCATTTTATTAAAACATTATTCTTACCATAAACTACACTAATTACCTCTAATCGTGATTAAAAACTTAATAAGTTACTATTCACCAAAAAATTATTTTTATCCCATTGAACCACATTTTACTTATTAATGACAACCAGGTATGTCGGATTTTTTAAATTCAAAACACAAAGATGGCAAAATTTCATTTAAACGGAAAAATTAGTTTTTATAAGTACCACTTAGTGGTTTCATTATTCATCAAAAATTGAAGTTTTTCAGAAAAAAACCCAAAAATTCACCCTAAGCTATATTTGATATTCCGAATTCAGAAATGAAGTCTATTTGAAAAAATTCAAAACATATAACTCACATTAATTAATTTAAAAATTAATTCCTGCTGTCAGAGCAAATAGCGTGTTTTTATGAAATAATAAGTATCAAAAGATTTACATTAGTTTAAGTCTGATTTCCAAGTGAAATTAATTCCAACAACCACTATTGGATTTAATGGTAAAAATATATTCTAATTTAACCAATTCAAAAGATAATCTAATCATATAAATAAATTATATTAAAAATAGGTTTTGAATTAAAATACAACATTTTACACTATTCATTAAAAAATGAACTTTATCAGAAAGATACCAAAAATTTACACAAAGTAAATTTTGATGTCCCAATTCTTAAGAAGAGTTTTATTTGGTCCAATAGAATATATAAGATTGATAAAAACTATATTTAATGATGGTTCTCCATCAAAATGCGATAAGTGAACCTTTAGTGAAAACTAGGGCATATACGCCTAAAATTGAATTCTTTCCGTATTTTTAGCCTTTATATTTTATTGGATAAATGTAAAAACATTTAAAAACATATATAATCATATTTTAGTTATTTATATCTATTCCTGCCAATACAACGGCTACATGTTAACTACCATTTAAAATAATATTATTTTATTATTAGAGTGCAACGTAAGATTCCCAAAAAACTCATTGTTGCGTGTTGGGTACGCCATCGAGAATAGAGTCCCCTTTAAAGTCATATTAATATTTTATTCACAAATATGGATAAATATGAAAATGTCATATTCTTTATTTACCTGGGGTGTTACAATGATTCACATAGGATCTCTAGGTGATGATCCATAGAGTATCTCTATGTTCTGATCCACATAGGATCTCTATGTGCTGATTCACATAGGATCGTTATTCATTATTCACGTCTCATCCAGCCATTGGATTCCCGTACATAGTACACTTGATTCTTCGAGGATCCTCTAATCAATCCACTAGTTGTACTTTAACCATCTCAAAGTCTCACAAAGAAGTAACCCAATGATTTTTCATGTCATAAAGGTTCCAACACAATAGATGGTGTGTCAATCGGATGCACGGTCTGATAGTTATAGCCATTTTAGTGCCGAGGGCCTGGTTGGATTCGGGTACAATCCAACCCGGCCATAGTCAAACTATATCTAAAACTCAGGTGGAGTATCTGAAAAGGAACTTCTCATTCCAAGGATTCCATTGCCACATACGGTTTTCAAACAGACATCTGGTTTGTGAGATACGGCCTTTTAAGCGTATCTGGGCCGAAATGGGTCCAGGTTCGGTCCGACCCGGTCCGGGTCCGACCTAGTTCTGACCCAGCCCGACCCAAACCAGCTGAGTTGTGGTGGGATCATCCCACTGGGTCGCAGACTGGCCTGGCCCAAACATGTTGGGCTGGGCCGTGGTGGGTTCGGCCCACTGGGCAGCGGACTGGACAGGCCCACTGGCTGGCGCGACTCGCGCAAGGGATCGCATGGTGCCTCTTTCCCGAACAGCTCAAAGAGCCATTCATCTCTTCAATTGGTGGCACCACGTGGTGCCGACTTGATATCCACGGGACCCATAAGGAACAGCCCCCCCTCTTTCGTGGCATCAAAGATGCGGCCTCCACCTACGGCACGTAATGGTGCGCACTTATATCTTTTATGGGCCACCGAGTGAGCTCCAGTGGTCTGTTTTCCCTTCTGAATGCACCTACGAGCCTCCCAGGTTGTTTTTCCACTGTGTGGCTTTCAGATTCAAATTTTATTTGAGTTGGAAAATTCGTATCTATAGAACGAGACAAATACCATAGTGGCAAAGGTTCTAGGCCTTGTTCATTTGGCTCACGCCCTCCACATTTTCATTATATCAAGCAGTTAATAAAAAATTCATCGCAAAGATAAATTTAATCTCATTGAGAACATTCGTGGTTCATCATAATTCAAGAATGAGTCAAATAAACAATTCACCTGAATTTAAAGAAAAACCCCTACCTCATAATTAGAGGTGACATCATGGTTGTGGAAGAAGAATTCAGGCTTGATGAAGTCTTCGGCGTTCGTCGATCCCGGATCGCTGTCGTCTAAGCTTCTGTTCTTCGTCGGTGAAAGATGTTTTGGTACTTCACCAGAGGTTCCTCACAGCCATGTTAAAAACTCTAACCTATGCCTCAATTAAATAGAGGGTAAAATGAGGTTAACACAATGAGAGATTAATGGTGTTCATTAATGAATGAACCTCTTAATCTCTCAACAATGTGGTTACAAACCAAAGAGTCAATCCATTAAATGGCTTGACAACCCATTGGTCCCACCACCACCGCTCAAAAGGAGGTAGGGAAAATAAAATAATAATTTTTATGTTATTTTATTATTTCTTTAAAAGTTGCATAAACTAACATTTTCCCCCGACCTATTGTGGTGGATGTTAAGTCTCCCTAAAGCGAATCCAGACACTGCAGATTCAACGATTCCCTCAAATTTATAATCCGATCATCTGTTCAAAAGATTAAAAATTCTACTTGCGCATTTACAGAACATACCTTAAAAAAGTATAAAATTCTATTTTGGGCACACTGGCCCTCGGAATAAAATACTGTCAATTTTGGCAGACTCGTAATAATCCAAAATAATTAAAAAAATTATATGGAATTCCTGGGTCTTTACACCTTGTATATGTTTTCCTAGATATATTTCCCAATGATTTTACAAAAATTAATTTAATACCACTGTATTTACCTAAACCCTAGTATCCCGAATCTAGTTCCTACTTTAACACATTAGAATAAGATACAAGGAATTGCATCCCAAAATACTGAATAGTTTAGTGGTCTTGGAAAAATAGAAACATACATGATTCCCATATTATATTTGGATACAAAAATTACAACATAATTTTTTTGAGAATATCATTATTCCCTATATCATATTTTTTTTATATATTTCATATTACACTTTATGGATTTTTGGGAAAGTAAAAAAAATATTGGTGATCTCAAATGCTCAGTATTGGTTAAGTACAAACTAATCTATCATGAATCATTGAGAATAATCAACATGAAAAGGTAAATAAATGAACTTATATTTCATTAAAATAATTTTACTAGCTTAAAAAATATGAAGATTTAAATAAATAAAAACACATTATATTTAATAAAAAATGAGACTATCATAAATGGATAAGGAATAATCAATATGGAAAATTAAATAACTAAAAACTCATGTCATTTAATCAATAAACTGAGAATGAAATACATCCATATATACTATCATCGTGAAGATATCATGTATAATAATAACTAAATTCTAAATGAAGTTAATGATTAATTGTAAGATTTCATGTTTCCTAGACACATAATACCTCTACTGTCAATATCTATCCTCAATACAGTTTAAAATTGATGGGTAGAAACCCATTTAACTAAGACTATCCAACTAATTCGTCTTATGAGACTACTGATGCATCAATGGGATATCTAAAATGTGGACCCACCTATGTACTACATGTCCAAATAATTCATCATATATTGAATCATTGATTTAACTCATAAATAAAGTTCTTTATCATCAAATATCAAATTCAGTAAAGAAGATGAATCTATCAATATTTCCCCAGATAAACAAATAAATTTCAATATAGAATAGAGTATGTGGAAATGATATATGGTTTAAAAAATAAAAAAATCCATGATAAATAATAAGGATATTTAGGGGAAATTTAATGCTTAATGATCATAAAAAATTTAACATTTCTAGGGAATTTTTTTGATATAAAAATTAATCGAGGAAGTGAATGTCAATATTATCCTTACTCAAAATAATAATAAACCATCTAGAGGGATAATAAGGATGGTATCAATACAATATATACCCAATGTAGTATATGTAAAATGAATATTTTTTTATTTTTGAATATAAATACCATAAAATATATTCATAAACATTCTTTACTAAAATATCCTTTTCATTTTCAAAATCACTTTCTAAAACATAGAAAACATTTGAAAATCCTTTTCTTTGATAATATATTTTAAAAAAATAAGAATTTCTAGAATATTAGGGAAAATTTTCTTTAAAATTAAACTTGTAAAATTTAAAAGGAATCTTTAAAGAAATTATAATCATATCGATGGTTTATTCTATACATGTTGTAGAATTTAAATAGAACATTCTCTTTTCACTATAAAAAGGTTAAAAAGTTCCTTTTTCAGAAAAAGGCAAGAAGATACCATTGAAAATATTTTCTAAAAAGAAAAAATGGTTAAAATTATCTTTAATAAATCATTTTTAAAATGTTAAATACATTTTTAGAAACATTTTTATAAAACATGTTTTTGGAAGAAAATGAATTTCCAACCGAAGAGAGAAATGAAGTAGGATTGTCTCAAAAACATTTTATCAATTGTTTTTAGTTCCAATGAGTCTAAAAATAGTAATATTACTTGAAAATATCATGATTAATTAGAGTATAAGAAAATATAATTTTTTTTATTTATAAAATGATCAAATAATTTCCTTTAATTTAAATTCAAGAATAAACAATCATGATTAGAATGAGATTGGGAAATATACCCTTACAATGATCATAACATTAAAGTGAGAAATAATTAGTGAATAGATTATGTGTATCAAATATTAATAAACATAAAACAATTTTAACTAAAACATAATTTAATCAAAATCATCATAAACATAATCTTATAATATAAAAGATGGTGAAGAAGTAATATAACCCAGTGAAAAGCAATTTAATTATGAAATTATTTTCCCCTTGGAAGTTTTCAAGTCAAATCTCCTAGGTTGAAATAATTAAAATTGAAACTTAAAATTGCATTAATTATTAATAAATCATGGTATAACATGTCTAATGGGTAGTATATATACCATATAAAATAAATCCAGTGCATGACATTACAATATGCCTCAATGAAATGAAATTGAGACAAAATCCCTTATTGCACACTTACTTTTGATTTAACATGATTTCATATACTTTATAGTGGTTCTAAACTTATTATTAAATCATTAAATAAAAATATTAATATTTATAATATCATATATTATCCTTTTATAACATCTTATCACTAGTTAGTTAATAATCTTTCATTATTTTCATTATTTCAGGTGTAAATTGCTGTGTTTTCTCAAGTGTGTTTCATCATGAAATATCCAATTATTATGAATATTATATAGTTATATCATCTCCAGAATAATAATAATGACATAATTATCATATTTTTATTCCAATTATTCCTTTAAAACCAATCATGAAATATGGTTACGAAAAATGAACTATGTTACAATCATGGAGAAGGTAGGTCGTACATACGCGTGACTAACATTTCCATTCTTCAATAATCATTAGGGCGATGAGGTAGGTAAAAATTTATCTTTAAATAATTATAATAAAATACTAAATACCATATTATTTCTTTAAATATACTCATATATATCATCCATGTTGTGTGGTGATGAAAATAGAGTCACTTCATTTCATAAAGGCGGTAATTCACATGTACAAAAACGACGTTATCATATTTCAATGTAAGAAATATATTGTATTTTAAGAGTGATAAATATGTAATTAATATAATTATTATGTCTTTAATATCACGTATATTAATTAAATTTATCTTTATCACCTTTAATGTAAATCATTAGTGAAAAATGAATTGCAACGCTTCGCGAGGTGGAAGTCCACCGTAAACACGAGCGACGTTATCATATCCCATATAGAATGGAAAGTAAAAAAGGATTATATAATATAATTACTCCTAAGGTATTATTATATTATAAATATCATATATATACTTTATATTTTTCATCACACCCAAACTTTGAAAGTGGTAATAAAAAAAGGAATGACATTAGTTCCCGAGATGGTAGTCCACCGTACACACTAACGATGATTTCATAACCAATTTCATGAAAGAGGGTATGGTTATTGGTCATGAGGTTATTATAAAAACATTGTATGAAATATAATTATTTTATTCTTTCATCATGTTTTAATAAGAAATTAATGAGGTGGAGGAAGAAATAAAATAAAAACGCTCATTGAACTAAAATCCATAATAGGTTGACTTTCTACACAATAAAAGGCTTCAAAGATGCATGGAGTTAATTTGGGATGTGATTTTCGTAGGTCATGGATGAACCAAAAGTGCTTGAAGTTTTTAATAATAGAATAGAGTGGGTTTCCTTGTATGGGTGAGGTGAATTCCACACTTGTAATTTTTGAAAAGAATGAATCATACCAACAATTATATCATTCTAAAAGACTCTTAAATATTAAATTTTAAAGAATAAAATATATAGGTTCAAAATAATTCCATAAAATGGGTTCTCTAAAATATTCTAGGTCATTTTTAACCCTTATCTTTTTAGTTTAACCCCTGGTAAATCCATTTGTTCCTTAACAGTGGTAATTAATTTTTACTGTTTTCACTATTCATTTTGGTCAAAAATTAAGTTGAACGTATTATAAATTATGGATTATAATTTTCCATAATATTTAATTCATTTTTCCAAATTGAATTATCAAAAGTGGAAAATTTTAATTTAAAATTAATCCTGCGGGCATGATGAGAAAGTTGGTTTTTAAAGAGAAAATGTTCAAAAGTTTACAAAGTTTTTATATAAAAATTATTCCAATGAAATAAATTGATTTAAATTATTTTTGGTTGAAATAATTTTATTTTAAAACAAATTTAAAATATAATTTAACATTATAATAATTTAAATGAATAGGTAGTTTTCAATTAAAATTCGGTATTTTAACTATTCATCGAAAATTAAATATTTCATAAAAATTCCAAAAATTCACCCTAATATAATTTTGATGTTATGATTTAAAAAAATAAGTTCATTTTATAAAATAAAGTTTCTAAGATTGATGAAAATTAATTTTAAATTATCTTTTCAAAGCGTGATTAAACCATCTTTTAGAAAAAAATACAGTTTTTGAAAAAAAACATTTCTTTTTCTTTTAAGTGATTCTTATTTTATATCTAATCAATAGATAACCATAGTTTTGATAATTTATTTAGTAATATTCATAATCAAAAATTTAATTTCTAGGTTATAATGGTATACTATATTATGGTTCATTTAGATTCGAAGTTTCATGTTCTGCAAGCTATCAAAAAGATGAAATTTAAAGAAATATATTTTTGTGGGTTATTTAAGATCGATGTTTCATGTCACATATGATATTGAATAAAATGTTATTCTTTTATAATTTTAGGGTGTCAAATTCTCTCCACCTTAAATAATTTTTATCCTCATAATTTTAACTTGATCTTGGTATTCAAGGGTTTTAAATTTAAAAATTATTTTGTTGAAAACCCGCATCATAAAAAGATTTTATAAAACATCCTCTTAATTAGAGAGAAAGATAATTACCCAAGTAATATGTAATAACACCTAAATAGTCTTCCAAGTAAGATAAAATTGAATGAAATTGAAGATATATTCATTGAATAAAAGTGTAAATAATTATAGAGAGTGATTAAGTTCATTGATCATAAGAATGAGAATGATCAATGGAAGTTAAAGGCCTCAAAAACATAAATATATGATGGTTTAAAAGACCATATGATTAATTTGATAATAATTTAATAGTATAATATTTTTTTCAATATTCTTTTCCTAATGTTAATTAATTCTTTTACTTTCTAAGAATATAATGAAATATACTTACTAGATATGTTTCTATTTCATAAGTACAATTTCATCATTTAGTTATGCTTCGATCAATTTACAATTCATTTATTACACCATAAATTACTATCCAAAAATTAATTTTTTATTTATGAATCACTAAAATTCTCTTTTAATGGATCATAAGATCCATAAAAGAGTGACTAGTCTTTTGGTATATTTCAAACCATTTTTTAAATCCAATATAGTTAGCACAGGTTATCCAATATAATACGTTAATATCTAAAGCTCAATAGTAACAACAGTGGATCATTATTAATATTTATTTTTCAAATATTTTAACTAAAAACAATTATTATGACATCACATAGTCTAGTGGCAGGTTTTAAACCCTTATCATCCATTCGTCAGGGGTTCAAGACCCATGGCCTTGCTGTATGCGACAGATTGTCACCCAAAATGCAGGTTGTCCTTTTTCTAAAATATTAATACAATTTCTATAACATTCCTAAAAAAATATGATGAAAATACTTGAAATAAAATTAATCATTAAATAACCTATTAGCTAAGATTTTCAAAAAAAACTTTTTTTCCAAAAAGTCTAATAATATTATTTGACTATTATTACAATGTAATTAATGATCATTCAACCCTAAAGGTTGTCAATACCTTTAAACCTATATCTATGAAATGTAAATCCATTATTCCCCAAATAAATTTTTCACTAAAACATATACCAAAATAATTGGTTGTATTTTCATAAATGATTTCCAAAAATATTCTTTTTCATATTATATTCATACCATATAAATTTTAAAAAGGGGAGTTTAATAATTGGTACTTAGGATCAACATTAAACTCATAAAACTATAATGGTATACATAACTCAAAATTTAATGAAAACACATATACTTATAAAATTTAACAGAATCCTTAAATGTGTCATGATTCTTATAAACAAAATTCCATTAGTAAAAATAATTCTAAAATTCAATTTTTTGAATTCAAATACATAAATACTTCATCTGTTTTATTTCAACATAGGTCCTTCTTGGTTTAGGTTTTATTCATTAGAAGAGGTAATTAACTCAAAAAATCCCAAGGTTCTCTATATTTAAGACAATAAAATATAAATAGATCCCTGGGATAATATTTATTTCCTTCCATCATACTTTTCATTTTCTCCTTGAGAATTATTTTTTTATGCCCTTATTTTCCACACATAAATCATTTTATCATTCTTTTGAGAAACTTTCATGGGTGTCTCTTTCTATATTTCTTACATTATGTAAATTGATCCTTATTTCCTCCAGGGTCTCCATCACTCGATCTCTAAGTAAAATTCATCCTTATTTTCTTTAGTGATTTTGAGAGTTGATTAAGGTATATATTTTTCATCATATTTTAGGATAACTAATTAGGAATAATCATGATATTTTTCACTCCTATCATCATCCCATTTCGTTTCTCATAATCACCAAATTTTCCTTCATGTTCAATGTTAACATGATTCCTTCAAGTTCTATCCATTGACTAAAAACAAAAAGTATAGTGTGAGCAACAATAATCATAATAGGAAAACCATATAATCATTTATAGGATGTCTAAATTATGACACATTATTTTCAATATAAGATGCCTTAGGTTTAACCTGGGTTATTCATTGTCATAATCTATTCAAATCCATCATAATTCTTTGTAAATCAAATGTGAATTACCCT
The DNA here is from genome assembly GCA_963277665.1 of Viscum album. Taxonomy (NCBI): domain Eukaryota; kingdom Viridiplantae; phylum Streptophyta; class Magnoliopsida; order Santalales; family Viscaceae; genus Viscum; species Viscum album. The sequence goes on from OY728146.1 coordinate 632,314,155, forward strand.
AAACATATCGTCTGAGAGTGTCAAAATAGTTGTGCAGTAAGGCTTGTTGTTATGCACTTGGTGATGATTGGGTCAAGCCTAACATAACCTTTTTGGATTTATTACCCTTAGGTGCATCTATTCCAAAACCACATCAACTTGTATTATCCAGATATGGATTTATTTCTAAGAAAAATCACATAATCTCTTCCTTACCAAAGATTTAGAATGTTCTTATTTACTTATTCTCAAATTCTATCATGGGTTTAAGATACTTAATTGGTGTTTTCATTAATCTAGTTGTCAAAGTTTCTACTAAACTTCCCATGGTAAAAACTATAGAGACACCAACCCCAGTATCCTAGATTCAATGCCTGATTTAATACATTGTAATAAGATAAAAGGAATCACATACCAATTGAATTAATAGAATAGTAGTATTGGTAAACTAGATACATACATTATTATCGGATTAAATTTTAATTCACAAGTTACAGCATATTTTTTTTAGAATATTATTACCTCTATGATATTCTTGCATATATTTTTTTGTACAATTCATGGATTCCTAGTAAAGGAAAAAATAAGTGGGCTATCAAATTCTTGGTAAGTGTAAAGTATGGTGTAAGATATCTTGAATCAATTATCATAATCAACATGAAAAGTTAAATAACTAAAAAATGTGAATTTTTAATAATTTGACTAGAATAATCAATATAGAATGATAAATAATTGAAAACAAATTTCATTTAATCAATAACATGATTATCATGACTTGATAAGGTAGAATAAATATATAGAATAGACCAACCTAGGTCATCCAGACCAGTCATCCAAGTTAGGCCATTATGGGGTGAGGTAAAACAAATAGAACAAAACATGTCTCATATATAAGGATAAAAAGACATACAATAAGAGTAAATAATCAAAAAAGGAGATACAATTGATTTAAATAGGTTAAACCCAAAATTACCCCAAAAATAGAAAAACTAGTCTTCGCATGACTAATCATCACCTCTCAACCATCCCCAAATTGGAAGAGTTGTGTAAATAGATGCCAACATGCTACATAATCCCCTTACCTTTACCTACATTCTGAAAAACAAGGTTTATAGCCACCCCAAAGATAGAAGTAGGGTGTGAGAAATATATTCCAGTAGGATACCACCAAGAGATCTATACAGGTTCTAATAACAATAATACACAAGTTATAGCTTTAAAACAAAAATAGTTTTACCAGAATTTAATAAATAAACCTTTTTTAAAATATTTTTTAAACCATCCTTGAGTTTTCACAAATTGCATATTATGCTTGCCAAAACCAAAAACATAAAAGTTATAAGAAAAAGTAGTTAAACATAATGAAAGTACAAATACATGTGATATAATTCCCATGAAATAATCTATCATGTGATAAAAAAACAGAAACAACAAGTAATAATAAAAAACAAAAATTCACCTTCAAGATGGGATATAACCTTTGGTAAAATACGTACTAGACACTCATGATCCTAAAAAGACATAAGGTTGGATCCAACTAACATTTATTCCTTTCATATACTATTAACATACAAGATACTACCTCCTATTTGTGTCACACACACTAAGGATACTTGTGTCTCTTTCTTATTGTTCCCAAGGTTCCTTCTGTGTAATGTTTTTCAATTTCTATTATAAAAACCATGCTCACGTTTTTATAAAACCATATAAAATCCAAGAAAATCTACTTTAGGGTTTTAAAATACATTTATTTCCAAATCAAGGTAGTTCTATTTTTAAATAAAAAACTATTTTAAAAAATTAACTCATGACCCTTTCAATTTTCACACTTGAAATTACATTTTATATCTCAAAAAATCAATAAGAACAACAAGTAATTCAAGAAATTACTACACTTTAACAGATCCACCTACCCCAAGGATGTAGAAAACTAAACCACCTTAGAAAAATGGGATTGGAAACCACATGATCTACCTTCGAAAGAAAAGGCATGATAAGAAAGTAAAAAGGACTGATAGAAAATATGATCCAATTACCAATCCCTACCACAAACGATGTCAAAACCACAAACGAGAGAGAAACTAAGAGGAAAGGATTGCCTGAAGAGATGAAGGGTGTGTCCCTACTGATCAATCCTTGAATGAAGTGATCCAAAGGGAGGGAAGGCTATCAAAAATTCATAGGGTAAGAGCTTTGGCCAAGAGAAGAATGCTAAAAAAACAATGAAGCCTCAAACATATGCATAGAACCCTAAAATTTTCAAATCAGGTCATTGTACAGTGTGTAATCCATTTACATGCCATGAAACCCTTTCACTTTAAGTTATACCAAAAAACACGTCATCTTTTTAATTAAAAACTAATTTTTCACATTACACAATGTGTAACCCTCACACGACGTGTCAAATATCACAATATGTATTCAACTCATTAGATCTATCTGGAGGGCATTACATGTCATGTAGCAACCCAACATACAACAAAAAGTAAAAATGTATGTAGAAAATTTCAACAAATATCTAACTTAACCATTATATGTATCCTCCCAACTCAAGGTCATAAATACATTCCTGATAAGAAAGGAAACCAAATGTAAATATTAGAACAAACCTAGAAGAATGGAAACAGGGTGTTATAGTCTCCCCAAAATAAAATATTTGTATCCCTAGAAATATCTCAAGATCTTGGATCTGTAGAAATAGAAGGCCATTGTTGCCTCATCAATGACACCCAATCCCACATCTCATGTCAATCATATACATTCTATGATTTTACTTGAACTAGGGGGTCATTTTACATCTTATTACCTTATCTTGGTGATCCATAATCGAAACTGGCTTCTCAATGAAAGTTTTATCGATCTCAATATCAACATTCAACCATCTAATCATATGGGAAAGATCTGGTATATGACTCCTCAACTGGGAAGCAAGAAACATATAATTTATAAAAGTCAATATATATGGTGGATACTTGCCTTAATGATTTTGATGCTGGGTAGAGGGACTTCCATGTAGTCTTGTTCTGGGTTGAAACTCTTTTATTTTTCCAATCTTGTTAATGTCCTGATGTCTTTGAAGTCTTGGTTTTCCCCCTTTACCCTTAAATGGGGCTTATCCATAATCAATAAAAATTCCGGCCTTCAGGACATTCAGTCAGTCAATATATATGGTAAAATAAACTGATAGGAAACCCTCTTTAGTCTCTCAATGATCTCAAAGGGGGACACAAACCTCGGTGCCAACATACTATACTTACCCAACCAATGATATCCCAAGCGATGTGACACTCTAATAAAGACCCGATCCCCAACCTCAAACCCCAACGACCAATTATGATGGTCCACATAAGATTTATGATGACTCTGTGTCATGATAAAATGCCTCTCGATCAACTGCGCCACCTCTATCATCTCCTAAACCACACTCGACCCAACTAAGGACTGCTCTCCCAACTCTGCCTAGCATAAGGGAGATCGACATAGCCACCCATACAAAGCCTTTAATGTATCCATTCTAACCAAATCCTGATAACTACTGTTAAATGAAAACTTTACCAAAAGTAAATTTCAATCCCAAGATCCACTGAAATCAAGAACACGAGCCTGAAGCATATCCTCAAGAATCTGGATAGCCCTATATCTCAGTCCATCCATCTACAAATGATAATTCATGCTCAATTTCAACTAAGAAACCATTTCCCCTTGAAAATATTTCCAGAATATGGATGTGAACCTCATTTCATTATCAAAAATAACTGTAGAGGGAACTCTATGAAGTCTCACAATCTCTTGGACATATAAGTCTCCAATTTGTTCTAGTTTCTTCATTTCCTTTATTGGAAATAAATGTGTTGATCTAGTGAGTCTATCAATAATCACCCAAATCACATCCTTCCCACTAGGATTCCATGGTAAACCAATGAAAAAAGTTCATACAAATATCATCCTACTTCCATACCAAAATGGGTAAAGGTTGCAAAAAACCTATAAGTCTCGGGTGTTCTGCCTTAACTCTTTGACAAGTGAGACACCACGATAAAAAATCTAAAATTGATTGACTCATTCCCAACCACCAATGTTGATGTATAAAATTATGGTATGTGTTTTTATCCCCAAGGTGCATGTACAAAAATGACTGGAATCCACTATTTAACAACTCTTATCTCAAGGAAAATGGAACAACCAACCTGGTTTAGAAGTATAAAACTCCACTCGAAGACCAAGAAAACTTGAATGAGGTCTCCCCACAATTTAGGATTTCTCTTAGGTGTTGGATCTCATTATTTTTCATCTTCTCAAGTCAAACTCACTCATCAAAATATGAGTACACCTTTATTGAATCTAGGAACACCTATCCCCCAACCTCATTTACTCCCAATATTATCTTAGAAAACAAACTCATCAGATATCACTGCTCAATAGATTCCTTCAGATCTTGTGTTGTAATTTTTTTAATCAATGAATTGACCACCACATTTATTTCATTATTTATACATGATATCAAAATCAATTGTCTAAAGATACTCATCCTAGAATATATGTTTCAAGTTTTTATTTCTCTTAGTTAAAATATACTTTATGATTTTTTATTAGAATATATCGTAAATTTTTACCTAAAGAGATAGTTTCTTAATGTTTTGAATGTGTGTATAATAGTTTCCAACTCAAGATCATGGGTAGGGTAGTTCTTCTAATGAGGGAGTAACCAGTGAGATCCATAAGCCACATCCTATTTCCCCCTACATAAAGGCACAACCCAATCCTGTTTTAGAAGCATCGTAGAAAACATCATAACCCAAACCCGGTTTTGAAAGAATCAAAATTGGTGCTGAATTAAACTACATCTTCATCTCCTCAAAATATCTCTAATATTTTTCATTTGATTCAAACTTTACACCCTTATAGGTTAAAGATATAAGGAACCGACCTTATTATATTACAGAATCTTGAATTTAGTCAAGAAATCCCTTACTTTTTACATTGAGGATCTTTTCAAATTTAGAGCTTTAGAGAATTGGGACAATACATTAATAACATTACACATTATTACAGAGTGGATACCATAAAAACTGTACTAATTCC